>OX638267.1:154490-1354490 GCA_951806755.1 Brenthis hecate
TTTTCATTTGTTAATTGTGGGTAGGCTGTCTGTAACAACTATACATTCAAGACATGTAACACCTCAGTCTCTCCCGTGACCATGGATGCTGTAAAGCATTCGAAACGTCGGGAACCAAAAATCAAAATAAATTCGCGAAAAAATCCGAAAAGATAGTTTTATTTTAAAATGTCAAGTATTCGCGTAAATCTAAGAAAGTATTAAC
The DNA here is from genome assembly GCA_951806755.1 of Brenthis hecate. Lineage (NCBI taxonomy): Eukaryota > Metazoa > Arthropoda > Insecta > Lepidoptera > Nymphalidae > Brenthis > Brenthis hecate. The sequence goes on from OX638267.1 coordinate 154,696, forward strand.
TTTTTATATAATTACGATATTCGAGTCTCTATACAAATATAATTAAGGAATACATCACTGTCACGTTTGTAAAACCAAATTATGTCTATTTATTTAAATCTTCGGAAAAAATATTAATAAAACGAAAAGATATAACAAACGTCTTGAAAATCACAACGTAGAAATCATATTTAAATTTACAAATTGCGCTATATTTTCTGTGTGTAATTTAATTTGGACGGACTCCAGCCTCCATGAACAAATAATTTAAAAGGCAGGAAGTTTTAGCAGAAATAAAGTATTATAACGAGTTTTATGGAGCTCACTTATTTTGAATGATAGCTGAGCCTAACCACTTGCAGCATTAATCTCCTTCATGAATCTCCTAAATTCTTTGGTTTCTTTGCCCTCGAATTAGGACACTTATAAAACAAGTTACATCGTCCACAGGCAGCTATTCAAAATTTATTTATGGAAATAATAAGGATTTCTTTATTATTATGTAATTGGATTCTGTACATCCATTTGCGTGCAAATACATTAGTATTTGTCTAGCTAACAATATATTTTACGAATCTCGTTGATGAAGGGATTTACTTTTTATAAATGTTCTGGTCCAATGGAATGAAAAAAAAACCATATAAAGTAAATGAATCGTTTTTATTTTTGTGGAGAAAAGTAAAGAATGAAAATTAAAAACATTTTAAATATCGATAAAATTAATTAATTATTTTCATGGCATACAAACATACGCGTTTCACATTACACATGTGTCTATCCCACGAATGTAATCTATCTATATATCTATACATATATTAAAAATTAAAATGAGTCAAATCTATACATTAAATATGTTTCAGAAAATCTTATTAAAATAGTAATTATTATCGATACAGAGGCCGAATCTATAGTTTTAAGAATTTTGTTTGTCTGTCTGTGACCGCATCACGAGAAAATCACTAGATAAATTTTAATGAAATTTGGTATGATGATAGCTGGTTGTCCGAGTCAACATATAGTACTTTTTAATGCGGGAATATATATCATCTCTGAGAAATCTATACTAAACGTTAAACGTAACAAGGGACAAACCCGAGCAGAGAGAGGGTGAGTCGCTAGTATTTTCTTATATTATTATTGTTATAAAAACATTATTCTAATGTTCGTGGGAAAACTGTATGGATAGAAAACACTTGACGGCAAAATAGCGGTTCTGACGCAAAATTCTACAAGTCACATATCAAATATTGTTCTTAGAACTTTTTATAGCTTTTGTTGTAACTAGTTCAAATCTCTCAATAGATAGATAAGTTAAAAATATTATTATCGCGCGAAAGCATTATTCTATATTACATGTATGTATATATTGCTTAATCGTAACATAAAATTCAAAACAAACAATTTTATGCTATAAAAAACAAAATCAAAAACTTTGAAAAAACCCACGACGGTTAAAAAGTAATTAAAAAAGGATAAAATAATAAAAAAAAACCGCGACTTAAGAAATAAATGTAACGCGAGATAATAAACGTAAGAAGATTTAATAATTAGAGCTGATCTGTGGCGGAATCGGTCATATATGTAAACAATCATCAATCAATGTATCAATTTTCATAGCATTACTCTACGTACCTACCTATTTGGTTCTCGATGATTGTAGATGTGACAACAACATATTCAACTACCTATAAACTTAATAAAAAAACCCAAGAATATCCGTCGGGGGATGCCATCACTATTTTAACTTTAATCAACTTCTAAAGGTCCCTGTAGGGTAAACTGTAGGGACACGGCCTATCCATTAAGGGTGTTAGCACGGTAATGGTGGTGTAAGCACGGTAATGTAATGCATACAGTATTGCAACTCGGCCCTGTCCTTGAAATAATTACCTACAGCCGAGCGGCACGTCCCCACGCGACAGGGCTGCCCGAGTGCCCGCCGGCCAGTGTTTTAATTTCATCTACCTACTTGAGTTTCTTTCTAATTTAGTGATTTCAAATATTATATTTTTTATTTAAAAACTATTATTAGTAGATTTCATTAAAGAATCTCAAATTTATAAGGGTGAACCTTATAAATTTGAGATTTAAAAATATTTGCGCCTCGACTGAGACGTACGAAAAGCTTTATTGTTAAATTTAATAGTATAAAGAATCCGCATTCGAATAAAAAGTTTAATTAAAAATACTTTATTTTTTATGTAATTAATTAATGTTTATTTTTAAAACATACGATGTCTCGATACTTTTTTGTTTGGCATTAGCGAAGTTACGGGAGGAATAAAATGTTTATTTTTGTATCAAATTATAAAAGTTACATAACATAACCACCTTATACAATTTTCGTATCAAATTATACGATGTGGCAGCCCCGCACGGTTGTCTACCGAGTGTATACCGAACGCGAGGCGCGTAGGTATAACTCGATTTCCGATCGTTTGTATGAAGATGGAATACTGTATGTAATATTACCGTGGTGTAAGTATAGCGCTAAAAATCTCCAAACATTCACGTTACTATAAATAAACCTGCAAAACTAGTTCATTTAATGGCAGCCACGGACGGATATTTACTTATTAAATCTTTTTACGTTAATTATCTCGCGTTACATTTATTTTTTAAGTCGGGTTTTTTTTTTAAATAACCTAAAAGGTTTTCTTATAAGTATAGAATATTTTTGTACTACGACACACATTTATAAATTCCTAAGCTCAGTAAAAATAGTAGTTTGAATAGTATTCTTTATTGACAACCGATGTCACATTCCAAAAGAGAAGTCTCAAAATCAATTTCCGTAGTTTGTAGCAAATCCGATATCCTAGGACTGTTGGAATCAGACCATCGCCGACTACTTCCAGTAGGTATTAGAAGTTTAGACATTAGATTGAGCTGCAGTCGACAACTATTATAAAGGAATGAAATATTTGTATTTTAACTTTTAAAACAATTTACATATAGTTGAGATGTTGATTTGTAAAGTAAAAAAAAAAAATATTTACAAATGTTTTGATTTGGTCCAATTTGTAATTTAAAGCACCTTTGTAATTTTATACATACAAATCACAGATCACATAATACTATGTTAGTTACATAATATTATCTTTAGTAATGTTTCAAAACGTAGGATCTACATATTACTTATATTTAAGCTTTTTAAAAAACAAAATGTGAAGAGAGAAAGAATATTGCAAAACTTTTTTTTGAATGATAAATACTAGTTTTCTACATAAATACATAGATAAAAAATTATCTATGTACATATATTATAAATTACAGGCATTATCAGCTCTAAAGATTATCTTCTATATATGAACACATAAATTTTAACTATATACAATATAGTAAAATGTAGTAAGGAAAATGCCTACTGTATGACCAAAACACAATTTTTCTTTGCACATCTAACTTAAGGAATGTAGGGAATTCATACATATTTAAAAAAAGCGATTCTCAAGTCGTTCAGGAACGGAACACGCTGACGGCTTGTCTACACTAAGCGCCAATAAACAAACCCTCAACACGTCAGTTACAAATTGCCTCTTTATGTTCACAACAAATATGTTACGAGAGCTTCAACTAAACATTAACTAATATAAAATTAAGGCCGAAAATAATGTTTGCGTGGTAAAATTATGGTATTCTTTGAGTTTACTATGCTACTTCCAAATGAAATTATCTATGATTACAAATACCTAACACTCATATGATAATTTTGAAGACAATAAAATTTTAGGATATATTATACCGTTATTTTAGGATCATTATTTTAGTTTGTCTCTTTTATTAATATGCTAAAACGCAAACGGTACATTCGAAACAGTCACGATAAAGACATTTACCAAAACTCAGTGAGCCAAACAAAATCAACGGCATCGTGTGTTTTGTTAGTTGCCATAGTTTTTGATGTATGGACTAGTTAAAAAATGCACCATGGACAAATGTTTACATTCACACTAGTGTGCATTGCGCTTATAATAAATTTTCCAGTTTGGCTTTTTCGGTTTTTGGTCGAAAAGCGCTGAAAATATACGTTATTAAAGTGCTTTTTCTTCTTGATCGTATTTCTAGTTGTATTTCTCTACTTTAACTTTTTCACAACATTTTCCGATATTTTATGTCTCTTTATATCCTTCTACGTTATTTTACTATGTATGTATAATGTTGCTACATTATTAAAACCGAATATTCACGTAACTAGTAAGTCCAAAAATTATAAGCAGACTTACAAGAGCTAGTACCCGTATAAAAATATCATTTCTAAAAAACCAAAAAATAAAATAAAAAACCCGACTGCACGTATTGTTGATCGAAGGCATAAAAACTAACTAAAAATATGAAAATAAGTTCACGATGGAATATAGTATTGTGCAGTCGGAGACATACACTTTTCATCCTTGCCGCGAGATGTACATCTCGTGTGTACATATGTATAGTATATTCTATACTTACCGTTAAAACTTACCTAGGGACGACCACGAGCGAAGTGAGGGTGAGTCGCTAGTAATTAATAAAAATATTGTGAATGATTCCAGCAAAACATACATTTTAATAAATACATCACATACCTTCTATTGCCACTATATAATCTCTTACTTGAGAATAGTAGGTATACCGTATATAGTATACTCTTGATTGAGAATTCGTCAATGACTATATAAAAGGTAGAAAAAAGCAATAAAAGCTTAGAAGGTACATGTTTGTGAAGTTGACAGTAAAAAACAGACCATCTAAAACGGGACTTCTTCCGAAAATCAATTCGTAGTTTAACATAACAGACGGCTGGTTTTTGTCGCTCTCGCTATAGCTAACATATGGACGTAATGTGTGTCTTGCTCGATTGCTTTGGAAACGTGCAAGTGTAGGCATCTGTCACACGTTAGGCATAGACGATTGGAATTTCGAATCGCTTAGTGAAGTTATGGAGTAATTTAACTGTTGTCTGTTTGCTTATATTTAATTTTCAAAATAAAACAAAAATGTATAAGTAATAATATTTAGCATGGTAATAGTTCAAATTTCTTTTTAAAAAAGCAAATTAATGATGTTGTCTTATTATTCCGTCGTGAAACTTGCGGCTGCAGCAGTAGTTTTCCATGCCCTAAAAAGCAAATTATATAACATGACAACTTTATATCTTCGTTTCTAATCTTAGTTAAATATAGACTTAGCACTGCAGAAGGAATTTTAATAAGTCCTAATTTCCGTATTACCTATACGGAAATTAGGACTTATGCCCGCGGTAGTGAGGTATATTCAAGATCATGTATATCACTTCATTAAATTATTAACTGGATTGTTTCTATATATAAATATCTACACTAGTTACTATAAATTTTGAATATTTTTATGCTATAAATCAATATACAAATTTTGATGCCATTTAAAAAGGATATAAATCGATCACCTGAACGATTGTAGCCTACTTTTTACCTCAGCCCGCTCACCACACAAGTGGAGGTGCGGGCAAGAGCTATAATACATATAGGTAACTATACAAGGTTCCACTTAAAAAGGTTTGTAAAACAAAGAAGTCTGTTATTGTTATTATTAATGTATAGTATTCTCTTGAAATTCAATAGGATATTTGTGTTGGTATAATTAAAATATTGTTAGTATATAATAAAGTGTACATATAACAAATATATAGGAAAAAAGCCTTTTACCCTTTGCAACTAAATCCAATCTATAACATGTTAAATGTACCATGTTTAAAACTTGCCACCCTCCCGCTTTCTAAGAAATAAGAAGCCCTGCCATATTTCACTAACTCGCGACTAACGTCTATTAGAATCAGAACACCAACACCGTGACGAAAATTCAAAAGAAAATAACAGAAAAGAAATAAAAACAAACTCGTATTAAGAGTGCGTTAACCCAAGGAGTCATTTGAAAAGTCAACATTAAATTGTTAAAGATAAAGGTACTTTTCTTTCATTGTTTCTGGGCGTAAGGAGGGCTCTTAAGACTCAGGAAATTGACAATGAAGGTAAAGTTTATCTTTCGCCGTCAGCCTTTTGAGGGGCCAAGACGTGACCCGGCTGCTTGATTCTATTACAAAGCCCACAGGAAAATTAAAATGCGAATCTATATTGAAAATAGGCTGTTTACTGTATAACACCCAATATGGGGACTCTGGAAAATTCTACTGACAGATATTAGTATTCTCTTTTTCAGAAAATGTAGCCCGATGTTAAAATATATTTTCAATAGGGAAAGAAAAATAATTACTTCCTTTCATAATTCAGCTTCCATAGAAGTAAAGAAAAATATCAAATCGGCTGAAACATTTCCACAACTCAGTTTAGAATGTATCATTTTTCTTCAATTGAGTGATGAACATCAACGAACACTGGTGTTTTAGGTTATTCGTCCTAAATATTTAATACTTCTGCCAATACTGAACTGATATCTCAAAAGCAATTGGAGGCTCTACAGGCCACTCTCCTCCATCCATGTCTCCAGCTATTCTATTGCGAGATTAATCTAGAAAGAATAGGCAGAGAATTGGGGTAAAAATTACCTTTGTAATCATACCCTCTGTAAGACACACACATAAGTATCTACTACCTACATAAACTTGCACAAATGCAGGCATAATAAGTTAAATTACCCTTATTTAAAAATAAGAGATGAAAATATTTTATTCTATTAAAATATTTTTAAATTCTTTTGACTCTATATTTCGCAAAAAAAAAATTATGAATAAGAAACTACGTTTATATGTTACTAAACATACATGTGTATTTATGCTTAAGCAGGTATTTAAACGAAATAAATTGGTAACAAAATATTAAACTTTAAATATGTATAGAATAAATAATTTTTAATTAAAGGCCTCAAAGGTAAAGGAAAATGAAATAATGGGTTCTTAAATCAAATTTCCATAATTTTACAATTCTACTGATGATTGATATACCAGCCCTTTGTTACTAAATTTGTACAGCGTATTCATAGATGGCTTTGTTTGCATTATCTAACTTCTAAGTTGTTTAACTAGATCCAAAAGGTTATGAACCGAAGTTTCTTTCGTTGTTACAATTTGTTAAAATGATATAAAATACATTTTAGAAAATTTGTTTGTGTACAATTTTATACATATATAGGATCTGTTTTATACAATTTCATAAAATAATAGAGTTATTTTTCGGCCTCTAGCGGTCCACTTATAGCGCCATCTATCGTTTATTGAGATCATAAAAATAGCCGGAAAAAAATCTGATTTATACAAGCAGTCAAATGTCTTTGTATGGAGTACCGAATGGAATATCTTTAGTAGATAATAATTACGTTACCTATCATTTGTTAATTACTTCGGTACCTAGTTTAAAATAATAATAATAGAATATTTTTTACATTAAATTATTCGAATAACCCAAAGTAACAAACCTTAATTTGCTTTCTAACATTTTATATTATGCTAATAGACTTAGTGCGGTCCTATTTTTTAAAGATATATAAATATAAGAAACTCACTCTATATTTTTTTTAATGTAATTTTGATAATAATATTATTTACTTACAACACGTAAAATTTGTCCTAAATAATTTGATACTTGTCTATAATGAATGGTGAGTAATGATTCGAATAAAAATAATCGAATCCTTATGTATTAAATTACTTCATTAAAATAAACAGTTTTAGGGAACTTCAAATGACAAGAAAATTTGTATCTTCCAATAAAAATCTAAGCTATTACAATGTCTTTTCAGAAAATAATTATCCATTTTAACTTTATAAACACGGTAACTGTTAAATCGTTTGTTACATTATTTTGGATAAACTGTCAAAGTAATTTTAATTCCCTAATTAACATTTCTGCCTTTGATAAAATAAGTTTTCATTAAAGTATTTAAAAGAACTTTGCGAGTATACTTTTCGCACAATCATTTTTTCGCAAATAAACTTTTTTCTGTGAACATTGTAAGATAATGTTTATAAAACTTGATGATGAACTTAAATACGATTTTTTTTCTAAGAAACAATTATTAAAATGTATGTAATATTTATTATTATTTATATAAATTTTTGTAACAAATATTACATTATTTAATTTATAATTAAACATTTGGTATACACAATATACATCTGTATAAATATTATAAATGTGAAAGTGTGTGAGTAGGTATGTATGGATGTTTGTTACTCGTTCACGCCAGAACGGCTGAACGGATCTGGATTAAATTTGGCACAGATATAGATTATAATCTGGAATAACACATAGGCTATATTAACTGTACATTTTTATTCCGGAAAAATGTACGCTTAATGTGGGATAGGTTTGTTTTTGTTTTCCTAGAAGCGAAACCGAGCGAAGCGAGTGTGAGCCACTATTGTATATACTATGGCAAAGTGTAAAATTAATTAGTTTTTGTTGATGCTTAAACTCTTGAGATATTATTTTCACATTATACTTCCAGTGCAATGTGGACATTGATTGAATAAAATACTTTCTATTCAAATGAAATAGTAAACGTTTTATAAGTGTAGATTTCATAAGGCACCAAATAAAAACTTTTTAACAAAAAAATAAAAACCGACTTCAAACAAAAGCACTAAAAAGTAAAAAATAACTGATTGGTAGTTTTCATTTACTATACATACCTAATCAAATATTTTCGAATCGGTGTGCTTTGCTTTGTATGGGCTGGCACCGATTTCGGAAATATTTGATTAGGTATGTATTTAATAGGTAGGCTTTAATTACTTAGCCAAAGCACACCGACTTCGAAAATATTTGATTAGGTATGTATAGTAAATGAAAACTACCAATCAGTTATTTTTTACTTTTTAGTGCTTTTGTTTGAAGTCGGTTTTTATTTTTTTGTTAAAAAGTTTTTATTTTTCCCTTTTTAGTGTAGACAGTAGTAGCAAAGTAAGCATTCTAACGTGTTAGGCTTGTCAAATCAAACAAAATAAGCCCAAACTCAAAGTATCTACTATTAGCCGTTGAAGAGTTCCTCCTATCCACCTTCTGGCCTTGCCATCAGATCAGGTCAACAACACCGAACCACTGTACTATCAACGGAAATAGAAATACTTGCAAAGTTTCAAGTCAATATGACAATTAGAAGTAGGTTAAATTCATCATTAGTTGTTTTTCCACCCTTAGGGGTGGTATTTTTTTTGAAATTTAAATGGGACCAATCTGGAAGTATACCCTTTCAAACAAAACAAAAATTGTCCAAATCGGTTAATAAATGACGGAGTTCTGAGGTAACAAACATAAAAAAAAAACATACAGTCGAATTGAGAACCTCCTCCTTTTTGAAGTCGGTTGAAAATTATTTAAAAGTATGAAAGGTTTTTATTAGATATTATTCAATTTATCTCTAAGAAGCGAATTACAGCTTGCAAACTTAATAATAACAATTTGTATAAAAGCCAACATTGCAAACTAAGTGATTTTCTAAACGTATTTAATTGCTTCCCTAAGGGTCCCTTTGAAGTTTTGTTGACAGTCGTCGCACAACTTCAGTTATTTGTGATTAACAACGCGTGGCATGCTAACTGCATTTGGTAACTTTCCTACAAAATAAATGTTATACGAGTAAAATGGAGAATGGATAACTCAGAAATATAAAATTTCTCATACTAATTTTCTAATTCAAATCTAAAGTCAACTAGCCTTTTCTAACGTCCCATTGCTGAGTTATCCCAAGATATTATTTTACTTTATCGTAAGACATGTGGTAATCATATTGAAAATGAAAATGATTCGCACTTCTAAGTATCTTGTGCTTGATGTGGGTTTGAATCAAAACTTATCGAAATTAGTTTATTAAAAAAGGCAGAAAAGGAATTCATGTAACATACTCGTATTATTTACTTTCAGATACCTTGAGAATGTACTTAGTAACTAAATCGAAAATACAGCTTCTTAGTTTATCATTTTGATGTAAAGGCATACGTGATCAGAATACTAAATTTGCTTAATAAGTTAGCTTAATTTAAATCAATCAGCTTTAAATTGAAACAGGACACGAATTTGTATTTGAAATTTTTTCTCTTACACTTTTGAATGACTTTTATGCAGTATTTTTAATTTTATTCTTTAATTTGTCTCCCGTTAACTAACACGATATTTCCACAATGTCCTCATACATAAAAGCTTTTTAACAAAAAATAAAAACCAACTTCCAGGCACTAAAATGTACAAAATAACTAAGCGGAGGTTTTCAATTAGAATAGATAACTAATCAGATATTTTCGAAGTCGGTGCCAGCCGATGCAAAGCAAATCTTATATATTTCGATATGTAAAATACAAGGCTGTGGTAGCCCAGTAGTGACGCGCTCGCTTGGGAAACCGAGTGAAGCGAGTTCAAATCCCAGGTCTCGCACCTCTGATATTTTCATGTGTGAATCATTTCCAACATGATCACCACTTGTCTTAACGGTGAAGCAAAACATCGTGAGGAAACCTGCATGTCTGAGAGAACCTAGTAAGTTTTCGAAAGACATGTGAAGTCCGCCAACCCGCACTTGGCCAGCGTGGTGGACTATGGCCTGATCCCCGTAGTATTGAAAAAAAGTGGACCTATTACATATTCATATACTAAAATATTGTAGGCTGGCACCGACTATTGAAAAGGTCTATCGAATGAAAACCTCCGTTTAGTTATTTTTTACATTTCAGTGCCTGGAAGTTTTTTATTTTTTGTTAAAAAGTTTTTATTTTTCCATTTTTAGTGTAGACGTAACAAGGAGGTAATTTCTAAGAAGAAAGTTTTTAATAACATATTCGATTAAAACAATTTATTTAAAAAAAAATGTTGTTTTTTTAAAAAACCGATCGACCGATTTCAATAAAATTTATCTGTTTGGAATTGGAAGTCGGTTAAAAATCATGCATTTTTAGTGATTTAAAAAACATATTTGAATTTAAATTATACACATTTTCAGTTTAAGTTGAAGGTCTAAATTATAACACATTATATCTCTTAAATCCTAAAGTGCTATAAATACCATTTTCTAACTATGCGTTGATGAATCAATAACTAAATTCTGATAAGTCTCGATGTAAACACCAAATATTTGTAATAATTATCACTTGATAGAAATATATTAATTAAGAAAACATCATTACAAATTCAATTTGATTTTAATTTTCCAAGCTTGTTTGTAATTGTTAATTTAGAAATCGCTTAATTTAGAATCCATGGCGAATCAAGTATAATTTATTGGAGTTACTCTTTAATTATAATTTATTGTGCGGCATCATAAATCTAAAGTATATACATATAATAAACCATTTTCTTGATATTTAATTTATAAGTATAAAATAATATTAGAAAGTATATATTTAATACCTACTACAGTTATTATAGAAAGATAAAATCATTATTATGCTGACATACATATATAATCCCTTTATATCTTTTTTCCCTTTCAGTCACTTTACCTCTCTTCCCTTGAAAAAGAGCGAGGGGACTCTATCTCTATTTTTCTCTCTCTCTCTAAAAAAAGAAACAGAAGCAGTTGTTTGTTTACTTAATCAGTTGTTAATCGTTATTCAAAAATCAATAGCTTTTCAACTAAGTAATATTTATATTATAGAGTCTACAAGTTACCTGTATTATTACATAAACTCGACCGTCAACTTTGAGAAAATCAATAAGCAACAATGATTACACGCAATCTAATAATACGTATTTTTATTTTCAGGGGAATAATCTGCAAATCAGGGGAATAGTACTAGGTAGAAAAGCAATGGAACCCCACAAATCCACAACGACCCGTCTTCGAACCTGTCGACCTATAATACAACCATGTGTCCTCTCGACTCAACCGACCTAAAGATAGGGTATTTCTTAATGAGATAGTCTCCTTCCTCACCCACAACTAAGGGGTTGCTCAGTCCACACATTTCTTTGCACATTGACACAGACCGCTTTCCATTAACTTTTTACCGGACTAATCATGCCTCCTAACCGAGGCACCTGGTGGGTTTCTTAATCCTTAACGGGAGAAAAATAATAAAACATTAAATGACCAATAGCATTAGTGATTGATTAGTTAGAAATCGGAGTTGAATGAATTTTTTTTTATATTTTTATAAATTAGACATTTATGGTGTACAGCTATGCCATGAGTTAAGTAACTAGCGAGCTAGAAAAACAAAAACAAATCTATCCCACGGGAACCGTACATTTTTCCGGGATAGAAAGTAGCCTGCGTTATTCCAGACTATAATCTATCTTTGTGCCTTTTATCCAGATCCGTTCAGCCGTTCTGGCGTGAAAGAGAGAAAATAAACATCCACACATACTCACAAACTTTCACATTTATAATATTAGTATAGATTAAAATTAAAATACGGAAATACTGATTTATATATAAAGATTTATTTCAGGACAATAAAATAGAAAATAAGTAGAGCTTTATATGAAGTGTTATTACTACGTGCAAACTGTAGTAAGTACAATTGTTATTATATTATGTCACATTTTATTACTTAAATTAAGAGATAATAGAAAAGTATGAAGGAAAAAGAAAATGTTTATTACTTTAGAATCATATAAGTCCGCACCGCTGGATTTTAGGCGTGAAAAAAACGTCACACACTAATGTAGAGTTAATGAAAAAATTATCCCACAATTACATAACGTATAAAGTTCCACTTAAATCTCTTTTATTTTTTAATCGACTTTAAAAAGGAGGTTCTCAATTCGAATGTTTATATTTTTTATGTATGTTCGGGCATAATTATATGTAGACGGATTTGCAAAATTCTTTTCTTGTTCGAAAGAGATTTATTTCGAAATAGTCCATATTATATATATATATATATATATATATATATATATATATATATATATATATATATATATATATATATATATATATAAAGTAAAATCCCTTTTAAATTCGAAAAAAACTACGTCTACACCACACTAAAAATAGAAAAAAAAATTTAAAAGAATAATAACAATCACTTAATAGTAAAAATAACTGATACTTAGTTTTCATCTATACTTACAATTAAATTGTAACTAAGCCGAATCTGTACATTAAATATTATTTGGAAAATCTTTTTGAAATAAACATTATTGTCGACACAGAGGCCGAATCTATAGTTTTTAGAATTTTTGTCTGTCTGTCTATCTGTCTGTCTGTTACCGCATCACAGAATAACTACTGGAGGGATTTTGATAAAATTTGGTATGGTGTTGACCCGGTTAACCAGTAACTGGATATAGGATACTTTTTACTACTTTTATCTCATTTTTGAGAAAAAATACAAAAAGTGCAATGTAAGAGTATACTAATGTGTAAAACCTAAGAATTTGGTTTTTGGTCATCTGAACGCGAGCAAAGCCGGGGGCAATGCTAGTTTACTATAGATACCTAATCAGATATTTTCTAAGTCGGTGCCAGCCGATACAAATCAAAGCATACTGACTTCGAAAATATCTGTCATTTTTTACATTTAAGTATTTTTGTAATTTCACTGCAGAACTGTCTAGCTATTTATATAAGACACCTACTCAATTTTAGCTGTGTTGCTCCAATAGTCTTCAAGTAAAAGGGCTGTGATATACGGACAGACGGACATAGGGATATGGGCAAATTATAAGGATTTTGTTTTAGTCATTTGGCTATAGCCATACAAATGTAGATATTAAAAATAAAGTACAATTTTTAAATACTTAATTGTATTATTTAATGTTTTAAATAAATATTTCTACTGTATCTGTGCACAGTAACATGGTAAAATCTAAAGAAACTTTGTAAGATTTTTTTACTGATGATGCAAGTTTGTAAAGTGAAAAATAATTAAATTTTTCAACCAACAAGTCGTTAACCACAAATATTTTATGTGTCTACGTCATTAGTCTACATAGCGCACCTTTTTATGAATACTTCAATGTAAAATAGCTAGACCTGTTAAACTTAGGTGGTATAATGAGGGGGAGGACATTAGCCTCTTAGGCTTGTGTATGAGGGTTGATTTTTGTTTGCTGGTGTCCAGGATTGCGTGCTAGCCACTCCAATTAAGGGGCAAGCAAAGTGCGACGAGTGCACGTAAGCAGGTCGGGCGCTATAACGTTAAAACACGACTTTTAAACGAGACTGCCTACATTTTCATGAGGTTTTCAGCTTTATTTTTTTAATGTTACACACGAAATGCGAACTACATAAAAATAAGCATTACCATAAAATTATATGAAATGAGACGGCTATTTTCAGTGCTTTTTAAATATTTATACTTCCATATATGAATACATTTATTACAGTTCTTTTGTAAACGCACTTTCAGAGAATTATTCAAATGTTTGTAATTACGCGTGCCTACTATTGCTATTAAAATTCATAGCTCTTGTATCCTACAATAACGGAACCAACCGCATTCATGAATACAGTATATGTATAGTCTAGTCAATAAAGACATAAAAGGAGATTTTGCTAACAAAAGGTCATGTAGAGCTTTGATTTGGTAAATATATAGCTTCTTTAATGTTCAGAGTTTACGACCTGATGTCATGGTATGTAATAAAAAACGATACCGAAAAAACTATAGCAACAATTGTAGAGCATCTTAGATTTCAGATAAGCTCGAGACAAAACATCTCGAAAAATTCATTATCTTTTCACGGTCGAAAATTCGAAATATAAATTAGGACACTTAACTGTACAAAACTCACAAATTAGAATTGTTCTTGCCTTTTACAATGATCAGAATTATATTTTTCATGCTGGATGTAAACTCTTAAGCCGTCGCGTAATATTTTATTAATGCTATTTAATAAAGAATCTACAAATGCACGTTGAATGTTGTCAAACTCTTTAGGTTCTAGATTATATTCATTTTTGGGACCCAAACCAACACGAACCGACGAACATAAATCATTTTTTTTTTGATTTTTATGTCAATAATAATAATGGATAATAAAACAACATATAAATATAAATGTAACTAAAATCAGTCATATTTTTATTTAGATGTTTAAATAAAATGAAAGGATTAAAGTGACAAATAATAAAATGAAAAGATTAAATGTCGATAGGTTAAAAAAATCATTAAATTTATAATTACAATTTAATTGGTAAGTATTTGCACCTGCTTAATTTTCCTATACATTCCTCTTCTACATGGAAACAGAGAAATGGGCATATTTCATATTTATAATACTCGTACTTATTAGTTTAGTAGGTAAAATTAACAACGAAGTTATTTATCTATTAAAAGCTTCCTAGAAGTAGAGCTGATGTAGAGTACTTTTATAGAGACCCTATCAATATTAGATGTCATTATTTCTTTGATAAATAGAATGACTTGGCCATCGGACGGCAACATAATCACATTATATACCAGCCGCACAATTTTATAATAATATTTTAATCACGTATGGTAATGAGAATGTGAAATAAATGAATTAAAAGTAGAAAAATAGTTGTTGTTTTTGACATCTTCATATATTCTCCCACCAAAAACTTGTACAAATCATTTTTTATTAAAAATAGTAGGGGAATCTGTTGTATCTTGGACAGTGTTGTACCTAGGTCAGCCGTATTTATTTTAAACTTCCGCGCATTAAAATAAATATTGTTTATGGTAGTCCAAGTATCCTTTGCCAAGTTCAAGGTGAGGTTAGTTGTGATTCGTCGGCGCCGCAATAATTATGTAAAGAAAGATAATTTAATAATTCTTGCACATAAAGTTCGTTTTCTGGACTTTACCTGTAGCCTATTTATTAAGTATGATGTACATTTATATAAAAAACGTTTATTGACATTCTTATCTTAGTGTAGGTCGGTAACATATGTGTTTCAACAAAACCTCAATTTTTTAATAAATTGTTTCAATGTTGTACCTTGATCCTCCAACTAAATATGTACCTTGTATATTGGTCAAGGTACATAATGTATGTACATTGTACAGTGTGTATGTATTGTACCTTGGTTATCAAACAATTGCACCTAACATGAAAAAACCTAAGAATAAAGATAAGAAAAAGTAAATAAAGTAAAAAGAAAAGTATTAGTTGGTTTTTTGTATTGTTGTTTTTTGTCTTTGGGTCTGTTGTACCTTGGACAGTTTTCCCTTGTTTTCATACGCCTTTTGTTCCTAGTTTTATGTATTATTCACAGATTTTATTAATGCATTATATAGTTAAATAATTGTTCTTTCCATATATGCATATTTTACACGAATTATTTACTATTTAACCTTTAGAAACAAAAATGTAAAAGACTGGAGGTACAACACGTTCCCTAATACCTATTATTTTTTGATGTATCGTGATAATATAATATACATAAAGATAAACTTATGATCAAAATTCAAGCAACAAAAAATAAAAATTGTGTGTTTAAGTGTGATTCGAGCTCGTGCTAGGAATTCTAACTGATATTTATTAAATGATTATATAATCTGTTCTACTGATAAAATATTAGTATATTATGTTTGTTGTATGATTACATGCATGACACGCGCTTATTTGATTTTATATACATACATAATATGTACGATGTACATATATGTATAGCGTCTGAATACAGTAACAATTATCTCGATATTATATGCGAAAACCATGCTGATAAAATTAATTTTACATACAAAAGGATATTCACTTTAAATATAATAAAGGAGGCTGAGTGGACACCTCATTATCCCGTTTAATGATCTCAACCGGGTTACGCTCCCAGGGCTTAATTACCTCTAATCTGGTATTCCCGAATCCACCACAAACCTCGCAATTAAGGCTAGTCTGCATAAACGCTTTGATAACTGGTAATCGAGTATGGAAATTTTTAATCCGATTTAAAAAGGTATTACAAACGCATGTGTCATTACATTATAAGGTTGCGACACACACCAGCTTCTTCAATATCTGATTAGGTTAGTATTGTGAATGAAAAAACTCCGTTCAGTCATACGTATTTTTCTTTTTAGTAGTTTGGAAATCGGTACTTTTATTAGGTACCAGCGACTCGCCCTCGCTTCGCTCGGGTTCGTCCCTAGTCAAATAAATACAAATCTTTCCCACGGGAACCGTACATTTTCCTGGATAAAAAGTAGTCTACTTGTTATTCTGGTGTATGAACCATATTATTGTGAAGTTTCATAAAAATTTAATTAGTAGTTTTTGTGTACTAAGTTGTATAAGTTACTATAGTTTTTTAACTATCCCACGGGAACTATTTAATTTTCCGGGATAAAAAGTATCTAAAATGTTGACCGGAGATATAAGGTACCACCATGCAAAATTTCATTTCAACGGTCCAACAGTTTCGGAGATTTGCGTGTACAAACAGACAAATAGACAGAGAAACAAAAAAAAATTCGACCTCTACAGTTTGATTATATATATAGATTTGTAATAGTATTTGAATTAAATATGTAAGATTATAATAATTATTATTGTTAGATAATTATGTATTTAAAAACAAACCTACATATTTGTTGTATTTAATTATTACCATGTATAATATTATTTAATTAATTGCGTACATCGAATATTATTATACGGTGCGAATATTAGCGCATCATTTTAAAAAACCGGCTAAGTGCGAGTCCTTTCCGTATCATTATCTATAAAAACGGCAAAGGATTAAATATTTGTTTTATTTTAGTTTAATTATTTATTCTTTAGGTGAATATATAACTATATATTTTGTAAATATTTCAAGTGTCTACCTGTTGCCGTTATCAATATCGAGCAAGAACGAGCAAAAAAGTCACGTATTTTGTACGGGAGCTCCCTTAAATATTTCTTTTATTCTGTTTTTTAGTATTTGTTATTATAGCGGCAACATAAATACATCATCTGTAAAAATTTCAACTGTCTAACTATGACGATTCATGAGATACAGCTTGGTAACAGACGGACAGGCAGAGAGACAGACAGACGGACGGACGGACAGCGGAGTCTTAGTAATAGGGTCCCATTTTATCTTTGGGCACGGAACCCTAAAAATCGACTTAAAACAACTTAAAATTATAAAATAAGATTTCTGTATTTAAATTAAAATTAATCACCGAGAACGAAATCAAAGTCGGTACCAAACAAATTAGGGACCTACAATTTTTTTTGAGATTGTTCGTTCGATCTTTTAACAAACATACATACCTATAAATTATAATATACCTTTATTTTTTATTTCTTTGGAAGCCCTCATATAGACATATTTGAATATTTTGCAGATCAAATATTATTGCATATAATGTGTCGAATTGATGTCCTTTTTTTGAATTCGGGTAATCGAATCGTCGCATTGATTTAATTAATTAATATCGATTTCATTATGTTCTATGATAGTCAACTAGTTATTAATTACGTGAGTCAGGTATACGAGTATGATTATTATTTATTCAAATAGTTATCAAAGTATGTACCTATTGATTTACCGAATCATACATATTGTAACTTCTTCCTGCTGTAACTACTTAACCAAATTGAATGAAATTTTGATGAAGTACTTTCCAAACCCACGTTTCATTTCAAAACGAAAGGTTCAAGTTACTTATTGAATCTAAAACTAAAAATAGTATTATCATTAAGGCTATAATGGATTTATCTGAGAAAACATCTACGCTACATAAAAATAGGAGCAAATGGAAGGAAAATCTTACCCTTAACATATTACCTTAAGTAGAAAGAATGTGAATGTTGATTTAATTTAAAAGAAGCAGATACGTGAGGCGTATAAAACGAACAATTTTGAAACCGCAATTCTATCCCTTTTATCCTGAAAGAGTTGTAAGCGGACTTTGCCAAATAGCGACGAAAATTCCATATCGTGTGTGCTCGCCACTGTTGCGTGCCTCACGTTTTCAGGTCGCACGAACGTCAAAAAATAGAATCAAATCAATTTTTTTATACCACAACTATGTTTAACTGTTGAACGAAATATAAATTCTTTGGGTAATTATTCGGCATTGAATTATAGCTTTTCAATTGTGGTGTAGAATAATCTGTATGCTCTTCAATAAAAATTATACTCACGATTAACCATGTTGTAGGTATATAATATTGTTCATCTATACATCTGTACCTATAATAAAGTAGTAACAGAGGGAAATCTGTACATGAAATAGTTTTTGAAAACATGACAGTTACGTATTGTGTACAGAATATACACCCCGAAACAATAGTTATTTAAAATTGGTCTGCCTGTGTGCGTTTTACGCAAAAAGTTCTGAACGAATTTTAACTAAATTTTGTGCAATGATAATTTAATACTCAGGTCAACATTTAGGAGACCTTTTACTACAGGACAATTTTTCGATCCCACAGGAAAACACACTAATTCGTTCTGTCGAGCCGTTCTTTGAGATGTAGATGACTAACGTTGCGCTGGCTAAACCTTAAGCGATACATTAAAATAATGTCCTGAAAAATTTTTGGTTTTAAAAAGGCCTACAGAAAAATTAGTAATAGGATATGTCTATCTCCTAAGGTACACTTGCAATAACTACTTTTATCTGCACCCGCACTTGGGGGACGCATTCGAGAGAAGCGAGGGTGAGTCGCTAGAACTATAATAAAATTGCGATTGAGCCGAATATGTACATTAAATATTCTTTAGAAAAATCTTACTGAAATAGTCATTATTATCGTTACGAGGCCGAATCTTTAGTCATTAGAATTTATGTCTATCTGTGACCGCATCACGGGAAAAACACTGGAGGGTTTTTAATACGTAATTAGTATTCCAAAAAAATGTATGACGTATGAGCTTTGTATGATTTTATTAGACATTAATTTCTCAGACTCGTATTCTTTAATTATTAACTCAGTTTTTTTACCAATTTTACCATCTACTTTTACCACCTTAGGGACTGAATTTGAAAAAAAAAACGTTGAAAAATTCTAAAAAACGTGTTTAATTAATTGTATTAAAGAGCGTCAATACCAAGTTTCAAGTAATTATGATCATAAAAAAGACCTTTGTTGCCCATATAAACTTTATTACCCCCTTTTACCAATTTAATAGATGAATTTCCAAAAAAAAATAAATAGATTTCTTATTCTTTATCGTAAAGCTACTTTGTATGTATTTCACATTAAGAATGACAGAGGTTCGACGCCTACGTCCTACTAAGAACATACCCTCCAAGTTTCAGGTCTCTACGATCAGCGATTTAGGCTGTGCGTTAATCCGTCAGTCAGTCATTCAGAACAAAGCATTTTATATGCATAGATAATATACATTAACTTGTATATAAAGCATTTTTCATATCTGAATATGAGTCCGTATTAGATAGAAGACTGTATAGTTTTTCTTAAACAATTTTATTTCAACTCAATATTATTATATCGACTTTATATTCAGCGGAATGTGCTACTATCGATTTAACAAGTTAAAGCTACTTAAAAGCGACTACGAAGTATTACATTTTATCATGAACGAGGAGATCGTGTTTTATATAACTTTTTCGACATAGCAAAAATTTCTAACATAAAAGTTATAATAATTAACTATTAACAAAAAAAAACTAGAAAAAAAACTTTATAAAGTGAAAATATTTGTGCAACAACAATGTTAGGGTATAAAAGGAAGTTTTTTTTTAAGTCGAACATCAAGAGAAATGCATAAAATTGGAGGTGTAGAAATTTCGATTTACAAAGGGTTTTTGTTAAGAAAGGTATATAGTTTATAGTTGTGGAGGCAAAATAAATAAAAAAATCTTATTACAGCGGGTAACGTTTATTTGCATGTTATTTTTTATTCATACGAAAATCCTTTCATAAAATCAATCCCTATTTATTGCATTACCCTAAAATTTTTGGAAGTATTTATTTTCTCTCCCTTATTTTAGATTTATGCTATAAAAGGGAAATTTTTATCAGTCACCTAGCTAGGGCTCTGATTTCGCGTAAGGGCATAGGAGCATGTGAAGGGAAAGGGGTAAAAGATAAGGTATCCAGGATCAGGTTCTATTAAAGTTACAAGTAGTTTTGAATACATTAGATAAATACTGTTCGAATATTCATACCAAGTAACTAATAAAAATCTACTTACTCAATTCGCTCGCATCTTCACAATGTAATTTTAATTACGTAACGTACCTATACAGCAAGAGTTTTATTGGAATTTTCTTGAAATCCTATACACAGTAGCAACAGAATGGACAAAATTAAAAAAAATCTATAAAATTAATAATCTATTATATTAAAAATATCCCTTAAATGCAAATACACTTGTTTAAATAATAATATTATATGTACAAAGAGACCTAAGGCAAAAACAATAAAGATGCCTAAGAGCTACCATAAATGCTGTCCTTATAATACTCGCGTATTTTAATATGGACACACATATTTTAATATGGAACTGTAATATGATTCGTATATAAACGTACTGCCACTCATGTCGATTTTAGGGTTAATAAATTGTAACGTGATAGCATTTGCTATGGAATAAAATGTATTATATATTTTTATCTGCTTATGGAGACGTCCCAAAATACTAAGGGCCACTTGTACTAACATTCTTAATTAAATGCTAATAATATAGTCATT
Source organism: Brenthis hecate (assembly GCA_951806755.1). Classification (NCBI taxonomy): domain Eukaryota; kingdom Metazoa; phylum Arthropoda; class Insecta; order Lepidoptera; family Nymphalidae; genus Brenthis; species Brenthis hecate. The sequence goes on from OX638267.1 coordinate 176,145, forward strand.
TAAATTAATAATTTTTGTGCATGTGGTAAGTACTAATTCATAGAGGTCAGAACTATTTTACGCCAAACCTTCACCCTTGGTTTACCAATTTTCAGTGTCTTCTTCCCATACATTGGCAAATTAAGCTGTTATCACCTGGCATGCTAACAAAGTATGTTAAAAAAAGTGCAAAAAACTTAAAACCATCAAAGTAATGTTTTAATTGTTAGTAGTAGTTGTGAGATTATTCCATCTGAATCTTTATTCATGATCTAGAAATAATTTCATTTATTATTATAATCACAAAATTTTATTACTTATGCATAACCCGCGTCAATAAGCGGGGTTAAGTCACGGTTCGTCGCGGTTACCATCCAATTTACCTTTGAGCTTCATGTACTAAGCCGAATTCATAGAAACCAATGTTTTAGTAGAAAGTTCCCAACAAGGTGATTAGTTTGTTTGTGAATTCCGAAATTAGATTGTTATGAAATAATATTTGTTAGAATAATTCCAATGAATAGGAGTGCCAATTAAAGTAAGAAGTAACACGTGAAAATAAAATGATTTTGTATAATAGAGATAATCGAAATATATCAAAGGCCACTTACTAAGGCTCTTAAGATTATTATAATATGCACTTCTCGCTCTCCAAGACAGTTAAACAGAGAGAGAGAGATAAATAGGTATGTCTTATATTTATTCTCCGCATGCGTCGGGAGATGCAAGTTCTTTTTTTTGTTTTGTTTTTTAAATAAAAATAGTAAACATTTTAAATGAAACTACGTTTTCGAAATTTTCACGAATTTATTTTGATTTTTGGTTCCCGACGTATAGTATATATATAGTAAATGTGAGCAAAAACCAAATTTACCAAATATGGTATAATATTATAAAAATAATCTTTATATAACTAGCGTATATTAAATCTAATACATTGCTTTATCCTAAGCCTAAGCTGAGCTTATAAATAATTTTATTGCGGTGGTTATAGTATTTTCTGTTAAAAATTCATAACAAAAGTTGAAAGTGAACATTCTCGCTGCGGTATAAACTTTACTCTCTCATCACAGATTTACCAACTTTCTAGCGATATGCGTCGTTTTTCCTGTGTGTTTTGGCGTTACGGAACTACAATGGAAAACAAAATAAAAGAGAAACAAAAGCTGCAACTTTTACTATTATATAACGAATTTTTCTCTCATATACTCTCATATTTCAAAGTAACACATTTCAAAAATAAAATTAACTGCGCTAAAAATGAAAGTCACAATTAAATGTTACTACTTTACGAATTAGGTGGATATTTTAAATCGTAAATTTTATTCAAATACATAATATTCTGGCCGTGCATTTTTCTTCACGATGACTTTATTTCATTTTTAATATTCTTTAATTAGCCAAAACGTATGTATTGATAGTGACTTTTTATGTATATTGATAATAACAATTGTATTTTCGTCCGTCTTGTTGTATTACGACATGATGATGTACTGCTGGAATTTGATGAACCACACTTTATTTGTCTTATGGATCAGATATTCATTTTTGTTTAATATATAAACTAAACGGAATTTATACCGGCCTGCTTGCCAGGTAAACAAAACCTTATTAAAATATTATATATATATATATATATATATATATATATATATATGTATATATATATATATATATATATATATATATATATATATATATATATATATATATAGATTGTTGGGTAAAGATATTTGTAATTGTAAAATAAGATAGTTTATTGCGTTTTGCACGATAACTTTGACGCGTAGTCTTAAATTTGATGGGGAGAATGCGGAGCTCGTCCCATCGCCGTACACGGCCGTTGAAGCTTTTTTTTGTACTACCTCCAGGTAAAGGAATATCGAGGAAGTTTAGGATGTGACGGTAGGAAGATATATATAGTGATGTCAAGTAAAGAATGTGTACCTTACATACCGCCCCCCAAAGAGCGGCTTAGCTCTTTCATTTGAACGAACCCCTTTGAAATTTGCTTAAAAGGTTGACGTAAACAAAAGAGTAAAAAAAAAAAATAAATAAATAAAATATGTTGCTTACTAAAAACTAAAGCTATTACTACTACCTAAACAAGAAAAAAAAAATAAGTATTGTTTTTATTAATTGAAAGATGGCAGCAAAGGGCAAAGCTTGACTACTGGTCTAAGTAGAGTGCCAGTAGAAGTTTTTAATTCTACGACGCGAACAGTGCCGTCAGAACCCGGGCAAATGCGAGTCACACGAGCTTTCTTCCAGTGAAGCGGTGGCAAGTTGGGATCCTTGATAAGAACTAAATCACCAACTTGAAAATTTGAAATTTTGGCAAGCCATTTAGGTCGCTGCTGTAGAGTATGTAGGTACTCAGCTTGCCAACGCCTCCAGAAGTGCTGAGTAATCTGGCGCAAGAGCTGCCATCGTTTGAGAGTATTAAAATTTATCTGCTCCAAGTCTTGCTCAGGCAAAGCCAATAGCGGCTGACCGATGATGAAGTGGCCGGGCGTTAAGACTTCTAGATCGTTAGCATCGCTACTTAGGGGATATAACGGTCGGGAGTTCAACGCGGCTTCTATTTTGCTAAAAACAGTGATGAGCTCTTCAAAGAGAAGTGGGCGATCGCCTATAACACGAAGAAGAATAAGTTTTGCAGATTTAATCGCGCTCTCCCATAAACCGCCCATATGTGGACTGGCAGGAGGATTAAAATGCCATACAATTTGTCGACTGGCTAATGAATGTTTTATGTTATCATGCGAGTTTTTGAGTAATTGTGTAACTTCTTTCAAGTAGTTGTTAGCTCCAACAAAGTTGGTACCACAGTCACTGTAAACATCGGTGGGAAGACCCCTTCGCGATACGAAGCGATCAAAGCAAGCTAAAAAGGCGTCTGTCGACAGCTCGGAAACCAGTTCCAAGTGGACAGCTTTGGTGGTGAAACAAATCCATAAACATAAATATGCCTTAACAGATCGAGCGTTGCGCAGTCGCGAGGTTTTCAGAAGAAAAGGACCTGCGAAATCCACTCCAACTCTTTGAAAGGGTCTGCAAGATGTGACTCGAGAAGGAGGTAAATCACTCATGAAAGGTTCAGTCGCCTTGGGACGTAATCTATAGCAATGTTGACATTGAAATATTTGCCGACGGATTGCACGGCGTGCTGATAATATCCAAAATTTACGTTGCAGTAGATTTAAAAGAGTATTGACACCAGGGTGTAGGAATGCCCGGTGATAATGATCAATGAGCAAGCGAGTAACGTGATGTGCCTTAGGAAGCAAAAGTGGATGTTTAGCGTTAAATGACAAAGATGAGTTTACAATCCGACCACCTACTCTCAGCAAATTTTGTGAGTCAAGAAATGGATTAAGACGTCGAAGGCTATCTTTGAGAGGTTTCCCATTACGCAACAACGAAATTGTTGAAGAAAATTCTTCCGACTGTACAGTTGATATAATGGTATTCAAACTATCGTTCAATTCGGAAACAGATAGTGATCCCGTGTGTCGCTTAGTTGGATTGCGTGAATTATGCAAAAATCACTTACACCAAGCTACAACAGCCTGTAGCTTGCGAAGGGAACTGAATTTGTGCAAGAAAGGTAAATCGACGCTAACCTTAGCAATGTGTGATATAGGGGATGGTAATTTCAGACCAGGTAAATTCGCTTGGCTCAACGTAGGTGTGTCTCCAGGCCATGTCGAAGAATCACCTTCAAGCCAAGGTGGAGACCACCACAAGATGGTTTTAGCTAGTTCAGAGGGGTAGAGACCTCGACTAGCGGCATCAGCAGGATTTAGTGATGATGGAACGTATCTCCAAATAGCTCTTGGTATTAGAGCTTGAATTTGGGACACTCGATTTCCTTCAAACGTTTGTAAAGTATGAGGAGAAGATTTAAGCCATGTGAGCACAATGCTGGAATCACACCAGGCCACTATGCTGCTGATTTTAATTTTATGTTTTAGAGTTTTGATAATATGCTCAAGTAAGCGAGCGAGAAGATGTGCGCCACACAATTCCAATTTGGGAATCGTGAGCTTTTGCTTGAGAGGAGCAACTCGAGACTTCGCCAACATTAGTTGGGCCGAAGTTTTACCATAAGAATTTTTGACGCGCAGGTAGACGCAAGCTGCGTACCCGCGTTCGGAAGCATCACTGAAACCGTGGAGTTCACAATCGCTTAGTTGATCAGTGAGTACCCAGCGTGGAATAACAATTTTGTTAAAATGATGGAAATTTGACATAAAAGATAGCCAAGCCTTTTGAATATCAGAAGGTAGAGAATCGTCCCAACCACATTTGAGAACCCAGAGCCTCTGCATAACATGTTTCGCATAGAAGGTTACAGGTGCTAGAAAACCGCAAGGGTCATAGAGTCGGGCTATATTAGAAAGTATGCCTCGCATGGTGAGTGTATTGTTCATATCTGCAACCCGATAAATAAAACTATCATTAGAAGCACTCCAAGCCATGCCTAAGACTTTAAATATGTTATCGCAGTCGTGTTCAAACGGATAGGGCTGCTCGCAATGATCAGCAGGAAAGTCGCTTATGAATTCCTTACAGTTACTCGACCACTTACGCAAGAGAAAACCGCCCTGAGATAGGATGCTGACTAGTACCTGCTGTAATTCCCTAGCAGATTCCACGGAATCACACCCGCTGACGATATCATCGACGAAAGTGTCGCTTAGCAGCACTTGAGAAGCTTCTGGATGCTGATTGGAATTAAGAGAAGCAAGCTCGTGTATAACACGGATTGCTTGGAAGGCGGAGCTTGAAACACCGTAGGTAACAGTGGTAAGCTCGTATTCCTTAAGAGGTTGGTCAGGAGATTCGCGCCAGAATATGGTTTGATATTTGCAGTCAGCATCGTCCATGCGCACCTGACGGTACATTTGTTTGATGTCACAGGTGAAGACGATTTTGTGAATCCTGAAGCGCATAATAATATCTTCAATATTTCTTTGCAATTTAGGCCCTGTCATTAGGACCTGATTTAACGAAACACCGGTTGAGCTGGAAGCCGAAGCGTCAAAAACTGCACGGAGCTTAGTCGTGCTACTAGATTCGCGCAGAACACCATGATGCGGAATGTAGTATCGCTCACTTGCGTCATAGCAAGAAGCTTCACGCATATGACCCGAACTAAGATAGTCTCGCATAAACTCTACATAGAGTTCACACAAGCGCGGATCCCTGATAAGCTTACGTTCCAAATTGTAGAAGCGTTTCAGGGCATTGATACGTGTGACCCCCTCAAAGGCTTGTGATTCACCTTGAAGGGAAGACGAACTTGAAAACGACCAGTGTCGTCTCTACGATGCGTTTCGCAAAAGTGTTTTTCGCATAGAACATCCTCAGGATCTTGAATAGGTTGACTGGAGAACTCTTCTGCTTCCCAGAACCTTGTAAGTGCAAGATTGAGATCAAATGTGCAGGCCATCGACATCACATCTTGAACGTGTGACGATGCTGCGGGAGCTTTGCCCATAATTACCCATCCAAAGATAGAAGAGTAGGCAGTAGGCATGTTGGCACCTAGACTGAACCTTCTACCATCAAGGATCTGTTCGTACAAGTCAATGCCTAAGAGCAGGTCGACTTGTCCAGGAATGATAAAACTTTTGTCTGCTAATACTAAATTGCTACATAGATTTAAAACTGATTTGTTAACTTGAACTGATGGCAGATTATTTGTAATGCGCCTCAAAACAATAAAATCGGAAGTTAATGCTTCAGAAGCATTTATCAGAGGCTTAATGTGACATGTTACCATGCCTAGAGTTTGCTGAGGGGATGCTGCACCTAAACCAAAAATTGATGAAGATTGTGTTCGATGAACTTTCAATTTTTGAGCTAAATTTTCTGTAATAATAGACACCTGAGAGCCACAATCAATTAATGCGCGAGCAATGTGAGTATAACCATTTACATCTAAAATTCCTACGAGGGCTGTACCAAGAAGCATAGTGGATGCACCATCGGCACCATGTAAAGTTTGAAGTTGGACTGCGGAACTAGTAGTCGACACAGCAGCTTCATTGCTATTAGGAGCTGATGCATGCTGAGTATAATTATTATCAGCTGTGGCCTTTGAAATGTGCAATTTTGTGTGATGATGGCCATGACATATCTGACATACACTTCTAGAAGTACATTTTGAAACATGATGTGGTCTCAAGCAGTTAAAGCAAAGTTTATGTTGAATAACAAAAGATTTTCTTTGTTCCTGAGTCATAGCGTTAAATTTCAAACAGTTATATATGCTGTGCTTACTCTGGCAACAAGGGCAAGAATAATTTGCTATATAATTTAATTTAGGTTTCTCTTCAATAATATTTAATGAGTTATGTGTATTAGTTTTTGTATGAGAAGTTGAACCTGAAATGTTTTCTAATATTCTCAATTGAATTTCTAAAAATTGTATAAAATCATCAAAAGTGGGAATATTTATGGGATTAATTTGTGACTCAAATTTACTTCTAAATTCAATAGGAATCTTTCTTAGTATATATTATTAGTACTAATATAATTTTATATAATATTATTAGTACATATATACTATATATTATATAGTATATATGTACTAATAAGAAACTCCATGACTTTACATTAAAATCTAAAGCAGTTAAAGCATTTGTATTTTCTTTAATAGTGTTTAAAAATTTGTTTAAAGACTTAAAATGTATTTGTGTAAGGTTAGGTAAGTTAAGAATAGACTCAACATACTTGTCCGCTATGACTCTTTTGTTTTCATATCGCTCAGCCAACAATTTGTATGCAATATTATAGTTTTCATTAGATATAGTTAAGTTTTTGATAAGAGATAAAGGCTCCTTGTCTAATACACTCAGTAAATAATGCATTTTTTCAATTTCACTTAACTTTTTGTTATTATGAATTAAACTGTTGAAAATAGAAATAAAATTTGGCCATTCTATATGAGCACCTGAGAATCTAGTTAATGATATTTTAGGTAAATGAAACTCGCAGCCAGGCACTGGAATTACTTGTGAATCACAATTTGCACTAGATTTTGACTCGAATAAAGTAGTATGATACACTTGTATTGAGTAAAACATGTCATTTGAAATATTATAATTCTTTTCAATTTCGCTTCGCTTATCTTCGCCAAAAGAATCGATATTTGCTATTAAAAATGAGAAAGACTCCTCCATTTGCTGCCGATATCTTTCTATATCCTTAAACCGTACAAGAAACTGTTGCTTTTCCTTCATGTTTACAGAAGGTTTTTGAATAATGTTACCACCCAAATCATATAACTGCTTTATATGATTTAGTGCTATTTCATATTTTACTAAATGCATTTTGAGGTCAGACATCGTTAATCGTTATATATTTTATATTACGTATTGTACAATATACAAATTACAAATTACTAATATAGTATGATAGTATGCAAAATGTAAACAAATGTGACAATTTGACAAATGACAATTGACAAATAACAAGTGACAAATGACAAGACACTATTTGACATTGACGGTTGACCGATTCGCAATCCGGAATGAAACAGTGATGCCAATATGAAATTGTTAATTTTACGTATGCAATATGGCGTCAAGCGAAATGTAAAAATTAGATGTATATTATTGTAGGTATATATGTAATGTTTTTTGATGGAAATAAGGATGATTTATTGAAAATGAGGTTTGCTTACTAAAGGATATCCGGCTCGAAGGACCATAGAAGGGTGTTGGGTAAAGATAGAAAGGGTGGATGGACTACCTGGTTCGCCGCTGTCCCGCGTGGGTTCTTAAGTCGCGTTTCGTACACCAATCACTTTCACACACCGGGTGATTTGCTTAAAGTTTGTAATTGTAAAATAAGATAGTTTATTGCGTTTTGCACGATAACTTTGACGCGTAGTCTTAAATTTGATGGGGAGAATGCAGAGCTCGTCCCATCGCCGTACACGGCCGTTGAAGCTTTTTTTTGTACTACCTCCAGGTAAAGGAATATCGAGGAAGTTTAGGATGTGACGGTAGGAAGATATATATAGTGATGTCAAGTAAAGAATGTGTACCTTACATAGATATAGATATAGTATCGCGTTTTTCCACTGTCTGACATCGGCTTAAATAGTTTTTGCTAGCCACTTGCTAGTGGAAAAACAGCGAAACTTTTTTGGACATGAACTTAAAACAGCTTATAAAATGCACAACAAAAACAGAAAGTGACAGATAAATTAATTAGGTAATAATTATACCTAATTAGTTTTGAAAGGAGCTTTTCACTTTCTATATTCTATACTATTTTCGAGAACAATTTTTAAACAAATTGAGCATGTTCCACACAGTCTAGTAATGAGCATCGGCATATCGCTACACTAGCTCATCATTATGAAATAAATACTTGAGCGAACTTTAACAAAGCAGTCGGGACTGACAATATAACAATGATCAGCATCAGACTACTTCGGTTTTTAAAACGAAGGGAAAAATATTAAAATTGCCTCATTAGTGGTACAAAATGCTTTAAAAGAATGATAACAATATATTTTAAAATATGAAAGTTAGATCACCAGGAAAAAATTAGTTTAAAGTTATAAAATATTAAATTTTTTGACTATTGAGTAACAATTCAAAAATGCTATGAACAACGAAATGTTCCTCATATATTAAGTAATCCGCAAGTTATATATGAATGTAAGTATAATACTATTAGATTTTTATTATTGCAAATTGTATATACCTATTCGAAATGCTGTAACGCGACGAACTTTGTAAATCACGCTCCAAGAGACATATCGAAATAAGATACCTAATAGGCGATTAAAACGAGAATGAAAATTAATTTAATATGGTAAAAAATATCTTTGCTTCAAAATTGTATTTTAGGGGGAAATGCTAATCCTGTTAATTAGTGTCAGCCGTCCTCAGGCGGCTCGAGAAAAATACGTCGGCGCGCTGTGAGTTATGGACAACATTAATATTGTCCGCACTTCCTCTCGCTAACCGCCTATTTACCAGCCTGAAGCCGCACCGACCGCTAAGTAGCCAAATCATTAAAACCATCTGTATCAAAAGAAAATCTAATTACGAAACAGAATTGAAAATTATCATTTAAAATTACGTTCGAGGAGACTAATGCGCTGTTCCACTGTGCTTGAAGAATATCATAACTTTAGATAAATAAATGTACTGAATATAATTTATTTTATTCGCATTTAGGAAATAGTAGGTATCTAAAAATATTTACTATAAACATAATATAAAAGACAAAGTTACAATAAGAAAACATTGCAGAAGAATTAATCTAGATTAGACTCTCATATTATAAAAGCATAGGAAAAAGTAAGATAAGTTCTTAGTATATTCTTTTTAAGAATTTGAGCTTACATGCAAATTAATATGTACTTAATATTATATAATTGACAATTAAAAGCTAATTGGCTTTTAGCTTCTATCTTGTAGCGTTATGTCATGCATTTTCAATGATAAGCTTTCAGTTTAATCAACCAATATCATTCAAGTTCGACGGGAACCGTAATCCAATCAAAAACTTTCCTCATTGCGCTATTTAGTCACCTGTTAAATTTAATCAAAATTATTTGAATACCTAAATATTCCGACATTGGGCATAACTATTCAACATCTGTTGATAGCTTCAATCAAAAAAGTACTAGATACACAACCAGCGATAAAAAATGCCCTTATCGAATGAGCACTCATTTGAACACTTGAGCGCGCTTTTAATTTTTGTTAAAAACAACTTTAAGCATTGCATTTAAAGTTTAATTTACATTGTTGTATATTTATCAACTAGAATAATTACCTAAACACATGCATGATTGTGTATCTAGTATTTTTTTTGAACGATGATTGATAGTGCCGCCGTCGTGTCAGTTAACAATAGATTTCTTAGAATTTTAATTATTTTCTTAGAAATTTACCTGGAGGTGTTAATAGCGTTTTAATCAAATAAAAGATAGCACAGTGTTTTATTTTTTCATGGAATATTTATTTTGTCTTTATATTTTCTATTGCATTGAACTGAAGTGCCATAATAATATTATTTTCCAATATTTAATATATTAGCGAATTAACTATTAAAAATTTTGTAATATCAGGGAACTGAGGGTTAGCAGTTAGTTAGGTATAGGTTAGCCTTCAATTAATTCTTTTAATATCCGTATTTCCACAGTAATATGAAATTAGCTAAGACTGTATGTTTGTTTATGATTAAGCAGCCGAACAAATTTTGCGCTAAAATTAGGTTACAACATATGTAAATTGCATAATGGTGATAGACGTAAGCTATCCGAAATCCCCTATCCGCTTACTATGCGGGCGGAGCTGCGGGTAAAACTAGTATTAATATTTCATGTCTATATTCTCTATGAAAATTAGTCGATGGATCGGAGTAGGCTACTAGCTTATGTCGCTACTATTCATAGTCCGTTGCATGGATGATGATGATGACGGAAAAGACAAACGTTCAATCACACTTTGGCTTATATTAAAGCAAAAAAATGTTTTAACTTTATATCTTGTTTAAGAATGTCTAAATATCAAGACATGAGCCTTGATTCTCTCCGAAAACTATTAGAGATAAAATTTTGCGTCCTACATTTCGTAGAATTCGTATGACAGGGTCGTGTCGGTTAGCTGAAGCGTGTTCGTATCTTCCCCGAGGCAATGTAACTCGACTGCATCGTCTCTACGTACCAGCATGTCCGAGTAGAATATGTAGGTACCACTGCGTTTAGTTAATAACGAATTCGTCAAAATATTTACCATTAATCTATGAAGAATTCATAAGGGTGTAGATTTTACTGTTGTGTGAGCGATAACATATTATTATTATTATATAATATAATATACTTAATTCCACCTTTGCCCTTAGTGGTCTCTGTATTATTTTTATTACTTTTAATGTTTACCATAAAAATTATATAATTGTACTACCAAGCTATATTTTAAACATAATATAACTAAACCGTAATACAGACGTAGACAGTATACGGCTTAGTTAATTACTGCGCCATGTTATTTGCATGTTATTTGTGAGGGAAAAGTTTAAATCATGATGTGTTGCAATAAAATGATTGCCACCAAAGTCTTCATTATGAAAGACATGACAAATGCTTTAATTAAAAAAATCTGTACCTACTAATAATTTTCTCGTTTTTGACGACATTCATAAATAAACAAGCCGGTGGTTATACAATGCATGGTTTATCAAAATACCTGTACAAATATAGTAAATTAATTTTAACCACTGAAAAACACTCATTACGAGTATAATATCTGACTCTATAAAATGTAAAGCTAAAACGTAATCTGTCTGCATAACATGCTTAGCTTAAACTAAAAATTAATGTTTTAGGTCAGTAAACAAAAAGATTTAAAAAGTGTCATTGAAATAAATCGAGACTATTTAGAGATTCATTTTTCCGGCGCACGCAAACAGGTTAATCTATCTCCTTTCTGATTTACAACTAAATCCTTATAACAAGAAGGAATAATAAAAACATACGCATATACTATACGTATAATAATTTTTATATTATTTAAAATTAAGACACAAGTCACATTAAGTGAGTAACTAAAATAACAAAAATAAATAAAGGAAATTAAATTATTCTTTGTTAATATCTTGTTAATATAAAAGCTTAGTTAATATCTTGTTAATATATAAGTATAGGTCTTATTCTAAATATTTTTTATTAGGTTAAAATAAGCTATTCTAGTATTATGTATATAAAAGAAACCAAACTAACCCTTGAAGCATGCATGAATTTGGCATGATTACCTAATTTTCCTTCAATTTCCATTCAACTATTCTGCGAATACAATTTGTATACCAAAAATAAAATATTAAGTTTACATCTAATATTCACACATTTATTAAGTAATAATCATACTAACATCCAAATCAATACAGTAGTTCCTTCGAAATTCTATTATTTCCATATAATATATTATTTTATTCACCGTACAAAATTTAATTAAAAGTATTAAATTTTTTATAGGTAAAATAGAACCGATCTATGTTGAGGACCTCTCACTCTTTTTCCAGGCGAAATATAATCTTTTAACATTAACATAATATTAACAAACAAGACCCAGGCGTGTTATCAGTTTTGCTCCAGGCTATTTTTAATTTTTATAAAATAATTCATTTTTTTTAAAGTACAAGAACTCTTTTCCTATGACAACTTAGTATCAATATTCAATGGAAAGTAAAAGACTTGTAGAAAATACCATCATACGGATGGTGGCTTTTTTCGAATCCACATTACCTGACATCCAGGTATAAACAGGTAAATTGAAGTAGTTAATTGCTTGTATCGGATCGTATTTTCCGGAACCAACTAAGTATCAAAATGCAAATAAGTATACTATAGAACACCTAATATACAGATTTCTGTGAAACGGCTCAAAAGATAAGTAATAAAGAATGGTGTCTATAGTAATTAAGTCTTAGTAGCATTCTTTTCCAAAAGATAGAAAATACTTACTGTAAACATTTTCATATGATAAAAGTTAGTTTTATGAACAACTATGTAGTATGTACTCGTATATAATATGTATGTATATACGGATCCATCTTTAGAATTTTTTAAGTACTTACTAAATCAACATAACTATACAATGAATCGTTTTGATCCTCAAAATTTCTTAATAATATAATTACAAGATCCATATAAAACTTGGTATCTTTAACATAAATAATGAATTATAAATAGTACTTTGATAATTTTCTAAATTTAGCTTGTACAAGAATAAAACATCTTAATACACTTTAAGTTTCTCAGGATTTCGTTTAAGTATAAACATGCTTTTTATGTATAAGCACTGAAAACATTTGCTGAATTAAAACGTTGCGCTGAGCCGACCCGAAAGTCTACGAGTCTTTGAATCGAATATGTAATTTATTATAAAACTAAACTATTTTTCTCTGACTTTAAAATAATTCATACGAGCATTAAACACCAACAGGAAAAATGTTTGGCCCCACTATATGTTCGTTCAGAATATTTTGTAATTATTTGATGTTCAGTAGTATTTCTTTAAATAAGTACATAAAATATCAGAAAAAGATAGTCCCTACTTAAAATGAATATTTATGGCGGAGAAGTTTAATTACCTTGAGTGAAACCGCGGATAACAGATAGTACTAACATAAAAACATAATATTATTTAAATGGAATTTACATTAGAGAAACTTGTTTCTTTATATTATCTTTAACCGTGGATATTCCTAACGCTGAACAAGTGACGTAATCAGCTACAATTACATTGCATAGAAAAGAAATCGAGGGAATTGCAAATGGAATAAAATGCTTTAAAATGTAAATGTTAACTTGGAACTAGCGAGTGGCGAGAAATTGCATTCTGTCAGCAACGGGCGGTGCTGTTTACATAGGACAGACAATATGGCGGCCAGACTTACTCAGGATATAAATTAAATGTTAGTTAGGTATAGCAGTACTTTAAAGGAAGTGAGAACAGACTTTATATTGCCTTGGCCGCAGACATATTCCTCTTGTTTTCCTTAGCACTGGATTTTTTTTAATTGTATAGGTTCATAGAGAAATATAAAATTAAGAATGTAAAATTCAGATCATATTATGTTTTTATTTCACCCTACTGGATCGAGATCTCACTGCAAGATTACTACGTTCATTGCGTATTTAATCGAAATCATTTTTTATATACAATAATAAAAGGGATAATATGTTTTGACCGGGATGCCTATTCAAATGTGCCCGCTAGTATGTTTAATTAACTAAATAATAGTTGACTTTTTGGAATAAAAACGATGCATTTATTATTACAATGAATTTTACTCCACTTCACAGAACTATACGTAGAGATCTTGAAAAATTATAGCTGCCGTTGCGCATTTGGCCGCAACCTCTTCGCAGCCAGGTATGTGCGGGTCATATTTTGGTATGTTTATGCGTTCATAGCGTACATGCATCATTTATATATCAAATTAAAGCAATTTTTTTTCTGTACCTGATAAACTACGTCTGCCTATGTAAAAATGGCCGCAAAAGTGGTTACGAGTCATTAAAAGTGTTTTTGTTACATTTTTACGTTCATGGCGTATATTCATCATTTATATATATCAAATTAAAGCTAATTTTTTTCTGTGCATGATAAAATACCTCTCACCTATGTAAAAGTGGCCGCAATGGAAAGAAAAGAAAGAAAGAATATTATATTATATGGCATTTGTCAGACAACAACAACGGTTACCATGGCAACAAACAGATAACTAACGCGCTAACTCTCTTTCACTTTAATTTTTCTTTGTCATGGTAACTTATATCTTAGTCCATACCGCAATTCACTATTGGACGAAAATTTCCCCAATAGAGCGACTTGCTTGGCTTGGCTTTTTGCGTAGGGGTAGTATATGGGCAACAGATTGTTCCTGCGTAGAACGACGGGGTCAAATTTTTATTTAGCATGGTCTCATGAAGAAAGATAATTATGTTCAAATAAGTTTTGATCAAATCCAACAAATCATTAATTAAAACAATAGGCTCTTAAAATTAACTTCATAATTCAAAAATTTTATTGAAGATTGGAAAATCATAGGTGCTGGGTGTATTTTATTATTTATTTATCCCTTTATAAAAAGTTATAGTTTTTACATGATACATTTTAATGTACATAATTTTATAACATAAAACACAAAAATTCAGTAATTTCTTGGTAAGCGCCATCTATCGTCTATCCAAGCAGAACAAAATAGGCCGGAAAGTGACCCAAATTAAGGGCGTCCAATGTCTTTGCCCGGGAAGGGGTATCTGTGCTACTATAATGTTATTAAACTATGTGGGGGATGAGAGGGAAATTTGATCTCCCCTTTCGTTTTTGAGCATTAACTAAAGTACCTACTAAAAGATTTTACAATATTTTTTTAATATTATATAATACTAGCATTGCCCGCGGCTCCGCTCGCGTTTATATGACCAAAACCAAATTTTTAGGTTTTACATATTAGTATACTTGTATTAGTATATTAGTTGAACCGGATAACCAGCTATAACTATACCAAATTTCTTCAAAATCCCTCCAGTGATTTTTCTGTGATGCGGTCACAGACAGACAGACAGACAAAAATTCTTAAAACTATAGGTTCAACCTCTGTTAGCGATAATAATATGTATTTCAATAAGATTTTCCAAAAAAATATTTAAAGCACAGATACGGCTTAATTATATTTGAATGTATCTATAGATGTAACTAACTTATAAAGCCAAAAAGATTGTTTTTTGATAATTTGAACACGGGCGGGGCCGCGGGTAATTTAGTAGTAATTCTAATAAAATCATAGAAAGGTCTAATTTGTACGTTCAATTTTTTGGAACTAAAACTACGTATTTTAAAGACACATGGCGTCATCTATTGACAAATATCTAAATAATACAAAAACAAATATTCATTAAAATAACTTTTTTAATAAATAAAATAGGGCTATTGATATACTTTTTCAAGATTATCTATTTTTAATAGTTTTTTTCATATTTAGTAAGTTAACTTGCTAAAATGTATATAGTATCATCGTTTTTTGTTCTAACCAGTTTTTGTATTTTTTCTCAGAAATGAGATATTTTTCTGGGGTAAAAAGTATCCTATATGTTGACCCGAATAATTAGCTATGATCATAACAAAATTCATCAAAATCCGTTCAGTAGTTTTTCTGTGATGCGGTAACAGATAGCCAGACAGACATACAGACAGACATACAGACGAAAATTCTAAAAACTATAGATTCGGCCTCTGTATCGATAATAATGTCTATTTCAATAAGATTTTCAATCAAATCTCCCTAATGTTTGGGATACGTGATATTAACTAGGAAAACTAGTATACAACTAGTTAACTAGATCTAACATACATTTGAAGTCAAGGTAGATTTAAATACAAACTAATTTATCGAGGTGAACCTTTTATTTTTTAACACCTTTTTTTAAATTTTTTTAACGTTGGGAAATTCATTTACGCAAGAGGTGTGGGGCTCACCGGCAAAGCCAGTACTACCCACTAAAACCCAACAAAACCTTCCCCCGTCTTAATGGGGCGTCGCAGGATCGCTTACGCATTCAACTACGACGCCCCGACGGCAGGTCTGCCGAACCAGACCACCACAACCATGGGGATCAAATCTTCCATACAGGTAGTGGAGCTCGCTGAAAACCTACAATGAAAATTTATTTACAGAACATAAGTTTAACATCTTTTAAGATGCTGGATATTTTGAGTTACGATTGCTAAAATTAAATTTATTTTTAAGAAATAATATAAAACACGAACTTATTTTTGCAAATAATAAAGTGTGTATTGCGAAAAAGTTTCTTCGTAGTATGATCGTGAGTGAAGCTATGTTCTGCTAGTATTGAGATAAAATGATAGGTATTTAAAAAAATATCGTATAAGGTATCGAGTTTCTATGTTATAAAATTTAGCGCAGCTCTCTTTTAAAGGATAAATATAGACTCAATTTCAATAGCACTGAACCTAAGAAAAATTCTGTAAGACAAGATCTTAAAAGTCTTTCAAGTATCTCTTAGTGATTCTGTATTGTGGTGTGCGATTCAATATATAACATTTAATATTTTCCAGAGATATTATAAGATAGTTGTAGTAAGCTTAAAAGGTCTAATTTTAAGTGTGCAAAGCCGTAGGCATTCGTAAAGTACATGAAACATAAATATAGTATTATAAAGTATATTGTATTAAAATTATAAAACTGAAATATTACTCTCAACCTTTACACTAAAGTAGTTATTGAGTAGTATATTTCAAGGAAAATAATTTAATCCCGATATTCTAGTCTACACAGATTATACGATACAAGCTCATGTTAATATTTAAGAAGTAAACAAGCCATTCAATGTAAATTTAATATATATATTTTTTTATATAATCTACATTTAAAGATTCATATCGAAAGGTAATAATTTGTAACAATTGCTGTTTTGTCTTGTGAAGGGTAAAGTTTAGCGAAGTGCCGCGGGCGTGTACAATTAACCCTCATTGTTGTTCCTTTAGAAAGCGAAATATGCAAGATATCTTGTTACCAAACAATTATTATAATAATATATTGTACAATGTTGTAAAATCAGTAATAAAACCAGTGATACTTTTATGTAATGATTTAATTTATGATATTTATGTTTTTATAGCTCAAGTTTAATTATACATTTACTCAAATTCCAGACCTCATATATAAATAATATTTACCAAAATGTATGTATTCAGAAATAGAAATGCCTAATAGTTCAGTCATTTGATGCTACAAAGAGTAAGTTTAATTACCATCTCGCATATTTGTGCTTCCGAGCGGCAACTCGTTACCATATTGTAAAAACAGCGTTCAAGTATTATGTTATTGACAATATCTCCCCTATACTTGAATAGAGCACGCCAAAACCTATAAAATATTAATTTTAACAACTCCCGGAAAATATTCCCGGTCAAAACTACTAATATACTCTAGACTATAAAGTATTTTATTATCTCGTAAAAATAGTTAAGGTGACTTTAAAACCAGTTCATTGTTTTAGAGCGAAGCGTCTCTTCTTCAAGTCTGGCAAAATTTGCTTTCCTGTCAGTTTGTTGGTACTCCTTTACAGGTCGTATATTACAATCGATCTAGACGACACTTGGTATACGGATTCTACGACTTTATAAAAAAAAATCGTGTTATATATATATATATATATATATATAAGGATATATATTGCTTAGGAGATATACATATACTATTCAGAACTTTCCTGTAGGACTTTTCAAGACCTACAATTATTTAGTATATTGTTTTCATGTAGGTATGTATGTCTTAAGGAAGATTCAATTGTAATACTGAGAGCTTATAATATGCTCTACCTGCATCTCTCGTCGCGGACGTTTGTGCTCTACAATAAAAAGACCAGAATGTGAGCAAGTTTTAATACCTCACCTCCAGGTACATTTCTAAGAAATTAATTAAATTTCTAAGAAATCTATTGTTAACTGTAACGCCGGCGTGTCCGCAATCGTGGAGGGAATAAATATGGTTTATGTTATGCAGAATTGGCCGTAACAGGAAATTATTATCGATACCATCATAACCAGAGAAAGAGACAGAAAAGTTTTGGATATATTCATATTTCCGTCGTATGACAAAGGTACAATTTTTTACGATTTACTCAGAATATTAATAGCATTGTTTTAAATTTTTAAATATCAACGCAAGTACCGTTTCATTTTTATGTCAATACTCTAATGTGTAATCAATTAACTATATTTATATTAAATAATTTTAAAAATATTTATTTTTTACTTTTACGTAAGCATTTTTCGGCTGAAATTAAAGTTTGATGGAATGCCCATGACAATCAGTCGACTGCTAAATCAGCACGTATGCAAGTATATACTGATTATTTTACTTAGTCCAGTACCTACCATAACCAGTTAGTCTGTAGTATGTAGTAACTTTTATCTTTCTTTCGTATATCGAGCCTGATCTCACGACTAACTGCGTCCCTAATAAAAATAGTGAGTGTACTTAAAGATAGACACATTATCGCGGACTTTTGTATAGGCCTTTTTTAAGACCGACAATTTCGTAGTACATTGTTTTGATGTAGGTTTAGCCAGCGCTAGTTTTTTTTCTGCAACATATGTACAAAGAATATACATAACCCTTCTTTATTGCACTTTCTATTAGTGAAACTCGTACTAAAATCCATTGTGTGGTTCTAAACCACAAGTAAGTGTAAAAACAGACAAAAGCAGATAGCAACTTTGTTTTATACTATGTTTAGGTAGATATACCTATAAATATTGATGAGCGACTTGCGCCAAAACAAAATTTTGTATTTTCCTATGAAAATTTCTATTTCTATTATTCCTATGAATATTTCACCACCCTGAATTGTTAAATATGTTATTTGTTAACTTTGCTATTAATAGTTTTGTATCACCATTAAAATGAGTCTCAAACTTTTGGTGCTATAGTATCACTTTTACGATTCATGAAATTATCCTATTAAGTCGACTATTTTTCAAAATATGGTGAACTCTTAATTTAGTGGATGTATATTTTTTTAGTGCAAAGTCAATCACCTCGTACAAACATAAGGTCTGCATAAAATTTTGGTCACTTAAGACGCAGTTCGCTACATTATGTTAGGTAAGTTAGGTTTATTTTTTACTAAAACTAACTTTACGTGCTCTTCGAGGCACGGGGGTGTAATACCGTCCACAACCCAACTCCGGGCAGTAGCCGTAGGCCGTAGGTCAGTAGTAACTGAGAATATCTTGACAGAAAACTCATTACAGTAATTAAACTTGGTCCTACTCAGGAATCGAACTTAGGACTTCCAGATCTACAGTCGTACATGCTAGCCATTAGTTCACCGAGGCAATTAAATCTATCACACCTTTAGCAACTTTAAGAGTTAAAACAAGGAGTAACAGTGCCTTTAACTTGTATATGTACTGCCATCCTCTTAATGTCGAAATATTCTATTTAGTTAAGACGTGGGTGAATCTGGAAAAGCAAATAAACAGCTTTTAGGATTAATTGGGATAAGCTTTAGGTAAAATGCACAACATATTTCGCTTTTATACAGTTATTGCTGCCTCTCGAACCAGCTGCTGTTTGTTAGTAGTTATGGCTTATAACTTTATCAACAAAGTTTGAAATGCGTTTATAATAATAACAGTATTGTAGTACTGTTAGTTTTTCACTCTCAAAATAGATAATTGGATTTGAATGGCCTTTGTTACGAATTATTTTGATCTGTAATTAATTGTTTGTATTATTAGGTAAAATTGTAGAGTAAATGAAATATACTCGTATATACTCGTACATACGTTAATTAGATAATGTGTTTCATTTCATTGTGTGCATTATGTGTACATAATATAGAGTTGTAATAATACGTTTTATTAATTTCGTGAGTCTAAATGACATTACAGTTATAATCGACTAGTATATAAATTTTGCTATATTTAAATATATTTAAAAAATAATATGATATCTCGTTTTATAAAAGATACTAGCAGAACCCGCGGCTTCGCTCGCGCTAAAACTACAAAAAAATCTCTAAAATGGTAGTTTCATACAAACTTTCATCCCCTATTTTACCTCCTTATAGGAGGAATTTCGAAAAATGCTAAAACACTGCATATAGAGTATCATAAACATTTAACGACGTATATTGTACGTGTTGAAACTCATCGAAGAAAGACCTACACAGAGTGCAAATGAATTTCTTACAACATGCATTCTTAAACACTTGTAATCGTCTGTCACTTATGATAACGTCACATTATCATTATATGTAGTACCTGGGCCACCGAGCTTCGTTAGGAGTTTTTGGTCAAAAGTACAATTTTCTTTTAATAAAAAACAAAAAACTTGAATAAATACAAAAATAAATTATACCTTTGTATCCGACCGGGATTCGAACATGCTTGTATACTAAATTTCATGAAAATCGTTATATATATATATATATATATATATATATATATATATATATATATATATATATATATATATATATATATATATATATATATATATATATATATACTCGTATAAGAATAGCTCGTTTAAATAAATTAGATATTCTTGTGACGAGTAAGAGGGGACCACTTACCTCAGTCAGTGTCCTTTATATAGGAAGTCATAAGAGTGCATAAAACCTACTTACTACATATATTCCTTAACTCTTATGATCGCCTGGTACTTATAATAACGTTGCATGGGATGTTAGTAAATAAAAAAAGGGTCGTAACGGTTGAAGTATTATACTTTTTTACGTCTAGGTCTCATTCACCAAGTGTGCCGATGTGTATAGCGTGCGATAAGGAACTTCGTTATAAAAATATGAGTTAAAAAATTACTAAATAATTACAAAATTCGTAAAAAGACAAAGATTATATTACAATTATATTATAATAGCGACTCACTCTCGCTTCGCTCGGGTTCGTCCCTAGTTTGCTTCCCACTACAAACTTTCATCCCCATTTTCCCCCCCTTAAGGGGTGATTTCCAGGATAAAAATTTCCTGTGTCCTTTCCAGGATCCCAAACTATCTTCTTACCAAATTTTCAGTAGATCCAGAGATTACCCCCTACAATGTCACAACCTCACAAACTTTACCTCTTTATAATATTAGTATAGATATCTTAAACCATACACCATGTCATGTATACAGACGGCCACAATGTTGTCTATCCAACGTTTTGATAAAGATGAAAAATTGTTTTTCCAGCTTAAGGGGCTTCTTTGGACGATTAATCTTTCTACGAACCTATTGTTAATCTCGTCAGTTGGAACTTTTGTGTCCAACTCCAACTGAAATCAAAAGGTTTGCCCTGATGCTGATGATTTTTACAAACGTTTTTACTTAAAATGATAAGCTTTGAAATATGTACAGTGTACACTTGTGCCTTATTTTCTCATTCAAAAAATAATTTTAAAATGAAACTATTTTTGAATTAGGGACCTCGGGACATAACCGAGCGATGCGATGGTAAGCCGCTAGTATAACATGTGGCGAAAAGTTGATTCTTAATGTAAAATTTGTAACTCAATTACGTTATTTATCCAGTAGTGTAGGTATACTATAAAATTCTCATTAAAAGTTCCCTCCACCCTATGAAGAATATTACTAACGTTAAACGGGTTCATTAGCCACTGCAGCTGTGCACGATATTTTAGTGCTCTATAATTTCCGTAGTGACATTTTCTGCTTACAGGATTAAAAAACTATTTACATATATTTATTTCTTTTTAATGATGCTTAAATGAAATATATTTTAAGTCCCTAGTACTTCAATATGTAGCTCTATTATCAACACATTTTGAACACACTAACCGCTCGTCAAATTTGACTTATTAGAGAAAAATGAAAATTTTCGTAAAACTTTTATAAATGTATTTACGAATTCCTATAACTTTTTGATATGAAATTACAGTGAAAGGCTGTAAAATATGGGTAATAATATTTCATCTGCTTCGAAGATAAACCGTTGTTTCCAGTAATTAAGTTTTGAAATAGGATCAACGTCCGGGTAATTTGAACAACCATAATATATACAGAATAGAAATATTTACGGAAAATGACTGTGACAAACTATTTATGTATACATATTTACAGTTAATTATTATTGTATTAGATATCTACTATTTTATTTAGAATATTTAAATAAAATATAATTTCTATACATATGTATGTAATAAACGATATCGCCGCATGTATATATCGTACAGATGTTTTAATCACGACAAAATTTTATTAGATTGGTTATCTATTATAAATTATCCATACGACAGCTGCGTGTGAAATTTTAAATAAACGCTTATTTTCCTCGCAAAGGTTAAAACCGTGAAATATGTATGGTCACGATCGAATTTATATAAATTTTATAGGGACAACGTATTTGTATTTGAAATTGAATTTCAATATTGTTTTGTACCTAAATAGCTATTATAATGGCTTTGTTTATAAAATTAGGAGGATTTATTCACGATAAATGTTGAATACAATCATTTTAGTATTCAAATATATATTATTTATTCGTTAAAGTTACACTGACCTCTTTCTCTGAACATCTAAAATATGTGGGCTCTAAAACTAACCCGCCCGAAAAGTTTAGAATTTACATACGCTATCAATGTATTGAATAGGATGTGTACTGTTCAGCACTGGGTTTCAGAGAGTTTATGTTTTAAAGAGTTAACAACTGGATACATATTACATATACTTTTTATTATATAACCCACAGTTGTGAAAAGATTAAAAAACTCTTTGGTATTCAGTAAGTACCTATATAATGAAGGCTTTTTTTATTAACGGAGTGTCTATTCGTCCTTTAATAAACAGTCATAATTATTTATTACTAGCGGCTCACCCTCGTTTCGCTCGGTTTCGCCTCTAAAAAAACAAAAACGCACCTATCCAACGGATACCGTACATATTTCCAAAATAAAAAAGTACCCTATGTTATTCCAGACTAATCTATCTCTGTGCCAAGTTTCATCCAGATCCGTTCAGCCGTTCTGGCGTGAAAGAGTAACAAATTTCTATATATACATACTCACATACTTGCACATTTCTAATATTAGTATACTCGTAGATTCGTCCTATTAAAGTAGGAAGATTTTTTTTTATTCGTCCTTATTTTAAGTACGAATAGCAATAGCCTTTTATTAAACGAAATATTTAAAAAGAAAAATTGTATCATCTATCATTCGACCAACGATTCAGTGAACGGAAGCTCTGAATGTTTCCAATACAAAATAATACGGCCTTGGCTGGACGTAAATAAAATAGCGTGTAACATCACAATGCTGCCGTCGCTGATATTAAATTCCGCATTTAAATTATGGCATGTTTCTTTTGTACTTGAGCTCGCCTCTATACCTCAATATAGAAGTTTTCTAAGAGCGAATTATGAACACCGTAATTTGTTGTCATAACTAGAGTCTTTATTTTTACTATAAAATAAATTTCCCAGAATATTTATAGAGTATTGTTTCACGTTTCAAATGTAAACGAAATATCTTTTACGAATTTATTCAGACGTAAATTCCATAAATAAGTAAAAATAATTTCACTATAACAATATTTGGGGAAAATAACCTATTGTTTACTAAGAAATTGAAATAATTATCCCTTTATATATAAAGGTAGAGTTCATAAATTTTCTTTACCCTTTTTGAATATAAAGTTCTTTTTTACTTAAATTGTGTTCACAAGAAGTCCAGATCAATTCGCAGTATTTTACACCTTTTCATTGATTTTAAGTAACACATGTTTAGCAAATGGTATGTAGTATTTCTACTATATACATTCTTATATATATATATATATATATATATATATATATATATATATATATATATATATATATATATATATATATATATATATGACATTCACTCTTATGTATATAACGAGTTCGTATATAAAGCTACGGCATAACGCAGGCGAAAGCTTACTTCCACGTGTGTAATTCTGTTTAGTCTAAAACCACTAAGTTAGCATTGAGATCCTGCAATTTGTATTTTAGGGCTTAAAGCATGCTACATAAAAATATCATCTAGAATTTTGTCCAATGACGCTTGATAAAAAGGAAAATAAATATGGAAATATAACAAGGATTGATTTGAGTAAATATTTATAGTACATACATCATACATTCATTTGAGACTAACTGCTATTTTGCTTTTAGATACTATGTATTATGCAAAAGTCGGTAGTTTGATGCGTGAACATTTGTTTCGAACTGTATTGGAAACTTTCACCAAATATGCAAAATTTCGAAGTTGGATTCTACTATCTCTATTAGATATACTGGGGTCGGGATAAATCATTAATCTATATTACAGTCCCTATCGAATTAAACATTTTCATCCCTGTAGAGGATTAAGTCGGAAAGGTCTTAATTTTATTAAAATAACGTACCTACTCTATTTTTCTGAATCTGCAAAATTTAACAGAAAATCGCTAAAAAAGATGTTCATTCCCTCATATGATTAGAGGTCAAATCTTAGCATTCAAAACAAGTAAAATATAATATACAGAGCATTTTCCGTTCTTTTTCTTTTGAAAAATATTGTTGTTATTTAACTGTTACAAATAATTTAAAATAAAATTAATACGCCTTGTAACTTTTCCACTTCAGTGTTAGACACTTGTCTAACACTGAGGTGGAAAAGTTATTCTACAGACGCAAAGTACAAATTTTTCTATTCTAATTGCTCGTTACGGATCCATACAAATATATGTTACGTAAGATTTTTTAAATCCGACAAAAAACTTTTCATTTCAGACGCCATTACTCAAACGTGTAGGTTCTCTCAAATGAGATTTCATAATTAACGTAAGCCAGGTCGACCCGTCAAGTGCATGTGAAAATTTAACGAGAGGAGCGAGGCTTTAGACCTATCTCAGTGTCATACCGTTGAAATATTGCGAAATCGCAGTAATTAATGCTACCCAAGTACATTTATATATTGACGTCCAAATTAATAAAAAAAATTGAGACTTTCTTAAGCATATGTAATACTTCTTAAATTTAAATTAATAAGAAATATTTTTTTCTTTATAATAAATGCTGAAACTAAAAATATGCCTAGACCGCTTATAATAATCAATAATTTTCCTCAATCTTGTTTGTTCTGCATGTTTAAAATTATATTTTTAAATTATAAAATTATATATGAAATGTATGACTACTACATAATTTCTGATACCGACTTATAATACTAATAAATTAAGAATTTTAAGGTTAAATAAAATATTTGATTATATTTTAAGATGTTGATTAAATTCACATTATTAAAAATTTATCATTTAAAAATATATAATTAATAAATTTTAAATTACATTCGTGTTTACAATAACAAAAAAATAAAAACCGACTTCAAACAAAAGCACTAAAAAGTGAAAAATAACTGATTGGTAGTTTTCATTTACTATACATACCTAATCAAATATTTTCGAAGTCGGTGTGCTTTGGCTAAGTAATTAAAGCCTACGTATTAAATACATACCTAATCAAATATTTTCGAAATCGGTCCCAGCCCATACAAAGCAAAGCACACCGACTTCGAAAATATTTGATTAGGTATGTATAGTAAATGAAAACTACCAATCAGTTATTTTTCACTTTTTAGTGCTTTTGTTTGAAGTCGGTTTTTATTTTTTTGTTAAAAAGTTTTTATTTTTCCCTTTTTAGTGTAGACAGTAGTAGCAAAGTAAGGATTCTAACGTGTTAGGCTTGTCAAATCAAACAAAATAAGCCCAAACTCAAAGTATCTACTATTAGCCGTTGAAGAGTTCCACCTATCCACCTTCTGGCCTTGCCATCAGATCAGGTCAACAACACCGAACCATTGTACTATCAACGGAAATAGAAATACTTGCAAAGTTTCAAGTCAATATAACAATTAGAAGTAGGTTAAATTCATCATTAGTTGTTTTTCCACCCTTAGGGGTGGTATATTTTTTTGAAATTTAAATGGGACCAATCTGGAAGTATACCCTTTCAAACAAAACAAAAATTGTCCAAATCGGTTAATAAATGACGGAGTTCTGAGGTAACAAACATAAAAAAAAAAAAAAAAAAAAAAAAACATACAGTCGATTGAGAACCTCCTCCTTTTTGAAGTCGGTTGAAAAGAACAAAAAAAAATTGTTGTATTTTCAAGATTGCTACGAAATGTGCTTTAAGAAGCGTACAAATAAAGAAAACATGAATGTAGAACGAGGCATAGTAAGCATTTTTTTTATATTTGCAGATGCAGCGGTACGACCGACCTCAAACAAGTTTGTAGTATGTATTATATTAAAAGTATACATGCGCCAGCTACGGTGATTCAATCTTCTTTTATAAACAAAAGTAAGTAAATTTAAGTATTTCGTATTAATAATAACAAATATCGTATCTTAATTGTAGATCCTCATATAAAATATAAAAATAAAAATAGATTTTATTTTTATATTTTATTAAATAACCTAAATTCAAACAAACATCAATTATAATTAATAATACGAATTTCCAAATTAATAGTAAAAAAAAACTATATAAATATTTTTTTTTGCTTGTGTTTTTTTTTTTGCTTATTACCTTTTGTTTCATGAGAGTCACTTTTGGCGGTTCACGAACACACGCAGTACATGCACCGATTTGACTTAGGGCAGTCTCTAAGCACTATTTCCACTAGTTACACTTTCACTTTACTCCATTTTTGCTCACTTTTTGGCATTTCTTATTATCTTCTCTTATCTCAAAAATTCAACTGAACTCTCGACACACCGCACTTTTTATATGCATTAACAAAGAACATTCTAGTATTCGAAAATTAGGATGTTTCCTAATTTCAATTCCTTTCTGGAAAATGTTTTGTTTCCCTCTCACTTACGGCATTTTACGATTAACTGTTCTTCTTGTCGTTAATTTTCACACGTTGACAATAGTCTTAGGATGTGTTAAGCAATAAGCATGCTTTAATTAATTATTATTTTTGGTGTAAAGTGAGCGGATCCAAAATTAACATATTTTGCAAACCCACAAAATAGAAAGGGAACTTTAATTTATTTTGTAATTTAAAAAAATGGGTGCGTGTAACCTTTACACATGGTTGAAGTAATTTTTTTTTCAAATATCGCAATCAAATTAAAACAAATCAATAATTAAATAGGGCCTATTAGGCATATTACGAGTACAATCATATATTTATTGAATATCATATACGGAAAGAATATAATGTTATATATTTGTCAGGCAATAACAACGGTTACCATGGCAACAATTAGTCATAATAGTTTTTAATTAATTTATGGACATTCATGCCACAGTAATAAATATTCATTTTTTAAGTAATAAGTTTTGTTTTTGTTTTACCAAGTTTTATAATTATTTTACATTTTATATCACATATATTCAGTATTATTTTGCACTTCCTGTGTAATATATTCTATATATATATATATATATATATATATATATATATATATATATATATATATATATATATATATATATATATATATATATATATATATATATATATATATATATATATATATATATGTTTGTCTCTTTTTAGTGTCGTATATCCGATTCATCGAGTTTCAAATCATAACGATTCTAAAAAAGTTTCACTTCAATATTTTTTTTAATATTTCTCTCGGAACGACGTTGAAGTTAATAAATAAATAATATGATTTATGAAATAATAATTTTTATTACGGCCAGTATTAAAAATTATAATGATTTTATTAAAAAAATTTAAGGTGGACCCCTATTTTCAATGTAACGATATTTAACTTTATTTGGCGGAACAAAATGGAGCAAACATAAGTAATAAGCTGTGGAGGTTTTTTAAAATTGTATCTTTCAATAGATTATCATATATAACACCAACCAGGTGTCGAGTACACAAATTAATATTCATAGTATATCGCCTTCCAACATACCATGTTGATTCAGTCTGTATTATCTACAACCTACATCCTAGAGAGATGTATTAGTGCATTAGCGTATGTACCTACTCAGTTAGATAGGTATATTATGTAACGTCTAAGTGTTTTGGATTAGGCAAACGGCTTAAGCATGCTATATAATTCTGGCAGTGACGTTTATAGTGCTTATATCAATATATGTATGTAATTAATAATGTTACATGTAAAACACGAATAGGGATTAGACCGACTGAGTCGAGTATATAGTAACATACAAAACATACCTAAGTTTCTAACATTAATTAATCATCATATACATATACATATATGTATGTATTATGTATCTATAAAAGCATGGCAATATATTAAAATATAAATAAAAAGTTAGATTATGGTGTGACTTTCAACTGGCTGCTTTGAAGTCATTGAAAAGAGAATTGAATTGAATGTGTGACTTGTACCCTTGTTTCGCTCGGGTGCCTTCTTAGGTGCCTAACATTAACCTATGTATCTATTACTCCAGGTCATCGTCTGTGTATTAATTTTTCTTTATAGGATCAAGGGACAAACGGGCAAGAGGCTCCCCTGATGGAAAGTGATCACCGCCGCCCATGGGCACCTTCAACACCGCAGGGCTTGCAGATGCGTTGCTGGCCTTTCAGGAATGAATACGCTCTCTTCTTGAAGGTTGCCAGGTCGTGCCAGCGGACAATATTTTAAGATATGAATATCTAATAGGTAAATATGTATTTTACGTATCAAAATATGTTAGATTTTCTATGCGTCGGCTGGCACCGACTTCGAAAATATCTGATTAGGTATCTATTCTAAATGAAAATCCCCGTTTAGTTATTTTTTACATTTTAGTGCCTGGAAGTCGGTTTTTTTAAGTTTGTATAATATTATTACTCTTTATTTCTAGTGGTTTATTTAAATATAAAGTAGTATTATTATTATGAAATTCAAAATCACATTTTCGATAAACTGACACGTAAAAATTTAAAGCGAGGACTAGAAAAATAATAGAAAATTTAAATTTTGCACATTGAAATGACATAGTATTGAAGGCATGTTATTTTCCGTTTGTTGCTACCGGGTAAACTTTAAATGCTAGAGGTTGGCTTCAGCCCAATTTTTTGTGGGCCATGTCCTTCGCAAAGCGTTCAGCTATGTAAAGTATTGTATCTGAGCACAATGCAGCTATAATTTATAGAAACCAGGGTTTTAAACGAGCGAAATTCTTGTTTATTTATACATATTTGAAAATTGATTTGTAAGTAAAAGTTCTGTATTTTTTTTTAATGTGGGCATATGTTGAATTATATACATTTCTTATATAATATCTGATTAAAAATTGTAAAAAAATAAAAAGCATTCCCTTAGCCAATATGCAAAAGTTTTAACATAAGTCAGTATTTAGCAAATACATTTTTTTTTAAATATCTTCGACCACCATTGTATCTTAATAGTGTAGGTAGCCCTTAATCTCTTATTACTATAAGAACTTTGTAGTGATTTTTCTTCCTTTTTTTTGTGTTTTTCTAATGGATTTGTTTTAAATATAAAATTCTTGGTAAAGGCCAAAAATGTTTTAAAATAATTTCACTAATTAAGGAGCATCTCTTGAATGGCCAGAATGTATAAAAAATATTGAATGTATATAATCACACAAATTTTTATATTACTGACTAATAACTGTACAAATTATGAAAAAAAAATGTCATCACCATCAAGTTTCTTCCTTCAGGGTCGATTTTTCAAAATTGCTCACGTTACATAAGATGGTAACTGATATTTAATGCTTATAGATCCGCTGGAACCGCTTAACTGGTTTGGGCTGTGCATTGCATATGAGAGACCTTTGTGAAAGTTTGTCAATAGACATTATTATTTCAATAACATTATACACAGTAAAACATACATTTCATGGCGCATAAACTTTATCTATACCAGTCTAAGATAGAAAGAAAAGTCTTATTCCAATATGCGCGCAATAAATCTTTACTCAAATCTGTGTATTACACCTTATTACGAAAAACGCTCGTAACACATATTTCTGAGTTGGCGTAACGTTTAATTTACTGGTCATGTTTTTATTCAATCTTGCGATGCGAGCACATTTACTCAATTTTCCTCGTGTCACACATAATACGAGCTAATTTCGACCGTCTCGTACTCTACTGGAAACTGAAACTGTTACAACGCGAAGCGGCAGTAGGTAGGTAAGTAAGCATTACGCTGCAACCGTAGCAATTAGGCGCTGGCGTCAGTAGGTAAATATTAACACTGGTAATTGTATCCTGAACGTCAGCTCCCTCGATGTTCGTTACAGTGCCCACTTGCAACCTGAATACAAATGAATCTATTAGCAGAAAGAGCCGAGATAGTGGATCGGCACCAATATCACGTCCCCACTCTCGTGTATGTTGGAGTTCTATCATTTGAGCAAACATCAAACGGATATTAGACTACGGATATTTGTCAGCCCGAGTCAATTGCAACATATAAATTGCAAGCGTTTTTAAATATTATTTGTGCTAACTGATAAGTCCTAAGAACTTATAAAGTAAGTAGCCGTGCTTTGTCGCATACTAGTTGATTTCCGACTCATTTCGTGTTAAATCGGTATAAGGAAACTGTGGGCTCATTGTGTAATACAATTTACTGTACGGAAACGTTGATGGCTTTTCGGACCCAACCCATACACAATTTGGCTCCCCGTATATTATTTTGAAAGTATAATTTATTTGTGGAACCGGTTCGACCCTCACAACTCAAAGGTTTTGCTGACCATGATCAAAAGATTACTGCTATATTCCAATTATTTTTATATCAGAGACCTATCAAACAAATATTTCTATCAATAAATATTTATAGCTCCATTATGATGAATACATTATGATTTTGAATGCATTAAAATAAATGTCCTACTGTTGTATATTGTGATGTTGTGTGATTTAGCATTTTATTATCTTACATGAGTACACATGAAGCTGGCCTTCTTATCAATCCACGTCAAAGACCGTTAAGAAAATTTGCTATGTGTCTTCAATAGACGGAGAAGAAAGACTCAGAAATAATAGTCTCATTTCATTGCAAGTTCATTAGCCTCTAAATGGATTAATTAACATTGGGTTACCGATAAGTTTAAATTCTCTATTCTTTTGTATAGTTGCCAAAATCTCGATATAACCGCATCACGATATAAAAATTGTAGTAGTAGGATTAGTGGTGAAATATTGTTTGGCGAATTAAATAAACCGTTATTGTTCGTGTCCAGTCATTTAAGCTTAAATTAGGTATAAGAATCTCGGAATTCGAGATACCCAGCTGTAAGTCTGTAAATACTTGTATATTGACACCCTAAAAGTTATCTCAAAACCTACACATGGTAGGGTGTACGCAACTATTAAATTTCGAGGTCAAAGGTCACAAAAATCGTATTTTTGCTTTTTTTTGTAAATATCTCATTTCCTATGGGTATTTTGCTATTTGTATTTATTATCAATATTGTAAAATATAAAATTCTCTACAAATTTTGTTTAAAAAATTTTTTCATACGGTGAACCGTTTTCGAGATAGAGGGCGAAGAACGCGCGGTCACAGCATCACTTCAGGTTAACCGGTGCTTCCGCTTTTTAAAAAGGGAAAAAAATCATTTTTAAAAGTTTTTGAGAAACTGACAAATTTGGATGAACTAGCTGCAGCATTTGAGGAAGAAAATTGTTCGGCCCAGAGATTATTAGAGAGTGGAACTCAAACTATACTGCCAATAAGGGCAGTCTATAATGCTCCGAAATCTGTGAAAAGTCTCGATCATCTTTGTTATATGCATTACGTCAAGTCTACAAAACTTAATAAACCTGTGCAGCTTTCAAATATTCCACCAACAAGTGCAGCTGCTCATCAACATTTCAAACGTGTATATTATCAAGTTCAAACTTGGTTAGGGCATAATTCGGAACCCCAGGTATGGGGTTGAGCAATGCGAAACGATATTCTGGAGCCTATCATGACAATTTTACCACCTGCTCCAGAAGATTTGCTAAGTACAATTTTCTGCAACTGCAAGAGTGGTTGTGGTTCGCGATGCGGATGCAGGAAAGCGGGCTTGCAATGCTTTTTAGCTTGTGGGCAATGTAATGGGCAAGCTTGTCTTAATGCTCTACCATATCAGAGCGACATTAACGAAGATGGAACCTTTGACCCCGAAATCATAGAAGAACTTGAGACAAATGTCGTTGAAGACGATAATGAAGTTCAGTTTGAAATTTACCAGTAGCCGAAAGACGACGATGAAGAGGAAGAAGATGATTAAAATTATAAATTGTAGTTTTTGTACCCTTTATTCCATTTTTTTACTTTTAATAAAAATAAATGTATTGAATGATATTTTTAATAAAAAGATTAATTCATAATTTATTTGTTTTTTTTTTCATTATGTAAGGAGTTATCATTATTAATTAGGTTAAAATTCAAATATAATTCCTATATTTTCATTAACAATTCTGCAATGACAGGGGCAGGTAAGTGTTGTTAAATAAATTAATACTGAATAAAAAGTGGATAGGTTAGGAAAAAAATGATAAAATATAATATAATAGTTAATAAAAATTGACAAATATTTATAATCATTGATTTATCGATAGTTCATCAACTATATATGGCGCGTTTTCGACCGGAGGCACCGGTTGACCTGAAGTGTTGCTGTGACCGCGCGCTCTCCGCCCTCTATCTCGAAAACGGTTCACCGTATGAAAATTTTTTTAAAACAAAATTTGTAGAGAATTTTGTATTCTACAATATTGATAATAAATACAAATAGCAAAAACCCCATAGGAAATGAGATATTTACAAAAAAAGCGCAAAAAACCGATTTTTGTGACCTTTGACCTTGAAATTTAATAGTTACGTACACCCTACCATATGTAGGTTTTGAGACAACTTTTAGGGTGTCAATATACAAGTATTTACAGACTTACAGCTGGGTATCTCGAATTCCGAGGTGAACTTACTATAATGACTGGACTAGTAGCGATAGTGTAGCGTGAGTCTACGTGAAATGTTATAAGTGACAGCTACGACCGTATATGCGACAAAACATCTATATTGGCTTTAATTAACCGACTACCAAAAAGGAGGAGATTTTACATTCGTCGCATTCTTTTTTTTTGATTCTATGTATATTCTCAGCTCGTAACAATATAAACAATGCAGATCACATATAAATATAAACCTTCATTTTATTTCCCTGCTAATATCACAATTTACTATAAAAGCCTAATTCTGTTATTTTTAGAATTTATATTTTTTTTTTGTAAATTATAATAAGTGATTTTAGTTACATAAATTATTTATTAAAAGATAGATATAAACTCAATTTATTAAATTTTATTAGATAAATATACCTAAATAAATCTATTTTCAACAACTTTTTAAGTGAAGATTGCTGTTTTATTACCTTAAAATAATATCTCCTCAAGAAAGTGAAGCATCATTTACAAAAATGTATTTAAAATACTTATAATCACGCACTTTAAGTTTTGTTTAAATTGTATACAATATTTATTGTCATGCATTTGTCGATATATGTAGGCATATATCCAAATCCTACATATTATTCTGTTTTTTGGGTATATGAAATCACTTTTCTTAAGCTTTCTTTTTTCTTCGTACTTTTGGGTTCTACAACTGAAAAGTCACTATTTTCATCACTAATATCAAATACAAATAATTTTACAAAATTAATGCTAGTACTTCTTTTATCCTAATGCCACCATGGCACTTTCTTTAGAGAAGTTTAATTTTATTTCCACTTACCGTAATCTCTCATGCGTACTCGTTCTTTTCAACATACTCATTCCTTTTACGTGCGAAGCAACGAGTAAACGCCTAAAAATCAAATCGCAGTTCACGTAAAGTTAAAATAATTATAAATATAAAATAACGAAATTTTTAAAGGAAGTCTTACCAAGAAAATAAAGGAAACGGCGATGTCAAATTCAAAATCCTTAGAATCAGAGTTCAATAAGATTGGAAGTATGCGAATTCTTTTATTAATGTAAAACATATTGTTATTACTATTTTATTAATTTATATTTGCTGCTGGTGAATATGCGTACCCCGCGTGGAGCCGCTCTTCCCACGCAAAACTAGTGGATACAGCACTAAACGAAACGTGTCGTATTATTACTGGCTGCCTGAAACCGACTCCGACACCAATGCTGAACCCACTGGCAGGAATTGCGCCTCCAAAAGTCCGTAGAGCAGTGGCATGTTCCAGCGAAAGAACCAAAATGAAACAAGACACGTGACACACCATGCACGACAACATCCTGGTGCCACAAAGGCTACGACCACAGGCAAGATGCAGGATGCGGGACAGTTATGGTCCTTGGCCAATTCCATTCGTGCCACCGTCTGAAAATCTTGCGCCTGGACATAGTTTGCCTTGGCAGACCTGGAAGTCTCTCAACAGACTCCGGACTCAGGTTGGCCGAAGCAAGGAAAACTTATCCAGGTGGGGATTTTCAGAGGGCGGCCTGGAGTGCAGATGAGGCACTTACTGACATGCCCTGCTTGCTCTGTTATCTGCAACTTACAGCAGCTTATGGACGCCACTGATAAAGCGACAATCGTGGCTGTGTTTTGGGCTGACTCGATTTAAAACTTGCCATCGACACGAGAAGAAGAAGAACTATTTTATATTAATAAATTGACAGAAATATAAATCTTTCATTATTATTAGTTTTAAATCAAGATTGTCAATCATGATAAAAATTAGCTGCGGGCTAATTGGCCGAAGTATGGGTCGTAAGTATGTCTTATATATAAATGAAAAATATATGATATTATGTTATAAAATAAATCATTATTTTAGATAATATTATTGGTTATATCGGGATTGACTGTGAGTGAAGCACGATATTATAATTAGTGGCAAGAAAAAAACATTTTTGATATAGATGAGCTTGCAATTCATCTACAAGAACTACATAACTTGCACTCGAACTAAATTTTGAATTTTCCCATGAAAATGAGAGATTTTACCGCACTGAGTGGTTAAATGTGTTAAATTTTAACCCTGCTACAGGATGACTAGGCCGAACCAGTTATTGTTTTTTCTCGTGGGAATGAGAGATTTCCCTGTAGTAAAATAAATGCTATAAGTTGACCCAAGTAATAATTTATCACTAAACAAAAAGTTAAAGCTCGTTCAGTACTTTTTTCGTAAGCAGCATCTTTGCTCTGTTGATACATAGATAAATAAATATGTTGGGACATTAACTAACACGCAGCACCATCTAGTTCCATACAGCTTTGGCTTTATTGAAATTTTCTTATAATAGAACAAAAATGTGGTATAATAGTAAGCGAGTGACATTATACATATATTATTACTAGCAGAACCCGCGGCTTCGCTCGCGCTAAAACTACAAAAAAATCCCCTATTTTACCCCCATATAAGATGAATTTCAAAAAATGAAACGAAGAGCATTAATACCAAGTTTCAAGTAATTCTGATCATAAACATTTTTTTGGATTGTACTATAACGTATATTCCCGTGGGAATCAGAAAATCTCCCGTGGTAAAAAGTAGCCTATGTCGCTCTCCAGCCCTCTATCTTCACACAACACGCCAATCTGTCACTCCGTTTTGACGTGAAAGAAGGACTAACAAACACACTTTCACATTTATAATATTAGTATGGGTACGTAATATTATACTTATATACATAATTGTCTAAAGTACCCAAATATGAAATTCTAAATAACCCTATTATGTATAGATTTTACGTAATTTTATTATCTTTAATTATAGTAGGAGTTATAATAATATATTCCATATCATAACGTAACGTGATTAATAAAACTTTATTAAAGAATTTTCCATGTAGAAATATCTCATATTTTTATTCGTTGTTTATTGGTTTTGTTATATTTGCTTAGGACTGACATCGTTGAAATAGAAACTGAAAATGTAGGTATAAAGCTTTCAGTTCTACATTTTTTATATTACTTTGCAATAATATAAAGTAAATTAAAGTGTGCATGAAATAAAAAGGAATAAATCTCAATAATTAGGAAACATATGTTAAAGAAAGAAATAATGGCAAAGAAATTCAAAAAACAGTTTATTAATTAAAGTAATATTACATATGACCTTCTGCGTTGAAATTGTAAGAAAGTAAAGCGAAAGCGTCTCAGGTTTGAAATAGGTCGAGGATCACTTTTTCAAGCCACTAAAAAGGTCTGCTTACAAAAAAAAACTCTTTTAAGAAAGTCGCATAGGTAAGAATTTTTTGTAAAGTCGCGTGTAAGTTATTCTCATTAAATGTTTCTCATAGTTATTTATTACATAATGTATGTTTTAACTGATATTAGATAGGTCAAATATAAAAATGTCTTAGTCGAGAATCGAACAAGTACTAGATAAGAAAGCATATAGGCTGTATGTATTACTGTAAAAATATGGATATCTCTCACTAATCATAACATACGAGTAGTTTCAGTTTATATGATACATCAACAAAACGTCATAGTTGGTTATGACTTGCAATACATTGAACA
The DNA here is from genome assembly GCA_951806755.1 of Brenthis hecate. NCBI lineage: Eukaryota > Metazoa > Arthropoda > Insecta > Lepidoptera > Nymphalidae > Brenthis > Brenthis hecate. The sequence continues at coordinate 212,671 of OX638267.1, forward strand.
ACCATTTCCTTACGAGATACTTCCATTATCGGCTTAGTGTCGTGCTCATAATCCAAGACGTCAATACTAAATGCGTACATTAGCTCATTTCCCTTGGCGTAAGCCTTTAAGTGTCAATTAGGATAAGTGTCTGCTTGAACACCTATACCATCCAGACGTCATTCGGTAATGTTTTATTCAAGTCTATGAAATGTGAGATTACTAATGCTATTTTAATAGAATAAAATTATAAGTATTTTATTTTGTTATCTCTGTTTATTTTTAGTCGCATTGTGTATTTTTTTTAGTAGGTAAGTAACTACATCTAAAATAAAACAATTTCATATTTATGGCAACAATTTAATAAATATTTTGTCATCTACTATCTACTATATATAAATCGTTTCTATATCTACAATTTAGCAATTTATTCACCTATTTATAAATTCTATATCTATTTCTATAAATACTTTGTCTATAATGTAACTATTTATTAACCAGACTAGGCCCTAAAATAATAATAAAAATTTGCAGGCTCTACTGTTTTCGTCGTATTAATTTAAATTAACATATAAGAAGTACATGTTTTTAATATAAACTATTTGTATCTGTCGTAATTTATTTCATTTTGTCAAAAGATATAGTACGATTTTTTGTCATTCCTAACAATATATTATCTGTGGATGCGGTTGTTGAATTTTGTAAGATATCTTCCTTACTCTGTAAAGAATGGTAGTCATTCATTTCCGCCCACGCCGGATCCGATTTGGCTATACGTTTTCTCTCTTTAAATTTAGTGTACAATAAAATAGTGACCATGACAAAAAATACTATAAACCCTAAACAACATCCTACTATCAACCCTGTGCGTCTATTTAAAATAGAAGATATTTTAAATCCTTTATTCGGTTTAATTTTCACATTTGAAGTTTTTCTTATGGTATCAAAAGAAACACATTCACTTGCCGGTGATTGCGAGATCAGAAATGCTGCAAAATTGCGACTCATCTTTAAAGTGATATTGGATTCCAAATCTGTTCCGTTATATTCCCGTAATCCATCTTCTTCAAAATTTAATACGGGATTATCGTACATTGTTAGTACGCATACGATATAATTTATATTCGATTGTAGATTAGTTATCAGTGTTGACATTGAATGTTTGTCTATATCTTTCAACTTAACCTGAAAATTAAATTTATAAATATATTGTACGTACTCTATAAAGTCATAACCATGATGTTGTTTCGAAGTAAATAAAAACGAATTATACAAAACAATTGTAATAACATTTGTTTTATAGTGCGGGCATAAAAAAGAGTAATAGTCGTATCGTTACACGAACTTTTTAAATACTTTCAGTTACTACGCGATTGATTTTATCTTAATTAAATGAAAACGTAAACTAACAATTTCAAAGTAGTGGCTCTAAAGTAAGTATGTTCCTACAAATACGGTGAATATTTATTGCGTAAATAAAAAAAATGCAGAGAATTCATATCTTTATCTATGACGAGCGAGGCTCGCGCTTTAGCTCGCGTTAAAAAAACATTCATCGGCATTATACAATTATGTATAATGCATTATGGAATTTAAACGAAACGATTTTCATATGAAAATGCTTTTGAACTAGGATAAAAAGTATGTACGTATGTATGTATTCAGCCCTTTTTAACGTCCCACTGCTGGGCACGGGTCTCCCTTCAATACGAGGGGGTTCTGCTATAGTCCACCATGCTGGCCGAGTGCGCATTGGCGAACTTCACATGTCTTTCGAAAACTTGCAAGGTTCTCTCAAATGTGCAGGTTTCCTCACGATGTTTTCTTTCAGCGTAAGGCAAGTGGTAATCATGTTAGACATGATTCGCATATGATAATATCAGAGGTGCGAGACCAGGGATTTGAACCCGCTTCACTCGGTTTCCCAAGCGAGCGCGTTACCACTGGGCTACCACTGCCTTGCACTTGGTAAAAAGTAAGAGCAATTAATAGTAAAATAGTAGAAATGCCTGTAGAATGCACATATATTATGTAGCTAATATTATATAATTTAAAATACTTACATCAGAATCTACGTTATCACTGTAATATAATATTTTTAAAGCTTTTATTGCTGTGCGATTCCTTATTAACCATGAGACTAAAACGGAATTATCGTTATGTTTTTCAACGGATAACTGGACAATTAAGGGAAAATCACATTTTTCCTTTGGATAGTCATCATTAAAACAAATAACTGAGTATGGTTTTATTATTTTAGGATGGTCTTGTATCCAAGTCCAAGTATTATTTTTTTGGCAACGACAAATAATGACATTATCTGAAATCAAATGGGTCTATTAAATTCATCGTAAACGATAAATATATTAAAATATCAAAGTACAAAATGTACCCACCTTTGATTGATATATTTTGAACATGATTTTCGATCGATGTAAGTAATTCCAAAGGTATAGTTTGAAGTTTATTGTGCTCTAAGTCTATTTGTGTTACTTTATTCAAATTATTAAATGCAGTAGCTGATAGGTATTTAATGTTGTTAAAAGATAGATTTAATACAGTGAGTTCTTTCAAATGAATTAAGTGTTCATTTATAATATTTTGCAGTTTATTATAAGAGAGATCCAGAAGTTTAAGGTTATTTAAGTCTTCATCAAATGATTCCATTGATTCTATATTATTATTGGATAGACACAAAGCATTCAATTTGATGAGACCGCGAAAATTGCTTGTCTTAAGATGAGTAATTCTATTGAAACTCAAATCTAAGTTTTCTAAAAATGACAATTTAGAAAACGGACTTATTGAAAACCGTCGGATTTGGTTAAATTTTAAATAAAGATGCTGTAAGTTAGTAAAGAAATCGAATGTTATATCTTCGATATTAGTTAAGTTAGTAGAACAGATATGTAATTCGTAGAAGCTTGTTGATATGGTGTTGTTGTATGATTTACTATTTCCACTCCAAGTGATAGCGGGATTTTTACTAAGATCTATGTTTATTAGTGAACCTCCCACATTTCTATAAGATGTAAAGAAATCAAAATGTATGATATTATTATATGAAATGTTGATATTTTGAATATTTGGAAAGCTTTCAAAAATAAAGCCAGGCAAATTATCAAGTCTATTAAAACTGATGTCGAACAGTAACAATTCATCAAATACAACCTTTTTACTGCATGAAATTAATTGTATTTCATTTTTACGTAGTATCAAAGATTTTAATTTTATTAGTTTTTCAAAACCACTTATTTCTAATTTAGGTATTAAATTATCAGCGAAATCAATAGATTTTACTGAATGTAAGTTTTCGAATAAGTTATATGGAACGTAATCTAAAAAGTTATTACTTATATTAAATTCCGATATTGTATTATATGGACTGAAAATTTTTTCTGGAATATCATTAAGAATATTCTGTGCAATGTTTAAATTATATAGGTTTTTATTATTAACAAAACTGCCTTCTATAATTCTTTCAATATTACAGTGCTCTAAAAAAAGAGTTTCCAAAAGTGGAAGATTATAAAAGGCTTCAACGGGTAAATGATCTAAAATATTATATGACAAAGATAAATATTTTAAGCCTGGAATGTCAAGACATAGTAAATCGCTTGATTTTAAAGAATTATTTTTTAATGACAGATATTTTAAGTTATTTAGACCTTGAAATGTTCCATTTTCTACCACCTCTATTTCACAGTTATCTAATAATAAAGAGCTCAAGGGTAAACCTTGTTGAAAAAGATTTTTATTTAAAATTTTTAAAGGATTAAAAGAAAGATTAATGCTTCTTAACTTTTTCAGAGAATCAAATGCCATATCGAAAATGTAAACTATTCTATTATATGAAAGATCTAAGTCTTCTAATTCGCTTAAACCAAAAAATGTATAACTTGTAATATTTTTGATTTTATTATTATGCAAATCTAAATATCGTGCTGAACTTAAGCGTTGAAAAGAAAAATCATTAATAATTAATATTTCATTATGGCTCAACTCCAACCGAGTAAGATAAGTTAGATTATTAAATGTATTTTTCGATATGAATTTCAAGTGGTTATTTTTCAAGCTCAATTGATGCAATCTTTTCTGTGGCCCCAATACTATGTCATTTATTGAAGTTAGACGATTGAAATCCAATAAAAGTAAAAGTAATTTTGAACTTAATTTTGGTAAAATATCGTTAATATCAACCAAATTGTTGTTATTTAAAGCAATATATTTTAAATGTGACATTTTTTCAAATGTTCCTGCTTCAATAAAATTTATTTTATTATGGTTCAAATATATATCTTCTAAATATATAGAATTCATGAAAATATTTTTAGTTACGCTTTTGAGCCAATTATTATTCAGTTTTATCTCTTTAAGATTTATTAGTGTTACTAAAGTATCATTATTTAAATTACTAAAATTATTATTGTCTAATCTTAACTTTATTAAGTTTCTATTAGTCATGAAAATACTATGTGGCACTTGATTTAAATAGTTAAAATCTAATTGCAGTTCTTCTAAATTTTCTAAATCACTAAAGCTCTCACTGTTTATATTATTAATGCAATTTTTATCAAAGTGTATCACGCTAATTTTGCTAGAGTTGGAAAAGGAATCTATTGGCACTTCAAGAATATTATTATCACTTAAAAATACTTTGCTAAGAGACGACATATTGCAAAACAAGCCATGAATATGGTGCAAATGATTATGACTTAAGTCTATAAATTCTAAGTTCTTGTTATTTTGAAAAAGATTTGTGTGTAATATTTTTATTTTATTATGGCTCAAATCTAATGATTTTAAATTGGTAAGTGAATGAAATGCTCGATGATGTATATTTGTAATAAAATTGAAATGAAATGATAAAACCTGTAGGGACGGACTAAATTTAAGGCAGTCTTCTGAAATAAATTCAAAATTATTGGAGTTCAAATCTAGGTACTCTAATGATAATAGATAAAAATCATTAACAGATGCAAATGAAAAAATCTCGTTCCAAGCTAATTTAAGGGTTCGCAGATGTTTAAGATTTGATATAGAAACTATTGGAAATGAAGTCAGATTGTTTTCGCTTAGGTCTATTTCAGTCAGACTCAATTCTAAGCTTGTAAATGCTGTGTCAGATACACGTCGAATAATGTTTCCTTTAAGGTTTAATTTTGTTAATGGAAGTCCATAGAAGCCGTAGCTTGGAATTTCTTCTATATAATTTGAGATTAGTTCGAGGGACATTAACTTTAACATGCCAGCAAGTGCTTTTTGCGGAATAAACTTAATCTTGCTCGATAAAATACTTAATGTTTCAAGGCACTTTCTTAGTGGCATAAATGTTTCATCATCGACTTCTTTTATGTTAGTTCGTGAAATGTATATGTGTTTGATACAAGCGCCTTGCGGTATAAAATGTGGTCCCAAAGCTTCTTCGCTATCGTCGAGGTCGTAAATAGAAAACGAATGCACTTTTGTTATACTTTTTAGTACATTTTTTATATCCCTTATTGTTGTGTCTTGGCAATCAAGATATATAGCTGGAACACAAATGTGCATCTATTAATTTTAATGTGCTCCTAAATAAGAAATCAAAAAATGTTGTCTTACCATCTTCAAATGAGTAACACGAGCATTTATTATTTTGTATCAACTCGGAGCACTCCAGGGTATTTTGAGCTCGGTAAATTGGAGGTAAAAATAGAAGCAATGAAAAAAATTGGAAAACACCATTGTCGTTCCTCTTTGTTTCACAGCGAAAAACCCTTTTCATAATTACATTATTATTGTAATTTATGTTCTCATACTGCTGTCTTCATTGTTCGTATCTGAAACAAAAGAGCGTTGAAATAATTCAATACTGCATATTGTATTGTTCCTATATAGCTTTTAAATTTATTTTTATATTTATTAAGTAATTAAATACATGTAATTTCTTATTTACAGTGGTTGTCTTTTCAAATACGGTATTAATACTTGTAAATACGTTAAAAATTTGCTTAAAAAATCTTGTTTGAAAATACAATAAGTGTAACTGAGATTGAAAATGGTGAATTAACAGTGAGCTTAAGCTGTCACTTAGAAAATAAAAGAAATATTAAAATAGTGCATTAAATAAATAACAATTAAATATTTCAAGTTAAAGAAATTTTATCTTGTGTATTTAGTCGTGTGTATTCATTCACATGAACAGTATATGTTCACTCACAAGATTATTTTCGAATTCATAAATTACACTAGTTACAATAAACATTCATTTTTGAAAATCCTTACCTAAAATTTCCTGCGTTTCGCGCTCGCCAATTAAAAACAAAGTTATCTTTTAGTAGTTAGGGTTCATTTTTGTGACGCAACTTCCGAAGGACCGAAGTGCGCCTGTCCTTGAATTGTAAGGGTTCACCACACGTAACCAGCGAAATTTTAATCGCAGCAAGTTTTTATCTAATACAAACTACAGAATGCTTTATCGCGCAACACAGAACGCCTGAGGTCATTAGAAAGCTCGACAGAAGACTGCCGCGGCGGCGCGCGCTGTGTAGGTCAACGCTGTTGTTGCGGCACCCCCGACCCACTATTATTATACTTTTATGACGAATCGGATTCTGCCAGTATCGCTATTTTTCGTATAAACACGATATACTCATCTTGCAAACGTAGCACCTTTGTATTTACGCGATATAGATACCATATAAAAGTTAAAATGTAAATATTTGCCAATATTTGGATATGGTTTTTGACATACTTAAGTTAATAGACTGTTAAATAAAAACGTTGCTTAAAAACAATTTGTTAATTTAAAATTTATTGATTAGTTTTAAATTGACTTAGGTAAATTGAATTCGTTTTTAATTTGGCTTATACTATTTATGTATTCAGATTCTATTATGTTTCGTTTCTTTACTTTAAAAAATGAATAATTCTTTGTTTCTAGGAAAATTCATATTGTGCTTAAAAATTCTTATTGCCAGCAGCAATGACGCAACGGGCTGGAACGCCAACTAAGTGGTACTTGGCGATTTGATTCGGAACCCAATGACGTCAACTTCGGAATTATGTTCAATGAGAAAATATCGATTTTGCATCCATAATTGCATAATTATTAATAAATTTTACTTAAAATTTAGTTATCAAAGTTTAAATAGCATAAAAAAATTCTACCTCTTCTCTAACAGAATTTACAATAAGGATTATTGTTTATATTTTTAGTATGTACTTTCTTTTAGGTGAAACCATAATCGCTTCCTTTAAATAGAATATTAAAATAACCACATAGTGCTGATTAGCTCTTAGAAATTAACTTTTAAAATTTTAAAAATATTATATACACATAAAAATTGAGATGTATTCAATTTAAACAACACGAAAAGAAAAAAACACATAATTTTCCTTAAATGTTAGAACCCATTTGTACTAATTTAGGTATGTAAGCTGTATAAAAATTCGAATCGCGACGACAGTGTAAAGCGAAGGTGTAAAGGCTTATAAAACATCCATGTTTTCACAGTTTAAGTTTGACGCTGCATTCGTGAAACTTGTAAGCAGAAAATCCAAGCAAGCGTTTCACCTACGCTTTTAGACACAAATCTAGGTCACAGAAACGCTAGCTATTCATTATAACCTGATAGATATATTTTGTTAGTATTATAATAGGATCATTTTGAATCATACTAAAGACTAGCAGAACCCGCCGCGGCTTCGCCCGCGATCAATTTACGAAAAAAATAAACTTTCTCGCTACACATACTTTATTATTTGACAAAATAAGTTTTATTATTTCTTAAAGATATATGGAAAACAAATTTAATTTTAGCGATCGTAACTCAAAATATCCAGTATCTTAAAAGATGTTAAACGTAGGTATATTCTGTAAATAAATTTTCATTTTAGGTATTTAGTAAGCTCCTATGTATGTATGCTATACTATGTATTCTGTATTTTTTACACATTTTCTACTCCATCTTTTCAAAGTTAGAGGAAGAGAGGACATGATAGAAATCGCATACAATCGACTTTAGATCATGTAATTTGGCTAATATGAGTTTTTTATATACTAAAATACTAACAGGTTAATATCTAGGTTATTTTTGAAGACCCAATGCTATATATATATATATATATATATATATATATATATATATATATATATATATATATATATATATATATAGCCATTTCTATTTTGCTGTAGCTTTTTGCCCGCAGCTACGCTCGCTCGGACTGAAAAAATTGCTCAGTTTTAATTTGCATTGAATTTATATGTTATCATATCGAATATCTATAATATAATATAAGTAATCTATGATATATTAATGGTCATTGCAAAGCAAACTTTCAGGAGGGATTAAATTCAAAAGCGTAGTCAGAAGTTATCAGTGGTAGTCGAGGTATAAATTCTGATTCCCCCCGAGCACATCCAGCAAACCCAGTAACCACTATAATGTTTATTGAATTACTCACAGTCTAATCCCGTTACATAGCTTAGGTGACTTTTTCATTACAGTTGTGCCAACTTTCAGAAAGAGGATATAGATAGCAGGATACTCTCTAGCTAACTGCCTCGGTGGTGTAGTGGCTAGCATGTACGGCTGCACACTCGGAGGTCCTGGGTTCGAGTCCCGGGTCGGGCCAAGTTTAGTTATTGAGTCTTTCTGTATAGTAAGTCTCAGTAACAGCCCGGAGTTGGGAAGTTGGCGGTGTTTCACCCCCGTGCCTCGGAGAACACCTAAAGCCGTCGGTCCTGTGCCTTAACTCTCACCGGTCGTGTCAAGTGGTCGTCTCACCGGAGTATGAGAGTGATAGGAATAGAGAGTGCACGTTGTGTCTGCGCGTCCACTTGAGCACTATAATATCTTCTGCGCAGTTGGCTAATCTCAATGAGATTAGCCGCCGTAGCCGGAATCGGCTAGGAGAACATCATCATCACTCTCTAGCTAGGTTCTCTCTCTCTCGCGCTCTAGGTCTATTATAGTTGTCGCTGCTGTGGCCAGCCGAGAAGTTATACATAATTTTTTGTTTGGGTTTAGAATAATCTCCGTTCTCTACTTTATATCCACACAGAAAGTGTGCACTTACGGAAAACTTGAGCCATGTTACTCTGTTTAAATATACTCAACAACTCCGATTTCACCGCCCAGTTTTACCTACTAAGGTGCTGAATTTAAAAAAAAATCTAAAATACGTGTTTACTTAATTGTATTGAAGAGCATTAAAAAAAAGTTTCAAGTAATTTTGATCATAAACAATTTTCCCTCATATAAATAGCACAACCCCATTTTACCCTTTTAAGGGATGAATTCCAAAAAAATCTAATATATATATTTCTTATTTTTCATTTTTCATCTCAAAGCTAAATACCACTTTCCGTGCATTTCGCCTTAAGAATAACATTGTATAAGGAATATGTCCTCCAAATTTTGACGTGTCTGCGTCCAGCGGTTTAGGCTGTGCGTTGATCGATCAGTCAGTCAGTCGGGACAAAGCATTTTATGTATATACTATATAGGTATATAGATTTACTTAATGTTGTCATAAATTACTTTACTAAATATGCTGACTAAACTATAGGTAGGTATAAAATTACGACGAATGAAGCAGTAACTATGCTCCAGAAAATACATTAGCTACTTTTCTTGTATTAATTAGAATTTTTTATACCTATAGTAAAAATTTTTGCAAACTTTATTATATTCACAATACAAATTACAATTATGCCAAAATAAATCAAAGTGCTATATACACTTGAGACGCTGTTAATACGTTTGAAGAGGGAAAAGTAGCAGGATTTGTTTGAGCCAGAAAAACCATATTATTATAACGAGGATTGCCGAGTGCCGACTCAGCATTACATCTTTAGTTATTAACTATATTTCTTTTTCATATAATCTTCCTGAGCTTCTGTTATGATGCCACTATTGTATTAAATAGAAGGTCACACAAGCATATACAAAAATGTATAACAAATTAAACAATTATGAAATTTGTGTCCTATCAACACTCATTTAAGTTTTTCTTGGCTTAGTTTGGTAAGCAAAATTATTTAAAGTTTACTCGCAACATTGCAAAAATGCATAATTTTGTTATTTGTGTGGCTTCTAGCGTTATCCACAACGAATTTACAGGAGCGCCGAAAATGTCCTGAATGGCTTAGAGAAAAGGATGGTACGGCTGTGACTTTTTTACTCGACTTAGCGGGGGCACTGCTATGCCTCTAGAAACTATAAATAATAAAAAGAAAAATATAGTTTCTTAGGACAATCAAAACAAGTATTAGGAAAAATAAATAGAAAGATTACCATACCTATAGCTTAGAAGAGAAAAAAATATTTTATTAAAAACTCTATATATGTAAGTGATAAATTCTACAATCTTTTGTTTTTCTTTTTTGCGAATAACGTGAATCATTAACATCACTAACACAATGTCTCGATGGATATTTAGAATACCACAGATCATATAATACTATACTATTAGTAATACTAGACCAAGTAAGTCGCTCACCCACATATGTACGTACATACCCACGTAGCCATGTTTAAGGTGTCGTGAAGTCGAATTTGACCGTTCTGCTGCTGGTACACCTGGTTTTTCCATTACACCCACCCGGATCCGGGCTTGAAGGGGGTTGTGTTTCATTCCCGTGCCTCTGGGTTCACGTTCCACGTAAAGCATTTGGAATTGAGCAGGATTACTGGTCGTGTCGTTCCACCGCAGTATGAGAGTGATAGGAATATTGAGTGCATTAGTGTATGTACGTACACTTGTGTACAATAAAATAATATCTTCTTCGCAGGTAACTAGTGACCGCCGTGGCCGTGAAGGAAGATATCATATTTGACTGCTTGGCGCAGTGGCTTGATCATCCGTTTCTACGAAGGTCATTAGTTCGAGTTTCGGAGCGACATATGTATATTATTGGCCAATGGCCAATAATATACATATGTGTGGTCGTTGATTCCGAGAAACATAGTGGGGGCCGTTGAGTGCTTGGACAAATAAAAAATTGTGTTTTATTCAATCTACGAACATTACACAATAAAAAAAATATCTTTATTTATATCTATAATTTAATATACAAGTAAAATAAAAAAAACAATTTCTTTAATTTTAGTTTTACCTTTTAAATAGTGGCGATTTGTTATGTTTGACCTGTTATACATTTTTATTGTTGTGGTTCAGATTACCCGAAAGGTTAAGAGGATTAAATATGAAATCAATTTACGTGTGAATTTTCAGAAGCCGCCAACTTCATCGCTTCGTTTGTTTGAAAAGAGGTTAAAAGTATAAGAACAATAGCAAGATATGATGTCGAATATTACTATTACGTATTTCAATGTGTAATTTTAATATTTAATAGCTTAAATATCTTTGATTTGCAAAATTAGATATCTATATATTTAGCTAGGTATTTATGGTTTTTTGAAAAATCATATTAAATAGGGATGAAAGCTTGTACGACAGAGAGTTCGTTAATTTTCAAATGATTGTGGTTTGTCCCCAGCCAAATATCTTTGTACAATGTTGCACTAATGAAATTGGATTAATTGGCTTGTTACTCCGCCGCCGTTAGGACAACACGAGACAATTGATCAATTAAATCTTACAAAAAGACATAATAATATTGACGAATGGCACACCACATGTTTTTTAACGTTGGGAAATTATTTGCGTAAACTACTTGCGTACATATGTGCAGGTGGCTGGAAGTATATGGGTCTAAAACTATAAAACCTAACGAAACCTCCCCCGTATAGGGCGTCGCAGGATTACTTACGCACTTAACCACGACGCCCCAACGCCTTGGCTGCCGATGCAAATCAAAACAACCATGGAGTTCCTTGGTCCCACCCACCCTCCTCCCGACAAGATGCGTAAACAAGCATTTATGTAATTAGGCTTGACTGCTTATAATTAAAAAGTAGATGTTTAATCGTTTGGGATCCTTTCTCTTATTCTTTAAGGAGGTATAATAGTGAAGTAATTCCCATCAAGCACGCTGCTGGTATAACAATAAATTGTAATGGTACCAAAGTTAAACATTAACAAATACGCAAGCAAAGCCGCAGCAGGCAGGTAAGTACTTAATATTGTTGACTATGGCGCATGACACTTATCCTCTAAGGATTGGGAGCTTATTTTTAAAAGCCTTATTTTCAATTTTTAAGGTCGTTGAGAGTTTTCAAATTTTTTTCGTATAACAATTTAATTTATTTTATGCATATGAAGCGTCTTTTGAAACATTAGTTCAACGTCTTAATTAATAGAGTCTTTGTGATCTACATGCTTAAATTGCCACCAATCTTTTAAATAAAACTATCTTTTCGGTTTTTTTGCGGATTTGTTTTGATTTTCTGTAACAAGTATATAATGATCTTCGAGACGTCTAAAATCTTAGTGTCTAGTGTCTTAGTGTCTAAAACGTCGGAAATCAAAAATCCAAAAAGATAGTTTTATTTAAAATGTCAAATATTCGCGTAAATCTAAAAAAGTGTTGCCATCAACCTATTATAAAGCTTTTTTTATTCCATTCTAATGTAAGTACAATAAACTGATTTATTACTTTGAGAGAAAGATTGTTTTGCGCTTTGCGATTGTATTGTATAAAAAAGCTTTTTTTAGAAAACTATTTTTACAAATTTCAGACATTCCTTTTTCAATAGTACTTTCATTGTTAATCTGCCTAAACTTGGTTGTTGAAGTTGACAAGAGTTCCATACGAGTATGCAAAAGTTGATATGTAAGCACTGTCACGGTCCCGGTATTAAAGCTGTAATACGTGGCATAAATTTCCTCGAAGAATTTGAGTATTAAGTGGGGTTTTATTTGTTATGACACGCGTTAAAGGGACCCTTTCAGTCTTTGTCTATTTATGCCTGAATACGTTTTCGGATAATCCTTTTCAATTCGTCATCGAACACGAGCTGCTTCGATTAGGAAAATCCACATACAGTCGACGTGATAGCGCATCTGTTATAATATACCACACGTTGGTGTGTACATATATTGAGAACATTGCACTAATTTTAGCTAAGCAGTAGAGTAATATGGATTTATATATTCTATACGTTAGAGATAGTAAAAAGAAAAAGTATTAAGAACAGCAAATAAAAAACTGCTAAAATATATATAATTTATGTATTTTATAAGTGTTTGCAGATTCGATTTCTGCTTTTAATAAATATGTATATAAACGGTTCAAAGTAAATAATTTTTGTTAAAATTCTATATCTTGAATCATATAAAAACCTACGTAATTTTTTTTAAATATTATCTTTATGATAATAAATATAATTTGTTTTGATATATAAATAACACATAGCACTTTAAATATTATTTACATTTTATTTACATTCGATAGTTCCAAAGTCATATAAACGTACATTTCTATTGAAACCAATCTGTTGATTGCTTTGCGGTTTATTGAATCGATTTCGTTCTCTCTTTTTGTATAAATGTGTGAATTTATAATAAATTTTATTATTGTAAATGAGTCCCTTTTTGTTGTAGGTACTTAGCATCACTTTGCCGAAGCCATCAATATTCTTTTCTAATAAATCAATTTGTTTGTTATATTGTTATTACATAAAAATTGATATGGTAGTCGCAAAAACAAAATATCTCCATTTTATTTCGAAATAAATCCTCTTAAGACTGTATAAAAATAAAACAAGCTACCGAAAAATAATACCCCTATCGAAAAAAGATTTATATCAAAAAAAAATTGTTCTGATACAACAATATTAATAAATATTTTTCGTTTAATATTTACATGCTGATATAGATAATTTGTAATATTAAGGAGTATAATAATATTATGATACTTTGTTCAAATATAGCCTAAAGATAAATAATGTGAAAAAAATGTATGAGCATTTATATCTATTATAAAATAAGACCAATCTCATTGTATTCTCGTTGTAGTAGAGTCACGTTAAAGTTGTAATTCTGCTAGGGGTGATTGCGGAGCTCGTAAAATCGCTTTGTTTTGTCGGCCACAATCTGTAACCATGAAATGAGTTTTACTTTATCCATTAACACACACGTCACATACATAAACTATTCAATACAGTTTATAAGCTTCACCATTTTTAAAATTTTTGAAATATTTAATAATATCATGTTGGATATTTTATGAAAGATTACATGTAAATGATTGAAGTAGTAGTATAAAAAATTAACGGTTTGATGATTTTTGTCAGTTGGTCTGTTTATTTTTTAATAGCAAATAATTCAATGAGACACTTCACTTGGACGACGTTGACGATGTAATTTTCATTTCATACGGTTAAGCTGGAGCTTACGTGCTCCGATATAAATTGGGAACTTAACACAAACACAAAGTGGGCAGTACCACAGGCAGGGGCTACTATATATTATTATTGTAAATATTACTGCTCCTGTAGTAACTTAGATATGAATATAAGATGAAATACTTTTGTTATATTATTTATTATATGAAACTATGATAAAAATTCTGACAATTACAATGTAATAATTATACAATATTATATAAATGTTTTCATCTCTCGCATAGTATTATAATTCAGAAGTCGTACCGTGGCACATTTTGACGAAACTGGAAATTGAGAAGAGGGTGTCAGGTTCAATCTTCATATAGAGCAAAGGTTGGTTTCGATTTCATAGAAGTTAATGCTAGGCAGTGGTAGCCCAGTGGTAACGCGCTTGCTTGGGAAACCGAGTTAAGGGGGTTCAAATCCCGGGTCTCGCACCTCTGTTATTTTCATGTGCGAATTATTTCTAACATGATTACCACTTGCCTTACGGTGAAGGAAAAACATTGTGAGGAAACCTGCATGTCTGAGAGAACCTAGCAAGTTTTCGAAAGACATGAGAAGGCCGTCAACCCGCACTTGGCCAGCGTGGTGGACTATGGCCTGATTCCCCTCGTATTGAAGGGAGGCCCGTGCCCAGCAGTGGGACGTTAAAAAGGACTGAATACATACAATGCTAGTCAGGTTGAATTATACAAGGAATCTCTACCGAAACGTGTATATAGGCTCTTTTAGAAGAGTCCGCACCTATGTATCCCATCCAGTAGATTAGAAAGAAATACACAGATCTCGTGTCTTCCACGACCATAGATTACATTGAAAATGAATCTGCCAAATGAACTGAATTAAATTTTTAACATATTAATTACTAGCAGAATAACCGATTTTGCCCGCGTTCAGACTATAAAAAAGTATTTGGATGCATAAAGATATTATCTATACATATAATAAAACTGTAGAGGTTGAATGTCTGTACATAGAAAAAAATATGCTAAAACCGTGTCAGGGGGATGTAAGAAGAGAAATAGAACAAATCTAGATTTTTCGTTTCTCTGTCTGTTTGTACGGGCTAATCTCCGAAACTGTTAGACCGATTTATATAAATGTTTGTTTGTTTTTTAAATAGAAAATGGAAGGAGAGGAGAAGAGTGGAGAGGGGATGAGAGGAGAGGAGAGGAGAGGACAGGCGAAGAAGACAAGCGAAGAAGACAAGCGCAGTAGTTATCAGTACACAAACTTAGTTAAAATCGATTCAGTACTTTTTTCGTGAAATGCGCACACCCAAACAGATAAACAGATATAGAGAAAACAGACAAACAGATTTTTTTTTCATAATCATTGTTTTGGGGTCTGTAGGACACAATACGTTACAGTCATTGTTTTGAAAAAATATTTCACGTATAGATTTCGCTTAGTTACTGTTTTATTAAATGTGTAAATATTAGTTAGTTATTAGTTTAAATACATATTTATTTATTCACAAAAAATCACTTCGATTCAAAAACAAAATCATGCTCCAAAACATTTATTCACTGTTATTATCGCACTCACGCACTCTCAGCTCTCACTCAGCGTCGCAAAGGTACAACTTCTGAATAACCCATCAGTGATTTGAACCTCCAATATTTTTTTAAATGTAGTCCGAAGTCTTATCCCTAGGGTTTTTTTTTTATTTTTTCGATGTCTCATTTCATTTCGAGATATGATTTTTTTTCTGACCAAAACCGAGCGAAAAGCGACCGCATTTTTCACATTTTTGCGTTTTAAAAAAAAGCCTTTAAGTGTTTTCAAATATTTTTTTTGCATTTTGTAGCCCTCATTTACTGTATATGCATCTTTTAACATCTCAATCAACTACGTAGTCCTAAAATCCACGACACCAGGGCGATGTCGGACTTTTGCTGAAAATCGGGCATATACTGAAGCGACGAAAAAAAAACATTTCAATGTTAAAATAAGGATAGAAGGACAGACATAATCTTATAAGAGTTTTATTTACTTTGAGACACGCAAATAAGTCACTTGTTATAAACTTGTGTCGCACTCTAGTTATATGAAAAAAATAGTTCTAGGAAAGATGATTGTGGGACTCTTCTTTAGTGGGGCCGTCTTGTTGGACACAATCGGAGTGCGGGCGTGTCCCACCACCAAATGAGCTAACTTTACTCATTAATACTCACGTTATTGCCATTAACATCGTCCTCGGAATGTGTATCCACTTAGAGTCTGATAATAGCCACTTGCATAATGAAATCTAGGTTCTTGCAAAACATTTATATTCTAAGGAATATGTATTTAAAAGTTTTGTATTTAGTGTAACTGTTGTATTAATCTGTCATTATTTTATGTAAATAATAACTAAAGAATAATATTTTAACTTATAAAGTACTAAATGGTGCCTTATTTTATATATATAATGTTTATATGTGTGTATGTATGTATGTATTTATAAGATTGTTAGCACCCCTTCCTTCTTTCTTTCTCTCTACCCAAAGGTTGCCTAGAATCGAAGGTTGCATAAGATCGCTTTCTAGCGAAAAGGCCGCCTATTGTACTATTTCTCTTTAATCTGTTTCAACTATGTGATGTAAAATAATGGCGTGCAATAAAGAATATTTTGTTTAATTTAATTTTCTGTTTCTTTATCTAATCTATGATAAGTATCGCGTGCCAATACTTAATATCCCGATATGGAAATACCAAAAGCAGTATACGGAGAGCGTTATTCTCGTATTTTTTGCTTGTAAAATTGTGCAAAAAATCCATAAAATATACTTATACTTAACAAGAATATTCGTTTTTTACTGTAAACCCTGATATTTTATTAATTATTAAAATGTTATATTCAAAACAATAAAAACGAATATTATTTTAGAAGTTCTCGCGACAATATGAATGAATCTTTGTCGTACTTGTGATAATAACATTATAATGCAGCGTTGCAGCTTAAACTGGGATTTAAATTTGCGGTTCTTAAAAGCATTTCGGTGGCCATTCTCACTCTATTCAAACTTTACTGTATGCCGTATCTATCTGGCACAATTAAAGCTAGCCGCGTATGATATATAACATTTGTAACAATACTCTTAACCAAATTTTTTGTACTTTGAAAGTTTGTTTATTTATCCAATTATATTTTTTGTATTATATTCATATTTTAAAGCTTTTACTTATTTCAATTAGTATTTTTATATTAATTTGCTAAATAAAAATAATTAGTATTACTTAATAGCATCTTTCTACAAACATATTCTGAAGTTTCTATGCATTTTTTTCCTTATTTCCGAAACATGTAACATTTTCTTGATTGCAATTATGTAATAAGCTGTGTTCAAATTTAAAATAAGCGATTAATAAATGAAATGGAGCCTTAGTTACAGATCTTTAAACAAAATTGGGTTATCCATGGATCCGTTTACCTGTAATCATTGATTTTTTTCATTTAAATATATTAGGGTGTATCAAAAAACGACGATATTTTTTTTCTTCGCTCTCACCCCAAAATATCTCAGAGAATGTCCCAACAAAGCTCCTGATAAAAGCGGAGCTCAAAATTCCAATTCTAAGAGGTTCTCTATCAAATTTTAAGTTTTCCCATACAAATAGCATGGAAGACATGCTTCTTATTACTTTTTTTTCCTGCAAACTGTGACGAAAATATTTTTCAAAAAAATGAATGAATGGACTTTTTTTAGTATTTTTACTACAAAAAAATCCATTGAGTCGAATTTCTATCTTCAATATTTGATTTGTTATATAGCTTTGAAGTTCAAATTTACGCTTTTTTGCATTTTTTAGCTAAACTATAGGAGTTACAGAAAAATGTTAAATGGAAAATTTGTAGTACGTTTAAAATGCTATAAAAAAGTTTTTGTCAACTGTTTCATATCATCAATAACAACATAGTTACAGGCTCACGAATATTTATTTTTTCAAACTTTTGCTTTGAGCGATATATATAGAGCACCTACTGAATAAATAGATTTATTTTTGAAGCAGATGCAAAATATAAGATAAAGTATATATTTATTAGTATGCTTTTTGACAGACTACTTTTTAGTTGTTACGATAAATATTCAGTATGGAAATAATACACAGACTGTATACATTTTATTTCATTATTATGTATATTAAAAAGGAAAAAATTATTACTTTAATTGTATATTTTACTTGGTTAATTTTATAATAAACATATTTAATGAAAGAATACTTAGGTACTGTCATGTAACGTTTGTACTTAAATGTTTATTTTTTGTCAGTGTGTGGCGCTGAATGCTACCAACTAAACCTGGCTGAAAATTTTACTACAATGCAAACTACAGTTCTGGTAGCTTAGCTTTAGTATTTGCATTGACTTTCTCGAACCATGTCGGTGGCAAACAAAAAATTTCAACAATTTTACTTTTTAAAACGTTAAAAAAGTATATTCACTATGTACATATTTTTATAGTATATACAAAAACTATTCATAATACACACGGTTTTTATGAAAAACCTGTTTTAAGGCTTGATCATGATATATTTTAAAAATATCGCAACAGTCAAAAAAATATACATACAATATACATATATTATAATTTTCATTCGAGTCTGTTATTATACACTATTAATTCTATAAAAAAAAAAATGCTAATTTGTTACGAGGCTTGCATTTATGAAATTAATATACTCGTAATACATCTATGAAATTTCCTGTTACGTTAAACCTTAAAATGTTGCAATAAATAATCACTCGCGTGCGCGAGGGAAATAATTATAAATATTTTTATTTATAACTTTTATTTGTAATAACTAAAAGGTAAAAACGTAGCAGCAGGTACTATAAATTAATATCAATCGCGATATTTGAGCAGCGAAGCATTATTACATTTAATATAGGAATATGTAATATTATTTGCCTTTTTTATATCGTAGGTGTTGCAAAAGAATTTTCAATTTGAAGTACCTATCGATATTTTAAAATTCTCGTCTGAAATCCAGTCTGCTTTAGCCCATATGTCTCATGAATTATTCAAGCACGGCGGCGGCCTGTCCCGCCCGCTGACATATATGTGTGTTATGTCGGTCTCACTCACCGGGGACAACAAGAGCAAGCTGCCTATCCATATATATTTCATACTCTACCTAATTCACTGTACAGTGTACAATACAGGTGTAAGAATCCTGTCATCTTGACATAATTTATATAATATTCTTTAATGCACAAAAAAGTTATACAAAATATTACACAGAAAGTGACGTGGACGGAGGTGGACTGGAAGAGATCTCATAAAGAGATATTAAGAGTTCTTCTTCTAGTCAACCCATGTATATGGAAAATAGTGTTAAATAGCGGGGCAGAAGGAGAAAGTGCAAAGAAACAATAGGAAAGTAAATAAGTATAAAAGCATAAATAAAACAAATATATATAATAAATACGATATATATAGGTACATAATAATAAATACACATATACAATATACATACATATGCATGTTGTATGTATGTACATGTTGTACATACTCGTACTATAATTAAGTACATACATAAAATTCTTATCAATTTTCTTCTTATTTTTATAAGCCATTCAGACTTCTACAGTGTCAAAATTTAATACAGTTTTGTTTATGTATACTGAGCTGATGCTCTTTAAAAATATATTAAAAGAAAAAATATATTATTAAAAAACCTATTGCATAAAAGCTAACTAAAAAGTTCAAAACAAGTTGACGACGGAACATAGCATTTCATCGGAGATATACACGTTTTATCATTGCTGCAAGATGTATAATGTAGGTAAATAATATGTACAATATACATAAGATGCATAATGTACATAATAGTACATAATATATAGACTCATAAAAAATAAACACATTACCCTCCTTTGCGTTGCGCAGTCAGGTAAAACGAAGACATTTTGCTGTTTTTATAGATATCTAAAATATTTTTTATACTATATGTATGTGTGTATGCTTATTACTCCTTCACGCTGAAATGGCTGGATTGATTTGAATGCAATTTAGATAGATCTAGAGTAAGACATAGGCTATTGTTAGGCACCTAGGGACGCACCTGAGTTATGCAAGGATAAGTCGCATATTATTTTTATATACAGAACTTGACCTACTTCTATGATACACGTTGCGCCAGTTACTAATATTTTCAGCGTTTGTAACTTATCTTGTATGAGAATATAGTAAAGTGCTATTCATTAACGCAAACATTCTAGGAGAAACTAGATACTAGGTTTACTTTGCAATGTCTCCTATGTACGTACATAGCCACTGACGTAAATATTTATCTTCTTGTCAATTCAGTCAATATATTAAATACAGTATACATTTAATGTAAAATATTGATGAATATTACAAATATTCTAGAGCTCTCCCCATCACAAGACATTGAATAGTTTTACTGAGTGCTATAAAAGAAAATATTGGCTTTAATTTGTTCATTTGAAATAACTGAGGCACAAATCAGAATGAAAAGAACCCACTCTCAGTGAATTCGTTTGCCAGAAATATTTCAATGAATAGAATCGAAACGAGGTAGACGACAAAATGCGGGCAATCAATCAGTCGGTTAGGTGTTAGCTTCCTTCTTATCACACTATTCGAAAGGGCGGAACCCTTGAATGTATTAAAGGGAAACAAGGGTCTACATGTGATCGAATTAATCTGAATAATATTTGATATTACGGTATATAAATCTTACAAACATATCAATCACTTGACACGCTCAAATACGTTTGTCAAATATTTATCAAACCTTTATGCTGTGTTTAATCTATTTGTCGAACATTTATACATTATTATCAAACGCGAAGTTTGTTTGTCAAATTATACATTTAACAAGGTTTGAGCGTTCAAATTTTTAGGCAAACACGTAAACTAAATTTCATAAATATTATTCGAACATCTCTTTATTCTACTAATGTTAACGAATATACATATTATACTATAAAACGTTATGGTATAGATATGGATCAACAATTTAATAAACATTAATTTAAAAAATTTTATTTACAATTAAGAAATTTTCTTTTTTCCTTATTATTAATTATTATCGGGGTCATCAAATTCATAGACAAATCTTTAGATTATTTTCATAAACAATCTATTATATGTGAACTATATAAAATTACAAAATATATTCACAAGTCTGTCAGAAAGTAAAGCCTAGCAAATATAAAAAATAAAAGCACTCAAACTTAATAAAACGCTATAGTATAACTCTCTATATATCTACAAGTTTTTTTTTAACTAATTCGAATACCATTTTAATTTATTTTTCACTGAGCAGGCGACTGATGGGTAACATGTTTAAGGGTTCATATAATACAGTTCGTAACGCGCTAAACATATTTGGTAGTTAGTACGAAGCTCGGACGATCTTTATAGGCGAAAACTTTGTCAGAGCTCGTTGAAAAGCTTGCAGGGTAAAGCGCAATACATAAAGGACTTTTTTTGCTTTTTTTGGTACCATACATAAAACATAATATGCTTTATAACTGCTTTGAACTGGTTTTAAATTGACTTATTAAATCGATACTAAATCGATTTTATGAGCCTTTATTTAATGAGTAGATTACCTCAAAGATGATCCCATGTAAATTTTAAAAAATATTCCCCTATCAGTGGACTTTTCAAGTGTACCTTTATAAGTAAAAGGTAGTTTTGTGTAAGTTTAGAATTCAAAATTTCCATTTTCATACATATAGTATGGATTTTACTCGAAGTTTAACTTACGTTTTAAACGCAAGAAATTCAAGTGAAAAAATCATACATGGTTATTTTATTTGGAGTAGATACTTTAATGTAACATGAAACTTGACGTGAGAGATATTTTCAAGACAAATTGAGTTTTTGAGAGTTGTTATGAAAATAAATTTATATACAAAATAATAAGCATTTTTTTGGTTTTATATGGATGTATGAAATTACCTAGCAGTTGTATTTAGTATGTTTATTTTAATGTATTATATATATATATATATGTATGTATATATATATATATATATATATATATATATATATATATATATATATATATATATATATATATATATATGTATATATATATACACACATCTATACATATAATAAAATTGTAACTAAGTCGAATCTGTACATTAAATATTTTTTGGAAAATCTAATTGAAATAGACATTATTATCGATACAGAGTCCGAAGAGTTTTTAGAATTTTTGTCTGTCTGTCTGTCTGTCTGTCTGTCTGTCCGTCCGTCCGTCCGTCCGTCCGTCCGTCCGTCCGCATCACGAGAAAAGCACTGGACAGATTTTAATGAAGTTTGGTATGATGATATCTGCTGGTTATCCGGATCAACATATAGGATACTTTTTAGTGCGGGAAAATATCTCATTTCTGAGAAAAAATACAAAAACTGCATTACTTGTACCAACTATGGTAGCAATGGTTAACTATAATGGCTGTTAAAATCTGTTTGGTTTTCTAAAATTTGTTAGCATTGCATGCTAATTTAATAGAATATATGTAATATTGTCTAGATTTACGCGAATATTTGACATTTTAAATAAAACTATCTTTTTGGATTATTTCGTGGATTTATTTTGATTTTTGGTTCCCGACATTTCAAATGTTATACAGCCGACATGGTCGCGGGAGAGATTAAGGTTTTAAAATTTAGGATTTAACCGGTAAATTTTTAAGAAATTAATTAAAATTCTAAGAAATCTATTGTTAACTGACACGCCGGCGTGTCCGTGGTCGTGGAGGGTTTAAAATCACAATAGATGTAATTAGTTTATGTTTGTTGAAGACTTAATGATTACGTTATATGGATTTGCAACCAGCGTAGATATTGCGTAACAGGCACACAAAAAAACTCGACCGAATTGTTTACCTACCTGTATGTATATATATGTATATTAATAATCATTTTTAAACAATATTACCTATTGTATTAAAAAGGTAATAAGGCTGTTTTCATCGAATTTTGTTTTGTTCAAATTATTTACTTGTTTCATGATTGTTTAATATAAAATTCTTGAATGGAGATTGGAACAATGGAAATGTTACTTAAGTGTATAAGTTTTATCCAACAAATTACATTGCTTTTAATTTTATTGAAGTACTTCTTTATAAAAGGAATTAATTTATTAATATTTAACTATCATTTCATTACTGAGAGAACATACTATTTGGTAAATTACTGATATCGACAAGTTTCATAAATTACGATTAAATTGGTTACCATAAGAGCCATACTGTAACGATTCTATTATAATATTAGTTCACATTTTGATTAATGTTTTTCAGTCACGCTACAATTTGCTACAGATTAAGGTTACTAGATAAATTCATTATGGGTATAAAAAATAAAATTTAGTGTTGAATACACAGTAATGTAACTTTCGTGGAATCTCGGTTTTAGTAGAGGTAAATGACTAGCATGAGCATGTTTATTTTAAAATATTAAATTTTTCTATACTTGTTTCATGAGAATTAGTATTTCACTGTAGAGAAATAACTGTTTATAATGATTTTTTCATATTATATAAAAAAGTATGAAAATGATATTTTTTTATAATCTATAGTAAAATCGGCAGGGCTGTATATTATCACCCACGCTATTTAATTGTACTCGGAAAGAATAATAGCTGAAGCAATTGAAGACCTACACTGTGGAGTCAAAATAAATGGCCGGTAAATTAACAACATCAGATACGCTGACAATACAGTCCTCATAGCATCATCTCCTGAAGATTTACAGTTGATTATCGCCCGTGTCAATGAGTGCAGTGAGAACGCTGGTCTGCGGATGAACACATCAAAAACGAAGATCATGGTATTATCTAAACATAGCGTCGATGACATTGCTATCATTGTAGCGGGCCAAAAAATTGAGAGGGTACGCAAATACAAATATCTAGGGGCATGCCTTAATGACACCTGGAGCTGTGAACAGGAGGTAAAGACTCGCATAGAAATAGCTCGAAGTGCCTTCTGCGCGTTAAAAAAAGTACTCTGCAATCGCAGACTTAAGATCCCTATGCGTATACGATTCCTACATTGTTACATCTGGCCTACACTTCTTTACGGATGCGAGGCGTGGACAATTAAAGAAGACCTTAAGGAACGTATAGAAGCTTTTGAGATTTGGGCATACAGACGTATGTTGGCCATTAGTTGGACTCAAAAGGTCTCGAACGTAGAAGTTCTGCGACGCGTCAACCAGAAACGGCAACTTTTGGAGACTGTCAAGAAAAGAAAAGTTGCATATCTCGGACACGTGCTTAGGCATAAAAGATATGAACTCTTACAACTCATATGATGGGAAAGGTTGCCGGAAAGAGAGCCGTTGGTCGCAGAAAAAAGTCTTGGCTGTGTAACATTCGAGAATGGACGGGAATCGCGAGTGCTGCCGAGCTCTTTCGCCTCGCGAAGAACGAGATGGAGTATTCGAAGCTGACTGCCAACCTTCGCTAGTCGGAGAGGCACTTGAAGAAGAAGAATAGTAAAAATTATTATTTTATTTTTTAGAATTATTAATATCTATATATAGCTACTCGTCTGAATGAATAAGGCATTTCATTTTCGGCCAGAATAATACAGCTTGAGATTATCATTCTAAGGGCTTCCATTTATAATGGGGTCATATCAAGTGGCATTATGAGTGATATGTTGCCAGATACAATATTAAATATAATATTTTCTTAATACAATATGAGTCCTCGATAAAGTAGGTTAGAAATAAAAAAAAATGACGATATTTTTCTTTGGATTTTTTTCATTTTTAGCCACATTTAATTCAGCCAAGAATAATTTTTCCTTGTTATCCTTGCAAGAAATGTTTTGTGATGTGATGCCTTCGTTAAACCAAGCGTTTTAAAAATTTTGTTAAAAATGTTTCAACTGCCCCCGGCCCACCCTATTTACAACGACAACCTTGCGGAAGGAAATCATGCCAACTAACACTTTTTATTGTCAAGTAATCATAATAATATCTAATTTAAACTCTTAACTAAGAATAATAGTTTTTATTAAAAAAAGGAATATGTTTATGCAATTACAAATTAATAACAAGGAAAAGACAGTAAGTAGTAACAATTGCAGTAATCATACATGGTTTAGTTTGTATACTCCAAGATATACGGGCGGATAATCCCGAGTGGCGTGTCGGGCTTACATTGTTATATATGAGAGCATTCAATAGCCAATTTACGGACTTCAAATAGGTATTTGCTAATTTTTAGTTAATTATTAGCTAATTTCTATAAAATATTATATTTAAGAATATATTATATTTTACACTAGCGACTCAGCCTCGCTTCGCTCAGGTTCGCCCCTAGCTTGATTCCCCAAACTTTTATCCCCATTTTCACTCCCATTTTCACTTTCACACCTTATCCCCTTTCACCAACAAATGATTGGATAGGAGATGATTTCCGACATAAAAAGTATTCTATGTCCTTCCCAGGGTCTCAAACTATCTTCTTACCAAATTTTATCTAAATCGGTTCGGTAGATCCAAAGATTACCCCCTACAATGTCACAATCTCACAAACTTTACCTCTTTATAATATTAGTATAAATTCTCCAATGTTATTTGTAATGAGTACATTCTAATTTATACATATTATAAAATTCTAATTAAGTCAAATCTGTATATTAAATATTTTTTGGGAAATCTAATTGAAATAGACATTATTATCGATACAGAGTCCGAATCTATAGTTTTTAGAATTTTTGTCTGTTTGTCTTTCTGTCTGTTACCGCATCACGAGAAAACCACTGGACAGATTTTGATGAAATTTGGTATGATGATAGCTGGTTATCCGGGTCAACATATAGGTTACTTTTTACCGCGGGAAAATATCTCATTTCTGAGAAAAAACACAAAAACTGCATTGTAAGAGTATACTAATAAGTAAAACCTAAGAATTAGGTTTTTGGTCATCTGAACGCGGGCGGAGCCGCGGGCAATGCTAGTGAAATAATAATATAATCATAGGTACGGCCGGCATCAAAACAATAATATTTCCAACAAATTGTAGGAATATTAATATGTTACATATAAATTAAATTATAAAATAAAAACTATTAAGTTTTTTTTTAATTTTTCTATTCTATATTTGATATTTGATTTAAATATTTATTATATACCTTCATGTATTAGACATATACAAATAGGATTGTAGTTGAAAAAATGAATGAAAACTAAGTTTAAGGCTTTATTAATTTTTTAAAATACACTATCTTTATCCTATCCTTGGTACATCAATATTAAAGAGTTAGCCACAAAACTAAAAAAAAAAAGACGAACTGATGTTTATTGTTTACCTTTAATAATTTAGATTTTAGATTGATAAGTAACATGAATAAATCATTAAAGCCTAACCATTTGGAACCTAACAATTAAATATTGAACAAATTATCGATCACAATGTGAAGTGAAAACATTAGCTAGACAGCATCCCTGCGGCATCAGGACCGAGTGATTTGAATCTAATGACTTGTTAGATAGAATCTAACGACTCTGGTTAGGTTTGCTTTGAGAATATTTGTTTGAACCTTGCAAAATGGATTGAGGCAAAAAGATTTTTAACTACAGTGGTTTAAAATGGCAGTGCCTTAGATAGGAAACGAAGTGAGCTCAAGGAATAGTTTTATAATTATTTGTTCAAAAAAATTATTTAATATCAATTAAATATTTTATTTGGCGGATTGTACATTTACAGTGTTATCATTAACTTTACTAGGAGTTTTTGGTACAAACAAGTGTTTATACAAAATAAAAATAAATGTAATTATTGGGCTTTGATGATGTTGCACTTGTCAGCATCAGGGCCAATAAGAAGAAACTTAATTATTATCTAACTCTTACAAAACGAATTAGAAATCTACAGATTTTACTGTGGTAGGTAAGATATTATCCACCGACACTTACAATATAGAACAAACTTGTATTTGTTTTTTAATCTCCACTCCGTCAAGTTTTCTAAGGCAATCTATTTTTTAGATAAAATATAACTTTTTTTTTGTTATCCTTAAAAAGACTTTTTTCTTTTTTTCATTTTACTTAATTATACCTAAAGGCAGGTTAATTATATTCTCAATACCACCTGAATGAATGGTATTTGGGGGGCAAGGAGGAGGGGGGAGGGGGGGGGCAAAAGGGACTGTTGGAGCAACCATGAGGTCAACTTCGGCAGATCTGCCGTCAGAGCTTCGTGACTTATGGTTGAGTGGGTAAGCGATGCTGCAACGCCCATTAAAACGAGGGAGGTTCCGTTGGTCATTAGTGGGTAGTACTGGCTTTGCCGGTGAGTCTCATAACATAACCACCTGTATGTATGCAGGTGGTTTTCCTAAATGCGTTTCCCAACGTTAAAAACAAGATTAATTATATACTAGAATATATCCTTAATATTTCCATAATGCGGATATAATTATAATAACCGAAAACATTGCAGATTAATCTTTGTCTTATAGTTCCTGAGATCACTTAACAATCCCATTTCAACTCTGCATATTATGTTTATGTAGTATACAGACGCTTATTTATGATGTGCTTGCTGTTAGTGTTTCTTAAGTGCACTTTATTAATGTTAGAATTTCTCATGGGAATTATACACTTCAGTTAACAGTAAGTTTAAATGGAAATAATTATTATTATAATAGCGATTATAGCGATTATTATATAAATATAATATTGGCTCAGTGGATGACAGACGGTGGTTCGATTCTTGGAACTGGTGAATTTATAGAGAGTTTATGCTTGGCTAAGTAATCTATCTATCTCTAATGGCGGTACTCAATCTATACTAATATTATAAAGAGGTAAAGTTTGTGAAGTTGTGAGTTTGTGACGTTGTAGGGGATAATCTCTGGATCTACTGAACTGGTTTAGATGAAAGGTAAGAAGATAGTTTGAGACCTTGGGAAAGACATATGATAATTTTAATGATTAAGTGGGTGGAAATGGGGATGAAATTTGTATTGGGAAGCAACCTAGGGACGAAACGTGCGAAGCGAGGATGAGTCGCTAGTATATAATAATTACTAAAGATAGATTGACAAACACTCCATACAAATTATACATTCCTACCGTTGTATTCTGCATATTGTATTATCTAGGCAGTATTTTCTTCGAGATCAACTTGAGTTTGCACAAATTTTTCGCTCATTATAAGTGACCAGTATTTAATTTTGATTATAAGACCCAAAGAAGTATGTAAGAATATTATTATTTACTTTATGTAAGAATAATATTAAAGCATAGAAACGGTAATGCTTTTATTTTTTATTTTTGTACTTTGCCCAGCTTATGCCAGCTTAGCCAATTAACACTTGTCAATCAAGATACCCTTATATACTAATAAATTATTTAAGTATGTGTCAGTTGTAGCCCAGTGGTAATGATATCATGAGGAAACCTGCATTTCTAAGAGAACCTAGCAAGTTTCCGAAAGACTAAAGTCTGCTAACCCGCACTTGGCCATCTTGTGGTCTATGGCCTAAGTCGTATTGAAGGAAGTCCGTGCCTAGCAGCGGGTCGTTTAAAACGCCTAAATACAAACATAATATTCATACTATGTAATATATATATATATATATATATATATATATATATATATATATATATATATATATATATATATATAAACTTCGTTTTTTTAAAATTATTTATAAATAAAAAGTATAAGTTCGGCGTGATATGTGGTATTGTGGAAACGAAGGACATACTTACAAACCTATAAAAGAATTAACTCGTGTACTCATTTATATATTTATTTATATTTAATATTTATTAAAAAACTTATATCTAAAAGAATGTTTTCAAAGAGAGAGTATTATTTATTCTTAAGTTGTTTGCTAACTGGTGTTTCTACAGTGCACTTTATGACGTTAGAACTTCTCATGCCAATTATTCACATCACTTCACGACGAGCTTGATGCGCTTGGCTGACTCGTTTTAATATTTACACTTATACAATAAGATAACTTTGTAAAATATATTTTACGCAACAATAGAACTGTGCAAATGAAAATAGTAAAATAAGTATTTACATTTTAAATAATAAGAAGGTGTTAAGTACTAACGTTTATTTTTTAACTAGCGACTTATCCTTGCTTCGATTGGGTGCTTAACAGTTGTGTGTATCATCAGAAATAAACATACCCTCAAAATTGTTGCATTTATAATAGTAGTCAGATGTAAATATTACTTTAAAATCAGATATTATATATATATATATATATATATATATATATATATATATATATATATATATATATATATATATATATATATATATATATATATATATATATAAACCAATTTAATGAACTATATTCAGTTTGGGCTACTTGTAATCTGGTAAACTTATTTACGAGTGTAATAACGAATGGTGAGTTTTCACTTCGCCCCTTTACGCTGATATCATCAATACGAGTTATAGGGCTTCCTCACCAGATTTAAGGGTTAAAATTTATCTCTGCTAATAAATTACGATACGCTTACGTTGAACCTTGCTTAAACAAACACGATGCTCGCACCATATTTTTCATTCTGCCGGGCGCTTTAAGATAACTAGATGCACTCTATAATATAATGTAGTGGAAATAAAAGTTATAATCAAACTTATTTACGTCTGCTCGTCAGATCGTCTGTCGTACTTTTAAAATAATACAACTTTTGAATCGCAACACTGCCGTTAATTTTTGTTAGAATATGTACGATCAATGATCAAACAAATGGTGTAGTCCCATGGGAAATTATTCTGTTGCTAAATGTTAGTTATGTTATTATATGAAATTATTATAAATATAATATTATAATAATACATTTATAATAAATACACTGAGTAAAAATATTTTTAATAATAATTGATTAAATTGATTTTATTATTGTCTGATATTTCATAAATTACTAACAGCTCGCCCTCGCTTCGCTCGGGTTCATCCCTAGGTACGTTTTAACAGTTAGTATAGAATCCCATTAATATTATAAATGCGAAAATTTGGATCTGGATGAAATTTGACACAGAGATACATTATAATCTGGAATAGTATATGTGGGTTACCCCGTTTGGATATGGTATATGTATTGATATTTGGTTTATCCCGGAAAAATGTACGCTTCTTGTGGGATAGATTTGTTTCTATTTTTCACTAGGAACGAAACCCGAGCGAATAAAAAGAAGAGATAAGAGGTATAGAAAAGTAGGCAACTATTTTAAATATTAAAAAAAAATATCCCTTACTTGAGTTATTATTTCCCGATACAACCTCCCCCTTTCGCCTCTTTAAGGAGTGATTTCCGGGATAAAACTTATCCTATGTCCTTCCCAAGGTCTCAAACTATCTCCATACCAAATTTCATTTAAATTAGTTCAGAGGATTATGCGTGAAAAGTTACATTCACATTTAGGTATATCTACTACGGGTTGTCTGACCAGACCAGCTGACAGTGCTTTAAGATATGAATATCTAATAGGTAAATATGACAAGGTATGAACTTTAATTATAATTAAAATATTTATTTTAGGTACATATCTTTGTGATATATCATATCGAAATAGACTTGCTTTGCTTTGCAATTAGGTATCTATAGTAAATAAAAACCCTCTCAATTATTTTTTATTTTTTAGTGTCTGGAAGTCAGTTTGGTTTTTTTAATTTAGACTAGGACATGAAAGCGATTAAGTATGTACATTGTACATTATAATTAACACTGATTTATTGATATTTTATATCTGTTATTATTAATAAAAATAGCTGACATTTAAACCTGACTTGTGGGAAGCAAATTTTTGGTTTGGTTTGGTTGGTGGGAACCTAAAATCAAAATAAATTCGCGAAAAAATCCGAAAAGATAGTTTTATTTAAAATGTCAAATATTCGCATAAATCTAAGAAAGTATTATTTCAATTAGAACTTATCACTGGCTACTAAGAACATTGAAACAAAGAAAGAAATAGAACATTTTTAAAATTCCTCTTTTAAAAAGGGAATGTATACCTATCTATTTGTAACATCATTCCTAAACTATTCATACCTATTCATGTTATTGATTTTTCTCATGCGTGATGGTGAATTGTTGTGTGCAAGACCGCAAAGGTTTCTGACATAGTACTATACTATTAATGTACGATAGCCTGCTAGTTGTATGGGATAATATAAGATTTATTAGTCTGAATACAACAGCTACAACTAGATTTTTAAGTGTTAATACTATATCTGAGACTGTGCGTATGTATGAATGCCACTTAACACCTGGTTGAAATCAAACCGGATCATGCTTTATTATGTTTAACAATGTTTTTTTTTGCGTATTTGTATCTTTTTCTTAAGATCAATTTCATGATCATCATTTATTCATGTCTTAAAACCAGAAACAAATATTATTTTATTTTATATTAATTTATGCTCTTATAAAAAAATCATTTTTGTGACAAAATATTCTAAGTCAGCAGTAAAATTATGAAAAAATAATAAATATCCCTTGAGGCCCAAGGCTGCTTTGAAACAAGGTATTAATTAATTTCATATGATAAAACGTACATCGGATAGTCTGGAACGTATGCACAAATTAATAAAAAAGTCCATAATAAAGAAGAACTAAGCAACACCGCCAGCGTTCTAATTGAATTTCTGTGAGGAAAATGAATAATATCGTTGATATGTTGATAAGCATAAGTATGAAGTTGCTAACGTGAGAATTGGATTAGTGTGAGAGTTACGCTTGAATTGAGAATTCCGTGCATAATTTAGAAATAGAAAAAAGAAGTTGGCTCGTCCTAGATTTCATATAGAAAAATTCTACAACAGAATTATAAATAAAAAAAAATTGTACATATTTAAATAAAACTAATTTAAAGATAAATTCGCTGGAGCGAGATACCACACATGATGTTATTTCGTAAATTAAAGACTCACTTCACTCTATTCTCTATTAAAGTTGAGATAAGTCGCATATTTTTTGTATTTGTATCAAATTCTTGCTTGAGTAATTTCATAGATGAGGTAAGGAGAATGGCAAATTTTTCTACATTTTTATTAATATAACACCCAAAATTAGAAACTTATTTACAATCACTAAACTGCGATGGACAGATATTAAAAACAAAGATTTAAATTATTAATATAACTAATTTTTATTTTGTCCAAGTGGTTCCAGAAAGCTTGATTTGCTCTACGAACTGCAATATTAAACAGAGGTAATTTTTGATTGAATTAAAATATACACCGGAGCCAGTGACAGTAGCTAATTTTTTAATTATAATTGTATTTTACGCTTTTGCAGCATTCTTGATTAGTGCATGTCATGTAGGCACATGTCAAAAAAAGCGTGATCAATACCTACAAAAAGGATTTATCTTAATAATTATCCGCCCGCGTTCAGATGACCAAAAATCAAATTCTTAGGTTTTACATATTAGTATACTCTTATATTGCAGTTTTTGTATTTTTTCTCAGAAAGGAGATATTTTCCCGCGGTAAAAAGTATCCTATATGTTGACTCGGATAACTAGCTATCACCATTCCAAATTTCATCAAAATCCCTTCAGTGGTTTTTCTGTGATGCCGGTAACAGACAGACAGACAGACAAAAATTCTAAAAACTATAGATTCGGCGTCTGTATCGATAATAATGTTTATTTCAATAAGATTTTCCAAAAAAATATTTAATGTACAGATTCGGCTTAGCAATTTTATTATACGTATAGATAACGTCATACATCTAAAAATACCTTCACTTAAGTTTTTTCATATATATATATATATATATATATATATATTTTACTGATATTGACGAAGCGTCTTGGCCGATTTGATGATATTTTTTGTGTACTTATGCCTGAACGTTTCTAAGCTATAATTGGATCCAATAGGTGATACTTTAAGTCTACCTACAGGGTCCGCTAGAATATACAATATAATATATAATATATATAATATATATATATATATATATATATATATATATATATATATATATATATATATATATATATATATATAAGTAATCAATTAACTTAATATATTTACATTACATTATTTTACTTACTAAGTACCGAAGTATCAAGGCGTTGGGTGCATTGAAAGCTTGGGACGATACAATTTATGTGTCCAATATAATTGTTCCATATTAAGTATCTTGGTAGCCCTTCAGAAAGCAAATTACATCATTAATTGATTGTCGTCTACTTGGATTTAATGACGTTTTAGATTGGTTAACCACGAACAGCATACATTCAATTAACCTTACTAAATGTGTTGCCTACTGATATAAATGTGCTCTATACTTAATAAAATAGGTAAACACATGCTACATATAATCTCAAACAGATATCACAATTTTATCAGCAATTACTACCCACTAAAACCCAACAGAAACCTTTCCGATCTTAATAGGTGGCCGCAGGATCACCATGTATATTCTTTATTGCACAAATAAATTATAAAAAAAACAAAATACATAGAAAGTGACGTGGACAAAGGTGGATTTATCTCTATAAGAGATCTCTTCCAGTCAACCCATGCATGTGGGAAATAGTGTTAAATAGCGGGACAGAAAGAGAAAGTGCAGAATTTTTGTTATAGTAAAGTATATAAGTATGACACATAAATAAAAGTTAAATATATGAATACATTAATATACATATATGAAAATATAAAATACATATACATATTTTAATGACATACATATTATATAAGTAAATACATAAATACAATTATAAATATATAATATAAACATGTAATCTAATACATACCAAAACTATATAAATATATACGTACATATAAATATATACATAAACATACAAATGCAAATAAATGTTAAACAGAAAAATATATTGTTCAAGATTGAGCTAGAAAATGCTTTTTTATGTTCGTTTTAAACACAGCTGTAGAAGGGCTCTCCTGTAGGATTTTAGGAAGTTTATTCCATAACACTGCAGCACGTACCGAGAAAGAGTTTTGTAAAAATTTGGTGTTACTTGTCGGTATCTCAAGCATCGATGTGATGCGGGGCCGCCTGGAACGTGTAGGAGTCGGAAGCAGGTTGAACCGGGAACGAAGGTAAGAAGGACATGATGACCATGACACCCCGACGGCTGGCCAATCGAGGACCTCCACACGAACCGGTTATTGTTTAATGAGGTTGTCTAACTCCCTGTCCACGATGTTCGACGGGGTTGCTGGGGACACGGTTCAATCTAATATTTGAAAAATACGAGGAGCAGCCCCACCTCGACAAAGTGAACACACACTTCTTCGCATCTTGAGTGGATGTCCTGACGAATAGCATAATTAAAAAAAAAAAACAAGAACACATACATTAATAAACAATTAAAGCGATCGCGGGACGCCTGAAATATCGAAACAATTTTTTATGTACAACTATGTAGAAAATGTGTATGACAAGATGGTTTTTAAAGGTAATAAATATGACATATTCAAAAATAACATATTTAGATTTTTTTAAAGAAATAAAATCTTCATTGTAAAAATGAATATTCATTTAATACCAACATTAAACATTCAAATACGAGCTCAGCACGGTGACAGATACAGGAGGTTATAGCATAAACAGTCAAATAAGGTCATGGGAAATAATAAATTATAGTTAAAACTTTTAAATATATTAATATGCTCATTTCATTTAAAAATTGCAGCACTTTGTTGTATTTAAACTACACCTATTCCTTGATATAAATTAACATATTGTCTGCGTTAAAATTATAACTTTTATAATAAGTAAACAAAAGTTTAGAATATTTGACATTATGGAGAATTTTTAATTATCATTCTCTCTATTTCATTTTCCCAGGCGCAATTTAGTAGGGTCTGGTATTCCAAGCTTTTAAATACCTAAATTAAAACTTCTATTTCTTTATAGACAGCATTGTATGTAGAGTTTCATAGTGATGAAATAAATATTTCTAAACAAAATTTTTTTCTTAAGTCAACTTTTGCTGAGTTATACGCTTCTAAAGATGTTTAAAATATTACGTCTTCTCACTCCGCATTTTATATGTATAGGGGAAAAATTCAAAAAAAAATCACTTAACACAGCTTTTCTGAGATAATATGACATATTTATCTTTTTGTTGAGCTTTGATAGTTTCACGGCCGTAATGTTAACTGTGTTTTATAAAATATATGATATCTTAAATTTTAATTATCATTAATCATCATGACGTTTTTACTCTTAAAGGTAATTCTTTTATGGTAAGACATTGTATTTTTTGTTCGTTCAAAAGATATAATTAAATTGGATCGCATATACATAAATAATCAAATAAGTTTTTTAGAAAATTTGTAAAATAATGAAATAAATTTCTTATTATTTTTTTTAATTCTAGTATTCTGTGTTTTAATAATAAAATAATAAATTATTCGTTTTTACTTTGCTTATTTTATGTTGGTATTATAAATGTTGGTGAATTGAATAAATAACAAAGTTAGTGTCATCTTGGCATGTGACAAAATAGGTTGTAATTTTTTTTTATATGTCAGGACATTAACACACAACGCCATCTAGTTCCATGGTAAGCTACGAGGCTTATGCTATGGATACCAGATAGTTGATACATTATACATATATAACTTTAAGTACATATATATTATAAATATAAACACCCATGACTGGAGTACAAACATTCGCGCTCATCACACAAACGAATGCCCCCAGCGGGACTCGAACCCGTGACCGCTGGCGCAGCAAGTAGGATCACTACCAACTGAGCCAAACATGTCGTGTAATTATTTATAAATTTGCGTCTGTTATCGCAACTATAAGCCATTATAGAAAAAAAAAGATATTTATAAATCCATGTTCATGCATCTTTAACTTATATCCATAAAACAACATATCCATTAAAATTGAAAAAAAAGTTTATTGCATCTGTCGGGTGCTCAACTGTAAAGTTTAAAATATATATTGTAGGTACACGATTACTACTCTATGGTTTTACCTCGTAAAACTAAAGCGGTGAAGTTTATTTTGTTTCTTTTTATCCATGAGTCAAAGAATATTTCTGTCAGAAATTCTCAGGTAAGCCCATTTAGGAAGTTGGTGGATTACATTTTTGTACCTTGGGGAGTACATAAAGCCGTCGGTCTTGAAACCAATCTGTGTCTGATCGTGCTGAATTGCCGTCACATGGGAGGGACTATGGGAGTTAGAGGTCAACGATTGCACCCTACATAACATTTTTATACATATTTTGTAATAACTCTTACTTCTATCTACATAGAGAACTAATTTTAATAGAGCATATTTTCAAAAAGCTTGCACATTAGGACTTGAAAAAATTTGTATATTTTAAATAAAATGTGTATACTTTAAAATAAGAAAATTTTATTTATTAATAATACAATAATTTTGCATGATGACTTAAAAAGCCTCTTACAGAGAAATACAAAGAAAATATAACGGGCAAATAGCTTTTGTTCTATATAATTTATTTAAGTTTTATTTAATAATAAATATAATTAAAACAATGTATATTATATGAAGCCAGCCATCATCCACTGTCTCTCATTACAGTATAATTATGTACAATAACTGATGTGATAATTAAAATATTTCAGGGGTGGAAAATATTTTGATATGAATAACTTTGAAGGGTATTGTTACATTACACCTTTCAAAAAATAATATATCCTATAATCTGTGCTGTCCATATAGTACAGTAAATATACATATATATATATATATATATATATATATATATATATATATATATATAATATATATAATATATATATATATATATATATATATATATATATATATATATATATATATATATATTATGTAATATATATATTATATACTCGTACATGTGTACTAAATTATTTAAAATTTACGAATTATTGAAAAGCAATACACAAGTTAAACTATTTTCAATGAGTCGAAATCGACGTATCATTTGACGGAGCCAACTGTTGGCTCACAAATATAGAGACAGTTTTAATAAACGCTATTATTTATTAATCGAATTGAATGAAACTTAAAAGTTATAAATTTTGTTATAACTTTATTATGTACTTAACAAAGTTATTCCTAAAATAGAATATATAATATCAAAGTACAGAAAGGCCCGTTTTATTAATCTTGTTTATCGTGCTATCGAATACAGGGTCTTATTTATTGTTAGCCTGATACGGTTGTCTGGTATGACATAATAGAAGATAAGAAATATTCATAGTATATACTTACGTATATAATACATATGTGGACTTTCGTTCAGTAAAAATGTAATAATTTAATGCTAAGTAAAGAATTTGAATAAAGCAATAATGACCGAACTTGCACTATTGAAAGTAATAAAAACAAAACAGAAATAGATAAATGCTTATGTAATTTTTAGCTAATAGTTTAAATTAAAAGTACCTAATATAGATATTTTTTAGTTGGGCTATCTATACATATAACAAAACTGTAGAGGTCAAATATCTGTTCATAGAAAAAAAATTAACTTGCACAGCTTAGTACACAAAAACTACTGATTGGATTTTAATGAAGCTTTACAATAATATAGTTCATACATGACAATAACAAACCGGCTACGTTTCATCCCGGAAAATTAAAGAGTTCCCTTGGGATAGTCAAAAAGCTATAGTAACTTATACAGCTTAGTACACAAATACTACTGATTGGATTTTGATGAAACTTACAATAATATCCATACTAATATTATAAAATATGTGAAAGTGTGTTTGTTTGTTTGTCTTTCTTTCACGTCGAAACGGCTTGGCGGATTGACGTATTTTTTGTTGGCGGGCTGGAGAGTGACATAGGCTACTTTTTACCGTGGGAAATTATCTCTTTCCCACGGGAAAAGACGTTATAATACAACCCAAAAAAAATATTTATGATCAAAATTACTTGAAACTTGATTTTGATTTGATTTTTCGAAATTCATCCTATAAGGGGGTAAAATAGGGGATGAAGGTTTGTATGAAACCATATTTTTAAAGATTTTTTGTAGTTTTAGCGCGAGTGAAGCCGCAGGTTCTGTTAGTATATAATATAGATCAATACGCTGACGAAATCTCAGCAAGTAGCTAGTTTTTTATAAAATCAAAGACATGTATGTTTTTAAACACTTGATTGACAGAAAACTTAGAAATAAATTAAGTCACTTGAGAAGATGTCGATGTGCACTTAAATATAATTTTGTGGAAAGAGGATGTAAAAGTTTATACCAAAAGACTTCTTTGCTTGCGTCAATTTAAAAGTTAGAATAAAAAGTCTTTTGAATAATTATACGAGTTATATAAGGTGTTTCGCTACAATAATAGGAAATAAGCAACGTTGCTTTTATAATAATATGATAAAATTAAGAAATTAAAAAATTATCAAAATGCCAAGAAAGAACAATATTCTGAAGCTACAGTAAATTATGATTTCTTTGTTATTCTTGGCATAGAAATATGAAAATATAATCAAATAAAATATACTTCTTTAATTTATAAGGAAATCTAGAACATAAAAGTAGCACATGCCTTCAGTATTTTACTATTTATTGCACAAACAGACCTATTACTTATTTAAAACATATTTGTAAAAGTCTATATTAATTTAGTGACCCAAATAAGTTTAATGTCATTTGCAAAGGAGGCTTACGAGCATTTACGAATTAGGATTTGGATAGTGCGTGTTGGTCCCTGTATTCGTATGTTATAAGTGGCATCCACTAGAGCAGTGGCCCTGACAGCTGTAAGGAAGATTACGTCTTAGGTAAATCCTGATCTTCTGTTATAATAGCTAATACCAGTTGACAGAATTAAATCATCATAGGCTATCCTAATTAAAATGTATTCAAAGCGTAGCGTTCGTTTTAAATAATTCCATAGGACTTCCAAATATTCGCAAAATAAATCTGTGAAAATTTGCGATCCGAAAAATCTCCCTGTATAAATATTTTGTTTTAAATTAAAATACGCACACTAAAATTAGTCGTAAAATGCAAATTTCAATAAAAAATATATAAATAATATTGTGTTTGTTTAAGCTTTTTCAATTTAAATTACAACGCGCTTCCATCGTTATTTATTAGCGGAAATAAACAAGCCGAAAACTCGTGGGACAAGATATATCTCGTATCGCGAATACCACTTGGGATATTATGTTGTTACGTTAAATACGAATACAATATTTTATTTAACCCTCCGTGTACAAGGTGACCTATCGTCCCAGATGGGATGTGACATACCCCAAAGGTGACATGAAAATTACTAAAAAAAATAAAGCTTTTTATGATTTGTTAAAGAGGAAAAATGTATTACTAATAATAAATGGAATTGAACGCAATATATAATATATTATTTTTTATAAAGTTATCTTCAAAACTACATAAAATAATAAAATCTTTTCTTACTCCATATCTTCAAATTATTATATGAGAATGTTACCGGTTTTTAACTTAGGAAAGCTAAGTAATTGATTACATGGACTAACAACAATTTATAGTTAAAAATAGAATCATTTTTGAAATCAACACCTTCAAATCTATTGCAATAAAAGGACAAACAGGAAACAGTATGTACTAAATCTACCCGATTTTGGATTTAATGCAGTGGTGTCTCGTGTCTTCATGTTAGTTTCTATGACATAAGAAAAATCTCTGTGTCGTAGGTACTTAATATTTTACTTTGTGTTTCTACACGTTATACCCTGAAAAATGGGCATCTACGTTCCAGTAGTAGCCCATACTGTGATATTATTTTGAAAACTACATTATTTTTACTTCGATCGTTAAGGTATCTTTAATATATATTATAATTCTTCTGTACGTGTGTTTGTCACTCCTCCTGAAGGGCTGCAACGATTTGGATGAAATTTTGTGTGTATATTTCAATGGGCTCCTGGATGGTTTGAAAATACAATTGGACGCGATAGGTGGCGCTGCTGTCGGTGTGTCAAAGAGTTGGTTTTTTAGTAGTTTGAACGCGGCCGAAGCCGCGAGTACTGCTAGTATAATTATATATTTTAAAATAGTCCTTTGCCTTATTGCAGCCTTGAAAAATTTTCCTTTGTTGTTTCAAGTGTTAAAACATAAATTACCTGGAGACATTTTATTTATTAGTGCTTATAATGTTATCAAATCCGTTCCAATATAAAAAAATATCAGCACCCACTTCACTGATTATGTTGAATCATTATTGCTTTGAATGTTCATTTAATTTTATTTGACATCATACATTTACATACTCAAAATATTTTGTTTTCATCTTACTAAAGCATAATTTTGTCAACTATAACGTTTTATAACGAGTACAGTGAAGTGAGGAGCGGGTGTTAGAGAGGAGGTGCCAGTGTTGCGGAGTGAAGTGTGAGGCGAGTAAACTATTTTTTATTTTCCCTGATTGCTTCACAGTTTTTTAAAGGAATAATTATCTAAATTCATGTATTTTTTACATTAAAAATATATATAAAAACATAAAGCAGCAAAAAAAAATAAATTAATTGTAACTTTTTACGGTATGTGGTTACATACCGTACTGAGTGGGGTGTGTGATACCTAGGCCGGCTTAACAAGAGTATAACGCGCCTGCTCAAAGCCGCTCAGCTTATTATTTGCAGCTATTAAGACAACGAACGCCCGCGCATTTACATTTATCAAGCAATCGCGATTTCTCAACGGCTGGGGTTTGATATACCCTACCTTGTGGACGGACGGTTAAGAAAATTATGTCCACAGTGATGGTCATTACATCTTTGATATACATTAATTACTAGGTTTTCCCCTATTGTATGAGGCGAAATATTCTTGCTCTCTCAATGCTCTAATAATAATTAATTTCATAGCGTCACATAATTCATATTTCAAATAACTTATTATTTTATTAAATCTTAGATATTTATAGAGCTTTTATTAATTTACAATATTATAGCTTTTTAAGTAAAACTATGTTTGAAGATTTTTACGCTGGTTTATTTTTGTTTTTGTTTTCGAACTTTTCAAATGCGTTATCATGGTCACGGGAGAGATTAAGGTTATAGATGTCTCAAGAGTTATTATAATATGGACGGTATCATCCCACAACATTATAGAATAATTTGGGCTACTATTATTATAATTCTTACAATTTTAATACTTTAATAAATAAACTTATTTAGTTTTGCTATTACTATATTAATAAATTGAGAAAATCAAAATACAAAGTCGTGGCAATACGAAGACTGCCAGCAAGTCTGTCAGGATCGCCCGAGCCACTACACTAAATTTTATAAACCTCTAATTGTCGCAAAAGAACATCGTTATCGCCGTAAAATATCAACAATCACATCAATAGAATATCAACAATAGTCTGAAAACTATAATCATCGTGGGATCGCGTAATTAATATAGTAAAATCAATAACCGACAATAAACTATACGTAAATGGTATTTTTCAGTAATGATATGAAATATGTGTTTCATAATAAAGGAAAAACTCATTTTAAGGCCCTACGATACACGAACCAAATATATTATATATAAAAACCTAATTTTTTTTATGATTATCTCACTAAAATCTTTAATGGCAATGGCCAAGTGTAGAAATATTGAAATTTTGCGTTATTGCGTAAAACTCCTATTGACAGTTAAATTGACGTATTAATTTCATAAAATGTCAATATACATATATTGCTATAGAGTTATAAACTTATGATCAATTTATTTATCAATCTGTGCTTTGTAAACATTTTTGATGAATTTTAGCAAAATTATATTTTATGCAAAATATTAAAAACAAAACAACAAAAAAGATAAAACACACAACTATTTTCCTACAATATTAAAGACCTCTTTTAGCAATAAATGTCATTATACAAATGTGTCATTCATTTTTCGTATTAGTAGGTACACAAATATGTGTTTTGTTTTTACCTCTTCACGTATACTAGAAGCTGATATTGCTTTCTGACTCACAATTGCTTGAACATTGGACACCACACTACCACTCTTGTTCAGTATAATATTGCCTTATTGACTGTTGAATATTGACACCTGGAGCCTATGTATATTAATTGCCTCGGTGGTGTAGTGGCTAGCATGTACGACTGCACACCCGGAGGTCCTGGGTTCGAGTCCCGGGTCGGGCCAAGTTTAGTTATGGAGTCTTTCTGTATATTAAGCCTCAGTAACAGCCCGGAGTTGGGAAGTTGGCGGTGGTTCACCCCCGTGCCGCGGAGAGCACGTAAAGCCGTCGGTCCTGCACCTTAACTCTCACAGGTCGTGTCGAGTAGTCGTCCCACCAGAGTATGAGAGTGACAGGAATAGAGAGTGCACGTTGTGTCTGCGCGTACACTTGTGCACTATAGTATCTCCTGCGCAGTTGGCTAGTCTCAATGAGATTGGCCGCCGTGGCCGGAATCGGTCAGGAGAGAACATATTAATTGTGGAATAACAATGAACCACTCTAATGTAATAAGGATATACTTTTTGAGAAATGAAGAATTTCCCATCATAAGGGAATGAATAAAATAAATAAAGGGCTGAATACATACAAGTGAATGAATTGCGCTTCAAACAGCTTTGTTTTATTTTGTGCTACTATTTTAGTATAATACTGATAATGATGAGAAATAAAATAAATTATAACATCTAAGCATTTTTTTTATTTCTACATGTTACTGTGCCAAGTCGCCCGACAAATATGTACATTTAGTAGACACCAGTTTTGTACATATTTAAGGTAACGGGATCTTTTACGCTCAAACTTTTATATATAGATTACAATTCAGACCTTAAATAATTAATACGTCTGATCTTCTAACAATAAGTTTTTTTTTATAGTCGTCACTCGTCAGACATATAAGACCCGCGCTTTCCACGTAGTTCAAAAAAAATTCATGTTGAAATATTGTAGGTGTGTAAGGAAGCCCGTTCCTCACTTTTATGTAATAAATACTTTTAAAAAATATTGTGTGCATTTATTAATAGACTAAGAATAGAATAAGATAGCAATATAAAATTTGTATTTTTTCTGGGTATAACTTATAATTAAACGATTTTGTGCACAAAATTAGAAGCCGAACACCAGCACTATGTTACGAAGCACTTTTGACATATAATAGAGTCTTCCTACAAACTTTTGAGAAGAGAGCGCATTTCCTTGTCAAAAGGCAGCTTTATCATTCACTACTGGTAGTTTCATTAGCGCTACAACTTTATGAAGCAACACTTCGAGCTTTTATTATCAAAGTATAAAGGAAAAGAAACTAAAACGTCGTCGCTTTTGGTAAGAATAAGTTCAAATTTGGCAAGTGGAGGACGAATTTTCATTGCAGCTCGACGGTAGCAGGTGTGCATACCGTGAATAAGGAAAACCCGCTTTTACATTTGGCAAGAATATTTTTATAAGGAAAGTGTATCGTGCAATGGTACATTCGTAGCCGTGAATTATTGCCTAAACTTTAAAATTTTATGTTATTTAACAGGTTAAGAAGTCTCCCAATGTAATAATTATCAAGTATATTTATATACTATGACTCTGCCCTTTTTGACGTCCCACTACTGGGCACGGGTCTCCCTTTCAATACGTGGGATCAGGCTATAGTTCACCACGCTGGCCAAGTGCGGATTTGTGGACTTTTTTTACATGTCTTTTGATAACTTCCTAAGTTCCCTCAAACATGCAGCTTTCCTCACAATATTTTTTTTGCTTTACTATAAGACAATCAAGTCAGATCAAGTGTATGTTTACATGAATTTATTGTTATACCTAATTGAAATTTATTAAATTACTAACAAATGATATTTAAAAAAATAATAAATTTATATTTATATATTTTAACATCATTAAATTTAAAATTTGTACAAAAAAAACATTGTAATTTTGAGCAGGTATTTAAATTGAAAATTCAGCTGTTCTCGATTTGGACCTCAGACCTTATTCTAATAGTATTAACATCCTTGAGCGTACCTTCCGCGGTTGGATCTTACATATCAAGTTTCTACGTGAACTAGCAGTCACCTCGTTCGTGGTGTATCT
Organism: Brenthis hecate; assembly: GCA_951806755.1. Taxonomy (NCBI): domain Eukaryota; kingdom Metazoa; phylum Arthropoda; class Insecta; order Lepidoptera; family Nymphalidae; genus Brenthis; species Brenthis hecate. The sequence continues at coordinate 256,894 of OX638267.1, forward strand.
AATGAGTACAATACAATGTGCACTATTGATATTTTTATATTGTTATGGAAAAAACAGGAAGTATTTTATCGTATTATTTTTATATAAATTGACTGATGTGAAGATTAATTTAAGAGTTTATAAATCACAATACCATCGCGGCTTCGCTCGCGCTAAAACTACAATACCCCCTGGTATGGGATGTATTTCGAAAAATACTAAAACATAATATTATATTTATTTAATTGTGTTAAAGATCATGAAAACCAAGTTTTAATTAATTCTGATCATAAATATTATTTTTTGAGTTATATTATAACGTGTTTTCCCGTGGGAATGAGATAATCTCCCGCGGTAAAAAGTCTATGTCACTCTCCAGCCCTCCAACTATTTCCACACAAAAAATCACGCCAATCCGTCACTCTTTTTCGACGTGAAAGAAAGGCAAACAAACAAAAAATAAACAAACATACTTTCACACTACTTACAAACATAATATTAAAAGTATGGATTATAAATTAGTATGAATTTAATAATATAAACAAGAAATATTTTCTTAAGGAACTTTTTCCTAATTATTTAACAAAACTTTGTTATTAGTCTCATTTCCATAAAATCTTCTAACATAAAAGATTTTTTTTCTTAGTAATTGCCTGGTAAAAGTTTTAATCTAGATTAAAGAGTAGATTACACAATTGTAAGTCATCAAATTCTAGACTCGTTAGCCCTCTCTGTAGTACGCAGAGTAATATAAATCATAATATTTATTTTTTATATTAGCAATATGAAAGTACATTTTAACTTTAAATGAGTATTTAACTTATAATTTATAAGTTCGTTGTCGCAGTTTAACTCAAACACAAACTTTACCTCTTTATAATATTATTAGTATAGATGTTACGAACAGTAATTCTGTACAGCTGCCTGCATTACATGATGTTCTTATTATTCATAGCCGATAAACTGAAACGAAAAATTATTTGTACGCATGTATTCCGACTTTTTTGACTTCCTATTGGGCACACTCCCCGCTTCAATATAAGGGGGAATGTTAACCAAGCTGGCCAAGTGCGGGTTGGTGAACTTCACATGACTTTAAAAAACTTGCTAGGTTTCCTTATGATGTTTATTTTCACAGTAAGACAAATGAAAATGTTGAAAATGATTCCCACATGAACATACTATGAAAAAAACATTTTAACAAAAAAACAAAACCGACCTCAAAAAAGCACTAAAAAGTAAAAAATAACTGATTGGTAGTTTCATTTACTATACATACCTGATCAAATATATTCGAAGTCGGTGTGCTTTGATTTGTATCGGCTGGCATAATCACTGTATATAAAGTTGATAATCGAAATACTTTGCTACGAATTATTAATTTTCACAACTCGAAATCCTTATTATTATAATTATAAATTAGCGCATCACTGTACAGTGCAACACTTAAGTTATTGTGAAGCATGCGAATATGTAATTAAGAATAGTAGGTTAATTTCAATTTGTCGTGCTTATACCAGTTAGTGAAGTCATAACACGCATTTATTATATACTAGCAGAACCCGCCGCTTCGCTCGCGCTAAAACTACAACAAAATCTCTAAAAAGATAGTTTCATACAAACTTTCACCGGTTATTTTACCCCCTTATGGGATGAATTTGGAAAAATTCTAAAATAGGTATTTATTTAATTTTATAGAAGAGCATTAATGCCAAGTTTCAAGTAATTCTGATCACAAATATTTTTTGGATTGTATTATAACGTGTTTCCCATGGGAATTAGATAATCTCCCGCGGTAAAAAGTAGCTTATGTCACTCTCCAGCCCTCCAACTGTCTCCACACAAAAAACACCCCAACCCGTCACTCCGTTTCGACGTGAAAGAAGGACAAACAAACAAACACACTTTCACATTTATAATATTAGTATGGATTATTATAAATGTTTGTATATTGTAGGTATATGTATATTTAAAAGCCTTACACGACCTAGTGATTAATTGTTGTTTCTTACTACATTCAAGCTGGTAGAATTAAATGAAACTAAAGAGTTTATATTCATATAGTAATGAACATACTATAGTAAGTAACGTTAATCACATCTTTTTAATATCGGAACGTTCCAAGAATCTTGATATTAATCAAGGTTCTGCACTAATTGGAGAGCTCGTTTCATTCAGATGAAATGGGCTGAATCTTCTTTTAACGTTTCGAGGAACAAATATTTTCTAGTAACACCTATTATGACCGATTTCAAAGAGGTACTCATACCTCCTGTACTTTATGTATAAGTTACTTATTCTACTACGCGACTCCTTCGCCAATTGTAAACTTACTATCATATTTTTTATAGTACGTGTAAATAGATTGTATCCCAAGTCTGCATATTTTTGTAAAGAGTTTATCAAGAATTTTACAAGAATGGATACAACTTTTATTTAAAAATATATAAGAAACTGTCTCTTGTATATTGTTCAAGGATATAATCGCCATAAAGCTGAACGTCGACAGCTACGGCATCAATCACTTACGACGCCCGGGATTACTAAAACCGGGCGTCATCCCAGCCGAGGCAACGCAAATTTACATAAATAAGCTAATCTGTAGGGGCGGGTCTGGGCCTAGGCTTTTGCGGTTTCCGTACGACATGGCTTTGCATGGTAGTTTAGGTGCAGGCCTACCCTACCACCTCCTTCAGAGATGGTAGGGGGGCGTTGGTCTTGGGAGTAGCGCAGGTCGCAAAGATCCCCAAGGCAAGTTCGGTGGACTAGCCTTCTCGAGGTTGCCAGCCCTGTTATAGGTCTATTTCCATCCGAAATAGACATAACTGAAACCACCGGACGATTCAATCCAGGGGAATATATAGTGTATGTAATATACGTAAAACTATTAATATGTAGTCTACTTTTACTGTTTTCCCCACAACCAATATTACCGTATTATATTAAAACATCACGGCAAGTAGGTGGGCCGTGACTATTATAGTATTTTTAAAATAAAATATATGTATGTTTATCATAATTTATTATACATATCTATGTGCCTGGGCATGCACCGAAATAAGATAGCCCGTTATTTATGTATGTCTATCAATTATTATTTTAATTATATTGATACACCTACCTGCGCTAGAGCCTGCGCAGTTGAGCGCTGTACGTGCGGATGACGGAGTCCTGGGAGGTTGAGTCGAGCCAGACCAGCCGACAACACGCCCCTTTGGTCCCGAGTTCGTGCTAAACAGTACCCCCGAGCCTAACCAGCCCGGGGGAAATGGCTATACGTCCCGTCAGAGGGCCGTAGGTGAGGTACGGGGGGGGAAGCGGAAGGTCATGCTGATGGAGTAAGGGTGTGTGGAACAACTGGTGGATCAGAATCCGGTCCTCCAGCCACACATAGCACGCGGCCTTCGGGCACGTGCGTCTGAGCTCCAGATGTCGCACTGTACGCCATCCCTTCTTACCTATATCTGCTTGGTAGTCCTAGTGCTCATAGAGCACTCCCAGTTGCGGGCTCCGAGGAGGGTGGGAAGCCAGGCAGATGAAAACAAAACAATACAAATATGGATTTAACAGGATTCATTCAAAATAAAACAAAGGTGGCATCGGAGGGAAACCCCAAAGAAGCCCCTACAAAAACACCAAGTACGAACGCGTCCGGTGAGCCGAGCACAGGTCTTCCTGTAGGAGGTTCCCACGCTACGTTCCAACAGGGCAGCAAAGGGAAGGCTGGCAAAGGAACTAAGGGGCAACCCAAAGTCCCTAAGCCCGCCCTACCGGGCCCAAACAAAACAATGAGGTCAGTGGAGGCCACACGAGGCCCCCTCTCCTCATCACTTCCGGGCCACCCTAAACCGGTTGCAGCAACTGCAAGCGTTAGAGGTGAGGAGGCAACCAGGCGACTGGAGGCCCCCCCAATTTCGACTGCAGCTGAAACAACCGACAAGGGGAAGAGGGAGGTTGGAAATGCTCCATCGGCACCCCGGACCGGCTCAGCGAAGGCCAACGCTGAGGTAGACGTGGAGGCATCCAAGAAATTGGAACTGCCCCCGTCCGCCAAAGCAACGGCTATCGCGAAGGCTGGAAAGGAGGCGGCCACGGCTGCATCCACAACCACTCACTTGAGTACGGAAGAAGCAGGAGGACCATGGACTGTGGTAACTTCCCGTAAAACTAACAGGCATCCCCCGCCAGGGGAACCTAACCAGAACACCGGCAACGAAGCAGGAAACATAACAGCGAAGAGGCTAAGGAAGAGGCCGAACGCAGCCGCCAGGTGGAAGCGTAAGAGGCGAGCCGGAATAACCACGGAGGCGCCTACACCCAACACCTCGGCAGATGCTGCCGACCCAAAACCGTGCGCAAGTGGTATGCAGCCCCAAAAGACGGAAACCTCCGGTTCCGCCAGCGGAGGCAGCGGGACCAACAAGCGACACAGACCAGACGAGTCAACAACGCCTAGTGGAGATAACAAAAAGCCCGCACAGGCGCAACTCCACGAAGCTATGCAGAGGCTGCTAAATCAGACCTGATAGCAGCCATTACAGCAAGTAACTCAGGGCACCTAACCAGGGAACAGGCGGAGGAAACCCAAGAGTTGCTGAACAACAAACTTTGGGCCTTAGTTCAGGCCAAAGCTAAAGACCCACCAACCTTTCAAGGCAGACCCACCTATTTTGGCGGATCCCTACAGATTTGGTGTATGAACATAGAAGCCATGAACTGGTTGAAATCAGCAATTCATGGCCACACATTAACATCCGGGATTAAGGTCGAGGTCAAAAAGCAGTCGGACCTCCCAAAGAAAATCCGATGCGGAATACTAATACCGGGGAAAGTCGAACCTAAACAAATAGGTGAGGCCCTCCGCTATTTCAACCCGTGGGCGGGAGTCGAACGGTGGCTACTGCACTCCGCCCGTGAACAAACCGCTGGAACATTTATTGTGGTCAGCATACCAGAGGACCTGACCACTGCTATACTGGAACGAGGACGGCAGCTTTGCTACTTGCTGGGCGCCGTCTACGTCAAATTTGAAGTAAAGAAGGGCAGGTTTTCGGAAACACCACCGGATCAAACCGAGGACAAAAATACATCCATGGAAATGGACACCACCGAACAGGTTCAACACCCCAGCACCAGTGACGGGGGCAATAACCTCCCATCAGCGAATCCGGCCGATGCACCGCACGATCAGGCGAACGTCGAAATGGCGAGCGTCAGTGATGAGGCGGAGAGCATCGGGGATTGGGCTCAGGGGATAGAGGAACTCGACCTTGGTACAGGGGATGACTCGGATGACGGAGTCCCTTTTACCAAATAGTCGAGCCCTCCAGATCAACCTCCACCACAGTCTCACCGCTACAGCACAGCTACGCAAGTGGTTGGAGGTAAATAACACAGCCGTAGCCTTCATCCAGGAACCCTGGTTATCTCGATCAGGGTCCATACAAGGATTAAACAATCTCAAAGGTAAGATAATAACAAGCAATGAACCCCAAACAAGGGCCGCTATCTACATTACAAATAACATTCCTGTGCAGATCCTAACCGATTTCTGTTCTAGAGACATCTGCACAATTAAAACAGCCAAGACTACGACGACGTCACGGGAAGTGGTCCTCTCTTCGGTATATATGCCGGATGGAGAGGACCCTCCCCCCCAAGACCTGGTGCGTCTCGTAAACTACTGCGAAGCAGAAGGGCTAGATATCATCGTTGCCACGGATTCAAATTGCCATCACACGATCTGGGGTAACGAAAACACAAACAACAGAGGTAAGACTTTAATTGAATATTTATCAACCACTACCTTAGATATCATTAACACAGGTAATAAACCTACTTTTGTAACAAGGCGTGCCAGTACCATTATTGACCTCACGCTAGCAAACGAAGGCGGGGCCAAACTGATATCCAACTGGCATGTGTCCGACGAGGCCTCCTGCTCGGACCACAGATGGATACGCTTTGACTTAGGACTTACTCCTATACCCCCCCAACCCTTCAGGAACGTCCGGAAAACCAATAAAGTGGCTTTTCGCAAACTACTCATAGAGGGATTGCGAGAGCTAGACTATCCGGAAAAGGTAACAGATACTGATAACATTGAACAACTAGTCAACAAATTAACGCTGTTAATGAACACATGCTATGAGGCAACCTGCCCATTAATCTACCCTCCGGAAAACCCAGCGGACAAACGGTCATGGTGGGGTCCAGAGTTAAAACGCCTTAGAACCAAGGTTAGGAAAGCCTTCAACAGGGCTATGAATACATATAACGATCAAGATTGGGACCAGTACAAGAATGTCAAGGCCATGTACAAAAAACGTATAAGATATTGGAGGAACCGTGCATGGCGGAAATACTGTGATTCCATAGAATCGTTTATACAGGCTAACAGAATCCGGAAAATCCTCACCGGACAGTCACAACGAGAACTGGGTTCACTAAGGAAACCAGATAACACCTATACCAAATCATTAGAAGAATCACACCAAGTGCTTCTGCAGACGCATTTTTCCCGACTGCACAATGGTTAATGAACACAAGTGGTTAGACATACACCACAAGGCAACAGACATCTCCTGGCAAATTGCGTCAGAGGTCATAAACCCCAAGAAAATAACGTGGGCCATCAAAAGCTTCCAACCATTCAAGGCACCGGGTCTAGATGGAATCTACCCCGCCTTTATACAATGGGGAGGCCCGAGACTACACCACATACTTAACAAAATATACCAGGCATGTTTGGCTTTTGGCTACGTGCCTAAAACCTGGAGAGAGGTTAAAGTAATATTCATACCGAAACCAGGTAAAACAGACTACTCGGATGCAAAATCCTATAGACCAATCAGTCTCACATCATTCCTACTTAAGACTATGGAAAGATTATGTGATAGACACCTGAGAGATAACGCTTTAGCAAAAACACCCTTACACAGGAATCAACATGCCTATAGTTCAGGCAAATCAACGGAATCAGCTCTTCATGCAGTAGTATACAAAATTGAAGAGGCACTAGATACAAAGGACATTTGTCTGGGCACCTTCATTGACATTGAAGGTGCTTTCGACAAAACCAACTTCACTAGTATCAAAGCCGCACTCAGCAGACACAAGGTGAATCCAACAATAACTGACTGGATCCAATATATGCTAGCGAATAGAGTGGTCAGGCTAGGTAACAGCAACAAACAAGGTGCCATCGTGGCCAAAGGGTGTCCTCAAGGAGGAGTACTCTCACCCCTCTTATGGAACCTAGTAGTCAACGACCTAATAACCCTGCTCAACAACAACAGATATTATACGATAGGCTATGCAGATGACCTAGCCATCCTTGTAACGGGCAAATTCACAAGTACAGTCTGTGAATTAACTCAGACAGCACTGAATATAGTCGAAAAATGGTGTTATGACTATAATCTGAGTGTCAACCCACGCAAAACAGAACTAATAATGTTCACAAACAAAAGAGCCCTAGGAAGCTACACCCTGCCGAAACTCTTTAACTCCACCTTAACATTAACCACAGAGGTAAAATACCTTGGAATCACTCTGGATAGCAAACTAAATTGGTCTAAACACCTAGACAATTTATTAAACAAAGCCAGTATCACCTTCTGGCAATGCCGAAGGATGATAGGTAAAAAATGGGGCCTCAATCCCAAAACAACTCTATGGCTATATACATCGGTAATACGACCTATGATCAGCTATGGTGCCTTAATATGGTGGCGTAGAACACTTTTGACCACAGCACAAACCAAGCTACAAAGCTGGCAAAGGTTGGTGTGCATGGCAGTGACGGGCTGCATGAGAACAACACCAACCGCAGCACTCGAAGCCATGCTAAACCTTCTACCGCTTCACTTGTTTATACAACAAGAGGCTGCGACTACCGCGGTAAGACTAGATAGTCAAAAACTGCTAAGGAAAACAGGCACTCCACACACAAAAATCCTAATAGACGTTGCCAAAGACATTCCTCTCATGGGAGCACCCAATGATGGAATACAAATAAAATACATTTTTGACAAAAAATATAAAATACAGCTGGAGGAAGATACATGTGAGGGTCGCGACAGCAAGGACCTAAGAATCTACACCGACGGCTCGAAAACCAAATCGGGGACTGGCTGTGGCATTTTCTCCGATGATCTAAACATTAAAACTTCAATACCTCTAGGTACCTACAACACGGTGTTTCAAGCTGAAAGTCTAGGTATCCTTGAGGCAGCTAGAACAATTGCGATGAAGAAGGTGGAAGACTGCTCCATCCGCATACTATCAGACAGCATGTCAGCACTACAGGCATTAAATAGTAATTCTACCACATCAGGTATGATCTATGAATGTCATAAGGCCTTGACACAGGTAAGTGACCGGAATGAGATCACCTTACAATGGATCAAAGGCCATAGTAACTCGTGGGGGAACGATAGGGCAGATGAGCTAGCAAGAAGAGGTTCGGACATGACGGCGACAGGACCAGAGCCCATCGTCTCGTTACCTTCTTGCTGGCTCAAAGGCCAAATTCGACAACGAACTAAACGCCAACACAACAACGCTTGGCGTGAAGTTGTAGACTGTAGACAGGCGAAAGAATCGCTTCCAAACATTGATGCCAAAATGTCGAACCGTATCATCAAACTTAACAGACCTCAACTTAGGCAAATAACCGCGGCCTTAACCGGCCACGGACCATATAATAAACATCTATTTAATATAGGTATAACTGACAGTCCACTTTGCAGGGCATGCATGGGGGCAGATGAAACGGCTGCACATGTGATCTTGTATTGTCCAGGTGTAGCGGAGTACCGGGCTCAACATCTTGGCACTCCTAGGTCACTCCCGGAAATCTTCGGCAAGACAAAGAAGTTGCTGAAATTCCTGGAGGAACTGGGATGGCAGGAGTAACGAGAATTTAAATTCCCACACACGCAAAATAGGCGCATAGTCGTCGAGTTGCGGAAACCAGCCCGAACATACCATACCATACCATACCATACCAAGCTAATCTGTATTCAGCATGCAGCGGAGAGGAGCCCATGCAACAACATGTGGCATTCTACAGACCTCTATTATTAATTGTGAACAAGTGACGTGAGCGAACCGCACATACTACATGGTTTCACTTTAATGAAATCATTCTAACTTTACTTTACGTATTGGTCCGTGTTTGCATTAAATATTATTGTTTTTGTACCAATATCTCACAGTTGTTACAAAACATACTGCGAATAACCCTTTGTAACGGCTACGGGCTAATTCCAATTTTACGTAACGGCTCAACGTTTTCATTTTTTGTTTTAAGCAATAACTTCATTTTGTTACAGTTGTGTAAAATAATTCACTTATAAGTCACTTTCTTATTAGAATATGGTTGTAAGGTTGAGTTGTCTACTCATAAGTTTTAAATTACAATTACGATAATTTAAAATGATGTACTGCATATGCGAGCAACTTCTCTGAATAACTAAGAATGTCTATGACCAGAAAGTAATTATCTTAGCGCTGCTAATATCGCTAGTTAATTGAAAGCGCATATACTATACAACACAAAGTTACATTAATTAGACATATTTGTATATAAATAACATTAATCTTTTTGACGACTTTAAAAAGAGAATAATAGTACATTGTTGTAATACAAATATTTGTTTTTGTAAATAATAGTAAATGTACAAAAACAGCAAGCAACTTCGCGTTTAAGATCTACGCGAAAAAATGTGCAATCTTATATTTGTTGTTTTGTAGTAAAAAAAAGTTTTGAAAATAATATTCATGGTAAACATAAAAGTGGCCAAGCAATTCCAAGAATTTTGGATTCTCGGGAGATTTCTATCAAATTTTAAACTTTTCAACTGAAAGCGCTTCCGCAATACGGAGACCTCAAGCAGAAATGTGTTATGAAATTTTCAAAAACTTTTAGCAGTTGTGAGCTTTTTAACGAACGTTTATGTGCACGGATACTTTTGTAGTCTAATCTGAAAAAAGCATATTCGCATTTATTTAGAATTTAATCATAATCTTTTGTTATAAGTTATATGGTAAGATTAAATTCATATAAAGCTGTATTATGTGACTCACATTTATGTTTAAGGATAAACATTTTATTAACAAAACAAATTATATTTACGAATTGCTAGAGTTAATAAAGCTCGTAGGAAATCTTATATGTATAAAACCAATAGAGCTTAGTCAACTTACAAAAAAAACTAACTTTAAACTGTAATGTCCCAAAATGAGCCCAAACTATTGTCATGTAGAATTTACAGGATTTCTAAACGATACCTACCACTATAATTATAACTTTAAATTCCTTCCTTTCAGATGTCTTAGATGGGATTACAAAGTGCATTATAAGTAAGCTAATAAAAGCATATAAAAAATTTATTGTAGGTGCAATATGCCTACATTTATCTTACAACTCTGTATACATAGTTCTTTCAAGTTCATAAACTTTCTTTTAGGTAGGTTTCTTTCAGTGTTTAAGGTAGCCTTAGAGGACCTTTTGTAGAGTTACATAGCTGTCAATGTAAGTACACTCATAAGGGTTTATAATAATACAGTTTAACAACACAGTTAACCCCGCAGCTAACATTAGACAAGTTGGTCATAGATTTAAATTTTAAGCTCGTAAATTAACCCTTCATCCTTTTGAAATAGCAAAGGGATTTGGGCCTAATGGTCTATTTGTAAAACGAAATGGGCCGGTCAGGGCAGGCGTATTAGACAATTTAGCCATATTCTGAGTTTACTCTATTCATAAAGTTAATATATATCTATATTACAGCGGTGAACTCCGGTAAAACAAACTTTACTGATTTGTCGGAGAGCCAACAAAGCCAGATCGCTTTTCCAAATGTTTTGTAATGTATCCTATATATTTAAAATGAGAAAGGTTTCCTGTTGTGCAAGATTTTACCAAAATAAAATTGTATTCAGAAAATTCGTAAAAAATTACTTTCTGTCATATTTATATTTTTTGTTTATCGATGTTATTAATATTTTTTTGAATATATAATATAATATATATATATATATATATATATTATATATATATATATATATATATATATATATATATATATATATATATATACATATGTGGTGGACCCCTCACTCTTTTTCTTAACGAAAGACTTGTGGAAAATGCTATGATACGGTTGGCGGCCTTTTCAAACACATTACCTACCTGACATCCAGGTAAACTGAAGTAGTTAATTGCTCGTATCGTTTTCCAGAACAAACCAAGTATCAAAATGTAGATGATTTTTGACAAATAGGGTTTTTATACCCAAGGAGGGTTGACGTCAGGCAGGCGGCCGGTCGTAAAACTTTTGCTAAATCCTTTCAGCAGTACAGAAGATGTACTACGCCGACCCCAAGTGATTGGGAAATGGGCAGGAAGTAGAAGAAGATAGGGTTGTTATACCAAAACATCTCCTGAGTAGAGGTTTTTTTAAAAAAAATGCCTGTAGCAAATTTTTGGTAATTTATGCAATTTGGCTTTGACAATAAAAAAATATGAACATACCTAGGCTTAATTCAAAAGAAATAAAGATTAAAAAAAAATATTTCACCCTTATTTAAATCACACGCATATTCCCTATTTATATATACTATTCCATATCCACAGTACCAAAAACCATTGCCAAAGTCCAACTATGTAAGCACTGTGACTTGCTGCGTATATATGCCTAACCGGATGTTATCAGTAAACTTAGCGAACGCAGTAGTCAAACTATAACCACAACAAAAGCCAGATTGCAGAAAATTTTGAAGATTACTGCTAGAAAGAAATTGAGTGAGTTTCTGGTGTATTAGACTCTTAAGTACTTTCATGGACAGGAGAGGAAGGTTTCAGATGGGACGAAGTCACTATATCTTGCAGGGTTGGGTTTTAGGCAACTGCATAATTTGAGTGTCTTTCGATGATGCAGGAAATTCATTGTATTAAATATAGTAATTTAAAATTCAAGTAATAATAGGAGATAATACTCTTGTCTTTGCATCTAGTCAAGGTTAAATTCAAGGTCGAACGAGTTTTGGCTAGCAAGGGCAAAGATTTTTGCAGGTCCGTTGTTTTTACAAACACGTACCAAATTTCAAGCTAAGAAGTACAATAAATATATAGCTATTTAATGTTAAAATAACTCATAACGCTTCGGAAAACATTCATAATTTAAACAGCTCACATTTTAACAGCAAAATTATAATCATATTTAACTAAGAACCATTCAAAAAGCTCACAAATAAAAACACGTTTCAATTCATCTGTTTTCCAATTCCTATCACCGACACAGAAAGTCATACGCGTCAAACTTCATACATCTATAGGTACATATAATTAAATTCTAACTTAGTCGAATCTGTACATTAAATATATTTTAAAAAATCTTCTTGAAATAGTCATTTTTATCGATACAGAGGCTGAATATATAGTTTTTTTGAATTTTTGTCTGTCTGTCTGTCTGTCTGGGAACGCATCACGAGAAAACCACTGGACAGATTTCTGCTGATGCAGATTTCAGCTGGTTATCCGGGTCAACATATAGGATACTTTTTAATGCCGGAAAATATCTCATCACTGAGAAATATATACTAAACGTATTGGCACGAAAGTTTAGTATAGATGTTTCTGATATCGATATTCACTCATTATGAGGGCAAGATGCAAAACAAGGGTAGTAGTACGGTGTCCAATGCCCAAGCAATAGACAGTCAGAAAGCAACCAATGTAAAATATAATTTACCCTATGTACTACAAAATGAACGACTAAGTAAGTACACGAATCTGTGATTGACAAATGAGTTGAAATACGAAAGATATAGATGATAGAAATATACATTGACGTTTTACGAAATAAATATGGGAATTAAGACGTCAGTAGGGTTTATGCAATATCGCAAATTCCATTTTTTTCACTTGGCCATTACCGTTAAAATTAAGATTTTAGTGGGATAAGCAAAAAAAGCATCTCTTGACACATTTATAGCAATATCACATCCAGTTTACATTGTTAATATTTGTGACACTAATTTTATACAGGACCTTAAAGCTTTATTTGTCACATTTGTTCTATTCATATAAATAAAATGTCACTATGTGATTTATAAAAATTCAATTTATAGAAATAATATAATATTGAAGTTAATGTGAAAAATAATTTTCATAAAGTCTCGCAAAGCAGTCAGATTCTATTCAATAACAGAATTCGCTCGTTGGATTACTGTCAGCATTTCAAGGCTACAGCACTTAAAACTGTGAGTGCAATCAAAATCTAGAATGAATGCTATGACGCAGAGAGGTCATCACTTACAAGTACCTATACGTTGTCAAAAGTAACAATAAATGCAACCTCGCAGAAAGTATATCGAAAAAAAAATGTACATATAGCAAGGTTTAATTTTCATGGACAGTAACAACAGCTGAGTTGTATCTAATATCTCATATCTTTAAACGAGTACGCGGGAGGTTTTGGGGGCGGTAAATCGATCTAGATTAGTCTTATGTCTGGGAAAATGGGTGTTTTCGAGATTTTATGCAGTTTTCTTACGCGCGCATAATATGGTCGCTAATTTCGTATGCTCGGGCATAAGCATCGTGGTCAAGCGGCCAAGGTGCAAGATCAACAATCACAGGTGTCCTGGTTCGAATCTCGGTCACATACAAAGTTTTTAATTTTGTTTTTTTTTATATTTATTTAAGTTTTTAGTTTAAAAAAAAAAACGAAAATTGTACTTTAGGCCAAAAACTCCGAGTGAAGCTCGGTAGCCCAGGTACTTATGTATTTAAACGAGTAATTCTTGTATATTTATTTAATTATACCGGCGATCTCGGAAATGGCTCTACGATTTCGCTGAAATAAGTTATGTGGGGGTTTTCAGGGGCGAAAAATCGGTCTAGATTAGTCTTATCTCTGGGCAAACGCGTATATTCGAGTTTTCATGTGGTTTTCATTCGCATTATTCCACGCAAAATACATAAAATATAATTTCGCACCGTCGGTCATAAGCATCGCTGTCAAGGCGGTGATGACTGTCACAGGTGTCCGGATTCGAATTCTGGTCGGATACAAACTTTTTTTTTGTATTTATTGAAGTTTTTTTAAGAAAACTTTCGGACCAAAAACGCCGAGCGAAGCTCGGTCGCCCAGGTACTTCTAGGTATCATAAATAAAAAAAAGAAAATACTCCTATTAAAGGCATCTATTGATTATAATACTGGTTATCATTTTTAATCGTAATTAACGTAATAGTCATTTTAAATTTCTAGTATTTGTTTAGTGTTTAGCAAATCAATCAAAAACACAGGCTTGAAGGCAAATAAATATATTTCATATTGCTGCAATAGCACTTGTTCGTACATAATTTAAATTAAATCAATGGTCATAACAGAATCACCATATTATAAAATTGTAGACTCCCCTACTATTGATAATAATTTATATAAAAATTAATTATCAGAAATAATTTCATTGATTTTGCCATAGATTTTTGGACAAACTTTTGAGCTAATACAAATATATGCCTCTGATATGTACACATATGTATAGTTTTCTTCATCAGATCAAATATGCAGTATTTTACTTATTATTTTTCAGTTTTCTTTTTGATAATATAGAATTTAGTTTGACGACTTTTTAAATGAGGATATGAGATTATATTAAAAGCTTATTAAAGCAGCGCTTATCATAGATATTTTTTCATTCATGAACTTACTAAGAATAGTACTAAATCACTTTGAAATTAAAATATCATATTGATATCAACCCTCGCTATTATGAATTTTTATACTACAACAATTGACTCATTGATTGAAATATTTGCATAAATACTCATGATACATAATTATGCAAATCAATACATGCAGTTGAAACAAATTAGGAACAAACTAATTTAATTAATTAATTCATTCATACGTTTCTATTTATGTAAATGAAATAAACATTATGGTATATGCATAATATCACTTTGGTTTTATATAAAGTGAGTGTTAGGGAAACGTAGGGTTTATTTAAAATTATATAGATAAGCCCTATAATATTATACTCAATACATATAATATTACATTGTATACATACCTTACATGATAGATATTTTAAAACATTAATTATATATGTACCTATCTTTGTTATGTATAACGGATCTATTCGTATATCAGACGATGATTATTTAAGATATATAGAAGATTTTATATAGGTAATACAGTAGAATTTTCGAAAATGAAAATTAAACAAAATACTTTTAACATGTTTCTACCAATTATGGCTCTTAATAAAATTAAACCTTACATATACCTTAAATATAGGTAGGTACCTTAAATATAGATGAGATTAGTGTTCGATAAAATAATGACGTAGTACTTTTTTGCATTTTAGCAGGTTCGATTTCCGGATCTGGTAAGCTTTATATAGCTATATAAGCTATAAAATACTCAAATACAATTATTAATATTTAAAAAAATAAAGGAATATTTCCATTGAGTAAAATTTGACATCTTCAATATTTAAGGTACTGTTCTTCCATGTCCCGTTCATTTGTTCCACTCTGTATACCCGAAATAATTAAGAAACCGGTAACAGTAGTTGACAAATAGTATAACACCGTATTGTATAAGGAACTAAGAATAGCTGTAAATTGGTTTAAAAAGTGTATAATCTAAGATCGCGATCTACGTGGCTAACCTCTCATTCTTTTTCCAGGCGAAATATATTTTTTAAACCATAAATCATATTAACAAACACGACCCAATATATTAATATGGAAATACGGATTAGCAAGATTACATATATAGTTATTTCATTTATCATTTTTTTTGTAATGTTAAACATATATTTAGGTATACCTCTTTTATATATTCCATTTCACTCTTTGCTATTTCGTACACCTAAACGTTGCCTGGAAGCTTCGCTGTTATAGCGATAAGGCCGCCTCTTGTGCATTTTCCTACTTTATTGTTTATGCCTTCTATTGTGTGTATAATAAAAAAATTTTATTTAGTAAAGTTTTCTCAATTAATCTATTAATTATAGATAAAATTTTAGGATATACATTATAATTTTAGGATATCTTATATCTAGGAAAAACAAAGAGTATTATTAACTAAAAAAGCAAGACTTGAAGTCACGACTTTCTACAGCTATTGCCTTATATTAATGAAAATCAGAAGTGCTTTAAATCGTACTGGTTCGTAGTAAATTATAAAAGGCCTTTAGACATGAATCTCCATATGTGTACCGAGTCAGGCGTTGATTTTATCAACTTAATCTGCTCGTCTTCAGAAGTAATGTTTACATTCAAAATATAATTTAATAAAATGTTGATTTCGTTTTATATGCTAATCCAAATAAGGATTTATTCAATTGAGCGTAATAGGATTTATCTGAGATCTGTCGTAATTTTCTAAAAAGATAATATTAACGCCTTTGAGGACTAAGCCATCTACAATGTTAAAAAAATTATCGAGACTTTTTAGCAACCATCTAAATTGTTAGGAATTAATTTTCTAAGTTACAAGGATTAAAGTTACAAGGGTCTTTCATTAACAAACTTGGATTGCGTTAGAGAAGAAATATGAGCGAACTTCGATCATTGAGTGGGGGACGCCCGAACACCCTCAAATGTAATTTATATAAAAATAGCTGACTGGTATTGTGCGCACTTTTTAATAGTACCTGTTTCATTTTTTTTTTTCAGTATAACTTCAATGAACTTCGATACCAGTGTTGTGAACCTTTTGTACCTTCGATTTTCATTCTTTCTTTTGAATAGCATCGCTCTTAATAGATAATGACAAGTTTTTATTTTATTTTATTATTGAAGCATAAAGTTACTGAAATATAATATCTTTGTCATTTTAGATACAAGAAATAAGTATGTATGTTCAGCGTATTAAGTTAAAATATTTTAAGACGAATATCCATTTTGTATTGGTTATATGATAAAAACACAGTTGCAGTACTTCAGGTTGCTGATTTTCGAAATCGTTGTTAGGAGTACGAAAAGAATTTCATAATTTCTACTACAAGATTTTTCTTTACATCGTATTAAAGGGTCAAGTGAGATGAGTTTAAAGTTAACTGTTGATTAAAAGTACTTGCGAAGAAGGGAAAAGTAAGTAGAGTGATAGTTTAGTAAAATTAGTATTGAAAATTAGGACTTTGAGATTTTAATAGACCGTTACTATGTGAGTGCGAGTAAACTTAAACTGATGTGATACTTGTGTATTAATAAAAACTAGGGTTCGCCGAGTTGTCGAACTTCGACCATGATTATTATTGATTTTTTTAATTTATAAAACTAAAACTCGTCAATAGATATTAATCTAAAACAAAAAATAAACATTTTGTTTGTAAGCCGACATGTTTATTTCAATAATTTAATGTATTTCAAATGTATTTCATATAAAAATATTAGCTTTCTACACTATGTCTCCATATAAACTTTTACTGTGTCAAATCTCACATTCCTCCGTCCGCGTAATTTTCTTAAAAAGGGATACAAAGTTTTTGCTTTACGTATTAATACATAATTCTCAATTTGACCACAGTCTTTAACAATAAACAAAAGAGTATATATGCGTGTGTGTGTCAAATACATGGTAGGGTGTGTAATGTTTTTTTTTATTGATTTAATGTATATTTTACTCATAATTAAAAAAAAAATAGCATTCTGCACTCCGTCTCTATGTAAACTATAAGTGTGGGAAATTTCATACTCCTCCGTCTGCGCAATTTTCGTAAGAAGGGGTACAAAGTTTTTGCTTCACGTATACGTAGATACTCATATTCATACTAGCAGTACCCGCGCCTTCGCCCGCGTCCAAACTTTCATCAAAATCGCTCTAGCTGTTTTGGAGCCCATAGGAAACATACATACACACATCGAATTTTATTTTATTTAATCAACAATTTAAATTTATTTATTGCTCGGAAAATGGAGTCTTTTATGAATATTTAGTGACACACCGACTGCAGCGCCACTAACGGATCCATTTGTGAATTTAAACTTTGCAGGGACCCACTCGAACATACACAAAAAATATCATTAAGATCGTCCCTGACGTTTAGGAGATGATCAGTGGCTTACCTACTGCAGCGCCACCTACTGGGTCCAATTGTATTTTCAAAACATCCAGGCGGCCATTGAAATATACACCAAAATTTCATCCAAATCGGTCCAATCCTTTAGGAGGAGTAGCTTAACAAACACACGTACAGAAGAATTATATATAATATATTAAGATATAAATATTACCATTTTTATTTCTGATTCTACAACCACACTACCTAAAGTTTGTGACAGTAATGTAGATGGAATACTAAAAGGAAGTTATGAGAAAGTGATTAGGGGACCAAATATTACAAAATGCTAACGACTGAAAATGTAAGCAAAAAAACTTTTTCCATATTTCAGAATCTTTTAGCATAGCAGTTTAATTTTTTTTAAAGTACCTTGCAGTATTTTAGGGGAAAATATCTGTCACACATTTGGAGTGACGTCTTGAAATGTATACATAAATAATACACATATACAAATATCTACGCTACGAGGTACATTTAATATATCGAGATAATAAGAAGTATAGGTTGCTTTCCATCATTTAATTCATCAATCCATGATATAGTTGCTGCAGGGAGGACAAACCAACAAACATACATGAAATATTGACATTAATCATCATCAAAAAATGCGGCTATAAAATGAATGAAACTTTGAAATGAAAAGAATATTCTACTTTTTACTTTTATTTGCTAAGTCACTTGACTAAGAACATCCTTAGGTTTTTAAAATTTTTGATCGTGAGTTACTTTGTTATTCGCACTTTACCAAATGCATAGATTTTTTAACAAACGTATAATAATGCGCGAAGGGATTCCACATTTTTCTTCATATCGAATAGGAAATAAATGTTTTGTATGAGCACTTCTTACACATACCCTCTGGACTATACTAAGGTTAGCTTGCATTTTGATTTTTACGTATATATCAAGTACTTTTATTAAATGTATATAATACTAGCGACTCACTCTCGCTTCGCTCGGATTCTTCACTAGCTTGCTTCCCAATACAAATTTTCATCTCCTTTAAGTATTTTTTTTCTTTTAATTTTTTTCTATACAAAGCTTGTTCTTTACAATAACAAACGCAAAAAAAAGAGCTATTTAATTTGGTGCAGTCGATCGGAAGTTATGCGCGTTACGTTACATTTCGGTGAATTATTTTTATTTATATAGATAATGAAGTAGTATACTCTCCATATCTGTTTATTAACGATTTTTACAAAAAGATAACTGAAGGACACAAAAATATATACATATAATAAAATTGTAACTAAGCCGAATCTGTACATTAAATATTTTTTGGAAATTCGAACTGAAGTAGACATTATTATCAAAACCGAGGCCGAATCATTAGTTTTTAGATTTTTTGTCTGTCTGCCTGTCTGTCTGTCTGTCTGTCTGTCTGTCTGTCTGTCTGACTGTCTGTCTGTCTCTCTGTCTGTCTGTCTGTCTGTCTGTTACCGCATCACAGAAATACCACTGAAGGGATTTAGATGAAATTTGGTATAGTGATAGCTGGTTATCCGGGTCAATATATAGGGTTCTTTTTTTCGCGCGAAAATATCTCATTTCTAAGAAAAAATACAAAAACTGCAATGTAAGAGTATACTAATATGTAAGAATTTGGTTTTTGGTCATCTGAACGCGGGCGGAGCCACGGCCAATGCTAGTAAATAATATAAGGCGAAAAACTAGGTATATATTTCTCCTTTATAATTCATAAAGCCTCGTTTATAAATAATTTAAATATGACTTGTAGTAAAAACTATTGTAAATAGGTACTTTGTGTAAGGAGAGCAAAATAATGATCATTTTCTCCTAGCCGATTCCGGCCACGGCGGCCAATCTCATTGAGTCGAGCCAACTGCGCAGGAGATATTATAGTGTACGCGCAGACACAAGTGCACTCTCTGTTCCTGTCACTCTCATACTCCGGTGGGACGACCACTCGACACGACCGATGAGAGTTAAGGCGCAGGACCGACGGCTTTACGTGCTTTTCGAGGCACGGGTGTGAAACACCGCCAACTTCCCAACTCCGGGCTGTTACTGAGACTTACTATACAGAAACACTCAATAACTAAACTTGGCCCGACCCGGGACTCGACTATACTATTTAGACTACGCTTATTATGATATTGTAGGTGAAATATATATTTTTATATACTTTTTGCTTATGAATTAAACCTATATCAATATTTTTAATGTAGTTTCTTTTTGATTAAGAAGATAATAATTATTAAGAAGTGCTAATATAGGTGGGAATTGAACGTAGTTGAATGGCACACCATTGGTCAAACCGACCATGACGTCAAAGTATTATCATAACAGCAATTAGCGATTTTGTCGCGCTACAAATTGAGTCGTCATTTTTCTGTGTATATCATACTGTGATATCGCGCCAAGCTCGCGAAAAGGCGGGCGTTTAAATTATCCGTATCGGTATATTTTTAAATATTTTTTTATACTAAATTTTAGTTTTTTGGAGCTGAATATTTTTTTACAATTATATAACGATGTTAGCTTTTGTATAAAATATAAAAAAAAAACACGCTTATTCCTTATTAAAGCGTTACCTAGCGTTTTAAATCTTCGGTGATACATACATATACTCGTATGTATGAACTGGTGGTTATTTACCTTTTTAAGCTCAATCTATTTTAAGTATTAAAAAGTAGGTAAAACCTTTAACGATGGATACTTGAAAAGGTTAGATATAAATAAAAATTCGTCTTCTTTTAACGAAATTTGTAAATAATATTTTCTTAGATTTACGCGAATGTTTGACATTATTAAATAAAACTATCTTTTCGGATTATTTCGCGGATTTATTTTGATTTTTGGTTCCCGACGTTTCGAATGCTTTACAGCATCCATGGTCACGGGAGAGACTGAGGTGTTACATGTCTTGAATGTATAGTTGTTACAGACAGCCTACCCACAATTAACAAAATGAAAGTTGCACCAATTACATTACAATATTTTTTAACTTTAAACATTTTTATAATTTTAATTATAATTGAATATGGAAAATTATTTATTTAATTTTTGCTATTATTTTTATAATTATTACAATTTTAAAAATATTAATTAGTAATCTATATTTAGTGTTGCCATTATTATATTTATAACCATAAAGAAAAATATAAAATATAGTATTAATTATTTAAGCCATATAATTTAAAAAAGTTAAAATTAATTAAGGATAATAATTTTAATTTAGTTTGCTATTATTTAAAAAACAAATTACTAAGCAACACTATTAATATATACTTTTACAAATGAAAAATATTAATCAGATAAACTGTCATTTTGATCTACACAGTATGAACTTACTACATCTGCCTGTCTGTTATGTTTATATTTATTATTAGATTTTATTATATTAATAACAGGATCCCATGACGATGGTAGTACCCAGCCATCTTCCCTATTGAAATTTGGATGTTTTTTAATTTCAATGGCTTCTCGAATCATTCTAGGGCGATATCGGTTTTCTTTCGCCAGGATTTGAGTTCTATCGAAACGAATATAATGGCTTGTGCGGTCCTGGCTATGTTTGCAGACAGCAGATGTTGTATTGCGACGGTGCTTCACATCAGCTATGTGTTCTTTGACCCGGGTTCTAATGGATCGCTTTGTTTGTCCAATGTAAGAGAGCCCACAATCACAATCAAGCTTGTAAACTCCTGCATCTTGTAGAGGGATGTGGCACTTGACAGGTGGTAAGAACTGACTAATTTTCCTTGGCGGCTTGAAGTAAGTTTTAATTGAAGCTCGCTTTAGAATGTAGCCAATCTTGTCAGTGACTCCTTTCATATATGGCAAGACTGCAGGGACGCGCTCGACTGTGGCTGGTTTCACTCGGTCACTGTGACGCAGGCGCGGCACTTGCAGCTTGTTGTCACGCAGAACTTGCTTGACATGTTGCAGTTCTCCGGCCAGGTGTTGCTCGTCACAGATCCCGCGCGCTCTCTGAAACAAAGATTTTCCCACGGTAGCTAACTGTGAAGGATGGTGGTGAGATTCACCGTTCAGGTACCTATCAGTATGGGTCTTCTTTCTATACACAGTATGACTCAAGGTGTTATCTGGGTTTCGTTTAACTAATACATCTAGGAAAGCTAAGGTATTGTCTGATTCTAATTCCATTGTAAATTGTATTTTAGGATTTATAGAATTAAGGTGTTCTAAGAATACAGTTATTTTATCAGATGGTAATATTGTGAAAGTGTCATCTACATACCGCTTGTAGAAACGAGGGGTCACGGGTGATGTGTTCAGAGCAGTCTCCTCGAAGTCCTCCATGAAGATGTCGGCTACGACGGGGGAGACTGGCGAACCCATGGCCACTCCATCCACTTGCCTATAGAATTCACCATTCCACAGTAGATAGCCGGATGTTAGGCAGTGTTTTAAAAGTTCAATGTATTCTATTGACATGTTGTGATCTAGTAGCTTCCTAGATATTATTTCAATACAGTCTTCCACTGGTAGGCTGGTAAATAAAGACTGTACATCGAAACTAACCATTGTTTCATTGTCCATGAGTTTTAGGTGTTTAACTTCATTGACAAAATGGTAAGAGTCCTTTGTGAACGCTCTTGTTAATCCTCTGAGTGGTGAGAGTACTTTTGCTACTAGTTTAGCCAATTTGTAAGTCGGTGAGTCGATCTGACTCACAATTGGACGTAGCGGAGCGTTAGTCTTGTGTATTTTCGGAAGTCCATACAACTTAGGTGGTTTTGCACATGATGGAATAAGATTTTTAACATCAAGATTTAATGTATCGGAGTGTTCCTTAATTAGCTTTTTAGTATTATTTAAAACGGTGGTAGTTGGATCCGTTTTAACCTTTTTGTACGTGCTCTCGTCCGACAAAAGTTGTTTTATTTTATCATTATAATCTGATGTATCCATCACAACAGTTGCATTTCCTTTGTCTGCGCGTAGAACGGTGATGTCTGACCTATTGCGTAGGTTCTTCAACGCTAAATACTCTTGTTTATTGAGGTTTGGTTTGGGCCTGGTACTACGACGTAATAAAGACGAAACATCTTGACGTATGGCCTCCATATCCTCAGTTTTCATATTGTTTTGGGCCAGGGCATCTTCAACGTTTGTTTTGACAGATTGACAACAGCTGTTGTCAATCTGTCAAAACAAACGTTGGACGAACCTACTATTCGGGTACTAAATAAAGGTTTGAATTTTGCTGTAACGCCTACGCGCATTCCTTATGAAAACATTATTTGCGCAGTTGAAGATGCCCTGGCCCAAAACAATATGAAAACTGAGGATATGGAGGCCATACGTCAAGATGTTTCGTCTTTATTACGTCGTAGTACCAGGCCCAAACCAAACCTCAATAAACAAGAGTATTTAGCGTTGAAGAACCTACGCAATAGGTCAGACATCACCGTTCTACGCGCAGACAAAGGAAATGCAACTGTTGTGATGGATACATCAGATTATAATGATAAAATAAAACAACTTTTGTCGGACGAGAGCACGTACAAAAAGGTTAAAACGGATCCAACTACCACCGTTTTAAATAATACTAAAAAGCTAATTAAGGAACACTCCGATACATTAAATCTTGATGTTAAAAATCTTATTCCATCATGTGCAAAACCACCTAAGTTGTATGGACTTCCGAAAATACACAAGACTAACGCTCCGCTACGTCCAATTGTGAGTCAGATCGACTCACCGACTTACAAATTGGCTAAACTAGTAGCAAAAGTACTCTCACCACTCAGAGGATTAACAAGAGCGTTCACAAAGGACTCTTACCATTTTGTCAATGAAGTTAAACACCTAAAACTCATGGACAATGAAACAATGGTTAGTTTCGATGTACAGTCTTTATTTACCAGCCTACCAGTGGAAGACTGTATTGAAATAATATCTAGGAAGCTACTAGATCACAACATGTCAATAGAATACATTGAACTTTTAAAACACTGCCTAACATCCGGCTATCTACTGTGGAATGGTGAATTCTATAGGCAAGTGGATGGAGTGGCCATGGGTTCGCCAGTCTCCCCCGTCGTAGCCGACATCTTCATGGAGGACTTCGAGGAGACTGCTCTGAACACATCACCCGTGACCCCTCGTTTCTACAAGCGGTATGTAGATGACACTTTCACAATATTACCATCTGATAAA
The DNA here is from genome assembly GCA_951806755.1 of Brenthis hecate. Classification (NCBI taxonomy): domain Eukaryota; kingdom Metazoa; phylum Arthropoda; class Insecta; order Lepidoptera; family Nymphalidae; genus Brenthis; species Brenthis hecate. The sequence goes on from OX638267.1 coordinate 281,118, forward strand.
ATAACTGTATTCTTAGAACACCTTAATTCTATAAATCCTAAAATACAATTTACAATGGAATTAGAATCAGACAATACCTTAGCTTTCCTAGATGTATTAGTTAAACGAAACCCAGATAACACCTTGAGTCATACTGTGTATAGAAAGAAGACCCATACTGATAGGTACCTGAACGGTGAATCTCACCACCATCCTTCACAGTTAGCTACCGTGGGAAAATCTTTGTTTCAGAGAGCGCGCGGGATCTGTGACGAGCAACACCTGGCCGGAGAACTGCAACATGTCAAGCAAGTTCTGCGTGACAACAAGCTGCAAGTGCCGCGCCTGCGTCACAGTGACCGAGTGAAACCAGCCACAGTCGAGCGCGTCCCTGCAGTCTTGCCATATATGAAAGGAGTCACTGACAAGATTGGCTACATTCTAAAGCGAGCTTCAATTAAAACTTACTTCAAGCCGCCAAGGAAAATTAGTCAGTTCTTACCACCTGTCAAGTGCCACATCCCTCTACAAGATGCAGGAGTTTACAAGCTTGATTGTGATTGTGGGCTCTCTTACATTGGACAAACAAAGCGATCCATTAGAACCCGGGTCAAAGAACACATAGCTGATGTGAAGCACCGTCGCAATACAACATCTGCTGTCTGCAAACATAGCCAGGACCGCCCAAGCCATTATATTCGTTTCGATAGACCTCAAATCCTGGCGAAAGAAAACCGATATCGCCCTAGAATGATTCGAGAAGCCATTGAAATTAAAAAACATCCAAATTTCAATAGGGAAGATGGCTGGGTACTACCATCGTCATGGGATCCTGTTATTAATATAATAAATCTAATAATAAATATAAACATAACAGACAGGCAGATGTAGTAAGTTCATACTGTGTAGATCAAAATGACAGTTTATCTGATTAATTTTTTCATTTGTAAAAGTATATATTAATAGTGTTGCTTAGTAATTTGTTTTTTAAATAATAGCAAACTAAATTAAAATTATTATCCTTAATTAATTTTAACTTTTTTAAATTATATGGCTTAAATAATTAATACTATATTTTATATTTTTCTTTATGGTTATAAATATAATAATGGCAACACTAAATATAGATTACTAATTAATATTTTTAAAATTGTAATAATTATAAAAATAATAGCAAAAATTAAATAAATAATTTTCCATATTCAATTATAATTATAATAATGTTTAAAGTTAAAAAATATTGTAATGTAATTGGTGCAACTTTCATTTTGTTAATTGTGGGTAGGCTGTCTGTAACAACTATACATTCAAGACATGTAACACCTCAGTCTCTCCCGTGACCATGGATGCTGTAAAGCATTCGAAACGTCGGGAACCAAAAATCAAAATAAATCCGCGAAATAATCCGAAAAGATAGTTTTATTTAGAAATTTGTAAATGTCAGAGTAATCAAATAAAAGCACTCTAGCCACAACAATATCCCAAAACAAATTGAATGAGAAAAGAAATATTGTTATTCCTTATTTATTCTTTAACGTACAATCAATTCAGGAAAATATTTTCATGCTTCAAAATTAAATATTTTATCATATACTCGTAGATAGACATTATGTAAGTACCTACATTTGCCGGACGTAATTCTTCGGTCGAATAAAATTTGTTGATTTGTTGACATAATAAAATAAAGTCTAACATACTCATAAGAGTACAGGAAACAGCTATTTATTTAATAGATTTAAAATATTAATTTAAAATCACAATGAAATAAAAGGATATTTTTCTAGTTGCCTATCTTTTCTGGTAAATCGCGCATCACTCGAGAACGAATGGATGACTTTAATGGAACTTTATTTATTGTGCGGTTAATGGGCTGTCCCCTTAGACAAGTTGACTCTCCACAATCGATATCGCTAATACAAGAGTAAAGCACAATGGAAATGACATATCCATATATTTGTTACTTATATAAAAGTATTAGCGGGATAGAAAAAGAAAACAAAACTAGTTTTCATAAAGTTGGTTACGAATACCCGCATACATACAGGATCACATATAAAGCGACGGTTCTGTTTAATGGTTTTGAATTGTATAAGATCACAAACTCTAGTAAGATATACATAATTATCAGTAAAAAAAATATTGCAATCATTTTAACCGCTCCACAGATTAACCAAACACTTTTAAAGGCTTTATTTTTTATATTAATTATTATGAAGAAGTTATTATTTGAATTGAAAGAAAAGAGTATACGAGTTATCACTGCTCGTTAAAAAGCGGTCGTTCATTAGCTTTTTGCAAATAAATGACAGGTGATATACTGCAAAGGTAAAACATGTACAGTTTTGGCAACGGTCAGTAGCGATATATCACACGACATTGACAAACACGACTGCGCGCTGCAATCACGGATGTCGCTGTCTACACGTCCGCGCCGCTATGAGTAATATCAGAATGAAACATTATTATGCAGCGAGGCAAACTTAATCTAAATTTGTATAAATAACTTACCTTAATTAATGGCTTATTTATCTGTGGTTATATTAATAATTATAATTAAAAGTATGACCTATCTTTCTCTCACTCTCTCTATACCTCTCTTCCTTTAAATTTATTTTTTAAATATTATCGTAAGAGTAGTTTCATTTTATAATTTCAATCTTATACACAAACTAAGAAGAGCTTACAGAAACTACTAAATCACGTGGTATTTAAATAGGTAATTTTAAAATCTTAACTTTTACTTTTGTAAAACTTTGAAAATCAGCAGCATTCAACTTTCTGGTAGAGAAGAAATTTTTAATTACTTTTAGAATTTGCGCCGATAAACTTTAGGTGTAATACAAGCTTTGCCTTTTACGTCAGCTGTGTATATAAATAATCAATAAATTTTGTAAATATTATAATATTAAAACTTTAATTACGTTCAATCAATAACTTCAAAAAATATATTAAAATAGTACACTTTTTTCAAAAAGCACTTTAGATTTTCTTTATACTAGCAAAAATTTGAAAATATACGAATTAACGGAGTAATTCGTCAAATAATCGTTGAAGGACAAAGAGAATTCTTTTAAAATCTAATTACTGTTCTAAAAGTACTTTACTCTCGGCTGTAAGACTACCTAAGTTAAATACTACTAATCAAATTCATCACACGTATTTGCATTTTAAATTATTAAGTTAGAAGTAGGTCATACCACAAGACTAGAGTCCAGTTAGAATTTATAATACTTTATTTTCTCTACTAGTTCTTGCCTGGGACGTCCCTCGTGTCCATTTAAACAATAAGATTCATGCAACATAATATTAGACCAACTAGCATAAAATAAATAATTATTATACATTTATTTATTACTAGTGACTCACCCTCCTCCGCTCGGCTTCGTCCCTCAAAAAATAATAATAAATATTAAAGAGCTATTATTAAGTATTTTAAAATTTATAAATTTTAGGCAAATAATAACTAAATAAAAACTAAAAAAACCGACTTCCAGGCACTAAAATGTAAAAAAGAACTAAACGGGCGTTTTCATTTAGAATAGATACCTAATCAGATATTTTCTACTTTTACTACTAATATTATTCGGCTTAGTTACAATTTTATTATATGTATGTATTTTTAAAAAACCGCTCGACCATTTACCCTTTGAAACAAAAAAAAATTCCAAATCAGTTCAGACGTCTTCGAGTAATCGGTGAACATACATAAAAAAATCCGAGGCATTGAAAACCTCCTCCTTTTTGGAAGTCGGTTAATAAGATGAATTTTCGACATTCATATTTTGATTTTGATTGTATGGCAACATTGACATTAAAGTACAGTGTCTGTCTGTGAACATTTACCCAAAAAAAAAGTTTATATTTACAAGCCACTGCTTTCAAAGAACCCCTTAAGAGTTATTGTGAATTGAGCTATTGAATTGACTTTATTCATTAGTTCAACGAAGTAGATATAATTTTTCACACAAAATTATACCATTTTGCGAGGGAAGATATTGACCTTCTATGCAGGCTCTTGTGGTTTATTGTACTGATTTTTATTCAACACAAAAGATCCTTTTAGCCATTTTGTTAGGGTATCCCATTACGCATGCCAGGAAGTATGAGCACAAAGGGACGGAAGCAACGGTGTGGGACGGCCTTCATTTTATTTATTCAGGAACTCGTAGAGTGAAAGTGAAAGTAATTCATGCGTGCTTATTAAAAGTGAAGTGGATCTCCCGAAGAAATGAATTACATTAATTTTTTACAACTTTTAATAAATTTTATATTGTTTGAAAAAATGTGTTGTAACTATTAGTTTGCTAAATATGAATATAATTCAAGTTTTTTTAAGATTAAGTATCATTTCATTATATGTATCCATTATGGTTTACAAAACTGCTCAAACAATATCTAATTATTTCAATGACTGCAGATAATAGCAATCTAAATTAATATTTTAATTTCTTTTAAATTACATATAAAATAATAATATTGCTTAGATACTTAAATAATTAATATTTTTAATTTTTAATATTCTTTATGGTTATTATAATTTAGTAATAATCGATCTAGATTAGTCTGGGAAACACGTGTTTTCGAATTTTCATGCGGTTTTTTTCGCATTATTCCACGCTAAATATGGTCGTTAATTCGCATCGTGGTCAAGCGGCCAAGGCGCAAAGACCACCACAGGTGCCTGGGTTCGTATCCCGGTCGGATACAAAGTTTTTAGTTTTGTTTTTTTTTTGTATTTATTCAAATTTTTAGTTCGTTTTTTTTTATTACTGTAAAGCATTCGATACGTCGGGAAATAAAAATCAAAATAAATCCGCGAAATAATCCGAAAAGATAGTTTTATTTAAAATTCGCGCTCTAATGGAGGAACAGTTAATTATAATAAACATTTCTTAGCGTGTTTTTTGTCTAATAAGTTTAGAAGTTGCTTAAACTTACACATAGAGCGTAAAAATCTTAAGGAAGCATAATTCTAAATTTTGCGATTTACCCTATTTTATTTTAAAAAATGAATAAAAGAGATAATCCAGATAAATCCAAATTTTACTTAATTAAAAAAATAGATACTTTTTTAAATTACTTTTCTCTATGGATCTTCTCAATGGTATAAATCTTTTATATTATACCTTTCATTAATTAATTAAAAAATGTTATTTTATTTTTTATCATATTTTTTATAACTCAATGATTCAAATACTTTAAAAACAATTTCTTAAATTGTCTCTATTCATATTTTTTCTGTGACATTAAAAATAAATGAAAATCTTACAAGGAAGATTAATTGCCGTATTCCTTGTTCGTCCTTGCGTCTTTTCCTAATTAGTATCTTAAGAGTTTAATGGCTTTTAAGATGTGAAATACAAATTACAAGAAAACATTTTGCACTATATAATTTACATTAAAATATCTGCTTTGAGGTGGTAGATTAGTAATTTCCTCTTGAAAGTAAAAGTCCCCTTTGAATTTTATTTGTGAATTAAGTAGATAATTCTAATTTCCCACAGCATTGTTATTATAATGAATATTGCTATTACCGTGTGAAGTGGATCTTTTTTCTTTTACAATTGACCTCACCTAGACAAATAGTAGATTACAATAAACCATAAATGGTTGCAGTGATATCTTAAAGCTGCAACAAAGAATAGACAGAGAGTACTACTTCTTTCTGCTAGTATTAAGACACTGCGTGTTGATTGGGGTAGCAATGACACCATACCGAGCTTAACGTTCTTTTGTCTCGTTGGTTTAATCGATAGCATATACGTCTTCAGATCCTCAGGTCCATGGTTCAAGTTATGGAGCAAGGATAATTACTTTTATGTCAATTCTCGAAAGTCGAAGAGGTTTCATTTCAGTATGTATAGTAGTACACGTAGTAACTAGTATATATTATGTAGTTAATTATTTTTAAAATACATTTTACTACCACGTTTCCTCTTTTTTATATTTGATTAAATTATGAACAATGCTTTTAAGGGTTAATCCGACTCTTGTCGAGTGAAAATACGTGTACCTCGAAGTATTAACAAAAAATCCATTAGTTACTTATTAACCTTAATACTTCTGAGATTTTATAAATGCATCAAACTAAACAATAAAATTATCTTCACAAAAAAAATACACGTATACTAACTATTTAGTGAAAACTGGATTTTTATATAATTTATTTATAGTTTTTGATTAATTAACTAGCAGAACCCGCGGCTACGCCCGCGTTCAATCTACAAAAAAACTCTTTGGCTTTATATTATACAGCGACTCACCCTAGCTTCTTACTTACATATATAATATTTTTAATACAAAAATACTAAAATTACGATTAAAAAGTGGCGCGTAAGGCTTGGAGGATGAAAAATATTTTACGACCTATTCTCATACCCACCAAATATGCAAAAAAATATCATTAAAATCGGTCGAGCCGTTTCAGAGGAGTGCGACCACAAACATATTGACACGAGATATTTATATATTAGATGATATAAATAGCAAGTTTTCTTACATATTTTTTACATATAAAATAATTACTTAAGTATTAATTTATTTTTAAATTATTTTATTTTTAATTTCCTAGAAATTAAAAATAAAATAATTTATTGATTTGCATAAATTATATAATTTTTTCATTTCTAGGAATACTTTATATCTAGGAATATTAAACGATTTTTGTAGCAATCGTTTTTTTTCTGCTAAAACGCAATACAGTCCATATTCCATACACTCACATAATAATAATTATTGTCACAACAATAGTAATAAATAATAATTTCTAAAAAGAATCTAATTCGTCATATATAAAGTCCATGATATTAAAAAACACTACTATATTGAATTATAATATTGTGAATAGTTCGAGGTTCCGAGTTTGAGCCTTTTTTTTAACGTTGGGAAATGCATTTACGCACGAGGTATGGGACTCACCGGCAAAGCCAGTACAACCCACTAAAACCCAACAAAACCTTCCCCCGTCTTAATGGGGCGTCGCAGGATCGCTTACGCATTCAACTACGACGCCCCGATGGCAGGTCTGCCGAAGCAGACCACAACAACCGTGGGGTTGCTCCAGGGTCCACTCTGCTATCAGAGAAGTACCAGGAGCAATCCGCATGGTACACCGCCCACCGAAGAGGGCCACCTCCCACCGGCCACCGAAGTGGGCTACCTCCCTGTACGTTGGGGGGGTCCGAGTTTGAGCCCTGGGTTGGACCCAAAATACTTACTGAGTTTTTCTCTTGTATTATTCTACACTTGTCTGCACAATTTTAATAGGAACTTTTACCTAACTTTTTGTAGATACAGAATTTTCCAACTTTCGAGGTATCTGTATAAAGCGTAATGATTAGAAAACGCATTAAAAACATTCGGGAAAAACAAATGTTTTAAGGAAAATGCTGAAAGCGTTATTTTCAAAGTTGTTCTTAATTAAAAATTCAATTAAAGTATATAACTTTAAAAGAATCTTCAAAGTATGTAATTAATTATTATTTGATCGAAGCATACTTTTAGCTCTTGTTCATTGATTTTATGATAAAAAAAGCCATAAGTGATTATGGCTCTTATGTAGGTCATGAGTCAGTCATCAATATCGAAGTGATAAGTCGACCTGAAAAAAGGTAAAATATTTATCAGCTTTAAAGTGCATTAAAATGGAATTCGTAAGCCACTAATATTGTAGAAAGTGTCGCTAACAGGGCGAGAGAAGTTGAGCGAATGATTATGTGAGCACTGAGCATGTTGGTTACGTTTCACGCTGTAAGTATATCAATTGAAATTTGTCAAAACTACAATCTCTATATGCAAATAAAATATTATTATTATTGTTATTATTATTAATTGAGTTTAAATAAGGTAAGTAATAATTAATGCTTAGGCTTATAATTATTGCTTAAGAAGAAGGCTTATCCACGTATTTACGAGTACTAAATAAAAGGAGCTGTAAGCAAGAACTAGTAATAAATACGATATAATAATAATAATGTTCTCCTGACTGACTCCGGTCACGGCGACCAATCTCATTGAGACTAGCCAACTGCGCAGGAGATACTATAGTGCACAAGTGTACGCGCAGACACAACGTGCACTCTCTGTTCCTGTCAATCTCATACTCCGGTGGACGACCGATGACCGCCAACTTCCCAACTCCGGGCTTGTTACTGAGGCTTACTATACATAAAGACTCAATAACTAAACTTGGCCCGACCCAGGCCTCGATTCCAGGACCTCTGGGTGTGTAGACGTACATGCTAGCCACTACACTACCGAGGAATTAGTTATAAATGCGATATATGAATACGGTGATATATTTAAATCTAGTCCTCTAATATTTAACAGAGATTAGTCATATGTGTAGAAGAAATTATTGTTAACAATATGCAGGCACATGTACACTCTTTATTACTTTCGTTATCCGAATTTGGTGGGACGTCGGATCTGACACGACAGGTGAAAGATCAGGACCGACGGCTTTACTTGCTCTTCGAGATACGAGTCTATAGAGCAACTACTGTTGTGAAGAATGGCTTGAAAGAAAATAACGTTGACTATCTTTGGACTCGAACCCATGGGCTCAGGATCTGCAGCCGTATATATTTTATAAAAGCGTATAGCAGGCACGCGACACCTCGATATAGGCCAAAACCTTATTATGGATATATTGGTTTTTTCATGTAATATAATCTAGACTTGTAATCTAATTTCACATATCAGACATACTTCATGTCTACTCCATACTACGTGACATTGGTAAAATATTTTTTTAGACAGTTCTAACTATATCTGGCAATCGTAATCACGAATGTATACTATACGTTTGTATTATAAAAATTAAAAATTCATAAAATCCCCTACGCAAATGAATTGTCTTTTAATGATTACACTGGCACGCGTGATTCACTTAATCGAGTAATGATACGCCAAAATGCCTTAAATCATTTTGGAAAAGAGCTGATACTCTTACACTGCTTGTCCTATATTACCCAATTATAGCTAAGAACCACCGCAAGGAAACTGGCTTTCAAATGAAAAAAAAAACCGCATTGAAATCTGTCCATCCATTTGAGAGCTACGATGCCACATACAGACACACACATACACAGACAAAAATCGACGTCAAACTTATATAACACCCCTCTTTTTGCGTCGGGGGTTAAAAAGTGAGCCTATAGGTAATACTTTCATAGCGCGAATATTTGATATTTTAATAAAAATTAACTTTTCGGTTTCTATCGCGTATTTTTTTTTGGTTGTCGGTAAATAATATTTAATATTGATTTATAAAACTTACTGAAATTAAAAAAAATATTAAAAAATATTGTAAAGTACGGTCGTGCCATTTATGTATTTTTTAAAATCATTGTATTATTTTATGAGGACAATACTCATATAACGCTGGTAAAAGAAAAGTCGATTTTGATATCTAGTCGGATCGCGGCTCGTGATGAGTATAAAGTGCGCCCGCGTCCCTTTCACATCCATATCGCTCACATTCATTACGAACTGACAGTTCTGTAACAACTAAAGTCTGATTTTTAATTCCACGAAAATATGACAGCTATCATTCTTTGACAATTCAGATATCATACACCTTTTCTGCTTTGTATTTTTTTTAATATAACATAACAAAAAAAATATGAAACAGAATAAGATAAAGTAAACTAACTATATGTATGACATTGTAAATAGTCTTTGTTTTGTACATTCAATGCACACTAACAACAATGTAAACGTTCAATGGTTAAATGAAAAAAAAAAACAGAGTATCATGTAATTATTATTACTTATATCATCATTGTCGTCATCACTATCCACTCGGATTATAAAAGAATCACACACACTATCCATCAGATCATTAAGAGGGCACATTTTATCCTCTTCTTTAATAATATGGTTTATGCATTCTTGCCTAAAATAATAATAAAAAATCGTGAACGATCGTTGTGGACCTGGCTTTTTGGGATTTTCCAATTCTTTTTCCAATTACAAAGATTTTACAAAGTAAGGGTTTTCCTAAAAAGGCTTGCTACCTATGTATTATTGGACAGGGATTCCTGTAATAGAAAAATAATTTCCTTGATAATTATTGTAACATCTATAATAGGATAATAAAAAAATACCATTTTAGAGTTATCAATAATTTTTTAAGTCTTAGTTTTTCTAATTGAAACCTTAACTTCAAGAAAGGTTTATTTTTTATTTTGCTAAAATGCTTTCCGTTTTTAGTGACAATGTTTCAAAGCTGACAACACTTCTGAAATATCAGAATTCCGTCGAATTAAAAATCAGACTTTATATATTGATCTTTGAGACGTCTAAAATTTTAGTCTCTCCCGTGACCCATGATTGCTGTAAATCATTCGAAAGGTGGTAATTCGAAAAGATAGTTTTATTTTTTTTTTTCCATCAGAAATTACTCCGAAGTTCCAACTAATTGTAACATACCTACTACAAAACAACATTTACTTATTTAAAAAATTTTCTCATCTTATAATAAAAAAAAAACCACGAAACTCAATGAAACCTTTGTAAAGCTTTCAAATGAATTTAGATTTTAATTTTTCGCTCAAAATAAGTTCTCGTTATATTCTCCATAAGAACACCATAGAATCCGATATGGATCAACGTAAACGAAATTGAAAATTATCTAAATTAAAACGAGACCAATATGAGACGTGATACTTAAACATCCAGGATAAGGCTATGTAGTCAATGTCGCTTGCTAATGGAATCGTGTCGCGCGCAACATTCTAGATTAACTTTAATTAAGCGGATGTTATTTGAAACTTCAGCCGGTAGAAATTTATCTCGTTTGATATATAAATTAAACATGAAATACTGTACGCGATATTCGACTCGTCTTTTCTAATAATCCGAAACTTTAATTAAAACGTTATTTAAACTATTATTTGCTAAATTAATACATTTACTAATTTCAAATGGTTCGGATTTAGCTCACAGTATGGAAATAATTCAGTTGAATTACTGCAAAACGTTATTGGCTTTATTTGTAATAGAGATAGCTGTGTATCAAGTAAGGGCTGTATTTGTACGGGGCTATAATTTACTTTACCTTTAATGAGTCAAAATATATATAGTAAACGATTAATGTGTCATTATTTTTGTACTCTAATAACATAAAATCTTTAGTATATCGACCTGGAAGTGTAAAACGACTATTACAATAATGAAAGTAATGCCTTATGCATTTATTTATTTGAATTCAGACTCACTCACATACGTCAAATACTTGTATTATTTATCCGCCGTATAACGATAATATTCTGGATGTATTTCTATTCTGCGCGTGTTTAGACAACTGAATATTATGAGACCAAAATGAATATAAAAATGTATAACACAAAGGTGGCTTCACTGCTAGCTGAATTTTGTACTGACAGTAGTGTTTTGTTTTTAAGGCTATGTAGGTATTTTACGAGGAGAACACGAAATCCTTACAATCCTGTATTTGTATATAAAATGTTTTACACGTAAAATAGGAAAATATCTCGCTTTTTTACATATCAAATATGATGAGAATAATAATAATAGATGAGAAGACTCATCTTGAGCTCAATAGACACAATGTCGGCTATTTTGATATATACTAATTGGCGGAGCTAGCTGGACTTGAGAAAAAAGACCAGCTCATATCACGAAAATCTTTTTTTTAATATTTTTTAATGTATTAATTATAAAGAGGTAATGTTTGTGAGGATGTAGGGAGTAATCTCTGGATCTACTAATCCAATTTAAAAGAAAATTGGTAAGAAGATAGTTTGAGACCTTGGGAAGGACATAGGATACTTTTCATCCCGAAAGTCATCCCTTAAGGGGGTGATCCCTAAATGGGGTTGAAAGTTTGTATTGGGAAGTAAGCTAGGGACGAACCCGAGCGAAGCGAGTGTTAGTCGCTAGTGAAGAATACAATGAATGTATTTCTTTTTAATTAAATTAAAATATATTAAAGAAATGCAAGAATTTCCAGACCTACGGGTTTTAGAATTTCAAAAAAATCAAAGAATTAATGCTTTATTCATATTTTATAGAATTCTTTTAATTGCTATGCAATATCCAAAAATTAAGAACTCTTTCACGTGGAGTCGATTCGCATTTAACTAATTTCAACTTGTAAAATATAATATATTTAAAAATCCTCATGTAATTTTAAAGCACAATTTAATTTATATGTTCAATTGAATGCGAAAATTTTTACATGTTGTATTAATAATAGTCGTAAACGACCAACACACTAAAGTAATCTCACCCTGCAAATTCACTTTGGCCCGGCCCATAAAAATGATACATGGCGGCACTTAAGTTTCGCAACGCCTCGAGGTTTACAGGCGTTAGAGGCCGGTAAGGAATGTGTGTCCCATAAACATAATCACACTCATCAGCTACTCGTACATATCGATGGTACACCGCGTTCCGTTTCTTACATGCGTAGGTGTAAAATATTTCACTACACCTTATAAATTGAATGTGAAAAAGTTTATTGTTGTCTTTATAATGTAATTACTCGCACTTCATTTACGATCATTGTTTTTTGCCATTTCGTCAAGGGTTGTAAGTTTGTTTTTCATGTCATTGATAATGTAAGCTTAGCCTGAATACCAGTAGAATAATAATTGTTAATTGTTTTAGTGAACATTGGTTTAGATGTATGACTTTTAGGTACCTTCACCTTAAAGTCATAGAATAAAGAGTTAAGTTGAACTTGAAGTCTTACTTTTATTTATATAAAAAACTCTAAAGTTTCAACAAAAAAAATCAGTTAAAAGCAATAGATAAGAAACACCCTCTCTCACATATTTTTATATCTGTATAAATATTATAAATATGAAAGTTTGTGAGTATGGATGTTTGTTACTCTTTCACGCCAAAATAGCTAAACGGATCTGAATGAATTTTGGTACAGAGATAGATTATAGCCTGGAATAACACATAGGCTACCTTTTATCCCGGAAAAATATACGGTTCCCGAGAGATAGTTTTGTTTTTGTTTCTCTAGAAGCGAATCCGAATAAAGCGAGGGTGAGCCGCCAGTTTATAATAATAGTGTATTTGAACAAATACCGAAATACTTGTCGGTAGTAGTTAGAGTTAAAAATTAGCTATATTAACACAATTCAAATATACTTACTACATACTTAATACGCTATAAATAAATTGTTTTTGTCAAAAAAAAATGAAATTAAAAATATATTTTGATAAAACAATTGTCATAAAAATATTCTATTCAAATATAAAATATTTCGAAGCTTAGCAAGGGAATTGAATTGGATTATTAAATAAAGACTTCTGATAATTCAATCATGTCGTTGTTTATACGATTTATGTGACGTCACTCTTCACATTTTGTATTGTGTTGATCTTAGTGTTTACAAAATGTTGTCATATTTTGTTATTAGTAAAACTATGGAATAAGCCAATAGAAATATATACTCTGTGAAAAGTTCAACTTTTTACGTATTACGGTTCATGCGATACAGCCCTCTGACAGACGCACAGACGGATGGACGGACGGACAGCGGAGGCTTAGTATTAGGCACTTAGTAATACGCACCCTTCGGGGATGCGGAACTCTAAAAATGAATATTATAAAAATCATAATATTTCTTAATAAAAATTTGAACATATTTCCTGTTCTCAAATTAAGTAAAAATGACATATTATGTTGTCGTATTGTTGTGATATTGACAAATATAATATATTTGTCAATATTGTAAGAGCCCTATGCCCTTACAAAGAAAAGCTTACACTGCCTCAAGTATTCTTTTGTATTTAAATGTATGCACCTGACGTCACTTGTCAAAAAGGTCATCCTATAGTAGAGTGCTCGGAAGTAAACTTTGTAAGCGCTTAAGGAGCTGTCATTTACATCAAAGGCTTAGATCGAGCTGCAATATAATCTTCTCGAGTTAAAGTATCAGTATTTGTAGAAATACTGGTACAATTACCTTTACTGAGGATAAAAATGACAACCAGGAGATGTCTAAAACAAAAAAAAGTGTAAGTGTAGTGTACTTATGTACGCATGTAAGAAGATAAATATGGCTTATGTATTCAGCTCTGTTTAACGTTCCACTGCTGGGCACGTCTCAATCCGATGGGGAGTAGGGCACCGTCCACCATGAAACTTGTTAGATTCTTTCAGACGGGCAGGTTACCTCACGATTTTTCCATTCACCGTATGGCAAATGGTAATTACGTTGAAAATGATTCGCACATGAGAATATCAGAAGTGCAAGACCCTGGATTTGTACACACATTACTTAGTTTCATAAGTGAGAGCGTTGGCACTAGGCTACCAGTTCTGGTGGTCACACTGGCTTCAGAAGTCTGAATATGATCTCTTTTTTATTGATTTTATTTAATTCTGTGTTTAAGCTAACTTCTCTTAGATTTAATTATTGAGTTTGATTTGTTATGTTCAAAAGTTTGTGAATCAAGATTGAAACTTAGATATTGACTTAGTATAAACAATTCTTGGATTACGAAACTTAGTTTACTAATTCTGATAGACTTTTTAACGTGCAGTTTATTATTTATAAGACGTTTTTGTCAGATAATGGATCTCGGGGAGAGTTATATTTTTTTTATTTGTTAAGAGGAAAGATGACTTTGGTATTAAGGATATTTAAAACATTATTTTTTTTTTAATTTCTCTCCAAAAATATCTGTATCGATGAAATTAATTGAATATTGTCACTTCCCAATTCATACAGTACTGACGAGTGTCACCCGCACCATGATATAATGAAAATAGTATAGTATACATATAACCTTACCCATATTGATGTGAAAATACTTTCGATATTACTGACGATAGTACCATTTATGTATCTCTTCAATACAGCTTTCAATTGCAGGAAAGCGATATTCTGCAAGTTTCAGATTTGTTTAAGGAGTTGCTATTGACATAATTTGTTATTTGTCGATTAGGGAAATCTATTCACTATTTTAATTAAATAATCAATATTCATGCAACCATTTAAATCAGAAAACTATTATGTTTCAATTTAATCACTACTATAAGTCGTTATTTGTAATCCGAGATACAGAGTATGGCAAGCAATGATGCCCAGATTCCGCTGTAATAAATTATACAGTATGTGGCCAACGCTCAGCTAAAATCTCATTTGACGGCAAGCGAGCGATGCAGTCTAAGGCTAAATACGCTCACTTAATTAATTATTCGCCGGTTTTTGCAGCAGGGTTTTAGCAAGAATGCAACTTTAGTCCGTTATTGTAACATTTGAAGCAAAAGCGATGTCAAACTACACTTTAAATTGAATTATGCAAAATAATTTATGACCAGCCTATTTACGAAGTGGTTCAGTATGACTGGTGTAGTAATCGTCATTTCAATTGTATTCTACAACTACAGTATTAGTAATGCAATAATATATTCATTATTATTCAATTAATAGATAGCTTTTTGTGTACAATTTTAGTTGATTTAAAGAATTCAACCTTTTTTTAACGTCACGCTGGTCACGGTACAAATCTTCGGTCAATGAAAAAAAGATTATTCCTTAGACCACTACGCTGGCAAAATGCTGGGTTAGCGAACTTCATACGTCTTTAGAAATTAGTGAGGTTCTCGCAGACATGCAAGTTTTTTCTTGAAATTCCGCTTCATTATATTAGAAAATTGAAAAAAATGTATTGAGCAGATAAAAATCACCAGAGGTGGGTTTTGATTTCTTGAATTGATTTTTTATTGATTGATTATTTTCTTGATTTGATTTGATTTTTTAAAGCAAGCGATTAATGGGCTACTACTTGCTGTTGCACTTTATAACTTGAAATTAAAATATCTTGTTTTTCTAGCCTAAGCATTCCAGAGAAAGATAGCATTACGTTTTTTGTTATTACATTATGCGTTATCCTTTTCCCCCGCAAAAATCACAGTAAACTCCCCCACATACAACTTCTCGTGCCTACAACATATTATGTCTATAAATTTGACCGACGTGTCCAATATTTCAGTCGTTTTCACCGACCTGACCGGTTTTAATAAATCCTATAGGACTTTGCTGATTTGGTTGCTTTGGAATTTAAATTAATAACCACTGTGAATGATTTATAATACAAAAATAAGCATATATTATAAATTCTGTCACCAGCTCCTCTATAATATTTTTTTTAATTAACTTCGGCAATACAAAATTTTTAAATCGATTCGATAAATTATAATTAAACTTAGCTAGCTAACTTAACTCTGGTAACTAAAAAAATCAAAACAATTACAAAAATAAAACAGATACACGTGATATGGCTTTGAATTCAATATATAAAAAGATCAAATTATACAAAAATCCAAAATAAAAAAATAAAACCTATATAATTTAGTTTGGCTACGTACACTGAGTATTTATTAATTTAAAAATAAGAACAAACGATTACTGATTACTACTGAAAGATATTAATTGCTTTATTGATTTTGCTATTAACATAAAAATGTATAGAAACTAAGGTTTAGAAAATCTTAAGTCAATCCATGCCTCCCGCAGGCACAATGATTAATCGTAGTGGGGGTTCTAACGGAATATAACTATTTCTGCTGTTGTCCGAACAACTGCCAGAATCAGCCGTTATCCCTAACTTACATTTTGCAACGTCTTGAATGTCGATTCCAGTGTGAAATTGGCAAATTGCTTGTAAAGGAATTGAAATATTTGTTGACACTACTGTTACGTTAGAATTTCTTAATAAGAAAATATTTGTTGACAAAGGGAAATCTATCTATCTATACTAATATTATAAAGAGATAAAGTTTGTGATATTGTGAGTTTGTGATGTTGTAGGGGGTAATCTCTGGATCTACTGAACCGATTTTCAAAATTCTTTTACCAATAGAAATCCACGTTCTTTCTGAGTGTTATAGGCTATATATTAACTCGAAGAATGAAAAGACTTTTTCATGGTAGTAGGATTTGCAAAGTAAGTTGGAGAAAAAACGATCGAACGAAAGCGTTTCTTAGTAAGGCATAACGATAAGAGATAATATATGATTATGTTCTAGAGAAAGTTGATGAAGGATATCTGGATGTATAGATGTATGGATGTTTGTTACTCTTTCACGCAAAAACTACTAAATGGATTTTAATGAAACTTTACATTAATATAGCTCATAAATCAGAATAATACATAGGCTACTTTTTATCTCGTTAAAATGTACGGTTCCTGTGGGATAGATTTGTTTTTGCTTTTCTAGAAACTCATCTCGAGCAAAGCGAAGGTCTGCCCGTAGTATTTGAAAATAATAGATACTAGCGTCTTGTCCTCGCTTTACTCGGATGCGTCTTTGTAGATACACGTTAGGCCTATGTGTTAATCTAGGTTTACCCCCGAACCCCCCCAACGTGCGTTCACCTTGTCGTGGTGGGGGGGCTCAGTAGTGCCCGGCAACCCAACCGGGCGCGAAGCCAAGAAACGCACAGGGAGGTGGCCCACTTCGGTGGGCGGTGGGAGGTGGCTCTCTTCGGAGGGCGGTGTACCATGCGGGTTGCTCCTGGTACTTCTCTGATAGCAGAGTGGACCTTGGAGCAACCCCGTGGTTGTTGTGGTCTGCTTCGGCAGACCTGCCGTCGGGAACCAAAAATCGAAAGCGTAAGCGATCCTGCGACGCCCCATTAAGACGGGGGAAGGCTTTGTTGGGTTTTAGTGGGTAGTACTGGCTTTGCCGGTGAGTCCCACACCTCGTGCGTAAATGCATTTCCCAGCGTTAAAAAAAAAAAAAGGTTTACCCTCGAAACAGGCGATCTACCCTTAAAATCAAATTCTATTATAATGACTGTATTGTTTACTGTGACTGTATAATATAAGAACCTATAAGATGGTAAAATATAGGTATACTCGATTTTGAAAATATTAAAAAAAATAATATTAAAAAAATCTTGAATAGAAAATATTATTATCAGAAAAATTTACTATTTTAGTTTTGGACCATCACAACTTTCATAGTGTCAGAGTAGTTTTTTTTTTTATATTTCGGTAATACAAATACGAGTACATTCATACTGAAGATGCGAATGCAGCTGTCTATTTTATACGTCATCAAATAAAATAAAAAAGTAAAAAAAAAAGATAATTAAAATATTATGGTAATAAAGTTCGATAGATATAGGTATTTATATAAACTAGCATACATAGATTAGAAGAACATTAAAAACTAACTAGACTGTGCAAAGAACTGGTACCTATTGTTACTTAATCTTTTACTACAAGGCGCTTTTTATTTATAGGTATTGATAAATTAAGTGCATAAAGTACTTTACAGCATTATGAGGGAAATGAAGCGGGCAGATGAGTTGAGCTGTATGTAGGGTGGTGGTCCTGTAATACTCGTTTACCGTGAAGCCAAAGGAACTTTATTTTTAATCAGTATACTTGCATGATACTAGATCCATAGAAATGATTTTATTAATTAAATGTTATTTTAGATTATGAAGATATATTATGTAGTATAATTTTTAATTATAAGACTTTTTAACAATACTAATCAATAATGCCCTTCATTCATTCTGCCCTTTTTAATGTGAGCACGGGCATGCTTTCATATGAGGGGCATCAGATCAAACCCCACCATGTTGGCAAAGTTCTGGTTGGCGGATTTCACATGACTTTCGAAAACTAGCTAGGTTTTCTCAGACATGCAGGTTTCCCCACGATGTTTTACTTCACCGTAAGAAAAGTGGTAATCCTGTTGAAAATGTTTCAGCACATGACAATATCAGAGGTGTCAGACCCGAGATTTGTACCCACTTCACTTGGTTTCCCAAACGAGCGCGCTTCCAGTTGGCTGCCACTGCCTTAGCAATGTCTTAAATGTTTTATATTGAGAACATGGCTAAGCGTTTACGCCTTTCACGCCTTGTTCTACTCAAAAATTGCACCTGTTGGGCAAGACGTTACGTCATTATTATTATTAAACTAACATGTACTAATTAGTTAATCTATATATTTATATATGTATCTATATATAAAATGATTTGTCCTGACTGACTGATATATCAACGTATAGCCTATAGACCCCTAGTCTTAGAAACGTGAATTTAGAGGACGTATTCCTTAAATGATGTAGGCATCCAATAGAATGGATTTTTCGAAATTCATCCCCCAAGTAGGTAAAGTAGGCGATAAAAGATGTATAAAATTCTGTCATTCTTAATGTGACGTGAAAACGTAGTATTAAGCTTTAGATAAAAAATAAGAAATATATTTATTTGATGTTTTTTGATTCATCCCTTGAAGAGGTAAAAGGGGGTAATAAAGTTTATAAGGGCAAAAAAATGTTTATGATTAGAATTACTCGAAACTCGGTATTGATGAAATTCAATACAATTAAATTTATTTATTTATTTGGTTAATCAAGTTGTACACAATACACGATTACATAAATATACAATGATATTTTACAGTTTGCAACTTATAATGATAAACACCGCATGCATAATGACAGGAAAAGTGGCGTTTGACAAAAAAAGGTAAATTTTAAATAAAATAATAAAAACAAAAATGACACGTAAGTAATAGAAAAAAGAAACAAAATAAAAAATAATACAAACAATACAAAATTTTTGTCTCACAGCTGGGTCTACTTCATAAACAGTAATATATTATTAATTTTACGAGGGGGGTCGGAAAATATGTCGAATTCTCTTGCATAGTATAAATATAGCATAAATAAAAACGTATTTTAGAATTTTTCAATATTTTACACCCCCCTTAGGGGGTAAAAATGAGTGGTGAAGTTGGTAAGAAAATCCGTCATTTTTATTGTTAAAATTAGCTTTACAAAATAAAAATTAAGGAATACGTGTATCACTCAGATTATTTGAAATTCGTCCCCTGAGAGGATACTTATACATTTGAAATGAATCGCATTTATAGTATTAATAATAATGGGTTAATAATATTCATGAGATTATATAGGTACTACTAGCGATCTGCCGTCGCTTTGCTTCGGGTTCGTACGTAGACAAAAATAAATCTATTCCAAGGGAACCTTACATTTTTCGGGATAAAAAGTAACCTGTGTGCTAATCCAGACTATAAACTATCTCTGTGCTAAATTTCATTCAGATCCGTTGAGCCGTTCATCATCATCCGTCTATCCATTCTATTATGAAGAGATACTGTTATGAAGCAGGCTAAAGTCGTACAGTTATAATGAAGTAAATAACATACAGATACGTAAATACAAATATTTAAATAAATATTAATATAATACCGTGCAAAACAGTATATATCATAATGTATGCCATAACACATATTCCTACATAATTATTATAATAAAAAGTTAAAAGAACATGCAAACTGATATACATATCTATGCTAAAGGAATCAATCATTTATCCAAGATTAATAAGACATAGACAAAATACCGTTATTACTTTGCATTATCGCTATACTTAGATACATTGTATTAATTAAATTTGTACTTTTAATGAGCAAATTCGCTACTCAATAAAATTATATTTTTGCAACGTGGGATTGTGCGTGGTTTTCAAACATATACATAAAAGTGCACCATGAACCTACTTCAAAACAAAGATTTTTGCCATAAGCTGATCTTTGCATTTACAGATATTTTGAATTTTGAATAAAAATAGAAAATATTTTTAAAAGTTGCATTGAATGCAAGAAAGACTTGAATGGCTGCACTTTGTTATCTATACATATAATAACACTGTAACTAAGCCGAATCTGTACATTAAATATTTTTTAGAAAATCTTATTGAAATAAACATTATTATCGATGCAGAGGCCGAATCTATAGTTTTTAGAATTTTTGTCCGTCCGTCCGTCTGTCTGTCTGTCTGTTACCGCATCACAGAAAAACCACTGGAGGGATTTTGATGAAATTTGGTATGGTGATAGCTGGTCATCTGGGTCAACATATAAGATACTTTTTACCGCGGGAAAATGTCTCATTTCTGAGAAAAAATATAAAAACTGTAATGTAAGAGTATACTAATATGTAAAACCTAAGAAATTGCTTTTTGGTCATC
The DNA here is from genome assembly GCA_951806755.1 of Brenthis hecate. Taxonomy (NCBI): domain Eukaryota; kingdom Metazoa; phylum Arthropoda; class Insecta; order Lepidoptera; family Nymphalidae; genus Brenthis; species Brenthis hecate. The sequence goes on from OX638267.1 coordinate 302,111, forward strand.
TGCGAGCAATGCTAGTAATTAATAAATGTCAATAAGTAAGTATATTGTGGACGTGTCATAGCGTATGGAGCAGGTTAGGCGTTTTAACTTGAGTTTTTATTTAAATGCAAATCTTAAGCCTTTTCGAAAAACTCAAACGAACCATTTTCTAATCTTCAGCTCTACATCAAAAGATTACTAGGCGTGATTATTATTGCATGTTTGGATTTTACAACCCGTAAGAATGTTTTTAATCTAAGAATAGAGAAATCTACCATAGCAAGGTAGGAAGGCTTATAAGAACTTGTTATTATTAAATTGTAAAGTGAAGAAGATTAATTATACAAGATTTAATTTGCTATTATTAGTTCAAATACTAAACATTTACTCTATTTCAAATTAACTTTTGTGTAAGTGCGTTCGAACAGGTATTATTTTATACATAAAAATAATTAAAACTAATTTTCAGTTTCATTCAACAAAATATTATCCTGTTACCAGCCACGTTAAGGGTACGCTTTCCTCCCATCACATTGGTAAGGAAAATTTTTAAACATAAATAAATACTATATACATTTTACCAGATTCCAGTTATGTTATGCAAGACTACTTGAAAGAAGGAATAATTTCAAAGGAATAATTTCCAAATAATATGTATTAACGAGTAAGGCATGTGTCTACAGCTTTTCGTTACAGGCTACGAGCTAACCGTAGACCACGTACGTAAGCCACCGTCATGCCACTAGGAAGCCGACTCAAGCGTAACTGTTAATAAGCCCTGCGGCCAAACGTGGCCTTTCATTGTGGGAACATATTTAATCACCTTTAAGTTTTTCCCGGCATATGACCTCTATAGATATAGTGTTCAAAATGCTGACTTCAATTTAAAAAAAAACTAATAAAGTGAAGAAGAGTAGTAAAACATTTTCTATCTTTAATAATTTATTTAACAATACATATAATTATAAAAAATATACAGTATTAACATTTCTGTTTTGTACTTATATAACCGTGTTATCCCCCACCGTAGCAATGAATTGAATTCTACATTTTTCGATGACCAGTACTATGGAGCTTTTTACGTACAAAATATTCTTATATTATGCTTATATTGCTTATCCTATGCTACTAATATTGTAAACGCAAAAGTTTGTGAGGATGGATGGACGTTTGTTACTCTTTCAAGCAAAAAATACTGAATTGATTTTGATGAAACTTTACAGTAATAAAGCTTATATATCAGAGTAACACATACGTAGCTGCGGGAAAACGCTAGTAGTAAAAAATTAAAACAAAAGACACTGAATTTAACCTTAAATATATAAAAATGCAAATATTTTATTTTTATGATATTGTAAAATATACTTCAATAATAGATTATATTACTTTTTACACAATTTATATCTAATACCTTGTTGTAAACTTGCTTTTTCAACCGACTTCAAAAAAGGAGGAGGTTCTCAATTCGACTGTATGTTTTTTTTTTATGTTTGTTACCTCAGAACTCCGTCATTTATTAACCGATTTGGACAATTTTTGTTTTGTTTGAAAGGTTATACTTCCAGATTGGTCTCATTTAAATTTCAAAAAAAAATACCACCCCTAAGGGTGGAAAAACAACTAATGATGAATTTAACCTACTTCTAATTGTCATATTGACTTGAAACTTTGCAAGTATTTCTATTGATAGTACAATGGTTCGGTGTTGTTGACCTGATCTGATGGTAAGGCCAGAAGGTGGATAGGTGGAACTCTTCAACGGCTAATAGTAGATACTTTAATTTTGGGTTTATTTTGTTTGATTTGACAAGCCTAACACGTTAGAATCCTTACTTTCCTACTACTGTTTACACTAAAAAGGGAAAAATAAAAACTTTTTAACAAAAAAATAAAAACCGGCTTCAAACAAAAGCACTAAAAAGTGAAAAATAACTGATTGGTAGTTTTCATTTACTATACATACCTAATTAAATATTTTCGAAGTCGGTGTGCTTTGCTTTGTATGGGCTGGGACCGATTTCAAAAATATTTGATTAGGTAGGTATGTATTTAATAGGTAGGCTTTAATTACTTAGCCAAAGCACACCGACTTCGAAAATATTTAATTAGGTATGTATAGTAAATGAAAACTACCAATCAGTTATTTTTCACTTTTTAGTGCTTTTGTTTGAAGTCGGTTTTTATTATTTTTTTTTAAAGTTTTTATCAGTAGGTGTTATATATGTTAATCTTTTAAATATGTATATAGTTTATGTTGCTAAATATACTAAATTCATAATTGGCTAAAATAAATTAAACTCTATTAAAGTATAAAGTACACAAGAAGTTTCTGTATGTTTTTTACTTATTATGTTTCATTTATTTTGGCCAATTTAGTAAATACATATATTTAGTAACAATAAACTGTTTACAAGATCTGTATACGGATCAATCTGGATAGGAACTAAAGTAATAAGGCGCAGTGGTTTCTAAGACTTTCATAAGTTTCTCATACACGAATGAAGTTTTGCGGATCAAGTTTAGATGTTAATACTTTCCTTGCATTGGAACTGTCCACAATAGTGTTTTACAACTTTATATATTACTAGCAAAACCCGCGGCTATGTCCGCGTTGAATCTAGAAAAAAAACTCTTTGGCTTTATGTTATACACCGAGCTATGTGTTTATATAATATTGTTCATACAAAATTACTAAAATTGCGATTAAAAAATGGGGGGTGTATGAGGGTGGGAGTAGGAGGGTGAAAAATACTTTACGAACTATTCTCATACTTACCAAATATACAAACATTGAAATCGGTCGAGGCGTTTCGGAGGAGTGCGACCACAAACACCATGATACGAGATACTTATATATTAGATTAAACTGACTTACGAAAACTTGCCTACTTTTATTTTTGTACACAAATTTAATAAAAAAATAATGTTTGTGAAATAAATTTTGATCAAGTTTGAAAATTGTTTAATTAGTTTATAGCTATATTATTTTTATTATAGAAGCATGTCACATGGCTCCTAGAGTCCTATGTAATATGATACATAATATGTATATTTTACATTACACTGTCTTCAAAATTTCTTTAAAATAATTATTTACCTTCAATAATTTCTGCATGAGTGGAGAGTTCTTCTGAAAATGTACATAAATCATTATAAGTAATATATTAAAATACGTTATTAAAATCGGATTGCAATCGACAAAAAAATATGTTTAGTTAGGAAATAAATGAAACCATACCGGGGGTCGTTAGTTTATGATAAAAAGAAGGAAATAATAAATAAATAAAATAAATAAATATATTGGGACATTAACACACATCACCATCTAGTTTCATGGTATGCTACGAGGCTTGTTTTCCTAGGATACCAGATAGTTGATACACTACACATTGTTATATAACTTTAAATACATACTTACATATTATAAATATAAATACCCATGGCTGGAGTACAAGCATTCGTGCTCGACACACAAATTAATGCCCCCGGCGGGACTAGATCCCGCGACCGCTGGCATAGCAAGTAGGGTTACTAGAAATTGAGCCAAACGTGTTGTCAATCTCAAAGGAAATGGTACTAGTAAATCATTTTAGAATCGTGTGTGTACATATGTAATTATGTAAGTTATCGATGGGGCAGTTAAAATAGACTTAACATATCCACATCATTGTCCGATACAAAATGCTTTAACCAATTAAATAAAAGCAATTTTGTTATTTTCCATATACAATTAGTCAAAATTCCACCACAGACAGTACCTGTATGAAATAAACGATAAAGCCATACTAAAATAATGGTTAGTCTATATACTAATATAAAGAGGTAAAGTTTGTGAGTTTGTGAGTTTGTGACGTTGTAGGGGGTCTTCTCTGGATCTACTGATCCGATTTAAATGAAATTGGGTAAGAAGATAGTTCGAGACACTGGAAAGGACATAGGATACTTTTTAACCTAGAAATTATCCCTTAAGAAGGTAAAAATTGGGATCACAATTTGTATTGGGACGCAAGCCAGAGACGAACCCGAGCGAAGCGAGGGTGAGTCGCTAGTATAATATAAACTTATGTTATAAATATAAATTTATGTTATAAATATTAAACTACTATGTTATACTAAAATACACATAACATATAATTTATAGTGGTATTTTGTTCATTATAGTATTCAAAAATCATATATAGTTTTTAATATATAATTAGTATAATAAAAATCGTGAGAAAACCTGCATGTTTAAGAGAACCTAGCAAGTTTTCAAAAAATATATGAAGTCCGCTAAACCGCACTTGGCCAGGGAATAAGGAGAATAATAAAAATGTATACATTTAGTAAGCTGTCCAGCGAGAATTAAAAGCTGTAGTATATAGTTATAAAAAATATATTGTTAACAATCGATACAAAAGATAATTTTAATTCAAATAAAAGCTGCATGTATGCACAAGTTCATAAGCTTAGGACTTTTAAGTGTGACTTGTAAAAGTTAAGAAATTTCCTGAAATGGAGATTTAACTTCCTAAGTACTGGGCTCATTGTGTTTTTGCTTAATCTTGTTCAACATGAAAACTTTTCCTAGGTAAGAATTCAAGGCACTAAATAGAAGGATGTCACGTTCCTAGCACTTGTCGTCAAGTTTGCTAGTAGAGCCACATCGTGTCCACAAGTTTTCACATAAACTCTACGACTTCACAAACTTATAGACGCCGATTTCTTAACTAATGCACTATACGTCTTTTATTTCAATATGTTGAAATCTTTTCTTTCCAACAACGTTTTAAAAATATAGTAATTTAGTTAGTTACATGGTGTAGACATACATACATGCAGCACGTAATTTGAATATGCCAAAGTTCTTCTTAATCCTTATACTTACAATAGGATGTTGTGTTTTTATTCAGTTTAACACCTCCAGGTAAATTTCTAAGAAATTAATTAAATTTCTAAGAAATTAACTGTAACGCCGGCGTGTCCGCGGTCGTGGAGGGATTAACAAAAACATAAAAATAAGCAATTTATCAATTTGAAAATAAAAAATTGCTTTACTAGGAAAAATACAACATTGTACTAAAAATTAATAAACATATTTTTGAATCAGTGTGAAAATATTTTCAGTAAAACTCATTATTCTTTAACATACATATAATATGTAATTAGCGGCTCGCCCTCGCTTTGCTCGGGTTCGCCTCTAGACAAACAGATCTATCACACGGGAACCATACATTTTTCCGGGATAAAATCCTTTTTGTTATTCTGATGTATGAACTGTATCATTGTAAAGTCTCATTAAAATTGAATCTGTAATTTTTGTGTCCTACGCTGTATAAGTTACTATAGTTTTTTAACTATCCCACAGAAACTCTTCAATCTTATGGGATAAAAAGTATCTAAAATTTTGATTGGGGATATAAGGTACCACCATGCAAAAATTCATCTAAATCGGTCTAACAGTTTCCGGGATTAGCCAGACAAACCGACAGAGAAACAAAAATCTGAAAAAAAACTAGATATGTTCTATTTCTCTTCCTACATCCCCCTGACTCGGTTTTAGCATTTTTTTTTTCTATGTACAGACATTCGACCTCTACAGTTTTATTATATGTATAGATTTTAACTTGGATAAAATTAATATTAATTAAACTAAACCCATTTTTGATTGTAAACACTGGATAATTTTCTTCTAAATCTGTAACTTCAAACCATTTATGCCGATGGGCAATTACAACTTTCAAAACTTTACTCAATGTGGTTCTATTATTAGAAATTTCGACACAAGCATACGAATATGCTAATTAAAACCTCAAACTTAATGTACCTTCGCTTTAGCAAAGGTATTGCGGCTTTGTAAAGGGTTGTCTTACAATATACATAGCCGAACTAATTTTATATTCACTAAAGCAATTGCTCTGAATTCAACCAAAACCGCCTAATTTACTAGTAAAATGGGCAAGGTTATATTATTCTAATGACAAGAACAAACAACTATTATAATTATATATTATGTTATGTGGATACAACATTTGTTTTGTGGTGGCTAAATTATCAGTCTTTTCATATATTATATTAGGATAGTTTGAATGGCCACTAATGAGGTACTTAAAAAAAATTGATCAAGTGCATGTCAGATTTCCATATTAGAATATACGGAACAATATTATGGTTTATAAATTATGAATGTAGTGTAAATCAAATATGTTCTACAAATTAAATGATGTATTAATTTGTCAAATTTTCTGGGAACTAATAATATGGATGTATGGAGCTTATTATACAAGCTTAAATGACGTGTTTATTATTATAAAGCTCAGATTTGACATTATTAAAAAAAATACATATTCATACACAATGGTAGATCATTTTTAGGTCACAGTAGTTTTGTTTTAGTTACACAGGAATATCTTTGTTAGAATAAACTATGTCAACAAGTTCAAGATGAATTCCCAGCGTAAAATAAATGTAGATTTAAGTATGAGTATTACATATCCCATTCTAGTAATACGTGACATTTTACGACCATTTTATACCATTCTCTTTATATTCGAATTTTCAGGCGTTGGAGTTCAAACATAACCGTAACATTATTTTTTACGTTCTTGTAAATAGAGTATTGTAACAATTTGTAGGCCTCATTTTTGGAATATTTTTTTCACCGAATAAGAAATATAACTGTAATCGAAACGCATCAACCGGAAATTAGTACCTAACAATAATATAATATTCCCTCCACGACGCCGGCGTTACAGTTAACAATTATAGATTTTTTAGAAATTTACCTTTAGGTGGTATACCCAAAATTATGTACATCAGGCAAATAAAATATTGTGAATTTAACCCTGTTGTTTAAAAAAACATGATTCATTTAATTAAAAATAAACTAAAGTCTGGGTAAATATTTTCGTTACAGATATCTTTATGTAAAACAAAGTAGCGGCAGTTTGGGCTGGTTTAATTTACAATAATAATATTTTATTTCAAAGGGATCAACATACTTATTTTTATGGATTTTTAAAAGTCATCATTTTAAGCTTTAATAATAATCTATGTAGCTTATGTAATACACTTTTTTAACAATATACCTATAACTCAATCCTCGAATTAGAATTTCTTTATTTAAGCTTGACACCCGTAATTAGATCACTTAACACTATGTACAGAATCATACGTTTATTTTCTCTGCAGATTTGGAATGAATGAGCTGCTAAAGCGTACACGTCACGTATCCTCAAGAATTATTATATGATTTGATTTAGAAAACCCTAAAAAGTTTAAAAAAATTTTTAGTAAGTACATCTCATCATCATAATCATCTCCCTGCCCATTAGGTACTGCTGTTAGGATTTAGCAAAAGTTTTACGACCGGCCGCCTGCCTGACATTAACCCTTCTTGGGAATGTAAGGAAAAATGAGCGAATGGAAAATTAGTACATCTGAAAATGAAAAAAAAATGTGTAAGTCTCAATTCAATTTTCTTATTAATGGCTTCAAAGTGCGCTAGTTGAGCACAGTTGTGTAAATCTAAGACTGAAAAAATAATGACATATACCTTATGTTAATATATTGTTAACAGTGTTGATATTTTTTGTACCTACCAAGAAACATAAATTTATGTCCTTTTTTTATAAATATTAATTAAATTGCGCTATATGATTTACTTTTAGAGGAAAAGGTCCGTTTAATTACCACTCATATGATCGAAAAGTTTTCAGAATAAAAAAATCCTTCCTTTTTTATTGGGGCAATATAAATGGTAATTTTATACCATAAATTTACTGAAAAAAAAGATATAAAATTATGTAATATCATACTGATTGTTATGTTAATAAAACGCGAAACGTTAGGTATTGATTGGCAAAATTTTGCAAGCATATTCTTAGAATTCGATTAATTCCGAGGGTATAGCCAAAAACTTCAATCTTGCTGCGAAAAATCCTTTTTATAGAACTGGTATTATGAAGACGGTGGATGAAAGGAGTAAATGGTGCGAAATAATCTGAGCTCTTAGTTCTACGTAGCTGAAAACGAATTTATTGCTCCTCGATACTCATAGCGACCCATTTTATTGACACCTTAATACCGCACCGAATACCAGCATAGCTATAGCGCGCACGTTCCGTCTTTTTCTATTAAATACCTTACTTTTGCTTGTGGCTTCGTATTTCGCATTTATATAAGCCGTAATATATGTCGATTTATGTACAACGACGAGATCAAAACCCTACTTGCTACTTACATACCGTATAGTCACAGTACTATTATATTTAAATGCGATATATGTACATACATCATATATGTGTTGCTCGCGTACAAACAGCAGGATAGATTTGGATAGCACATCTTTAATCTTATATGGAATAACATAGCTATTGTTAATAATAATAATAAAAAGGTGGCGCTTCTTGTATATAATGTTTCAAATAAAAAGTGAGCCTAAGTCGCTAATATAACATAATTCTTTGGCTGTTTCTAACATTACAAACAAAAAACATAGGAAATCGTTCCAACTTATTATTATTTTTAAATTCTCAACATTCAAACTTTCAAACTTTTTTTACTCTACGTGAGATATGACGCGTTGAAATAAATAGAAAATTAATTTTTGTGCAAAAGCAGTTCTGTGTACAGCAAACAATTGAAAAAAAATTATTGACTAGATTCCCGACTCAATCGAAGCCCAGAAAAAGTCATCAAAAAGTCGCTCTGTTGTTAAAACTGGCACGTAAAGCTGAACAAACTTTTATGCATTCACTGACCGGTTAGAAATGAACAACATGTACACTCTTTTTACAGCATTTTCATTTCTCTACAGACCGTGCATAGGCTGATGTATGCGTATTGTTACAGTTCAGCGAAACGTTAGATCGTAACTTATAATAAATATTTATATAGATCATTTTTCTGTAAATATATATGTTCCTACGAAATATATGATAAAAACGATTATTGCATATCCGATGGTATTCAGTATATATATTTAAAATTATTCAAGCGTTTAGGTATTGATGGTAAAACATATCAATCGTTAGCAGGGAATATCCAGGCGAACGATTTTCCATGCCGTTGAATATATTTGAAGGTAGCTGAAAATACAAACGCTGTAAAATAAAGTTAAGCTTCCGTTATGGAAGTAAACGAAAGTTAAATAGAATTTTTACTTATTTTTAGCAAAACAAAAAATGTAAAAGTCTCCACCAAGAAATAATATTTTAGTCATCTTAGGTTTATTTATTACAAATGTAGTCACTGTTGTACGAAATAAACTTTAAAAAGAAGGTAAAAGCTATACCAATATTAAATAACATTAGCAGTCGATACTTTATAATTTTGTCTACTTTATTTTATATTTCAATTTTAAGAAATAATTTAAATATATTATTAAAATTTTGTTATAGACTACAGATCTAAGTCGGTCTTACACTGAAGTGGCTTTGTAATCTTTAATTATAAGGTTTACAGTAATGAACCAACATTTCTGTTACACTTAAAATTTGACCTGGGGTTAGTTTACTCGGGTTTCTTTTATCTTTTGCTCAGAAGGCGTAAAATTAATGTTTTGTGTATTTGTTATAATGTATTTTATTCAAGAGGCAAGGGTTGGGAAGCGGTAAGCGTTTCATTATTCTAATGTTTGTGGGCGGCGTCTAGCTAGGCCAGGTGTTGCGGAGTAAATGTAAATATTTTATTGTGGAGGCACAAACAACGCCTGAGAGATCAATAAAATTTGTTTGTTCTGTAAAATGCTCTCCGTTGTCTGGTTTATAGATTGTGTACATGAATTATTCAAATATTCGATTGGGAAATACCTTACCAGTCCATTTGTTTTAATGTCCCGGCTGATGAAACGTGTCATTTATAATTTTTTTTGCTGAAAATGAAGATATTATAACTTGCATATTATCAGAAATTATATGTAGTTTTGTTTTTAGGATTCGGATATTTATTCTTTGCTCACTTATTCTCTCTTAATATATAGTAGAAATATTCATAAACTAGCGACTCACCCTCGCTTCGCTTGGATTCGTCCCTAGGTTAATTTTTTTGGATCGGAACCCTAATTCTTTTACTGAAATAAAAGTAGCCTAAGTTACTCCTTATAGCATCAACTACCTGCTAGTGAAAGAACCGTACATTTTTTGGGATAAAAAGTAGCCTATTTGTTATTATGATGTACGAACTATATAATTGTAAAGTTTCATTAAAATCCAATCAGTAGTTTTTGTGTACTAAGCTGTATAAGTTACTATAGTTTTTTTAAATATCCCACAGGAACTCTTTAATATTCTGGGATGAAAAGTATCTAAAATGTTGAACGGGGATATAAGGTACCATCGTGCAAAATTTCATTTAAATCGGTCTAACAGTTTCTGAGATTGACCCGTACAAACAAACAAACAGACCGAGATAAAAAAGTGGGAAAAAAACTGGATTTGTTTTATTTCTCTTTTTACATCCCCCTGACTCGGTTTTTCGCAAAAATATTTTTCTATGTACAGACATTCGACCTCTACAGTTTATATATATATATATATATATATATATATATATATATATATATATATATATATATATAGAAAGAAAACTTGTAAAATATGTATAATTGAGATCGTAAGGGTAAATATAAAAAACTTAATCTCATTTTAAATAAATCAAATAATTTTAGTGGATCGCCGTAAGGCATAAAAATTGTAAAATTTTGGAATAAATATATAAATAAATCTTCATAAAAATTGTTCGACTGCACTTGTTTCTTTTTGGTGCCTTTAGTATAGATTTCTCAGATCGCGGCGAGTGTAGGTATCTACATTACATTTGGCTTGGCACCGACATCAAACCTATCAATAGGTAGCACATACAAATAATAGTATTTTATATGAGGTATATTCAATTATATCTAATAGGTTCTTCTGTAAACTACAGTAGGTAGTAATGTAACGATTGGTTATAATATTTCTCAGTTTCTCCGCACGCTCGCTCCGCTTCAATGACAGGTCGCCTTAATACCCACTTATCGGGACACGGGGTAATAAAAATATATAATCAACCTAAATGATAACTCCTAAAAAAGCCGTACACAAACTAAAATAAAATTACATCGTCCACGTAAACAAAAAAAAATCATAATTTTTTTTCATAAAATGGAAACTACTCGGCCAAACTATTCCGCGTCAGACTAAAGAAGATCATAAAGTTCAGTGTAATCGGTGTACATACATTAAAAAATACCAATTGAATTGAGAACCTCTTCCTTTTTGAAGTCGGTTAAAAAGTAACTTAGCGAAATGGATGAGCGCGTTTCACGCAAAAAGTACTGAACCGATTTTAACTCACTTTTGTGTAATGTGGGATAACTTATTACTCGGGTCAATACTTAGGATACCTTTTACTACAGTAAAATCCTTCATTTCCACGGTAAAACGCATTAGCTGGTTCTATCGAGTCGTTCTTAGAAATTTACATGTCTTACGCTGGCTAAACCTTAATATAATATATGTGATATACATATCAAAACAATGTACTAGAAAATTCTATGTCTTAAAGGCCTACAGAAAAATCTGCAAAAACGTAAGTCTTTCTGTTAAGGTACACTCGAAATAACTATTCATATCTATAACGCACTTAGGGAAGCACCCGAGTGAAGCGTGGGTAAGTCACTGTATTTTATATAGAAACTTAGTTATTCTCTACAGAAAAATAAATAAAGCTTTAAAAGGAATGTGCTATACTAGAAGTAGCATCATTTTCATGGGAAAAAATGGGTTTCAAAAATGGGTTTCAAAATGTTAACTTTTTAGTTTTTAGTATAAAAAATTTAAAAAATCTAAAATCAGCCAAATCCATTTACTATACCTGGATTCTGAGGTATAAACCTAATTTCACTCGACTATTTCATCATTTTGAATAAATCAAATCATTTTAAATTTTGCGTAATTCTAAGAAAGTATTATGTTATTTAAATCTCACTGAGAAAGGCTCGTCTTTCAAAGTTATATAGTGACTCGTTTTTTAGTTATAAAAACTCCTATTTCATCACAATCTAATTAAAGTGTTTGTAAGAAACTCGGTAGATGTCGATTCAGATCTGCCCGAAAACTTGTAAGTAGGGGACCCTTGATAAAACAGTAACACAATTTCACCTTTTTTTTTGCAAAGTGATCTTGGGAAATGAAGTATTATATTTGAAATACAGTTTCATATTACGCGTAAGTTAACAACTAAAGTACTGATACGAGTAATTTTTGAGTACTGTTTGAGCCCATGATAAGACTTGACGAGGCCTGTAATATTAGCGCCCCGTAATCGAAAATCCACTAAAATTTGAGTAATATTAAGTTTTTTTGTTTAAGTCACATAAGTAACCAGTATCTTTCAATAAATCTACATCTACACTATTATTATTAAAAAGAAAGATTTGTATTTTTATTTGTTTGTAAAGGATAAGCTCAAAAACTACAGTACACAATTACACTACAAAAAACAAAAACAGTAAGGAGATAGCTTGAGACCCCGGGAACAACATAGGATATTTTTTCCGGAAATCATCCCTTAAGGGGGTGAAAATAGGGATGAAAGTTTGTATGGGGAATCAACTTAGGGACGAAACCGAACGAAGCGAGGGTGAGTCGCTAGTGGATTATAAAATGCAAAAAGATTTTTTCTAATACGAACCCCTGTTTCATAGTTTCATTAGTACAAGTAGATGAACAAACAAAATCTTCAGCTTTATATCACTACATACCTATTATTAATTAAAGTTGAGTTTGCATTATGGTTTTATTATTAGAGGGTATAATTTACAAACATTTTGCAAACATAGTATGTGTAATCTACTAGTTTAATGATATATTTTGTCGTCGTCTCCCGGTCGGTCTTACCCGGGTAGGATCACTTAACCACGATGCCCTGAAGGCTGGCCTGCCGAGGCAGACCACAACAACCTTGCAGTTGCTCCCACGATCCTCTTTACTATCAGAGAAGTACCAGGAGCAACCCACATGGTACACCGTCAACAGAGTTGGCCGCTTCCAATTGTGTCTCTGAGCTTGAACTTCATGCCCCCCCCCATCCCCCTACGCCCCTTCCTCCCTCCACGACAAGATGAACACATGTCAAGCGAAGGGAATCATGAAGGGTTATAGGCTATCAAACATCACCCTGCAGTTTATAAAAGTCGAACTTTAGCTGTATGCACTTCTTATCTATATAAGTTGTAACTAACTTTTAACTTAATATTTTTTTTATTTATTATAAACAAGATTTTTTAACTACGTACCTACTTTTAAAATTAATTCGAATACTTAAATAATCTATATTATGGATAAAATTTTAAGCCTTCATTAGTTTAGTTTAATTTTAATATACTTCAACTTATTTTTACCGAATTCAACAAAAGAGGATATATTCATTTTGGATGTTAGTTTTTAGGGTTCCGTATCTGAATGGCCCAAATGGAGCATTATTGCTATTACTCGCGTTTCCATCTATCCGTCTGTCCGTTGTCCATCGCACAGGTTTTATAGGCAAACGGTTGGGAGCAGTCTTCAAATTTTCACAGTATAAGCATCTTATTGACCCAAATCATATAAATTGTCAAAAATATTTTAAAATATTTTTACGGGGGGTTCCCATGTAACTAAAGGGGCGCACGGAAAAAAATCTGACCTACCTCATCGAAAGGGGTATTGTTGTTTAGATCTCCTTGAGTAGATAAATACTGTATTTTTGTTTTAAAAAATATTGGAAAACAATGGAATGGGAAGCCACCAAAGTGAGCTTTTTTTTACAAAATTTTGTTCCGAAGAATTTTTAACTTCCAATTTACCTCTGAACTTGAAGAATGTTTATTATTACGTATATTTAACCAACAAATACCAATATAAAAATAAAATATTGATAAATCAGATTTTTTCTTTGAAATTCCCACATTTTTCTTATTATTCCGCTATAACAACAAATAAATAAAAAACCAAAATGGTGAATTTCAAAAAGGCTGCCATGTAAATAAAATAAAAATTGATTATGGTACGGAACACTTCGTGTGCAAGTCCGAATCGCACTTGACCGATTTTTTTACGTAAGTTATGCGATAGCTTCGCTGTATGTATGTAAACCAATTTTAATTAAGGGTACGCATATAGTTTTTAAAAATACCTAATATTTATTCATGAAATTCTACCTTTCATTGTGATTTTTGTGCTAAAATAGTTTACACAAATGTTGATATGACATTTTATTATCAAAAACTACGTGGAAGCTAAAAACGGTATCTTTGATAAAAGGAAAACTTTTTACCATTAGACTATACCCTTGAGACTTTAAAAGCAAGAAAAAATAACTTTGGCATCCTGTTACAAAAACGGACGTTTTTATGTTTCAATTATAGTTTTGGTTTTCTGAACTGTGTATATTTTATTCCAATAGGTCGATTGAATAATTTAGACTGGACATGTTACTCCGCTTTTTTATCCGACTGCGATGAAACCCAAAAGAGGGTTATGTTTTTGACCTGCATGTATGTATGTTCGGTCCGACCCTATGTTCACTCCTAATTACTAAATGGCTTAACCAATTTTGATGATTTACACGTCTAATTCATACGATAAAGCAAGTGTCATAGGGTACATAAATATCATTCTAAATCACAATGGCGCCAACTTGTATCTCGAAATATTTTTTCATCCGAATTAATCGAGTGGGATATCAAAATATAATAATAATAATGATAATAATAATAATACCTTTATTGACGTAAATACAAAAGAGTTACAAGACATTTATATTTAAACTATATAATTAGCACAACCTTAGTTTAGGTATACTAACGTCTGAACTAGGCCGAGCCTGTATCTCAGACGCTAGCCTCTTCCTATTACACAATTTTTTTATTACTAATAAATTAAATGTAACATAATACTAAAAATATATATGATATACAATGTGAACAATTTCGAGATACATCAGCGTAGGTACTTGTTTAATTTACTAAAAACATCTACCGTCATTGTGTAATTTTTAGTTATTATTGAAGTTAGACCACTAAAGCTATGAGTTTAAGCATTAAGAAAAATATGTATACTGTTTAATTATTTTACGTAAGGTTTTTTTTTTTTTAAACTTTTTCTATAGATATTTTTTTTTAATATGATATATTTTGAACCAGTTTTATATTATTTGTATATGTTCATTTGTAAATAATTTGAATAATAAATTTGTATAATTTATGGTTTATGGCATTTATGGTTGTTTATTTGGAAATATTTAGGTATATTTTACATTATTTATAGTTGTATATGTATAAATATTTAGGCATATTTTTATTATTTGTAGTTTTCTGTATTTAGGTACCTATATATTATATCTTTATAGTTGTTTATTTGTAAAAATTTAGGTATGTACTCATATATGTAATTTAGCAAACTAGTTTAAATTTAACTCTTTGTTTTAAATTTTGCTAACAATCATTTATTATTTTTGATTATTATGATCAAGGTCATTATTAATATATATGATAATTTTTACTATTTTGTAGGAATTTTTAAAGACTCGGTAATATACCAGAAAGCACTGATATTTATTAATAAAAGCAGTATTGAACTTGGTCGCTGCACAGACCCTGTTTTGACGTCTACTTGCATTGTTATAATTATATGGTGATTTTTCATGTTGAGATAGTATTAAATTAACAATGAATAATTGTCGAACTGTTAGCACGCCACATTCTGCGTATAAATTAGATGTAGGATATCTATAAGATTTAAATTTTATCACTTTTAGCAGGGACCTCTGAGCTCTCTCAAGTTTTATCATATACGTTTTCCGTGCTCCACCCCATGATGTAATGCAGTAATTTAGGATGGACTGGGAAAGTGCAAGATAGATAGTCTTAAGCAAATCAGGATCAGCAGTATGTCTTAACTTCTTGAATATGTATATAAGTTTTCTTGTTTTTTCTATAAGATGGCTAATATGAGGGCGCCAAGATAATTTTTCATCTAAAAGTACTCCTAGATATTTTATAGTTTGGGTTCTTTCTAAAGTATCACATTTGCAATGGATCTTCCTTTCAGTTTCGTTAAGACATGAATTGGTGTGAAATTGGATATTGAAACTTGATGGTAAACTACGTTCTGAGTTAGTAAAAAGTAAATATTTTGTTTTAACTGTATTAAGTGTCAATAAATTATCATTAAGCCAATTAAAAATGATGTTTAATCCATTTTCTGCATGCATTTTCGCGATTTCCCAATTTTCTCCAAGAACAACAAGAGCAGTATCATCTGCAAATGTAAATATTTTGCAATTTATTAACCGCAAATTGCATAAATTATTTATGTAAATTAAGAAAAGTGTTGGCCCCAAGACACTTCCCTGGGGGACTCCGTAGTTGATACCATTGTCACTGCTATAAGAACCATTTATAGTAACCCTCTGAGAACGATTTCTCAAATAATCAGTGAATAGTTGCAGCACTGTTCCACGGATACCTATTTGCTCCATTTTTTCCAACAGTCTAGGAATACAAACAGTGTCGAAGGCCTTTGTAAGATCTAAGAACACGCCTACACATTTAGTTTTTTTATCTATATTAGTCACTATAAATTCTACAAGATTAGAAACTGCATGTGCTGTTGATTTACCTGCTCTAAATCCAAATTGGTTATCTGATAATATGTTTTCTTTTTCCAAATATGATATTAGCCTCTTGTTAATAATCTTCTCTAAAATTTTGGAAAGTGCTGGAAGTACCGAAATTGGACGATAATTACTGACACAATTTTTGTTCCCAGTCTTATAAATAGGATGTATAATAGATATTTTAAAGATTGTAGGAAAAACACCCGTAAGAAAGCAGAGATTTACGATGTGTGTCAGTATGGGTACTATAATGTCTCTTGCAAGTTTTAGTAATTTAGTAGGTATTCCATCCCATCCAAGCGCGCTATCAGTTTTTAAATTCATTAAGGTGGCATTAATTTCTTGATTTGATGTTAATAAAATGTTAAAAAATATAGGTTTTTAAGTGGCGGTTCTAAAAATTTAAAACATATATGTTTAAAACTAATTCAAGATAAGAAAAATTGGAAATTAAAACCAAACATGACTAACCTAAAAAACAAAAATTAAAAAGCAGTAAATAAAAAAATTATTTACAAAAAGCAAAGTACATATATATATATTATGTACATGTTTTATAATTGTTGTGTGTGTGTATGTGTCCGACTGCATATACTATGTTCCTTCTTCAACTTGTTCTCTTCTTTTTAGCTTGCTTTTTACGCATTCGGGTTTTTTGTTCTGTAAATTAATATTCATCGTAACTTTTTTGTATTATATATTATTTCTTTATCTTTTTTTTCTTCAAATTTTGAAAGAATATTGATTTTTCTAGTACTTTATAAGTACTGATGTGGACAAATATATTTTTGTAGTAACAACAGTATAAAAAATAAATTATTGTCGTCTCTTTAGTTTTCGTCTTGTCGCTTTTTATGAGGGTATTTATTTTTATTTTGTTATACGAAAAAAAGCCTTACAATATTATGAAAAAGAAAACATTTTTACCTTATTTCTGGAAAAATTAAGCAATTTTATATATGACGTAATTTCCACTGACTTTATTTTTTATATTTATAAGTGTAAAGTGTATCTAAAGGAAGTTTAGAACCTGGTATAGTACAATGTTATCTCGATGAAAAATTTGCTACACGATTAATTAAGCGTTTTTTGAAAATTAATTTTCGGCTTGGCTGAGCTGGTTCGACCCAATGACGCTGCATTATGCATTTTACTAACGAACGCGTATTCCGAGAGCTACGTACAGAAATTTTGAATTCTGAATATACATAAAATGCAGAAATCGTTTTAGCCTTTTCTTTGAAAGCAGCTATGAGCTAACCTTTGCATGTTAAATTATTTATTGAGTGTGAATAATTACGTTTAATGATGATTCTTAAACTTACATAATATGACATCGTTATGTATTTTTTTGTCCACTATATTTTTTTTAAATAATTTGCGATAGTAAATAGAATGCTAGTTACAGAAAAGTTAGATTTTGTAAGTACATATTTTTTTGCGTAGTTTGATTATAAATTATTATTCCGCTCCTTAATATTACTATACAACGTTCCTCAATAAAAAGGTTATTCAATTAAATAAAATTTAGGCTTAACTGTACAATCTATGACATCGAGTTCAAACTTCATATTTTTTTCACTAACAGATCTCTCTATAAGAAACCTATATATAAAGTTTGAGACCGCGGAAACAAATAGTTTTGTCAAAAAAAAAATTCAAGTTTCAACTTTTTATGAAATTTTACCATTACCATACATTTATACACGCACCTATCGATGTTTTTCACAAAGTTCGTTACAATATTCTATGTTCTGAGTTGTTATCAATCATTATTGTAGTTAAACACATAATTTAATACTTAAAATCTTGATTTATATTTACGTAATAACAAATATAAACTGGTATATAGTATATTGGTTATGTGATATGTCAATGTCAGAATTAGCTAAATAGGAAAAGCGACGCCAATTTGAAATGTTAGTTTTAGTATCAGTTGCAATTGTTTTTTATTTCCACGCAGGAAAGCTTTATCAAAATAGGTTTAGGTTATGTTTTGGCAAAAACCTTTCTTTCTAAGTTGGTTAGGTTAGAACAGTTAAAACAACGCACGAGCCGAGCGAGCGAAGCGAGCGTGCCGCGGTAGCGGTCGGCGAGTGCCAGAACGACTAGAACTTTTAGATTTTTTTTCATAATCCGTAGCCACTTTTTCGGTACCTATTATTATTATACACGCAAAAGTTGTCTTAAAACTGTCACCAATTGTGTTTAGGTAATTATTCTAGTTGAAATATAAAACAATGTAAATTGAACCTTAAGTGCAATGCTTAAAGTTGTTTTCACAATAATTTTAACCTCAAAAATTGAAATTTTGAAAATGAAATATCTCGAAAACTACTAGCCTCCGCGGTTTTTTTTTTTAAGGGGGTGTCCCCCAACACCCCTTCCCTCCTACCTCACCCTCTCTCCTCCCTTAAATCGATGTCATAGATTGTACAGTTCAACCAAAATTTACAAATCCAGTAGGTAAATCCAAAGTTGAGAGTATAATTAAATTTTAAAATTAATAAAAAAATTTTTTTAATGTTTAGGCCTTTCATCTATACAAAGGCAAAGAAAAAATAGTTCAGTACCTTTTTCTCCTTTGTTTGTCAAACGATTTTCTTTTTTTTTTTGTGTAGTGGACAATCTCGAATAGAACCAGTTTTTTTATACAGATAGGTAAATTCTATTTATATATTTTTTCCTCAGATTTTTAATAATGTTTATGCCGAATTTCGATCATTGGGCGAACACTTGTTATCGTAAAATAATTAATATGTATTTTATATTGATATATTTAACATATCGTTGGCTCACTATTACAAGGTTCTATGTTAATTTTAATGAAGTATAGTAATTTGACTTTAAAAATTTTGACTTTCGAAAAATTTATACTTATTAGTCCTAATGCCTAAGTGGCTACGTGATGCTTTCTAGGAACTAATAATTGGATATTGACTTGGATATCAAGCAATATTATCGAAATTAAAATAACATAGAACTTTGTGATACCAAAAAAATATTTTTATTTATTTTAACCAGAACTTAGGACTTTGTTTCATTGAAATAAGTAAAAGATATTAGTTTATGTCCAAGTTAAGTATTAATTTTCTTGAGTCATCTGAACTATTATTATATGTTATCATGTCTCAGTACCAATAAAAAACATTACTTGTACATATGTGAAATTTATTATCATAAAAAATGGTTTACACTTTGAATATTGCCTCATAGAACTCCTTGTCCACTGTAGGCATCCATCGATACATAGATTCTGCTGTGTGTGAACATCTAAAGCTCACTTCAAGTCTATCTATACTATAATAAAACTGTAGAGGTCGAATGTCTGTACATAGAACAAAAATGCTAACCGAGTCAGGGTGATGTAAGAAGGCAAATAGAACAAATCCAGATTTTTCATTTTTTTGTTGCTCTGTCTGTTTGTCTGTCTGTACGAGCTAATCTTTGAAACTATTGGACTGATTTAAGTGAAATTTTGCATGGTGGGTATAAGGTATTATATCCCCGGTCAACATCTAAGATTATTATTTATTATTATTATTTGTTGGGTGTGGTGCCGAGGTCGGCCCTAGCTACGTCGACCAGTTTTGGTCCATTGTAGCTCCCTTTATAGTAAGTTCAAAGTTCTCCGCTTAGTCCTGTTGACTCCAGGAACTTCCAGATTTTCTGCGCGGGGAGCATCTGTATCTCTTCCGGTTGCATAATATGCTGCCCTAGATAGATACTTCTGCGGTGCATGAGTGGGCCGCACGAGCAGAGGATGTGCATAGCAGTTTCCTCTGTCTCATGGCATAGTCTGCACATTGCGGTCCGACTGAGGCCGAGGGTAAACATATGTTTATTGAGTTTGCAGTGACCAGTAAGTATTCTGGTTACTGCACTGGTTTTATACTTGTTGAGTTGAAGCAACTCTTTTGTAAACTTTTTGCGATATCCCTTAATTAGCGCTTTAGAGTGTATTTGTCCAGAAGTGGATTGCCACTCTTGAAGTGCTTGGCGATTGCAGTGAATTTTGAGAATTGAATAGGCATGTTGTTTTGCAATGCCACAAAATGGTTCTGGGCCACATTCAGGGGTTTCAGCGCCCCTTCTTGCCAATGCATCAGCCTTTTCATTCCCATCTATGCCTGAGTGATCCGGGACCCATCTGAGGGTAACTCTGTTGGATGTGCCCAGGACATTCAGATTATCCATACAGTCTTTGACCAACTTAGAGTTGGTCTCAAGAGAATCTATAGCCATAAGTGCTGCTTGGCTATCTGAGTTGATGTAGATATTTTGGTTTCTAAGCTTTCTCTCCAGGATGACTTCAGCACATTTGTTGATGGCGAAGACCTCGGCTTGGAAGATGGTGGCCTCCTTGCCCAGATTGACACTCATGTCAAATCTAGGCTTAAGGCCATAGATACCGCACCCTACATCAGATCCTTTCTTGGATCCATCTGTAAACCAAACATGACTGCCCTTTTTGTGAGACTCTTGGTTTTTTAGCCACATGTCCCGGTTGGGAAGATCTATTTGGTACTGTTTAGCGAAGTTAAACTCTGTACTCATGCCATCGACTGGCATTTTCAGAGTTTTGTGTTCGAATGTCAACTCTTTGAGTTTATTCATATATTGCGATTGCAACTTTACATTCGATTGTGTACAGAGCCTGTAGAGGCAAGATTTAGCTTCTTTTTGCACGTGGAGATATAGCGGAGCTATGTCCAACAAAGCATTTAGAGCGTCACCTG
This sequence comes from Brenthis hecate, assembly GCA_951806755.1. Classification (NCBI taxonomy): domain Eukaryota; kingdom Metazoa; phylum Arthropoda; class Insecta; order Lepidoptera; family Nymphalidae; genus Brenthis; species Brenthis hecate. The sequence continues at coordinate 323,449 of OX638267.1, forward strand.
GTGCCGAATGGAAGGCTCCCGTGATGATTAGACATGCCATCCGTTGTATGCTGTCTAGTTTACTCATAGTTGTCTTTTGTTTGGTTTTGTTACACCATACGACTGAGGCGTATGTTATGATCGGCCTTACCACGGCGGTGTACATCCAGAGAGCCATTTTGGGTTTGAGGCCCCACTTGGCTCCAGCCATTCGACAACATATCCAGAGGGCCATTTTGGCTTTTTGTATAATGTTGTTGAGGTGAGAGTTCCAGGTCAACTTTTGATCAATAGTGACTCCAAGGTACTTTACCTAATTTGATAGGTTAAGGGTTTTGCCATTGAGTCTGAGTTCAGTCAGCCTTTCAAGCTTCCTTTTCCTGGTAAATGGTACAATAACTGTTTTATCAGCGTTTATTGATAATTCATTTTCTCTGCACCATCTTGTGATGGTATTGAGAGCTCCTTGTAACCTGGTGGAAATTGTGTTCAGGCAGGGACCTCTTACTACTACAACAAGGTCATCTGCATAGCCCTGTGTATCGTAGTCAAGATCTGCCATGATTACAAGTAGTAGGTCTACAGCTAGTGTCCATAATAGGGGTGAAAGCACTCCTCCTTGCGGACAGCCTCTTGTAGTGTAGAAGTTGTGCGAGTGTTCGTTTAACGTTACTTTCGCACACCGGTTGGAGAGCATATATTCCACCCATCTGGTGGTTGTGATATCAACACCTTTTGCATTTAATCCTTTCAGGATGGTTGCCGTAGGTGTGTTATCAAAGGCCCCCTCAATGTCCAAAAATGCAAATAGAGCTGTCTGCTTATCCTCTAGGGACCTTTCTGCCTTGTCGATCAGAGCTACTAAGGCAGATTCTGTGGATTTACCCTTTTGGTAAGCATGTTGGTTGCAGGAAAGTGGTCTAGCCACAAGATACCTAGTTCTAATGTGCTGATCGATTACTTTTTCCATTGTTTTTAGTAGGAAAGAAGTAAGACTAATAGGTCTAAAGGATTTGGGCTGAGAGTAGTCGTTTTTACCGATCTTCGGTATAAAGGTAACCTTGACCTTAGTCCATTGTTCTGGTATAATGCCCCAAGCAAAGCTTGCTCTAAATAATTTTACCAGATGCGGGATAAGGAGTTCCATGCCCTGTTGAAGCAGAGCTGGAAAAATTCCGTCTTCCCCTGCTGATTTAAATGGTTTGAATTTTTTCAAAGCCCATCTAATCTGGTTCACAACATCTAAGATACTTTTCATTCAGGAAAATTTAAATAGTTCTTTTTTTTTTTTTTTTTTTTTTTAACTTCTACTCACGGGAACTCCTTAATTTTCCTGAATGAAAAACATCTAAGATACTTTTCATTCAGGAAAATTAAGGAGTTCCCGTGAGTAGTAGTTAAAAAACTATAGTAACTTATACTACTTAGTACACAACAACTTATGCACCTAATTTAGTAAAATTTGGCATGCTGATGCCTTATATTGCTGGTCTAACAACAAGTTACTTTTCATCCCGGAAAAATGAACGGTTCCCGTAGGATATACCTGTTTGTGCTTTTCTAGAGACGAACCCGAGCGAAGCGAGGGTGAGCCGCTAGTTGTAAATAAAACTCTAAGCATAAAACTCTAAGCAAGGTCCTCTGTTTAACATAGAACCTTGCTATCCTAAAAAAAAGCAAAAATTGAATGGTTCTATGTTTAACATACTTCGTTATTTTGTGATTTAAAAAAAAACAACATAGAACTCTGTAAAATTGAATATTGTTTAGGTATAGTGCTGCTATCTAGTGGTTTGTTTTTGCAAAACTGTAGCGAATGACACATAGAACCTCGTAGCATTCATAACTACATAAGTACTAAAATTGTAACATACAACCTTGTAATATTGAGCCAACGAATTATGTATAGTTAAATAAAGAACGCTTTTAAACTATCTACACAACATAAATAAATCTGCATAATATTGAAAGAGGATTATTCTATCCAATTTGTTTTTGCATTGCTAACATCACTCTTCATTAAACAAAGGATGTCGATAATACTGTTCGGAATTGAAACATTCTTTATATTCTCAATTTGTCTCAATACTTACTAGTTTATTGAGAAAGCCAGTAAAAATATCTATATTGCGCTATATTTTTATGTAATTACTAATAAAGTAATTGTTGTACTATATATTATGTAGGTACATAACACTTTGTAACTGTTATACTACACTTAACTTTTTGATTATTAAATAAATCGAGATATATATATATATATATATATATATATATATATATATATAATATATGCAAATATTTTCCATTAATTGACATTTAAAGTGCTTCTCAGACTTTAGCACAGTAGGGTAGGTTGATCTAGGAGTACGCACTTCCCCCCCAACGTGCGTTCACATTGTCGTGGTGGGGGGGCTCAGTAGTGCCCGGCAATACAGCCGGGCGCGAAGCCAAGAAACGCACAGGGAGGTGGCCCACTTCGGTGGGCGGTGGGAGGTGGCCCTCTTCGGAGGGAGGTGTACCATGCGGGTTGCTCCTGGTACTTCTCTGATAGCAGAGTGGACTTTGGAACAACCCCATGGTCGTTGTGATCTGTCTCGGCAGACCTGCCGTCGGGGCGTCGTAGTTGAATGCGTAAGCGATCCTGCGACGCCCTATTAAGACGGGGGAAGGTTTTGTTGAGTTTTAGTGGGTAGTACTGACTGAGAAATCCCCGAAAGCGGTGATTAAAGGCTTACCAAAATCGGTGCATGACACCCTTCCCACTGAACTAGCCTCAATAGGTTTTCCGGAATGTATCGTATCCGAAATCAAAACCCTGCATCCAACTGAATACCCACCTGTTCTTGTCCAGTTACCAAGAGGGACGGATATGACTAAATTTAAACAAATAAAATATGTGATGAATTGTGTCGTCGAAATCCAACGTTATAAACCTAACAAAAAATTAGGCACCCAATGTTTTCGGTGTCAAGGCTTTGGACATGCTTCCAGAAACTGCAATAGGCCGGTTCGATGCGTAAAATGTACATTTGCTCATCCTACATGGGAATGTCCTAAGAAAGAAAACGACGGACCAGCCCGATGTTGCAACTGCCAAGATAACCACCCCGACAATTATGCTCAGTGCCAAGCACGACTACAATATATTGAGCGAATCCAATCGAAACGTGAAACTTTACGTAAGGCTGTAATTCCCAAAATTACTAATCCAAAAATTAATCTGCCTGGCATGTCCTGGGCTAAAGTCGCAAGTACAGGTAAGAAAGATCAGACCAGACCAAGACCTATAACTCCAGTAGATGTAGCTAAAAAGACACTTCTGAGGAATACTGCCTTTTCCCAGCACGATACGAATACTTCGGATCCTGTAGCGACGACTTCCCAGGACTTTGAAACTTCAGAAATGCTAGAAATTCTCACTGTTATAAAATCCATCAAAAAAGAATTCGCCAAGTGTAAAACTTTCATGGATAAAGTTATCTTAATTTTAACTCATCTTGGGCATTATGTTTAGTTGTCATGAACTTCGCATTATGTATTGGAACGCTGACGGCGTTCACAGTAAGCAACAAGAATTAGCTGAACTTGCGGTGAGTAAATTTAACGTCGACATAATTGCTCTTTGTGAAACCAGGCTAACTGACCGCCTCACTCTCAATATACCTGGTTACTATTGTTATCGTATAGACAAACGTGTTAATAGAACCGGTCAAGGTATAGCTTTACTTGTTCGTTCGGATCTAGATCATAGCTTAGTGTCTGCTCCTAAAACTCAGAATATTGAAGTAATTGGCATTTCATTAAAACTTACTAATTACAATGTTATAATCTATTCAGTTTACCAATCTCCAAATCTCCCACTCCTGACTAACGATATAGATTTAATTTTATCATCTGGTTCCCGAGTCCTAATCATGGGTGATATCAATTCAAAGCACCCGCTGTGGTCACCTGGGCCAAGTAATACCCATGGTAATAAGCTTTACGAGCACATGCTTAATAGTGATTACGTTATCCATGCTCCACATGAGCCAACACTTGTGCATTACCGTGTAGAACACAAACCATCCCTGCCTGACTGACATTCTTCTAAATAAAAATTTCAATTTTCTCTATAATATTATTACTATCCCAGCATTATCTTCTAATCATTTTCCAGTGTTTGTTACATTTATAACTAAATTTAATCGTCATCCTATTAAAAAAATTAATTATAAAAAGGCTGACTGGTCAAAATATCGTAATTTTCTTAACAATAATATAACACTATCTCCTAAAATATATAACGATACAAATGAGATTGATTCAGTAATTGTTGATTTTCAAAACTTGTTACTAAAGGGCAGAGACTCTTGTGTCCCCATTACTACTCTAAAACCGTGGAATATTTCCTCCTTCCCACGACGTATTAAACGACTCATTCAGCTTAGAAATCGTTTTCGCAGGTATACAACCTTAGAATCAAACACTTTTATACGTAAAATACTAGTAATTAATATTAATCAATTAAATTTTCAAATTAATCAAGCCATAAGCGCCTATAATGATAAAACATGGAATATTAAATTAAAAAGGGTTGATAATCCCGGGTCTGACCTCTGGCGACTGGCGAAAAGTATCCGTTCCACCACAACCTCTCCTATCTCGAAATTGAAATGTGAATATGGCTCGTTTACTACAACCCAACAAGAACAATGTAACGTCCTTGCAAACACTTTCGAAACTAACATGCTTTTAACTCATAACTGGCAAAGTGATATCATACCAACTATTGACCAATCCATAGCTGAACTTAACGAAAGTACGTCTAATGAAACCATTAAGCTTGTCCGCCCAGTTGAAATTAAGAAAATTATATCAAGTTTAAAGCCCCGTAAAGCCCCTGGACCTGATCACATCAGTAACATACTCATTAAAAATCTCCCACAAAAGTCTATTGTTCTCTTAACTAAAATATTTAATTCTTGCCTTATGCTTAATTATTATCCAACTCCATGGAAAGTTGCGAAAGTTATTGCCATACATAAGCCGGGTAAGGATGCAACAGATCCCACCTGCTATCGCCCAATTAGTCTTTTGCCCTGCCTTAGCAAGCTTTTTGAAAAGATAATCTTTAAACGACTACTTCGTGTATCCGAACATCATCTCATCGATGTGCAATTTGGGTTTCGTCGAGGCCATTCCACAGTCCAACAACTTGCCAGAGTTGCTGAAACTATTTCCCATAATTTAAATTTAAAACAATCAACGGGAATGTTTCTATTAGATATAGAAAAAGCTTTTGATACTGTCTGGCACAATGCCTTACTTCATAAACTCATAAGACTTGGGCTGCCTTTTCCGCTTATAAAAATCATCCAGTCATATTTAAATGATCGCAGTTTTCGAGTCCACATCAATAGTTACTCATCTATCTCAAAATCAATACCCGCAGGAGTGCCACAGGGCTCAATATTAGGACCATATTTGTTTCTTCTCTATCTAAACGACATCCCGGTTCAACCACGGACAAGTTTAGCCTGTTTTGCAGATGACACAGCCTCTTTTACTACCTCCTCAGATATAAACTTGATAATAGATCGACTTCAACTCTCCATTGAACAACTTCTATTCTATTTCCATAAATGGAAGCTTAAAATAAATGCATCTAAGACAGAAGCTATTCTATTTACTAGAAAGCGAACTTTACCATCTCGAACGCTGAAAATTGGAGGGTATACTATACCTTGGAGCAAAACAGTTAAATATCTTGGCTTAAAGCTCGACAGTAAGCTCAACTGGACCGAAAACACTTGTAGTCTACGACTTAAAGGTATTAAAGCATTAAATGCCCTAAATCCAATCTTAAATAGGCGCTCATGTCTAAGTAGTAGCACAAAGCTACGTATTTATTGCACCCTGGTACGTCCATGTATTACCTACGCATGCCCTGTATGGAGCGGCACTTGCAAAACGAACATTAAAAAGCTACAGACCTTACAAAACAAAGCTATCAAATATGCCTTTAATACTCCCTTTCGCACTAATCTCCACAAGTTACATTATCAAATAGGTCTTCCAACAATTGATGTTTATATTTATAAATTATCCGAAAAATTCTATATCCATGAAAATACTAACCACAAAAATAAACTAATAAATAATATATGTAAAAGTCGTAAAAATAATCTTCCTTATGTCGATAAATATAATCGATACAAATTGCCGCATCACTTATTCCTAGACTATGAACCATTTGTATAGGAACATTCGTCAACACATGCGCGTGTGCTCTTGCCGCTGCCGCGAGTGCTATTCCCGTTCGCATTACCGTGTGACATAAGATCGGAAATGGCGCGCGCGCCGCGGTGCGGGCTCACTCGCCTGCGTGTGCGATAGATAACATGTTACGTTCTTGTTGCTTACTGCTGACTGCTTTTAGTTGGTATTTTATTTACATCTACCGACCACGGTTTATTTTTCTTTGTATAAAATTATGATATAAATGTAATCGCTTTTCTAAAGCCTACATACTTTAAATGATATACTGTTCAATTATTAATAAAAATTATTTATATGCACATGTTACCTTTTGCTATAAGTTTTATATAAGTCTGTGTACTTGTTAAACAAATATAATAGTATTTAATATGTACTTCTAGGATTAAATTTACACTAGAAATGTACTTAATTTAATAATTTATGTGGATTAAATAAAGAAATTTTAAAATAAAATAAAATAGTGGGTAGTACTGGCTTTGCCGGTGAGTCCCACACCTCGTGCGTAAATGCTATTCCCAACGTTAAAAAAAAAAAGGAGTACGCACTTAAGGTTTAAACAGTTCTAAAATTAAATTAAATATCTCTAGATTTGCAAAATAGATTAAAAAAATCTCTAGATAAACAGCTTATCTTTTATTTTGTACTTAATAATCCCATCTTTCATAAAGCAACATGAAATTTAACAAAAATATACAAAATCGTTAGAAAAATAAAAAAGTGATAATTGCGTACAAGAGCTATTGGATAAGAGTACGCATGTGAGTTGATAAGGGTACGCAAGAAAAATTATTTCATAATTCGTGTCTTGTAGCTCGTACGGGCATCATGTCACCACTCCTGGCGTCGACATCCTATCCAATCTTCATTTGAGGGGTCCACTCATACTTCACCACATGGTGTGCATTTCCACATTTTCTTTTTGGGTGTCTTTTTAGGACTTGGGAAAGTTTTGCAGCCTTCTTAGTAGTAAGTGTCGCAATCCAAAGGATAGTATGATTGTTTAATGGCCAAAGTGTGAAAAATTAACTGCCTCTAAAGTGCAGCGGGACTAGTAGGGCAATAGTATTAGATTAATGTCTTTGTGTCTAAGAGTTCGTACGTTTTCTTGTAACATACTCAAGTCTATACTCTTGCACACATTTGCGGTTTTCTAATCGAGCAAAGCGCAACGCTATCTATTAGCATTGATTGGAATCGCTCTCGCTGTGACCCCTAGGTATAATCGTATTTTTCAAAATATTTGTAGTTTTTTCGCAAATATACCATTCCAAAATGCTAAAATTATTTAAGAAAATAGACAAAAATGTTTAAACTCACGTAATTTCTCTGTTTTTGTAGGTTTTTCTTTTTTTCCGCACAACACTTCACTAGCCTACACTTCATAATAACACTGAAGTTAACCGCGAATCGTAAACAGCGTTATGGCTATTGACACTGCGTACTCTTATCGGATGCGTACTTTTAGACCAGCCTACCAAAAGTACAAACATTTAACATGTATCATATAAACATGTGCTTATACTTACTCTTACAGTTTATACAATTTTAAAAAAAGTTATCATTCCCTATATTAGAAAACAAAATTATGCCAATCAATTACGTTCTTATAATATACAAATTTAATTAAGATAATTATTTAAGAGCTGTCCGAGTTTAAGAAAACAGAAAAGTTATTTGTAGGAAAGCCCCAATTAAGGGCAAAGCATTCTGGACTTAATCCAATAAACCTACTCATTTAGTGAACGGAATGAAAGGTAAATAATTTTAGGGCGAACGCTGAATTGCGCGACAGAATTTCATTCCAAATGAAGGGTTACACAAAACATAAAATGTATTTGCTTGTTTGCCCCAATTGATTAAACAATGTATAGCAGAATCCAATATCGTATGACGAAATAAACCAGATTTAAATGTTATTACCTTACAGAATGGATAATGCTGTTAAAATCGTAGATGTATAGGAATAACAAAACTAGAACAATTATTATTGAAGGTTGTTACAAAATTATTTTTCGTTTCAATATTTCCTACTTGGAACATAGTCCTTGTTACGACACAGTTATAATACTAATAAAATAAAAGGTTTTACAAATAATCCATTGTAGCAAAGTCAGATGAAAAAATGTCAGTTAATTTTTAATACAGAATTCAATGTTTTATGATACGTACCGGATGTAAATATTATTATTACCTAACACACTATAGATATTAAAGCAATAATATAGGTATATCATATTACAGTACAGAGTTATCGGTAATTCGACGTATTCCCTTTGGAGGTGACAGGGGTGACTATTTGCGATAATTTTAACCCTCATTTGCGTTATGCAAAAGTGAACCATTTTTGAGTTATCATATTTTTTAGCTTTTTTTCAAAATTTCTAAATAAGTAAAAAAATTGCAACACATCAAAAATTTGTTAAAAAAAGAATCAATTTAAATCTCATTTTTTAACATTAAACACTGGTTATTCATCAATATTAAAACAACAATCATCGGTCCAAATTTGAAAGTGCGAGACGAAAAACGATATTATTTCAATATTTTTTGAGATTTTCTTCCACTAAAATGCCTTAAAACCAAAAAAAGACGTTATGAAACTTGGCTTGCAGATTATTTACAAAAATAACTATTTTCTTAGCTCTCCAGCAACGCATAACAACTAGGAACTTATTTCTAAGAAACTGAAAAAAATGATCACAAAGGAAGCAGGCGGAAATTCGCATATGAACTAAACCTTAATTCGATGTTTGAATATCTTGCAAATAGTTTTAATGCGTATCTAAGCTAATGCAGGAAGCAAACTGGCAGGTCAAGAAAAAAAAAACAAAGTTTTCAAAGAATTCTTTTTTCAAAAACTTTTCACGCGTGCATTGGTTTTGTTTTACAAATTGGCGCCCTGTTTTTTGAAGTAAATACACTCACGATGTAGTTTAATTTTTAATTTGAATTGAAATACGGAAGAGCTTGATCAAAATGAACAGCGTAGGTATGTTTCAAAATTACGCAAATAAAGAATACGCGGATATTGTGTTTTGTTACGGCTTTTGCAACGGCAACAGTGAAGCTGCTCGTCAAGATTATTCGCGTCTGTTATTATGCAAAAATAATTATTTTTTACTAAAAAAGGTACACATGTCATCACCATTTAAAGTAATATCAACTTCTTAAGCTGGTTTTTTTTCTCTTTACATGCGATCACCCTTGACGCTTGTATAACATACAATTGACATTTGGCGAAGGTATCGCGTAACATGGACCAAATAAACATATAATCGAATTGACTACCCCCTTATTTTAAAAAGTATCACAAACAAAAAGCTCAACCAATTAAGTCATTTCCATATGAAAATAAAACTTTCGTAAAACTTCTATCTCCTATACCTACTGTTAGATTTACGAAGATTGCCGGCTACAATTTAAGCCAAATTTTATCGTAATCCATTCACAGCCATGATATCTTAACAAATAAACAAAGATAAACATCACATCTTTATCGTGAAAGCATAACAAATAGACTGATACATGTTGGCAATTACAATATTATAAAGAAATAAAGATTCAAACATTACTTATTTGTATTGAATAAAAAATATTTATATGTATTTTTTGTACATTTGATCTCCAAATTTTATAAATGGAATAATTCTTAAATATGTCTTTGCGTGAGATCTTGAGCATATTGCTCGCTTTTCCTTATTTCCCTCGGGATAAGTCAAGTCATATAGAGTATAAGTTGTTGTGATATCTTTGGTAAAATAGTATTTATTAAGGATTTAATGTTTATTGAAATAGAAAACGTGACCTGAATATATATTAAGTGTTTAGTTTAGAAACTTTTAAAAGGCCTTAAGTTGATGACTCCGACGAAAAATAACAATCCCTAAAAATAATATTATTTAAAAGCAATTGTTATCTACAGTAGGCATGTACATATGCACATATATAATATGTGAAATGCTTCGCATCGCGACCACCCTCCACGTTTCCTTCTTACGTTTATTTATAGCGAAAGACAGTTAAGTTTAGTACCTACATACTGAGCATTGGTAAAACAGCTTTAATATTTTCACTCTCATTCTATAAAAATAAGCTAGTGTTATTTTAGGAAAGTGATAAAAGCTTATATTTTTAGTACTTTTTGGCAAATAGAATAGAATTTAACTTCATTACTGATAGTTAATTAGGTTACAAACTACAGCATTAAATAATATCACTCAAATATAGTATATTTTATAATACAACATATTTTTTTTCTTTTTACAATTACTTCTTCGGTAAAAGCTCTTTTAAAGTCTTAATATTTATCTTGTAAATGAATTAACAATAAACAACTTTTCAATTTCACCATATTATCATTTCAGAGTTGGGCTTATGCGAATAAACGGCGGTTACAAACGCATGTGTAATTAAAATGAATACGTATTTCATTACGTAGGATCTCGTTTTCTCAAACATCGTGTGGTGTAAGTAATGCATTGTGGAGTGAGGCTCGGCTAATAAGATTAAAAGTGTCTAGAACCACAATAAAATTAAGTAAGCACAAAGCAGAATGAGGTACGTGAATGTGTAATGACTATCTACCAGATGTTCGCGTTTCTGGAACGCATTGTATTCATTCTCGCGTATATAAATTTTAGGCATGGTTAATTATTAAGTGAATGTTTATAAAAATATTAAAAACAATTTAGCTAAGTCTCATGTGATAAAGTAATTTTGGTTTGTTTATATTTTATAATCGCAACTCTCTGGTAAACCACAATTAACTCAATTAAAAAACGTTACGTCACTTCCGCGTCAAGGAAAGAAATGTTCTGAAAACTCCAGTTATTGTTGAAGAATAAATTATATAAAATACTTTGATGTATAATAAGAAAATAACAGTCGATGTCTTCTTTTAAAAATGTAAACAAAAACCAAAAATTAGCTTGCATAATTTTTTCTTATTTCTTTATTTAAAAACATAAAATGGACTTTAATAACAAATTATCATCAGTGGTGTGATTTTTTATTGCAAAAGTAAAAAACGTCGATTGCGTGCAATTTTAATTACGCACGTACGCTTTCAGGTGTGATTGCTACGTTCGCATTATTCAAATTAATGACAGAGTCGCCATTCAATAATGCAAAAGGTGGTAAAACAATAATGCCTTGCTACCACCATACTTTTATATTATATTTATTAACATGCATCTTTATAAGAAGCTATAAGTTTATTGTTTTTAAATTTTTTAACTTATTATCATTAAATAAATACTTATCAAATCTAAAAACTTAATACTTATCAAACTAAGATTTAAAAGCTTTTTTAATAGAATATTGTATTTTTAAGGCGTATAAAATCTAAATAGATAACATTTCTTTAATGAATTCACGTTTAGAAGTTGAACTGGTTCTGCAAGTACCTACCAAGTTCAAAGGCAGCGCAAGAAGGCATCGATGAGAAGGTCTTAATTTTATTTCATATTTTTACTCCTTAATAGAAAGTAGTATTATAAAACTACTTATGCAACATAAATTAAACGATGAAAAAGCGGATTTATATATTTTAAATTCATATTCGTATCGTATTCAAATTCACCTTCTTTTTCTTGTGAAAGTAGTCTAAAAGAATCGAACAAATGTATTTTTACAAATCATAAAATTATTTCAAGAATAAAATGTATACTCTTCAGTCTAACAAATATAAATATTTTGTTACAAGACAACATTAATGTAACAAGCTTACCTTTTTTATAATCCCAATTCGTTATGTTTTTCAGTGAGCCGTAAAACGTGCTTCATATTACTTTTTTCATTCTAATGTTATAAAAAAGATACATTTTTGTTTATAGAAATAAAGTTCTGAGAAATATATTTTTACAGTGCACTAGTTTTCGCCAGCGGATTCGCCAGCGTGTAATATGTTTTTTTTTATGTTTTCGTCATTTCTGAAGCTAAGAGATGAACACAGAGTATCTCTGTGAAAAATAATTTACTTCGGTCGACTGAGGCAATTTGTTTTGGTGGGTGTAGAGTGGTGTGCCATAAAGTATGGTCATATAACTTTTCTGATCGCAGAGTGCACCATGAGGGCAACACCCTGAAGCTTAGTGGAACATGACATGTAAAAATCAAAATAGATGTTAAGTACCTTACGATTACGAATCCTGACTGATAGTATCTGACTTATCAGACTAATCCACAAGTCCACAAGTCTCATAATATGAACAAATTTTCAGTAACTGCCCGAAGTTGGGAAGGAAGATTGCCGGTTCGATATCACACATTCCAAACGGTATATTTAAATGTATTTATTATATGTATATTAAACAGTACTTTGTGTTAATGATACATAAATTCCTAACCGTGTAACGTTACATCTATCTATCTCTACCTGCCAGTGAAAGTTCCGTCAAAATCGGTCCAGCCATTTCAGAGATAGCCGGAGCAAACAGACAGAGATACAGACAGCCAGGTAAAAATTGTAAAAAATGTTGTTTTGGTATATGTACCGTGTTATTCATATGCATTTAGTAAAAAGCTGTCAATTTGACATTACAAACAGACACTTTAATTTTATTTATCTGTATAGATACAATTATTTATGAAACATCTGTAAGGTGAAGCTGCAATCATTGGGCCGGCTAGTTGAATAGACCACTGTTATATTGTACACTGTTATATTGCATCTATTGATCTAAAGATAGCATTGAAATGAAACAATTATGTAAATAATTTGTACTATTGTTTCATTTCAATGCTTTCTTTAGATCCCCTACTCAAAAATCAGTGGTATTTTATTAAAGTTTTATAACATCTTTGGTTAGTTTGCTTACTCCTAAACAAAAAATATAGTTAAAAAAAACTGCAATTTAATACTAGTTAAGGGCAAATTATTTTAAAGTTCAATAATATAAATTTAGTTGGGCAAAGAAAAAAAATATAAGTTTATTTATTTAATAAATATATTTTCTTATAATGGCCCATTCATTGCGTTTCTTAAAATATTTTACATTTTATACTTAAAAACGGTCCAGTAGGTGTACACTTACCCTAATATTAAGTTGTCTTTACTTTGACATTCAACATCTATTGACCCTTAACAATACAGAGCATTTTGTAGACAATAGATTATAGATAATTAATTAATAGATATTTGAGACAATATTCCTGAAAATAGAGTAACTCCTCGTTTCGCCTATCAAAAATCTTTAAAATTTACAAAATGTTTTTTATTTTTATTTTGAGCACATTTTCGTTTTATGTTCCCCAAAACTTATTTCTGAATAGTAGTAGAAGTATTATAACATAATTTATATTTACTTATACACTTCTTTCAGATGAAAAGACAACCGCGGACACAGTACGGTTTGGAAGAGATCAGATACATAAAATCTTTTATATATGCAATATATAAATAAATCTTTATACTAAGCACCGCGTCCAGACATTCAGACCACGCTGCATATGTGCGGAACATTAGCGGGGACTTCAAACTAATCAAGAACACAGGCTCGTTCGCGTAACGCGTGTACGATGTTGGTAATTTATTAGCGTTTATTCCCATATAGCAATCTGTAGGAATGCTGTTCTATTACGCAGACTCCGTTGAGATCGCTCATCCAGTGAGCTGCGGGAGTGGGGAGGCGACGGTCGCTCCAGGCGCTCCGAACTCTTCCGGAACTATATCGCTGACATCTCGCCGACCGTGCCGTTACATACGAAAGTGCGTTTATGGACGAAAGTTTGATGTTATTTCTGTCGGATATTTAAAGTTAGCTGTGAACTGGTGGCATAATGGAATTTGACTCAAAAATTAATTGCTTCAGAGAATTGGTAAGTTTTTACTCATATTCACTGTTCTATATAAGTTTAAGTGAATTTATTATAGATAGTAAGAAATTAAAGTTTTATACATGTTATGTTTTAAAGTACTCTTCTGGTAAATATTGTTATATTTTACAAAAGTTAAATTGTAATAGTTAAATTTAATGCTAAGTGATATTTTGAAAATGCCTCTTAATAATTGTATATGATTAAAAAAAATAGCTTAGTCCCTACAAAGTCCTCATATAACTTAAGAATCATCAATAACGTGATAATAAAAAAAATGTAAGTCATTTTTATTGTTAACAACTTATTAATTTACTTTGTTTCCCTCCTCTCAACGAGTTCCAATCCATAATTCTTAGCAAGCCGTTTGTAGATATTTCAAATTCGACAAGCCCGTCGTTCAGCACTTCTCGGCGGTCGTTTATCTCTCGAGAAGGATAAGCACCATTTGTTAGATCCATGCGAAAACACTGCGGCGATATTTTATTAAACTTCTTAACCCCCTGTTTACACACTTGTATTTTTATTTTGCTATATTATATCTTTAATAAAATCGGGAAATCAAGTATAATGTGACATCAAAAGGCAAATTCGCGTATTATATAAATATTTAATTGAATCGGAAGGAGATTCGACGTAATAAGATGTCTTATTTATTGAAGTACTTGATAAATAGTCTTCGGCACTCGTGCGAATTAAAATTGACTTTTTCGAACGAGTGCCATCTGTGCTTGTAGAGAGGTATCTACTCATAAGCATTACAGTGTGTACTCCATAACTCATACGTATTGTTAAGCCATAAAATCTTTACGTACACTTTATGTAGGGTAAAAGTTGAACAAAACATAACTACATATTTCAATTGTTTTTAATCATTTTTAAACATGTTACATTTCTGAAAGTATGCAGACATTATCAAAATTCGATAAAATTAGGTTTAAATTATTACGAGTACCTATATTAATATTTCGTATTGCTTACTTTACCATCTTACAGTATGTTATATGAACATAAGGAATAACTACCGTGTTTTTAAAATTTAAGCAATACTTTATTTTTAACTAGCATTTTCGGGCGGCTAATTTTGTAGAATTACTCCGCTCAAGTTCTTTTGCTCTTAAGTTGTGATTTGACCTAACCTACCCCAATTAATCCATACTTCCATACTAATATTATAAATGTGAAGGTGTGTTTGTTTGTTTGTTTGTCCTTCTTTCACGTCGAAACGGTGAGACGGATTGACGTGATTTTTTGTGTGGAGCTAGTTGGAGGGCTGGAGAGTGACATAGGATACTTTTTATCGCGGAAGATTATCTCTTTACCACGGGAAGACACGTTATAATACAACCCGAAAATTATTTATGATCAGAATTACTTGAAACTCGGCACTTTTCAATAAAATAAATAAATACGTATTTTAGCATTTTTCAAAATTTATTCTATAAGGGGGTAAAATAGGGGATGAAAGTTTGTATGAAACTGCCTTTTTAGATATTTCTTTGTAGTTTAAGCGCGAGCGAAGCCGCGGGTTCTGCTAGTAAGCTATAAAACACAAAAACAAAATTGGAAATCGGACCAGTATGATCAGTGATAAGCGTGTTCAAACAAACAAAACTCTTTTTTCAAGCTTTTGTATTGGTATAGATTTCTGCTGATTACTGCCTGCATCTCCGCAGCGTGTGTATTTTTGTTAAGATAGCGGCTAAGCATGAGCCCTCCTTTGTACAGTTGTGTAAAAAAGCAAAGCAAGCTGTTGCTTGCTTTTTGATCCTAATATTATGTAAAAATAGATGAAATATGTATACTCGTACTTAGATATTATAAATATCTCAATAATTCCTGTCTCTTGCTAGAAAGTGTTTCTACTTTCTTACGACAAATGACCTACTTAAAAATGTATTGCCTACTTCTGTAATTAACTGAAACTCTATGCGTAGAACAAGTCTTTGTGCAATCTTAAGTTTGTTAGAAAGCGTTTCAGAGGCCCTTATTTGACGAAGGTTAACCCTTTCATTTTACTCATATTATATGATGAATAGTTTGTTTTTACACTTAATATACATATCTACATATTTTACGCCTGTCTAACAAAGGCTTCGAAGATGATAAATTAATTTATATATTCATAGTAAATACCTTAACTAGGTATAGGTAACTTAACGTCCCGTGCGTACCGGATTCTGTTCACAATTTCATGGATTTTAGTTTCTATGTGTGAAACCCTAAATCTCTTTCTAAAATAAAAGTAGTCCGAGTTCTTTATAATATTAGCTACCTGTCAGTGAAAGTCCCATCAATATCGATCCAGTCATTTCAACAAAAAATAACAAATAAGACAGACAGACAAAAAAAATAAAAAAATGATTTTTTTTCTTATAATTAGTGTATATACTTTCATATACATTTAGTATATAGTTATTTTACATTACAAACAGACACTTCAATTTTATTTATTCGTATAGATAATATTAATAAACTTAGTTTATTATTATAAACATCAACAACTTATATCTACAATGTTGCTGATTATTACAGTATAATTTTAATGTAATAAAGTTTAAATATTGAATAATAGATCTTCAGTAAATAATAATGAATCTTTAGAAACAAACTAATGGTTTAAAATAGATGAATAAATCCTGACTGCCAAATGAATGTAGCTCAAAATGACCTGGTTACTTTTGCTTTAGCGCTTTTAATACACCAGACTAAAACATTTCAAGAGGTAACTCAGAACTATAAAATAAAATATAATTATTTTGAATACGGTATTCGTGGAATCTTTTTATTATAGACATTCTTTAAACTTAATAAACAAGTTTAATATATAATTAATAGGCGATATAATTTCATTATAAACTTTAAATAAACTGTTCGTACGTACCTCAAGTATTTAAATATAAAATTATATTATAATACTTTTAATTAAAATAATTTTATTAAAATATCTATGTAATTTATTATACTCATTCATTTGCTAATGAAATAAAATCTTATCTGACACTAATTTATGGGGATTGAATAACAGCGGTTGGGACAAACTCGGCCATTGTACTCTTTTGTAGTATGTTATCTGATATTTCGTGAGAAGAGAAGCTTCTGTGGTGATGCGGAAGCTGTCGTCCTCAATTTTATTGCGGTAACGACAAGCGCTCATCAGTGTAGATATATTTCCACCACAGCTTATATTTGTCAACAAAACGGAATAGGTGGTAATATATAGAGTAATTTAGTTCTATCCGTTTTTTAATGAATGTTAAAATTTAATGTTTTGGTCTCATGGAATCTATAAATAAAAGAAAAAGAGAATATTAAAGTACCCCACAAATAAATATGTTTAGGATACTTTGCTTCTGCTCCCTTGTAAATGTAGTAATAAAGTACAAGTGCCAAATATGATAGGATTATTTAATAGATAGAAGATAAATATCTCGTGTCACGGTGTTTGTGGTCGCACTCCTCCGAAACGGGCCGACCGATTTTAATGATATTTTTTTTGTATATTTGGTAAGTATGAGAATAAGTCGTAAAGTATTTATCACTCTCCTACCCCCCCCCCCCCCCTCCCCCATCCCCCCACTCCCTACCTACCAAATCTATAGTTTTTAGAATTTTTGTCTGTCTGTCTGTCTGTTACCGCGTCACAGAAAAATCACTGGAGGGATTTTGATGAGATTTGTTACGGTTAAAGCTAGTAATCCGGGTCAACATATAGGATACTTTTTACCGAGGGAAATTCTCATTTCTGAGAAAAAATGCAAAAACTGCTATGTAAGAGTATATTAATATGTGCAACCTAAGAATTTGGTTTTTGGACATCTGAACTCGGGCGGAGCCGCGAGCAATGTTAGTATTTCATAAATAAATAACACAAAATATGTATTATGTAAAAAACTGTATTGTGTGGACTACACAATTCTTGGCGTATAAGTTTTTTTGCTTGGTGCATATTTTTTTTTAATAAATGGAACGATAGTAATATTTTGAATTACCTAATATTAGTTTTTTCAGATATTATATAATAAATGATAAAAGTATATTTCTCAAAACTTTTACTAAGATTCTTCACATAAAATACGAGATACGATTTATTTCATTTTACGCTGACTGCATAAAATTTAATCTATGTGGTAGCCTCATAGGGATAACTTATTAGATTCTTTATCTACTGAGACCAGAACCAAGAACTAGTATATCAATCTAAAGTGCTGAGTATATTTCATGATATAAGTATATATAATTTGAAACAACCTGTAAAAATTATACGAGAGTTTTGAAATTTTTTATAGTCAAATGTAGCAGTGGTAGGTCACACCAGTGCTTAATGGTGTAAAAGTATTAATATAAATATTCATATTTTATTTAAATAGACGGCTTCGTATTAAAAGTATCTAGTCCTATATATTTTTTTAAATATGTGTCTTCTTTTATAAAGCTTGTATAGATCTGGAGGATGTGGCTAGTAATATGACCCAGCATGGGTGTAACCAAGTATAATGAGTTCTGGGTGGATTATCATTGTTATTTTTTATTATTATTAGTTTATTTTTTATTATTATTAGTTTATTGAGTTATTTCCTGATATCAACACCTCCAGGTAAATTTCTAAGAAATCTATTGTTAACAGTAATGCCGGCGTGTTCGCAGTCGTTGAGGGATTAAAATAAACTTCTACTCTATGACTTGAGGCAATAATGTTATCAACAAATAATAAACATTAATTCATTCCATCTCTCTGTCACTATAACTACTATGTGCTTTAGGAGTGTACCTCGTGTCAATGTGGGCACCTGGTACATATCCTTTTAACATTTTATATTAATACTTTCTTAGATTTACTTCGATTTACTCGAATATTTGACATTTTAAATAAAACTATCTTTTCGGATTATTTCGCGGATTTATTTTGATTTTAGGTTCCCGACGTTTCGAATGTTTTACAGTAATCATGGTCAGCCAGAGAGAGAGACTGTTATAGACGTCTCAAAGGCGTTATATACTTGTTACAGATAGTGCCTACCCACTATTTTACAAAAATGATTTCAAGAAATTCAAAAATGGCATCAAAGTACCTTACAATATTTGTTGAAACGTCGGGAACCAAAAATCAAAATAAAACCGCAAAATAATCCAAAAAGATAGTTTTATTTAAAATGTTTTACATTCATTTAAAATCTACATGAAATGTTTTGCACATTCATAGTAATACATAAATTATTTATAAACTCAAAATATTTTGAACATCATTTCTGTATGAAATAAATCCTGTTTTTTGCACACCTAAAATTTACCTTTACGACAAAATTCATTTGAATGAATTCAGCTGTTACGTGATTGAATAACAAATATCAATCAAAACTTTTGTATATGTATAATTTAATAAATATGTATATTGATATTGATATGTCATACTACTACCGTTAGAAATATGAACCAATAAATGTGTCGATTGGCATATTTAATTACTATGAAAAAATATTTATGCGCTACTCATAGTGTTTTACATAGAACCTACTAATTTCCTACACATAGTAACTAATATATTTATTAAAAAATATTAGGCCACACTATCTAGAATTTTTGAACTAGAAGAGGAAGTAAACGAGACTTTCAATTTGATACGTCATCTTCGTTATTATGTAAGTGTATAATTACTCATAGCTATTTGATTATCCAATCTCGAAAAACTTCATTTTCATTATCTCATAACAAATAATACCCTACAAACTCCTCTAACTTTTTGTGAAAGTCCCATTACAATCGGTTAAGCCGTTAAAAAGATTATCTTGGACAAACAAAGATACAGACAAAAAGGTACTGGTATAACATAAATAGCTCTACGTGCTTGACAAAAACAAATAAATAGGTATTTTGAAAGCACAAACATGTCTATCTTTGATTATTTTTTTATATGTATAGTTTTTATTATGAAGAACTTTTTCTGCTTGAGAATAAAAAAAAATTGAATGTTAAAAATAACAACTACAGCTAGTCTATCGCCGTCAACTGTTGAACGAATGCCCCCAATGAGTGTCAATCATCCCGATACTGGGCAACCCTAGTCTTCGGTCTATCGTGCTGTAGGATATCTTACGCTACGTTTGCCTAAACGCAGTCTCCACTCTAGCACGTGTCGACTCCATCGACCATCATTACGTCTGGAGACATAACCAACCAACTTCCACTATAGCGTGCTAATTTTGAGCGCAATATTGGCTACTTTAGTACTTACATTTCAGTTCATTCAGTATCAAAATCTTCAGTCTTAGCATCCCCCGTCATACAGTTACCATGGCCATACAGTTACCATGTGCCGTTAACAGGAATATTACGAATGCCGGAAACTGGGGGCCTCGAATTTCAATCTTTTCTCATTTCACTTTCCGCTCGTCTCTCATCTCGCTTGTCGGGCTGGTTGGCGACCAATGAAATGATGCGTGAAAAACATTTTGAAAATAGGTACTAAAATTAGTCCAGGCCGTGGTAGCCCAATGGTAACGGACTCGCTTGGAAAACCGAGTAAAGCAAGTTCAAATTACGGGTTTCGCACCTCTGATATTTTCATGTGTGAATCATTTCCAACATGATTGCCACTTGTCTTAACGGTGAAGAAAACATCGTGAGGAAACCTGCATGTCTGAGAGAACCTAGCAAGTTTTTAAAAGACATGTGAAGACCGCCAACCCGCACTTGGCCAGCGTGGTGGACTATACCTGTGTGTGCCCAGCAGCCGTGCCCAGTGGGACGTTTAAAAGGGGCTGAATACGTTCATACAAAATTAGCCCACTTTAAAAAATTTCAGTGATCACAATATTGAATTCAATTTCATGTCACGGATAGGCCCAAACGATGAACGTGTGTCAATCTATACATATAATAAAATTGTAACTAAGCCGAATCTGTACATTAGATATTTTTTGGAAATCTTATTTAAATAAACATTATATCGATACTGAAGCTGAATCTATTTTTTTTTTAGAATTTTTGTCTGTCTGTCTGTCTGTCTGTTAACGCATCACAGAAAAACAACTGGAGGGATTTTGACGAAATTTGGTATAGTTATAGCTGGTTATCCGGGTCAACATATAGGATACTTTTTACCGCGGGAAAATATCTGATTTCTGAGAAAAACACAAAAACTGTAATGTAAGAGTATACTAATATGTAAAACCTAAGAATTTGGTTTTTGATACCTCTACGCGGGTGAAGCCGCGAGCAATGCTGCTTTATAATATTTATCAATTTTATCATCAATGAGCTTTTGTTTCAATAAATTTACCTACTCTGAAAAGAATTTTTAATCTTGCCACTGTCATGATTTTAGTAGAGTATCCGTGCATTTTTGCCCTCTAATACGTTATGTAGTGAAGATTATCCTTTTTATCTATTTGAAGAAGCTCAAGTCAAGCAAGGGAATGCGTAAGATAAAAATAAAACTTGAGAAACGTAGGCCTTGTTTTCTTTTCTTTATCTTTATATTTAATTCAAATATTTTTTCTCTAAAATACGATGTAAAAGAATACAACTTAAATACTTCCATAGTTTTTGTGGTCCTGTGTATTTTTGAAAACGTGAAATCTTAAATATATATATATATATATATATATATATATATATATATATATATATATATATATATATATAAAGTACCATCCATTCGCGGATCGATTGTCCGATCAGGTCGAAACGTGTACAGTTATTTTAAGCAAAACATTCTGATACCTATAGAACAGTGAACAATCAAGATACAACCATTAAATAAATAAGATTTAAATACATATGTGAGAATTGTAACTAATATTATAATAAACCTAACTCTTAACTATTGGAAATATCGTGAATCTAAACTTAAATTACACGCTCTACGAGGGAAATCTTAAAATCATTAATTAATATCTTAAAATCATGAATTAACATAATGGTTGCAAATTCAAAAGTTTAAAGTGAATTAAAAGGTTTCCGATGAGTTTTTAAAAATATAACATTGTTACAATTTTATGAAATAATTTGTCGATAAAAAATGTTAAATAAAATTTGACTTCATAACGAATATGTTAAAATCATTACTTTAATTAAATTATTTATTTAATTTAATTCTGACCCTTTTAACTGAAAGGAAATCAGACTTGACAGAACTAGTTTACATTCAGTTAAATAGTGGACGTCTATATAATTTGGTTAGATCGAGAAGTGATTGAAGTACCTACTCGGTGTACTTGCCTAGAATCGAGTAAAATCGAGTAATTAATTATTAATTTTCTTTACAGGCCATTTTAATTTGTTATGTTTGTTAAATTATAGACCTTATTTCATTAATTTACTTAAAGATATTTATGATGATTTGTCCTCATAATTATAATAAATCGGTATAATAATTTTAGTGTATGAGTATAGAACGGAATTAATTGGCCTACATTTGCAAGTAGATTACTAACCTAAGGGCTCTAGGGACGGGCCATTTGTCAATGTAATCATCTTTTCATGGGTCTGAGTAGGTACTATCACAGGAACACAGCTAAGATACCGCACCTATCAAATAGGATTGTGGAAAATGTTTCCCGTGTAGGTACATACTACGGAATATTATGTGGGACAATGATTAAATCAGTAGTAATTTTTGCGATAAAGATAATCAATTGCCTGGAAACCTAATACATTTATTTAAATAGTTTGTAACACTTTATATGTAGACAATAAATACATATAATAAAACTGTAGAGGCCTGAGAATGTCTGTACATAGAAAAAATATGCTAAGAACCGAGTCAGGGATATGTAAGAAGAGTAATAGGACAAATCCAGATTTTTTTCAATTTTTTTGTTTCTCTGTCTGTTTGTCTGTTTGTACGGGCTAATCTCCGAAACTGTTAGACCGATTCAAATGAAATTTTGCATCGTGGTACCTTATATTCCCGGTCAACATTTAAGATACTTTTTATCCCGGAAAATTAAATATTTCCCGTGGGATAGTTAAAAAACTATAGTAACTTATACAGCTTAGTACACAAAAACTACTGATTGGATTTTAATGAAACTTTGTAATAATATAGTTCATACACCAGAATAACAAATAGGCTACTTTTATCTCGGAAAAATGTACAGTGCCCGTGGGATAGATTTGTTTTTGTTCGACTAGAGGCGAACCTGAGCGAAGCGAGGGTGAGCCGCTAGTTTAATGAATAAAACGATATGATATTATGGCAATTTGATTTTCGAGAAATTATTGAATTAAGTTTCTTTATCGACTTCTTTTATTTTCTTCACACAACACATCAATCAAATTATTAACTTTTATAACGTTAAAATATTATCTTAGTATTAGTAGTAAGTACATTTTTATTTAATTTTGTTTTTAGTCAACATACACCCGATTTGAGGGCGTATTTGGAATTTTGGCCCTGCTTTTGTAGATTAATTACAATAAAAAATCAAAGCGTGATATTAAATTATCGAAAATACTCAACAACGATAATCATAAAAATAATAAAATGCGTACATAGGTAAGCAGACGCAGACGAAAATAAAAGTAGCCCAAGTTACTTACTCCTTTTAACATCAGTTATCTACAAATGAAAATATCATCAAAATCGGTCCAGCCGTTTCGAATGTTAGCCAGAGCAAAAAGACAGACAGACAAACATTATAAAATTATTTTTAATGGAGTTTATGGATATAGTAAAAAGCTATTATTTTGATATTACAAGCAGACACTTCAATTTTATTTATCTGTATAGATAAATTAAGCTTATAATAGTTTTGTTACAGTCCTAGTATAAAAAAGTATTTATTTTATTTTATGCTCCAAATACTGTAATGTACTGCTTTTGTTTAACACATTTTTAATGTAGAGTATGTTACTATTCTACAAAATACTTTCATGTGTCATGTCATTGTTAAATATGTATGTGACGAGTACCAAAAGAAAACCTTTTTGGGTCACAATACAATGTTTCAAAAGTATGCAATCTTATGCATCTTGATTAAAATGTAGTTTAAATAATCGTTTAAGGTATGACCTATATTTCGTTATATTATTTTAATTTAACAACTTAAAGAAATGAGTTTATTAATTCGACCTAGTATTATTATTAGTAAATTATTATATTGTTAGAATATAAAAACGTATACCATATACATACCTAAGAGTAGGTAATGAGTAGTATGTTTGTCCAAATATTTCTTAGAACATTTTCATTGATTACAATGCAATTTTTTTAATTTACGTATATTTTAACTTGGGCTACAGTTTCATCGAAATCAGTGCAGTAGCTAATAAGACATGAGCTGTTAAATGTTTTCCTAGACTCATTGCGTCACTTATGTTTGTTAAAATCACTTATAGAGCTGTTTGTTCGTACGCTACCCTCTAAGGCGGTCGTTGAAAATCATTAAACATTGGCGATCGTTGTGTTCATCCCCCGATTTCCAACACAAACTGAGTGACCTTCCTTTTTGTGACAATACAATGTTGTGCAGACCTTATGGACTACCAGACTCTATGATAATTTATTATAAAGATTCTAAACTGAAGCGATAAAAATAAAATAACTGAAGCCTGTAAAAAAATCACTACACCGCATATTTTGGTGTGGGGCCTAAAGAAAAGCCTACGGAACTGTGCACGTTCCTGTGCACTGTCCCGAATATGTGAAACGTGTGTAAAACTCTATAGTGGTAGCCCAGTGGTAACGCGTTTACTTGGGAAACCGAGTGAAGCGGGTTCAAATACCGGGTCTCGCACCTCTGATATTTTCATGTGCGAATCATTTCTAACATGATTAGGTACCACTTGCCTAACGGTGAAGCAAAACATCGTGAGGAAACCTGCATGTCTGAGAGAACCTAGCAAGTTTTCGAAAGACATGTGAAGTCCTCCTGATGCCTGATCCCCTTCGTATTGAAGGGAGACCCGTGCCCGGCAGTGGGACGTTAAAAAAGGGCTGAATACATACAAAAGTCTATACGAGCTGCGAATCTTAAAAAAATACTAATCAATTTTAAACATAACAAATATTATATATGTAACCTCTTCAATTATGTACGCACACAAATATATACTATGGATTGAATAAGAGATGTTACAGTATACCTACTCGTACAATATGATGCCGATTTAAGAATATCTGGGAATAAGGCGTCTTTAACTTAATTACTTGTTATATTTGCGTATCCGAAATTTTAATTATAAAAGTATCTGGTTTCACGAAATTTTCAAAGTTATTAGGCACGTGAAAGAATAATATCAAAACTCAATATATATATTATTTTTAATGAAGAGTAAATTTGATCCCATTTCGTTAGAGAAGCCGTCTGAAATACCTATATTAATTATCTTTTATATTTATAAACAGTACAATTTGTTTTCGAATTTAAAGTATTATTTAATTTTTATATTTTAATATCTATATATATAAAATTCTCGTGTCACAGTGTTTGTAACAAAACTCCTCCAAAACGGCGTGACCGATTTTTATTAAATTTTGTGTGTATATTCAGTAGGTCCGAGAATAGGACGTAAACTATTTTTTATACCCCTAAGTGATAAAGATGATCCACCCCAAAATTTGTATTTTTATTTTTTGGATTTTTTTTTTATTTTAATTAAAAATACATACAGACTTAAATTTTCAATAGGGCGAACCCGAGCGGAACAATTTTGAGTCGCTATTTGTAAAATAATATTTAATTACTTTTCAACTAAAACGTTGCACTGACTTCAAAATCATTTTAAATGTATTTTTGCATTCCAGTGGAACTTATTCTTAAAAGTATGAGATCTCCCTTGGTGATAATATTTATTACGAGTAGATTACTTATTTATTATACATACAATTTTATTTTTAATCTGCCATTCTTCCTATTTCTTTGCTCTTTGTGTTCGTTTTTCTGAAACTTTTATAATAGTAAATATTAATAATGGCTGATCAAGAACAATTTGATTTGTTAGAAGCTTACTTAATACTTATTAAGTATAAGTGTTATCGTGGTGGACGGTTGGTTCAGAAACTACTCCCTGGAGATCGTGAAAGAAGATTTGAATTCTGTCAAAATATTCGAACAGAAATAGCTCGAGATTCATATTTTTTTAGATTACGTTGTGTTGTCTGATAAAACAAATTTCAGCAATAATGGAATGTACAACAGGCGTAATAATCATTATTGGTCTTGTGTTAATCCTCTCCGTGTCCGTGAAACTCACAATCAAGTAAGATTTTCATTATCATAATTAGGAAAAATATGGTTGTGATGATACACGTATTCCAAGGACAGCTGAATACGAGTACATACATAGATATCTTAGGACTTCTAGAAAACAAAATAAATTGTTCTACAAAAAAAGGAGTGTGATAAAATAATACGATCGCGTTTCAACAAGATGGTGCTCCTGCTCATAATAGTAGAATATCAACGGCGTATCTAAGCAACAACTTTAATGTGTGGATAGGTACAAATGGAACAATTATATGGCCAGCAAGATCTCCAAATCTTACTCCGCTAGACTTTTTTTATGGGGCTACGTACATAAATAATTTACTAAAAAACCTATGAGTCTGTGGAAGAGTTAAAAGGTGAAGTTCAAGATGTTATTAAGAACATCCATCACAAAATATTGTAGAAGGTTCCACGAAATGGATTTCTGAAAAGACTCACTTTCTGCGTTCGAGAAAATGGTGCACATTTCGATTACTTTATCAGTTAATTAACAAAAAAATACGTATCAAAATTATAAATCTAGGCAATATTTAATTTAGGTTACAATATTTAAAATTGTATACTTCAGGATATCTTGCATCTTCTAAGGATATTGAATAATGTACCTAGTTATTATTATTTTTTTATTTGTAAGATACAACGTTTGTTCGAGAGATTTTATTCTTATCATAGATCCTATCGATTTGTTTGATAAAATACTGAAGGCGTACTTTTCAAAATTTCATTTTGGCTTGAGTACCGGCCCAGGAAAAATTTGCAAAAAAATATTTTAATGCAATAATATTTTTAAACATAGAGGAATATTCTTTTTAAGTGAAACTTGATCTCTCCACTATTTAAGGTACTTTTCTTTCAAGTGCTGTTCGTTTGTTCCACAAACTTGATTAGGATCGATATGTAGTAATTGTAAGATTTCATGGTTTTCTGTAATTTTAAGATACAATGATTATTCTATAGATTTTATTCTTACATAAGACCCCATCGATTGGTGTGATAAAATATTTTTTTTTGCATAATTACTTAGTCGATTACCGGCTCAGGTAAATTTTTTTGAAAAATATTTTAATGCAGTTTAAAAATAAAGACATGTTTCCTTTGAGTAAATCTTGATAACTTCAATATTTAAGGTACTTTTCTTCCATGTGCCATTGATTTGTTCCACCCTGTATATGTACGTACAAACTTAGAATAGCGTATAACCGCAGCGACCTAATAGGAGAGTAAAACAGAACTCCCAAGATATAAAACATATTTCAAAGCAGTTTCCATTTTTTTAACTTTATGCAAATTCTCAGTGAGAACCGTTGCGCCATCTATTTAGATAACTACCTATGAAATAAATCTTAATATAAAGCCCTACCAATAAATATAAAATTACACAATATCTTCATATATGTATGTACTATGTATCTCATCTCAAAGCGGGAAGTTACGTAAGATCACTATTGCCATCATTCTCTTCCTATCAAGAAGCATAGCTAGATTAAAACCCCATAACCTCACATTGTGCTGTACCTTTTTATATCGTCTCATTGGTAGTTTGTGCCAACATATTATGTATCTATCAGGGCGTTTCTCACTGATACGAGCATTATTTTCAAGGAATAGTTAAAAAGAACTACGAGTATATAAAATAACAAAGTAGTTTTTTTTCCTAAAAATGTAATAAACAATTTACATTACTTTCATAAATACGTCATATTTGTGTTTCATACACACTTTGATTTTCCTTCACGTTGAAACGGCTGGATGGATGGAACGTAGTTCACGGATAGAAAGTATTAAAATTTGCGCGAGAGTAAGTCGCCAGTTCATACATAAAATTTAAACCCTAGAAGAAAAACTAATAATCTTCTATATATATATATATATATATATATATATATATATATATATATATATATATATATATACACATGTCTTCACATGTCTTTCGAAAACTTGCTAGGTTCTCTCAGACATGCAGGTTTCCTCACGATGTTTTGCTTCACCGTTAGGCAAGTGGTACCTAATCATGTTAGAAATGATTCGCACATGAAAATATCAGAGGTGCGAGACCCGGTATTTGAACCCGCTTCACTCGGTTTCCCAAGTAAACGCGTTACCACTGGGCTACCACTATAGAGTTTTACACACGTTTCACATATTCGGGACAGTGCACAGGAACGTGCACAGTTCCGTAGGCTTTTCTTTAGGCCCCACACCAAAATATGCGGTGTAGTGATTTTTTTACAGGCTTCAGTTATTTTATTTTTATCGCTTCAGTTTAGAATCTTTATAATAAATTATCATAGAGTCTGGTAGTCCATAAGGTCTGCACAACATTGTATTGTCACAAAAAGGAAGGTCACTCAGTTTGTGTTGGAAATCGGGGGATGAACACAACGATCGCCAATGTTTAATGATTTTCAACGACCGCCTTAGAGGGTAGCGTACGAACAAACAGCTCTATAAGTGATTTTAACAAACATAAGTGACGCAATGAGTCTAGGAAAACATTTAACAGCTCATGTCTTATTAGCTACTGCACTGATTTCGATGAAACTGTAGCCCAAGTTAAAATATACGTAAATTAAAAAAATTGCATTGTAATCAATGAAAATGTTCTAAGAAATATTTGGACAAACATACTACTCATTACTTTCATAAATACGTCATATTTGTGTTTCATACACACTTTGATTTTCCTTCACGTTGAAACGGCTGGATGGATGGAACGTAGTTCACGGATAGAAAGTATTAAAATTTGCGCGAGAGTAAGTCGCCAGTTCATACATAAAATTTAAACCCTAGAAGAAAAACTAATAATCTTCTATATATATATATATATATATATATATATATATATATATATATATATATATATATATATATATATATATATATATATATGTATAATTTTATTTATATGGCAAAAGTGATTGACTGATGTATCAACGCACAGGCCAAACCCTTAGGACTAGAAACTTTTGCACACGTATTCCTGTTATAACGTAGGCATCCACTAAGGAAGGATTTTTCAAAATTCAACCCCCATGGGCACAATGGGGGTTAAAAGTTTGTATGAAACTTTTTATTCCTTGGAAATATTTGCATGAAATTTCGGATGAATTGAGTACGGCAAAAGTAATGAGTTACGTATTTCAGCGTTTTCCAAAATTCAACCCCTAAGAGGGTAAAATATGGGATGAAAATTTTTAAGAAACCTTCCTTTTTAGAGTATTTTTTGTGGTTTTAGCGCGAGCGAAGCCGCGGGTTCTGCTAGTAGTTAATAAAAAACAATAACAATAGTTCTTGAATATAAAAAGTTCATGGAACTTAATAAACCACACTGTTTTCATTTTATTGCCGTTGCGTCGGTAGTTCGCTACTTTATTGATTCGAATATGAAATAGTTTTATTGAAATAGTAAATTCGTTTACGCTGAGTTACCCTTAGTGTTTGTTGTTTCTGTCCACTATAATATTTGTTTTATCTTTCGCCAGAAGAATTAAATGAAATTCTCGTAATATTGCAATACAATCAATTTTCTTTGTACAACTCATTTGTTACAAAATTAAGTATACATGTCTTTGCTTTTTAAATGTGAATATTATATTTAATAATGTTAAGTCAATAAAGCAAATTAATAGTATTTCTGTCGTCATTTTTCGGATTAATTTTAGTCTCTATGCCATAGTGCTTAAAACCTTATTTAATTTATAAGTCATATGTGGTTATTAGTAGGTACTAATAATTGTAATTTTTATTCTATGTCATTTTTGTATATACTGTGTTGTCTATTGTAGGTCCTGATTTTACTACGATTCGCTCTGTTTTACATGTAATCAGATCTAGTGCTTTTTTTTCTTTTTTACTGGTAATTCTACAATGTATCTGGTACTTACGTATTAACGCCACCGCTGTAGATTGGCGGCACTTAAACCCCGCCAAATCTGTAGCTGCGGTGGCGTATTATTTTAAGGATATTAGCCTTTATTAGAATATTCAAATAATATATTTTACGTATGTACCATGTATATTCTCCATTCTATGAGACATTGGCGAAGAAAACTGTGCCAAAATGGCATTCCTGGAAGCCACGAAACAAAAGAATTGAATTGAATTTGTAAGTCGGTCACTTTGTATCTTTAAACGATATACCTAGAGAAAATCGAGCCATATTTTTTTGCTTACCCTATTATACCTAGTACCTATCGTAAACGTAGTTATTACTGTTAAAAATTGAAATTGAAATTTTAAATTAAACTTCAACTGCTCATTACTTTTGACTATTTATATATGTATTAACTATATACCTATGTGCACGCGTGTTATCAACTTAACTATATTTCACAAATCACGATTATTTATATTAAAAGATTTAATAACGAATGAGTTAATTGTAACTAAGTACACGAAACTTAAAAACCTGAGTACCTTCTATTCGATTCGATTCACAAAAAATATTTATCGAAATAATCTTCAATTAAGCCTATTAAATAGTTTTGTAAAATACTCAATTTAAAAATCTCTCTATTCCGCCATTTTTAACGTCCCACTGCTGGGAACGGGTCTCCGTCTCCATTCAATACGAGGGGGAACAGGCCATAGTCCACCACGCCGGCCAAATGCGGGTTGGCGGAATTTACAAGTCAGCTAGAAATCAGCAGAAAGCTAAAATATCTTTAATTGAGATATTATAAAAACGTGCAAAATAAAAAAAGAACTCGTCAAGTATTAACGAGTTAGATAAATAAACAAAGAGGGAAATAAGTTTACAATAATTTTTGTTAGTCCTCTGTAGTGCGTAAAGGTAACATGGGTACTATTCAAAACCAAAATTGGTGCACTACGATTTGAAAGGAGTAACATATTGATTAGATAATTAATTATTCATGATATTTTACTAATATGTGGCATATTGAAATTGGATGTCAACACAAAGAGCATATAACAAACAGGTAACGGAAATGAATCATGTTTTAATTTGTACTGAACTGGCACATTTTATAGCTACGAGTATTAACGAGAGAATTGAATTGAGTCATGTCTTTTTGCTATGGAAAGTTTATACCTTTAAATATAGTAATAGTGAACTTTATCCTGTGTGGCCATCCATACTTATCACCAGTAATAGAGATAAGAGATTAGAATTAAAGTACGCGCAAGATGGCGTGTGCTACAGCTAATATAAAACTGCTTTATAATGCAATAATGAATGTAAAATAATAATAAATAAACTAGCGGTCTGTTCGAGCTTTACCGGACTTTAATTTAAATGCCATACAGAGTGTAAACGTTAAATGCTAAAAGATACAGTGTTTGCCTTTACTTTGTATTCAGCCCTTCTTAACGTCCCACTGCTGAGCACGGGCCTCCCTTCAATATGAAGGGGATCAGGCCATAGTCCACCACGCTGACCAAGTGCGAGTTGGCGGACTTCACATGTTCTTCACATCTTTCGAAAACTTGTTAGGTTCTCTAAGACATGCAGGTTTCCTCACGATGTTTTCCTTCACCGTAAGGCAAGTGGTAATCATATTGAAAATGATTCGCATATGAAAATATCAGAGGTGCGAGACCTGGGATTTGAACCCGCTTCACTCGGTTACCCATGCGAGCGCGTCACCAGTGGGCTACCACTGCCTTTACTTACTTCAATATAAGAAAAAACTTTACTACGCTAAGTCCAACGGTTTTATGTAGGCGATGATAAAACAGTCAGTACATAAAAGGGCTACATAAGAGGGGTCTTATAAGATCTTACCGCGACATCAATCATAGTAGGCAACCATAGTCGAAATATATACCTCACAAATTCACGGTTGTATATCTACATTTTTTTTTTCAAAAAATGTTGTATTGAGAGATTATTGAAAGACTAACAATTCAGGTCGGTTAAAACAAAGCGAAAATTCCGCGCACCGTAGAAACTCTTTGCAATAGCAATCTGTAAACACAATGAAAACAAACTTTGTTGACATCTCATGATATTTTTAAAAGTAATATGCTAACTTCTCCTTTCTACTGCTTTAAACTTTCACATCATATATTGCATAAAATAAATTGAATGTCTTGTTGTTTTGGATTTTTAAACAATTCTTACTCCTTGCGTCAAGTTTATTTTCCTTTATCATCATATTAAAAGTTTAACATTTTTTAAATACTTATATATAATACCATTGAGGTTTATGTAATTCTACGTTATTAGGTACTAAATCTATTGGAGTATTACATAATATAAATGTATGTATTTATATTTTTTAAGTAAATATAGAAAAAATTATCATTAGTAGTTTTGTTAATTAAATCAGGGGTTAAACTATTTATAAGTCACGGAGTAACGTACGAGTACATAGTTCTCCGTGTGTGTTGTTTGTCCGCTCTAAACAAACGGTTCCTCGGCACCGCTCGAGCATATACAGAATAATCTATTGCTTTACTTAATTTGTGGTTGAAAAAAAAAATCTTTTATAATGATATATTTATTTTTCTCATGATGACAGTTTATAATTTTTAAACAAGCCAATCTCGTCATTATTAAAGTATGTTAAATTTTTTGTGACACAA
Organism: Brenthis hecate; assembly: GCA_951806755.1. NCBI lineage: Eukaryota > Metazoa > Arthropoda > Insecta > Lepidoptera > Nymphalidae > Brenthis > Brenthis hecate. The sequence goes on from OX638267.1 coordinate 356,271, forward strand.
TGTTATTTCAATAAATTTTGGGTAGCAAATGTAATAATATAACATACTCTCTCTCAGACTTATTGCCGAAACTAGAATCATTTTGACATAATTTTATATCAAAATATTTATTCATAGTTTATACATAGCGCATTAAATTAGCCGTCGTGCACAGACCTCGTTTACATACTCGTATTTACTCAGATTACGCTACGTCCCACGATTTTATTTTTGAATTAGATCAATGCCTTAGTTTGACGAGGAGAGTGGTGTGGTGACTGGTACCTACATAGAACCTACCTGATAATTTTTTATTTTTTCGTTTTTATCATTATTTTCTTTCTTTTCAATAAAACCGTTTAAATTAAAAAATACCTATTTTATTTTGAAGTTTTTAGTCTTTTTTTATTTAATCTGTCCAAATTTTATCATCTGCCATGCACTGTGATCTACTTGTAAAACCCTTTCATATGATACCCATATTGGGTTGGGTTGTGAAAAAATATGCAATGGGCCATTTTGTTGGCGGCCTAATATGGCTTTGATTTGGATTTTTTTATAGTGTACTGTATTTTACTAGTAAGCTTTATCACTTGATATCTATATTGAAGGGGCAGTGAAAAAATATGTAATCCCAAATTTTGTGGCAGTGGCCATGTTGGTTTTGCAATGATACTGAATATGTTCAATTGTATTGTCATCAGAACTAAAGATGTGTATCAAATATCAGATCGACCTGTCAATAAAGGAAAGGGATAATTACAATTACTAAATTTGACCCATACAAATAGGGAAGCTAAATAAAATAATTTAATAATAATATTCCTGTTTGCACGCCAAAAAAGTTAACGAATTTAATATATCATCGACATAGTACCTTAATTTTACATAAATAAATATTTAATTTCATCATAATTTTTATTCTAGTAGAACAAAGCTTCTAGTATTTGGGAGATACTGTTACTAAAAAGCATCTATAATTAATGAAATTTATATAACACGGTTGTAGTATTGTATTTACCTAAATAAAGTGAACACAAATTCCCCGCACAAAGGACAACCAATGAAAGAAAACTTTTTTTTCATGTTCATAGTTTTGTTACAGAAACACAAAAATCTTCACATTCTGTGGTCCAATTTATATAAAATATAAATTGCTGGTCTTCCTCCCAATACGTGACACTGGCAGAAAGTATTGCGTCTGTTAACGCAACTTTAAGCCATTAAAGAAAAAATTGTTCCTGTAAAAATAGATAAAATTAAGCAATTATAACTCGACAAATATGTAATATGTACTATAATATTGTTACAATCTATGGGTTCTGGTATCGGAAATTAAAGTAAGTCTTTTTCAACCGACTTCAAAAAGGAGGAGGTTCTCAATTCGACTGTATGTTTTTTTTTGTTTTTTTTTTTTATGTTTGTTACCTCAGAACTCCGTCATTTATTAACCGATTTGGACAATTTTTGTTTTGTTTGAAAGGGTATACTTCCAGATTGGTCCCATTTAAATATCAAAAAAAAAATGCCACCCCTAAGGGTGGAAAAACAACTAATGATGAATTTAACCTACTTCTAATTGTCATATTGACTTGAAACTTTGCAAGTATTTCTATTTCCGTTGATAGTAAAGTGGTTTGGTGTTGTTGACCTGATCTGATGGCAAGACCAGAAGGTGGATAGGTGGAACTCTTCAACGGCTAATAGTAGATACTTTGAGTTTGGGCTTATTTTGTTTGATTTGACAAGCCTAACACGTTAGAATCCTCACTTTGCTACTACTGTCTACACTAAAAAGGGAAAAATAAAAACTTTTTAACAAAAAAATAAAAACCAACTTCAAACAAAAGCACTAAAAAGTGAAAAATAACTGATTGGTAGTTTTCATTTAGTATACATACCTAATCAAATATTTTCGAAGTCGGTGTGCTTTGCTTTGTATGGGCTGGGACCGATTTCATAAATAATTGATTAGGTATGTATTTAATAGGTAGACTTTAATTACTTAGCCAAAGCACACCGACTTCGAAAATATTTAATTAGGTATGTATAGTAAATGAAAACTACCAATCAGTTATTTTTCACTTTTTAGTGCTTTTGTTTGAAGTCGGTTTTTATTTTTACTATAGATATTTTATTGCTAATCGTTTACGAGAGTCATTTTTTGCGACTTACGAACAAACCACTTTTTCTCACCTTTTAGACGTTACACACTCTCCAATAAGAGACAAACTTTAAAATATACCTATTTGCCTGCCTTTATAAGCCGACGCCTTTTATAATGTTAAGAAAAATATCTCCAAACTTACAGCTTCATAACTAGCAAAATAATTGAAATATTATACGAACGTATCTGTTTTTAACATCTTCCGTGACAAGTACGAAAAATTTTAATTAAATAAAACATCTAGTCAATACTAATAAATGAAGATAAGAAAGAACTAACTACGATAAGAACTCGCGTTGAATTCTCATTCTAAATTAATGACTATATTGTAGTGTATTTCTGCAAATAAAGGTAATGTTTTTTATTTCAAATTACAGAAATTCATTAGTATCATTCGATTTCCTTTGCCATTAAGTGAGCGATCAAGTAATAAATGATTTTCATTATAGTCCCCCAAAAGGTGGGTTGATTTATAAAAGCACTTCTACTAGGTAATTAATCTTGCTTTATTTTAATTTGATACGTACTTTATACTTATAAGATAAACTTATTTAAACTTTAGAAATTTGTAAAAATGTACCGCCCGTAAATAAGTGTAATGCTTCCAAAATTTCGAATACTTTGTATCGTAATATGATTTTTTTATAGGGATATGGTGTTAACTGAAGAACGATTGTCGATAAGCGAACGATTTTTTATGTAGAGATACGAGTAGTTTAGTTAGCCAATTGTTTTGAATAATATATTTTTTAACTTATAAAGTATGGTGATGATAATGATGGTTTCCATTTTTTTTTAAAAAAGATAGTATTTATTATAAAGCTATTTGACTAATACTATTATTAACTATAGTTTCATTTTTATAATATATTATGTAGTTGCAAGGTGATTACATATTATAGATATATGCAGCAATTAGTAAGCTAGTAACGTGCCCAAGTTTCATTTTGTTTTCGGATAAGTTTGAATCATGGAAAACGTATTTTATAACGTGATGAAAAGTAGGCTCTTAAATTATAATTATGCATAATATCTAGAAAGTAAATATCTAGAAGACCAAAAAATATACTTTTCAATTAATCTACATAATATGTGCGTACGTACATATTTAGAATAATTCATCAAGGCTCTGACCAATTTAGATTAGTGTGAGTCTCAATATCTACCATTTTATTTAATAGCCCATTTCTATAATGACGTATACGACAAACGATACTTATTGGTTACTTTACCAGTAAATCCCAAAATTACAATAAACTATATATTTCAAAGTAAGTGTTGATTCTTAAATGTGTTAAGAAAACATTTACTAAACCATTACATTTTTACGAAATTATCGAAAAAGGGATCATTATATACAATATATTATATTAACGTTAATCCGGGTGATATACTCAATTAGAAGTAGGTACACCATAACTAAAACTAATCTATACCAAAAAGACATTTTTATTTTGTAAGAAAATTATGTGAATAGCACAAAGTAAAAAGATTATGTCAAGTTAAAAGATGTTTTGGCAAATATTTTTTTTAAAATCGGACTACGCGCGCTGAGCTCTGAAAGTGCTGGATGGAATTCGATAAAATTTAGAACACAGAAAGATTATGACCTGGAGTGACACATAAGCTTATGTTACGTAGGTAGGTACCTAGGGACACCCAAGGGAAACGAGAGCTCGAGATTATACATAGCCCTATCGCTCACTCGAGACCATAAAGAAAACTCGAATTTATTACACAGTATTTGATAAACATTTGTGATATTAAGTTTTGGTCTTACCATTTATTATTTACTCGCGGCCTTATCTCGTTTTGCTCATTCCCTATCTACCACTTACGCGTCTTTCAGTAACTTTGCAACATCCTACGGGAATCATTTGCTTTAACTTAATAGAAGGATAAACCATAATGTGAAAATACACTTTCACATACATATATGTATGTAATTGTATTTGTTATATTAACTACTAGCGACCTGCTCCTAGATAACTTTCCCTCAAGCCTTGAATTATACTCACTAACCCCTAAACTATGTATAGCATACTGTAAATGGCAAATTTTATCTCTAATAAGCACCCTTCTACTTGTGATTATGAAGTTATTTATTTTTATAAGGATTAATAGCTTATAATTCAAATAGGCCTGCAAATATAACTTCGCCAAACATATTTAAACATATAAAAACTTTTGATAAAAAACCGACTTCAAGGTATTAAGTATCTATAGTAAATGAAATTTTCCTTTCAGTAATATTTTCTTTTTAGTGCATAGAAGTCGGTTTTTGGTTTTTTAAAGTTTTTATTCTTAGTGTAGTTGTAATAAGCAGGTAATTTGTAAGAGACAAGTTTTTTTTAAAATATATTCGATTAAACCATTTACATATATGTTAGTACGCTGATAGGATAAGTAGAATAGTATGCTGCTTTTTATACATGTAAATATTAACATACTAAAAAGCTCACTTTTATTGGTAACACTAAGAATCAGGAACTAAAATCCAATTCGAAGGAATTGGGCTCAAACTCAAAGTATTTATTTAACTTTACCTTTATCTTTTTAAATTAACCGTTGAATAGTTCCACTATCCACCTTATAGCATCACCATCAGATCAAGTCGATGATATCAAATAACTATATTATCATAAGAAATAAAAAAAACTTGCGAACTTTCAAGTCGATACGTCAATTAGAACAAGGTAAAATAGATTAATTAGATCTGTGAACATACTTCAAATTTTATGATTTTTTCTGATTGTCTCGAAAACGCTAAACTCTGCGGCAAAGAAAATTTTATAGGACCACCTCGGGACGTACCTTAATACAATACCGTTTAAAGTAGCAAAATCGGTCAAGCCGTCTCTGAGAAATCGGTGAATATACATAAAAAAACATACATACAAACGAGCGTAGAAACTGCTCCTTTTTGAAAGCTCAAAAAACAACTATATCTGCTTACGTCATAATATAAGAGTTCGATAAAATGTGATACTTTCATGTGCGGACCCGACTCATTATTACCGTCAATACTCAGCGCCTCTAAGTGCTAGAGCATCATAATAGCAAAAACCGTATCAAAATCCGTTCAATAGTTCTTGAAATTAGCCCACGCATATATGTTAGGATTTTATTTATTATTTAATTTTGTTTATAATAACTTTAATTTTGTATTTTAATAAAAAAAATATTGTTTGCTCAAATTTTGATTACAATTAATGTATGTGATTGTAATTGCTAATGTTTATACAAAACACAAATGACAAATCCCTTTAACATAAATTAATGAAACCGCAATTTAACCACAGCTGAAACAGGTATAATAAAAGATTTTTGTGGAATTAAAAAACACAATCTATCATTACTATAATGATAGGGTTAATTATTAAGTTATAAAATTTTTATTATCACACTAACATTATGATCTAAAAATTAATTTTATTCATTATACGTTTACAAGCACTGAATGTGCTTTTTTACATTTTTTAAATTAATATTGAATGACAATTTGTCCGTTGACGTTTGACCGTCGGCTCGGAAGGCAGTTCTGAGCTGGCAAGACATTCAACAGTTGCTCTTTTAAAATAATATTTGGCACAAGTTTAGTATATGGGACGCGGCCCCTGGAGAAGTGAGTGGTATTTTTGGATAGAGGAGGTATCACCTATGTACCTATACAAGTTTGGAGTTGAAATATATAAAAATAACTTTGAGGAAACGAAGGAGTCAAAACTTATTGAGACTTAAAGTCAGAACATTTTCATACATTTCTACTTGCTTACCTAAACAATTAAAATTGTATGAACAAAATAGTTAAATTGTCTCACTTCAATATACAATCATATTACTAGGTATATACTTTATAGATTACTTTTATCTGTAAATGAAAAATCAGCAATTGTTGATATATGAGCCACAAACGTCTTTTAAACCTTTATTACCAATCTAGCAGAAACCACGGCTCGGGTTCCTCGCTATGTATTTATATAATGTACATATAAAACTACTAAAATCGCGATTAAAAAATACGGGGTGGGCTTAGGCTCCCCCAACGTGCGTTCACCTTATTGTGGGGGGGGGGGGGCTCACTAGTGTTCCTGGTACTTCTCTAATAGCAGGATGGACCTTGGAGCAACCCCGTGGTTGTTGTGGTCTGCTTCGGCAGACCTGCCGTCGGGGCGTCGTAGTTAAATGCGTAAGCGATCCTCGACGCCCCATTAAGACGGGGGAAGGTTTTGTTGGGTTTTAGTGGGTAGTACTGGCTTTGCCGGTGAGCCCCACACCTCTTGCGTAAATGAATTTCCCAACGTTAAAAAAAATAAGGGCGTGAGGTCAGGCGGTGAAAAATACTTTACGACCTATTCTCATACCTGCCAAATATACAAAAAAAAATCATTAAAATCGGTTGAGCCGCTTCGAAGGAGTGTGGCCATAAACACCGTGTCACGAGATTGTTATGTATTAGATTACGGTATGTATATTTTAATTTAAGCCAGGACAATTAATAATTTTCGAAATATTAAAAATGAATTTAGATTTAGTAGCTGTAGACTATAACTGTGTAACACTTAAATTTCCTCATGTAAGTGAACATTGTTCTTTTTTGGAAATAACAACATATTTAACCTGATAGAGATAAGTAAACGTTATCATATAGTTCATTTAGTAATAATTGTTAGACCTAGTCAAAAGATAAATATTTTTTGAAGCTTTTATGACTTTTAAAAAAAGGCATACCAAATACAACTAAGCGGAGAAATAATTTGTGCATATTCTTGGAAATAACAATTAATAAAGCTCCTACGTAGAATGCTTAAGTAAGGAACGCCCTTGTTGCTTTGTGTAATTATAGGGGTTTGAGAAACTGTCCTTTGTAAAGTTCATTCTTAAGTAAAACATAGCTTTCTGATTAATTAAATATCATTAATATTCTATATAACTTATAATAGTGAATCTGTAAGATCTTTATATTGGTCAAGTTAAATTCACTTAATTACTTTTTAAATGGGCATTTAAAACACTTTAATGGTTAATTATAAAATTAATAATATGTCACTTATTAAATACATCAATAAAGCATTTTTACCCTATAACAAATTATCTATGCTATAATAAAACAGTAGAGGTCGAATGTCTGTACTATGGGATTATTTTTTTTTATTAGTTGGCTGTATGAAATAAGTGTTTGCCTGTTTATTTTTATATTGTAACACCTGATGGCGTCACTGCTTTACTTCCTTCTTTTTCTTTTTTTTTCTTCTTCGTTTTGTAAAGCAAGCGTCTAGCGTCTACTTACTGTGCAAGTGTGAATTTAAATAAACTTTTTCATCAGAAGTCTTGTTTATTAACCTAATCTCAATATGTACATAGCAAAAAAATGCTAAAAACCGAGTCAGGGGGGTGTAAGAAGACAAATAGAACAAATCCAGATTTTTTTCAAATTTTTTGTTTCTCTGTCTGTTTGTACTGACGAATCTTCGAATCTATTGGACCGATTTAAATGAAATGTTGCATGGTGGTACCTTATATCCCCGGGCAACATCTTAGATACTTTTATGCCGGAAAATTAAATAGTTCCCGTGGGATAGTTAAAAACTATAATCACTTATACAACTTATGCACCCAATTTAGTAAAATTTAATATTCTGATACCTTATATTGCCGGTCAAACAACAGGTTACTTTTCATCCGGGAAAAATGAACGGTTCCCGTGGGAACTAATAGATCTCTACTAGTTTTTCTAGAGGCGAATCCGAGCGAAGCGAGGGTGAGCCCCTAGTATATAATATTATAGCACTTTAAACTAGCCTTTTAGTTTGCCAACTTTATGTACTGTTGTACACTGTATAACTACAAATCGTACTAAGTATATGACAACACTGATTTATTATTAAATGATAAAAAAATCAACTATGGCATTTCACTAAATCACTATACTTTATTAAATACTTATTTATATATTTGGATATCTATGAGTCCTTGATCTTTTAATTACCAGAGAGGCATTTTCAAGGTAATACATAGAAATGTTAAGTTTGTGTTTGATAATACGTAGAGATAGATGTTGATATTTGTTTATATTTTGTTTTAGATACCATCATACAAAAAATTTACAAATTTATGTGAAAAATGTTGTTGAAATGATGTTTTATGAACATGGGCATATTTATTCGATCACTCATTGCGAAATGTGGTGTATACGCCTTTTTTATAATTGTCCATATTCCGATACTGCAAGGCGAAGAACAGCCGAAGTGTCCGAGCTTAGCAGAAAACCCTATCTGCCCTTGTTATACCTTTAAAGAAGGTAAGTTATAATATAAATGATAATGTAATTAAATAATTTTTAGCATTTGATAAAAAAATGCCTTTGTTTCAGATTTATTTTTGGAGTGTCCAAGTGCCACCCCTAGTGTTGTAAAAAATGTTTTGACCAAAATACAAGGAACCGTTCACTCTTTGTCAATATATGATTTAGAAAGAACTACAACAGAACTAAATGCGGATTTTTTCCCGCCGCATATTAAAATTAAACATTTACAAATAACACAATCTGGAATAAATAAAATAAGCTCCAGTGCGTTTATATCGATTCGCGATTCTCTCGGTTCTTTGAGCATAATTGCCAGTAAATTGAACAAAATTCCACATGAATCGTTTTTCGAACTTTTTAATATAGAAGCGCTTGACTTTCAACTCAATGACATCAAAGACATCGAAGCACACACTTTTAAGGATCTGAAATTGAAAAAAGTTAATTTAAGAGGAAATAAGATAGCAAATATTTCCGCGCAAGCATTCCAGGAACTAGATAAAACATTGACCGAATTGGATATGACGGAAAATTATTTGGAAATATTTCCACTAAAGTCATTAGGGAACTTAAATAAACTCACAAACGTAAGACTGGCTTGGAATAAAATTAATTCTATTCCAGATAATGTTAATATCACAATACCTAATTTATTAAATTTAGACTTAAGTTCAAATCTATTTACTAAAATAGAAGAAAATTGGTTAAAAAGTATGCCTAATTTAAGAATGTTAATTTTCTTTAGTAATGAAATCCAACACATTGCGGAGGAGGCTTTTAATTCCTTAGGAAATTTAGAAATACTAGATTTAAGTAGAAATAAAATTGTAAATATAGAAAAAAATACGTTTCAAAGAAACATAAATGTACGTTCTATAGATTTAAGTCACAATCATCTTCATTACATAAATGGTGTTTTTGCGAATTTAAAACATCTTTCTGAAGTATTTTTATCAGAAAATAATATTCTTGAAATACCAAACGATGCATTTAATAATACAGTGGGACTAAAAGTTCTTAATTTGGAACATAATGCTATTCAATTACTACGTCCTAACTGTTTTGACTCTCAACATAACTTGACACAACTTCACATGGGAACAAATTTTTTGCAAAAACTTCCTAGAAATATATTTCAATTCAACCGTAAACTTGAAATAATAAGCTTAGATAATAATGAAATAGAACAGTTAGATGACTCAATATTTGATAAGTTAATATTATTAAGAGAGATTAGGTTGCAGAATAATAAATTAAATCATATTAAACGAAATGTATTTAGTCCATTGCCTGAGCTATTAGAATTACATTTACAAAACAATGTAATAAAAAATATAGATTCTCATGCTTTTATAACTTTACGCAACCTACAACACATTAATTTGCAGGGTAATAATTTGACTACAATTGGTGACGTTTTTCCTAATAGAAATTCGTCATTAGTTTCAATACAGCTAAGTGCAAACCACCTATCACTATTAAAAAATAGTTCACTTCGTAGTCAAGTGAACGTACAAATTATGTGGCTAGCACAAAATAACTTAAAAATTTTAACTTCAAACTTATTTATTGATTTATTAAATATACAAAAGTTATATCTAAACAATAACACCATAGCACATATTGAGGACAGGACATTTATGCACCTAAAAAAAATTAAATATTTAGACCTAAGCAACAACAAAATTAGTGAAATAAATAATGAAACATTTTATAATCTTGTAACACTGGAAGAACTGTTATTAAAAAATAATCAAATAAAAACTGTTTCGAGAAATGCATTTAAATATTTGTATAAATTAAAATTTCTTGATTTGTCTGAAAATGAAATCACTACATTTAATTTTAACATTTCTACTCTTCCAATCAAACAATTTCGAATTAATCAAAACTTAATTTCTACTATTGAAAAGGATTCATTTCAAGCTTTGCCAAACTTGAATGAATTAGAGTTGAAAATAAATATGTTGACTTGGCACGACATTATTCAAATTCAAATACCTGGATTGAAGTCTCTTGTACTATCTAAAAATAATTTTACAGATTTAGAAAATAAAACCTTTTCACATCTACTTTCCCTTCAATCGCTTACATTAGAAATGTCGAACATATCGTACTTACCTCCAGCGACGTTTTTAAAAAATCAAAATTTATTGAGAGTCAATTTGGCATACAATAATTTAAAAGATTTGCACAAAGACGTGTTTGCTTATACTACTATTCTGCAAGACTTAAATCTGAAAGGTAATCATTTTACTGATTTTCCACATGTAGCTTTATTCAATATTACTTCTTTAGAAAGTTTAGATTTGTGTCATAATGAACTACAAAGTATAGATTTCTTTAAATTAGTCGGCTTACATAATTTAAAAATATTAAATTTATGTGATAATCGAATTTCGGTTCTCAATGGCTTCAAGTCACCTTCACTTAAGAATTTGGTTTCTATTAATTTAAGTCATAATATGATAACAGTTCTTCCACCGAATTTTCTTCAACACTCTAACGGTTTAAAAAATATAGATTTATCATATAATTATTTTAAGTATATTCCTAGTAACGGTCTATCAGAATCTATTTTTCCAGCAGTTACATCTTTAAACATGTCTTCGAATTCAATAGAACAACTGCTACAAACATATCCTATTAAGCAATTTCCACTCTTAGAAGAACTAATTGTTACTAACACTAATTTATCTATTATAACTAGTAAAGATTTTGAAAATTTTCATTCATTAAAAAAATTAATTTTAAATCATAATTCGATAACTCGGCTTTCACCCAGTGCGTTTTTAAAACTAAATAATCTGGAAAGTTTAGATTTAAGTATAAATAAGCTAGAAAATATTCCGCGGGAGAGACTACAAGGATTATATTCAGCAAGAGTTATAAACGTTTCCCGGAACACAATCAGGGAACTAGAAGAATTTACTTCAGACTTACAAAATTTACAAACATTGGATCTGTCTTTTAATCATATCACAAGAATAACGAAAGATGTCTTTCGGAATCTTCCAAGCCTCAGTGAGCTCTACCTGAGCGACAATTGGTTGTCTACAATAGTTTCTGATGTATTTTCTAAATTAAAGAAAATCACCCATATAGATCTATCTAGAAACTATTTTGAAAAAATACAATTGAAAATGCTTGTATCTCTCGAAATGCAAGTAAAAACGATTGCTTTTAATGGTAAGTTAAATCGAGTAGACTATTTCAATTTATCTTTTGTTTTTGTATTCATTTTAATTAAAAATATTTTAACATGGCTGAATGGTTTTTAAAATTAAAATAACAAGGGTGAACTTAGCGTAAAATATATTTATCTATGGTTGTTAACATAGTTACGTTGATTCATTGCTCACTCTATGAGTGTGTTTTAGTCCAGGATATAAGCTATCTCTACACTAAATTTCATTCAAATTCGTTTAGTCCAATCGGAATCCGGTTTGAGAACAAAATATTGAAAACCTGAAGTTTTATGATTTTAAAATGTTAGCAGGTATATAACGGATAGAAATTCGTAAAATCTTCCACATGCCTAACTATCCCGGAGAAATGGGGGGACGCAAAGCGTTGAAAAATAGTTTTTTTAAATTTCCTTCTTAGTGTGACGTTCTATCGAAAAATGTTTTCCACAAAAGTTGTAGGTCTAGCAAAAATCTACAGCTTTTATAAATAACACTTTTTACAATATAAATTTTTCGAGATATTTGCAAAAAACTTGGTTTTTAATTTTTTCTTGGTTTTTTATTTTTCATTTCTTTCTTTCTTTCACGTCATATTAAGTCGGAAATTGAAAAAAAAAACTATTTTTCAACGGTTTGCGTCCCCCCATTTCTCGGGAGTAGCTGGGCATGTGGGGCATTTTACGAATTTCTATTCCTTATATACCTGCTAATATTTTAAAATCATAAAACTTCAGGTTTGCAATATTTTTTTCTCTTAAAAATGAACGGATTCCGGTTGGTCTAGTTGAGCATGAAGTCAACAACATCTACTCACTCACATACTTTTGCATTTATAATATTAGTGTGATAATAATAATTAGAGTAAATTATAATTTTGATATTTTGTTTTTCAGAAAATCCATTGACATGTAATTGCGAAACTCAAGACCTTTGGATGTGGATGAAAGATCATTATAAAATTATATTGCAAGGAAACTCTAAATTGCGTTGTGAGTATCCAGAAGAACTTCATGGTTATAAGTTTTTGGAGCTCAAATCACAGAAGCTATGTGATGTGCCACTTGTAATACGTATAGCCATACAGGACATACAGACTTATTCGGTTTTAGTTTCTTGGCAGAGTCGCAATCATAGTGGCTTAAGTGGATACCATGTTGCTTACTTCAGGGATCAGATGCCAGCGATCGTAAGTATTCTTGTAAATGATTAAAAACATTAAACTGTCGCCTTAATTATTAAATTTATTGCTTTAATTAAAGTGATTATTTTATACATAATATCTTACTAAACATATCGTTTTAATATATTTGTATAAAATATGTTTTTTGATATAGCTGTATAAGTTTCTATGTTTTTTATGAGTTAAAATGGAACATTATGAAATTTTTTTATAATAAAATAACATTTTACACTCCCGTTGCTAAGTAACATTTGTAATAAAATATTCCAAATAATTTTTTAGCTACAATAAAAAATGGTATTTAAATGAAAATTTATTGCTTTTTATGGAAAGATACGAATTATTACTAAAATAGAACATCTATTCATCGTACTTAGAATAAAAGTACGAGTATCCCTGCAGACTACAGAAATTAAAAATTAAAATATACGTAATCTTTGCAGACATTTTATTCCTAAAAAGACCTGGGACTTACAAGAAAATTGTTATTAGTAATTTTAATGAACATTTGAAAGTTGTTTAATTTGTTACCACTAGGTAGACCAAACATTACACCAAAAAATTTGAATACAACGGCTGTGTATCACTTCAATGGACCATAAAAAATATTTATGTTCCTCGCTCGGGGTTATTTTGTTTGTTCTGTGAATCAGTTTAAATCTTTTATTAACAATGGTTTACACATCCCACAAAGTTTTCTAAAGCTTAGCGCAAATGTATTAGTAAGTGATTAATATTTTTACCAATTTTTTCCCTATTTGTCGCAGATACGAGGCAAAATTTTAAACTCGACCACCAGAACTACAAGATTAAATCATTTGACGCCGGGAGCGCGATACGTAATTTGCGTAATTGCGATTGGGGATTTTGAAAGCACTCAAGCATCTTCGATGCCTAATGCGAGAATAGCTTCTTCGTCTCTAGGAAATTCAGGAGCTAATTTATACGGAGATGAACAAGTCTTTAATAACCTTCGGCCTTTTATGAACGATTCTCACACAAGTAAATGTACAAGTGTCAGCACCATCGAAATATTCAGTGCAGCGTTAGACAGTCCATTTTCCAATACGTATATGGGAATCGCCGAGATTGTGACGAGAAGGCTAAGTTTAGTTGTAGGATGTTGTATAGGACTTGTAGTTTTCATCGTATTAGTCTCGGTTTTAGGATACATGAAGACAAAGAAACGCCCCATAATGCCAAAAGATGTAGTGCAACAGCCTCCACAATACATCTCATATGATAATTTTACTGCTACAAACGTCGAAGTTCAATCTACTGATATAGATATAAATACCATTTCTAATAAAACAACATCGCAATTTAAGTCCCGTGAATAAGTAGAATAGCAATTTTACTTCAAGTCATAACATTAACAGTACATACAAGTTAAAATATATTAGTGATAAAATTTTGCTATACTTTTATCGTCCTTTATCGAAATATTTTTGTGAGTCTGAAATAAGTAGAAATAAAAGCAACAATCAATAACGAAATGTGTGATAAAGAAAAATGTTGTCGCCATTAGAATTTTGTTATTTTTTATTAATAAATTAATTTTGAAACGCTCGTGTTATAACTTTGTCGAATTCTAAAAAAAGTGAAAATTTGTTTTATATTTATATTAAAATATTTTTATTGTTATTTACTCAATATTTTTTTTAATAATTTTGAGAACGTTACACTTTTTACCATTTTTATAATTCAATATTTAAATCTACTGATGATTATTTTACAAATTTTATTAAGAAATATAAATAATGTATATACAAATATTGCCAATATAGAAACGAAAAGTACGTAAGCTAATAATAAATACATTATAGCTTAATGAGACAAACGAATATTTATTGGAATTTTTAATACTAAGACTAAAACCTAAAAATAAGCGTAAACAAAAATATCATACTCTAGCACATAATGAAATAATGTAAAGCTAATAATTAGTATTATTGTTTTAAAATGACAATCTGTTTAGTATAATAATAGTAGTGTTGATAATAAAACATTTAAAATAATGTTTTGTTTTATTATTTAGTTTATAAATTAATAACATAGGAAAGGATAGTTAAACCATGTCATATTATATTATTTGCATATTCCATATTCTAGAAGAAGTCTCCACAATATCTCCTTAATATTATTTCATTAAATGTATAGTGATTTTCTTTATATGTATATACGGGTATAGAATAACCCTATCTCAGATTAAATGAATTATTTAACGCTTCAAGTCACATTTGCACGATCACTCTTCACGAGTGGCAATTAACTTTATTTTCAGCTATAAATTTAGCTAGTTAACAAGAATTAAAGTAAAATTCGGTTAATGAAAAGGTTAATTATCTATACTTAACTGAAATACACATCTACATATTTAAATAGGTCTGATGTGTATAAAAAATTATAATACTTAAAACTTTATCCCATACAGCATACCATTACCAAATAATATATACAAGAACATGTGAGATGAACTTAAACGTTTACATGCTCATCCAAACAATAACAATTAGCAAACTGATTGTATTTGCTAATGTTAATGGATATCGATGATTTCGAATCTACTGTTCAAAACAGATAGGAGGAAGCAATAAAGCAGGAAACATTGAAAGAAATCATTTGTTTCAGCCATTAACGTCTATTCGGAGACTAGGCCGACAAACCGCGTGTTGTGAAACAGGGTCGAACGTACCGGACGGCTGTATAGCAATCCCACTTCCTTTTTTTACTCGCTATTGTAAAATACGCACGACTCTTTGAAGTTCCGTGATAAATTGCATCACGAATCACGCATATCAACATACCGCAGATAAAATAAATATTTATATACCCAGACATGCACAATATATTTTTAACAGAAATCGTTATCTAGATTTATGCTTCTGAAGTATTAAATGAAGCATGTGTGAAAAACATGTTGTAACTTATATATTAGAAAGCATTTTTTTAAGCCTACTATTAAAATATTTCTTCAAAGAATCTCTACTAATTCAAAGTATAGTTGAAAGATATAAAATATGCTATTTTTACCCGACTGCGCGAGTCAAAAGAGGGTAATGTGTTTATCAGTCTATGTATGTATGTGAGTTTGTACCTTTGTAGCACTATTAGGATTTAAGACCAAACGCGTGGGCCGATTTTGATAAATGACGGCGCGAATGTGATAGAAAGCATAAAATGCGAAAAAGAAAAAAAATGAAAATTAATGAACTATATCAAGTTGGATAACGTTGAATAGGTATTTAAAAATAATTTTTAGATTTCTTTCGTCATTTTTCATTTTAAATAACAGTTTAGAAAAATACTTAAAAAGCTGTAAATAAATAAACATATTATAAAAATAAAAAACCCGACTGCATAAAAGCTAACTAAAAATATGAAAACAAGACACAAACAGTCGGAAACGTACACGTTTCGTCCTTGCCACGAGATGTACATACTCGTATGTATGTCTCCGACTGCATAATACTATTTTCCTTCGTGAACCTGTTTTCATCTGTATAGTTAGCTTTTATGCAGTCGGTTTTTTTATTTTTATAATATATTTATTTATTGTGAATTGTTCCCAATGAAATTAATAATTTAGTGATAATTATTACTTTATAATCATAATAAAGAAAGACAAATTATGTATTTCTATAAGTATACTGGACATTTATTGTACTTATACTCAACATTTCGCTTTTAGATAAGCGCTTCTATAATATACACTTAAATTATTCTATAAACATTTGCGTACGTTTGCTACAAAGACAGTAGAAATACTAATAAATAGGATATCGATAGGTAGCACGTCGCCCCTACAAACAATACCGGCTGTTTTAGATAAAGTCGAGTTCACACCGTTGAAGCAGAAACACAGAGACAATGCAACCTTCTGTTCCGTTATTGTTCCTAGCGGAGTCGTAGTAATAATGTTACCCTTATTCGATGTCGATCAATGTTTCGATATAAGCAATAAATATTACGTAAATTGTCACAAAGTAATGCTTTTGGAATTCTAATATTGTAATGTGTTAATCTATATTTATATAAATATAATAAAATTGTAACGGCGGTAAAGTTGTTTGTTGAATCAAATAAATACTTATAGTAAGGGTAAAGGTATCATTAGAAATAAAAGTATAACCACGAATTATTTCATATTTGTCCGTGTGTCTTTAGCATTATTCTAGAATTACTAAACGAATTTTAAGAGAACTTTTTCATTGAAAGTGAACAATCTGGATTAATATTAGTATCAGAAAACACATTTATTTCAATCCGACCGAAGATACAGACTAGACTTCGCATTATATGTGCAAAGCAAGAATCATTTCCGCTAATCCATCATCTAATTGTAGATCAAAAAACTAGATATTCTTGACGTTAAAGCCGGTAGATGGTATTCAATAGGTATCCTCTTTATGCTACACATGCCTTTCCGAATTACTTACCTTCGTTTCTTGATCTTTCTCTAGTGTCCTCAATCGAACATGTGAAAAAACACTGGCAATGCTCAGCGTTTGCGTTTTCTTACTATGATCTCCTTTATTTATCCTACAAATAGAAACCTCCAAATGCAAAATCAAGAATTATTCTGCATTTTGCAAGAAATTATTCAGATAGTTTGCAAGAGGATGCGTACAAGTTTGACTGGTCTGATTTTTTCAGCAGTAACACAATAAACACACCTGTAGCAATTTTAAACTCATAGTTAACATAATAGTACGACAAAGACGTGTCCATATGCTCTTTGCGAATAAAACATCTTCCTACCAAGCTACTCAAAAAAATAAAAAATTGCTACGAAAAAAGAATGCTGCGAAATGAGAAAGCTCGTCTTAAATATACCTACTACAGCTCAGAATCACTGCAACAAAGTGTGTAGAAATCATCAACAGTGCCATATCTATACTTTTGTGGTTAAGAAAAAAACTCATACAAAGTTTGGACATTTCTGATATAGGAGTAAGAAAAAAAACGCCAAAGCGTAAACCCCGAGATCTTAATTTAAATGAGTTTAATAAGCATTTTCGGAGCAGGATTAACCATGTCTTTAATTTTCCTTACCGTGTTCTGTTTGATAGATTTTCTCGTCCTTATATAAAAGATCAATTGTTTCTGGTGCTTTTTCATTCGAGATATCTGCGATCCTGCCAAAATTTAATTTTAAAAAGCCTCCTCATTCCCCGTCCCTTAATGATAAATATTTCAGCATAAGTTTCTCATGTCTATGGTATTCGATTTCTGAAAAGTTCCTTTGAAAACCGTTTGAATTATATTTTCACTCTTTTTAAAACTGGAAGAGATCATTGTTTTAGCGATATGGCCGCCTCTTGTACATAATCGTATTTCTATTTTATTTCTTAAATTGTAATATTTCTTCTTATTTTTGTGGGTGTACAATAAAAAATATTTATTTATTAGCGACTCACCCTCGCTTCGCTCGGGTTCGTCCCTCCGGTATTTGAATCGGATATTATTAAATTTTTCATTGGTTTTAAAAAAAAATCGTGGGACCCTCTAAAATAAAAGTAGTCTAAGTTACTCCTTATTACATCAGCTATCTCCCAGTAAAAGTCCCGTCAAAATCGGTCCAACAGTTTCAGAGATTAGCCGAACCAAACAGACAGACAGACAGACAGATAGACAAAAATTGTAAAAAATGTTGCTTTGGTATATGTACCGTGTGTGTGTATAGATTATTATTATTATTAATTTGATCTATACAGATAAATAAAATTGAAGTGTCTGTTTGTAATGTCAAAATAACAGCGTTTTACTAAATGCATATGAAATTATATACGGTGCTTATAAGAAATACACCTTCTTTTTTAATTTTTATTTGTCTGTTTGTTCCGGATAATCTCTGAAACGGCTGGACTGATTTTGACGGGACTTTCACTGGAAGATTTCTAATGTTATAGAGAGTAACATAGACTACTTTTCAACCGACTTCAAAAAGGAGGAGGTTCTCAATTCGACTGTATGTTTTTTTTTATGTTTGTTACCTCAGAACTCCGTCATTTATTAACCGATTTGGACAATTTTTGTTTTGTTTGAAAGGGTATACTTTCAGATTGGTCCCATTTAAATTTCAAAAAAAAACCACCCCTAAGGGTGGAAAAACAACTAATGATGAATTTAACCTACTTCTAATTGTCATATTGACTTGAAACTTTGCAAGTATTTCTATTTCCGTTGATAGTACAATGGTTCGGTGTTGTTGACCTGATCTGATGGCAAGGCCAGAAGGTGGATAGGTGGAACTCTTCAACGGCTAATAGTAGATACTTTGAGTTTGGGCTTATTTTATTTGATTTGACAAGCCTAACACGTTAGAATCCTTACTTTGCTACTACTGTCTGAACTAAAAAGGGAAAAATAAAAACTTTTTAACAAAAAAATAAAACCGACTTCAAACAAAAGCACTTAAAAGTAAAAAATAACTGATTGGTAGTTTTCATTTACTATACATACCTAATCAAATATTTTCGAAGTCGGTGTGCTTTGCTTTGTATGGGCTGGCACCGATTTCAAAAATATTTGATTAGGTATGTATTTAATAGGTAGACTTTAATTACTTAGCCAAAGCACACCGACTTCGAAAATATTTGATTAGGTATGTATAGTAAATGAAAACTACCAATCAGTTATTTTTTACTTTTAAGTGCTTTTGTTTGAAGTCGGTTTTATTTTAGAAAAAGAATTATGGTTCCGCTCAAAATAATTAAAACGTACCTAGGGACGAACCCAAGCGAAGCGAGGCTGAGTCACTAATCCAAAAAAAATATAGCAATTTCAAAGTCGTACAATGAACATTTGTGACAAAGTATTTAGGAGATATTTGGTATGTAAATGAAAGTTATAATTAATTATAGACCCTAGACTGTTCTATTTGGTTTATAGATTTGAATTTCAGAATATTTCCTAAGCTTCTATGGACTCACGTAAGTATAAAGAGAAAGAAATACTTTTTATCTAAACTTTACCAACTTCAAAATAATATATTTATTCTTTAATTTAAGTATTTAATAGGTTACCGATATATTCAATTGTCTTAGTCCGACTTGTCTTCACCGAGTGAACAAAAAAGAACAGCCGTACTTTAAAACACTTAAAATGACTACGATTCAAAGTCAAAGAGTAT
The DNA here is from genome assembly GCA_951806755.1 of Brenthis hecate. Lineage (NCBI taxonomy): Eukaryota > Metazoa > Arthropoda > Insecta > Lepidoptera > Nymphalidae > Brenthis > Brenthis hecate. Next base: position 376,227 of record OX638267.1, read on the forward strand.
TCTTACATTATCACTTGCGGAACAAGGATTGCAATTGCAATAACTAAAATAAATATCAAACATGTATAATTTATAAATTGCTAATTGGTTTAAATTTAAATAGTTTAAGATACGGAATTTATAAATTGAATTGAAAAATTATCGATATGAATTTTAAGTACTCATAAATAATTAGCTTAATCATTATGGTAAATGGTGATGTATTAAATTGAAGGAGTATTGATTTTTTTCGGTACCACTATATTCACAATAATAACATTAATATTTGTAAGGTCCAAGCACTTATAACCCAATATGAGCTCTGGTCTCTTCAGTGACTATATTCGGGTCAAGTATGTACTGATGATGTCAGAAATGCTGTTCTTTATTATTGGGACTTTGCTGTTATAATAATATCATTTTGTAGGTATTGTTATATAACATTTACTTATTCATTTCCAAATTTCATATAATAATTTTATCATATGGCACGCAATAGAGATGAACCTAACTGATAAACATTTAGACCAGACCTATTAAAAGATAGTGTAACTGTCACATCACTATATATTAATAGCAAAGAAAGTTGTATAGTCACTATGATCTATAGATCTACATAAGTAGTTCTATTAAACTAAAAGCAAGAAATTATTGGCCTGAATGAAATCTCTGCATCCACGTAGTCTGCAAGATTGAGTGACGCTGTTTCTCAATAGCCAGCTTAAATATCAACTTGGAATTTAATTATTATTAATTTACTAATTTTCTCTATAAAGCAATAATTAACTGTCTCTCTAGTTAGCAACTTCTAACGAGACTAGCGAGGTTGAATTGATGTATAGAAATAGATTTATAGTTTAATGTTCGGTGTCGTCCAAATTACTACGTGATTTAGCTTTGTCTTGTATATTATTGTATATTTAAAATTCAACATATTAATAAAAATTGAAATTAATTTTGAGATTGATGTTCTATTTTTCATACAAAGAAACGTTAAATTAACGAGTAACTTAGAGTTATTTTTCCTAAACTGTAACTTACGCTATATTTAATAACTAAGATTTATCTAGAATAACTACTATCTTTTAAAAAACAATCATTAGAACCAGTTTCAAATAATTAACAAAAACACTTAAATATTGTACTTCCTCTTTTTTGAAATGAGTAAAAAATTAATTAAAAATAGGTACTGCTTTTTTGTTTTATTTTTCTTTCATTTTGATCATTGTTGTTCCAACTAAGACTGTTTCATTAACCCGCTCTCACATTTTTCTAAAAAGTTTTATGTTGTAAAAATATCGTCGATATTGTGTTTAAAATGTATGAAAAGTTATTAGAATTAAAATTGAAATAAAAAAAACTTTAAGTACAAACACAAGACTAAAAATAAAAACATTTTAACAAAAAAATAAAAACCGACTTCAAATAAAAGCACTAAAAAGTAAAAAATAACTATTAAATAAAAAAAAATATTATAAAAAATAACTGATTGGTAGTTTTCATTTACTATACATACCTAATCAAATATATTCGAAGTCGGTGTGCTTTGCTTTATATGGCCTGGCACTGATTTCGAAAATATTTGATTAGGTATGTATTTAATAGGTAGGCTTTAATTACTTAGCCTTTTTGAAGTCGGTTGAAAATATCTCAGTCAAACGCTGGAGATCATTATTATTAATATCATCTCTTTGGATTTCACGGGCTAGAAGGAGCTCAGTCTTTTGGAAGGCTTGTGTGGGGACACAGGTCCAACACGTAGAAGCCCCTTAAGAGATCCAAGTTTATTTATTGTGAGGCTTCACCCGGGGTCCATCTCTGAGTAACCCATAAGGAATTGCTCAAAGATGGTTTTCGGATAATGCGTAAGGACTATGGAAAATACGGAAAACTTAAAGGGTCTATGGAATAGAGTCTGTCTGCCTAAATGCAGATCAATAAACACACAACATTCATATCAAAACCAAAGCCTTAGACTGAGATAGATTATTTCGGATAAGGCAATAGATGAACCGATTGCTATGTTCATAGATCTTCCAATTTCTAATGGAAATTACCTTCGAAAGCAATTTGACATTCCTGTAATGATATAACCTAGATGATAGCCAATTTTAGTGATCAAAGGATTCTGTTATGATATAAGAAAAATAAACAGATGTTTTCTTAAATAGGAACAGTAAATTTTAATATCGGTAAAATAATACGATGGTTTTTACAAAAATATTTATTTCCTTTAAAAAAAGACACAGGCAACTGCGACAAATTGTAATATGTCATTTCATGGGGAAATTTGACGGTGACGAATGGTACGACGATTTTTGTAATAATATATATCCAATCATATTTAAAGACCAATTTTTATTTTGTACATAATTCTATAATTATATACATAACATAGTTATACAATTTAACCTTGAAATTATGTGTCGTATTCATTCACATAACATCCTAGGGACGAACCCAAACGAAGCTAGGGTGAGTCGCGAGTATAAAATATGAAATATCACTTTGGGTACCAAAAACGTTCTTTAAAAATAAAAAATAAACCATGCTGATAATATCCAGTTAAATGAAACCATCCTACAAAAGATTATATATGATAATACATGGTAACTAAAAATATTCAGCATTTACAATTTACAGACGGAATTTGATTCCACATAATTCTTGTTAGCATCAAGGAAGGTGTTTATATACGGCGGAGACTATATAAAAGTATTGAAAACTTGTAAGAGAAAGAAGCTAAAAAGTGTTAACAGAATTATAAAAGAAGATCTTGTGTCATCTGTTAACTTGGAGAAAAGAATTATAATCATAAAAAAGCTATTGGCAGGTCAATTGTCTACGGCTGTACGTAAAAAAAATCCTGTTAAAAAAGGATATTATATCATCAATTTTTATGAGACTTAATACTTAGCTATCAAGTGTTTATTTAATGTAACCTTAATATCAGAAATGGTTTCCTCGGAATATGGAAAAATAGTTGCATGATTTATTATTTTCCTATGAAGATTCTGTTGCATTCATGAGTTTGATATAAATTATCAAGATTATTTTGTTATAGTACTTTTTATCCTTGAAATTGAAAGTATTCCGTTAGGAAAACATCTACTTTTTTCCAAAAAATGAATAAAAAATTGCTTTAATTAAGCTAATTATGATTTATTTAAAGTATGAATTACATTTTTATTTTTGTAGATTACAACGTTTTCATATTTCTTAAATATTAACCTTGGGCATATACTCGTATATAAACGTGAGATACGTAATTAAGTTGACTAAAGGTGAAGTTAAATACTAAGTGCCGATCAAGTGCAAGATAATACCGTAAAAGGTAGGGTGAGTAAAATCCTGTGGGATTACGTCGTATTAGTGAGTCGGCTTATAACAGATACTCTTGCGATATTCGGATAGCCACAACATTTGAAGGCTTATTGGTGGATTACAATAACGGCGACGTACGTTGTCCATATTATTTTTATATCATTTAAGTTGTTAAAAAAAGGACACCAAAGTAGGTATAATATTGGTGAGCATTTTTTTTTATTTTTATACTATTATAAATGAGTAATCAAACATATTCTGTATTATTTTATCTCATGCTTAAAAAAAGTTAATAGGGCTACGATTTCCGTGTGAATGAATAGACCCAAAATAATACAAAAGTTATTCTTTCTCCTCAACTCGCCCATTCCGCCAAACCAATCGTACTAATGCCTCAAAATCAAATTATTTGAGAACAGGTGACAATATGCAATAAACACTATTTTATTTTTTATTTTATTTAGTTAAGATATTATTTAATCGAATGCAAAAAAAAGTTTACAGATATTTTTTGTTTTTGTTTTATTTAATTATATATCCTACCTTAGCACTCTAACCGCTATGGCGTCCCTTTTAGTTAGATATTGTTTTGATAAAACTGTATATAATTATTGTAAGTGAATTATTTTAATTATATTACTAGTATTTAAATAAACATTTTCCCATAAAATTCATGGATAAAATATAGCTACCTACCTAGCTTATATTTTCTTGACATTTTTAATAAATACCTACTGGATTGTTTTAAAAACCAAAAATATATAGGGTAGGCTGGTCTAAGAGTACGCATCCGATAAGAGAACGCAGTATCAATAGCCGCGATGTTTTTTTACGATCCGCGGCTAACTTCAGTGTTATTTTGAAGTGTAGGCTACTGAAAATTATATGTATGTATGTATATGTATGTATCGTAATAGCTCGTGTAAAAGTACGCAATTATCATTTCTGTTATTTGTTTAATTTTCTAAAGATTTTTTTGTATTTTTGTGACATTTCATGTTGCTTTAATGAAAGATGTAATTATTAAGCATAAAATAAAAGTTAAGCTGATTATCTAGACATATTTAATTTAAATTTAAAAATTCAATTTTATTTAATTTAATTTTAGAACTGTTTGAACCTTAAATGCGTACTCCTAGACCAGCCTACCCTATGCCAAACGTCATTAATATTATATATATATATATATATATATATATATATATATATATATATATATATATATATATTGTTTTCTGAAGAAAAATATGAGTCATTGCAAATATTGCGTATCTAGGTGCCTAACCTAGGTAGCTTAAGGTTTAAATTCCAGGTCAAGCTTATCTCTATACTAAATGTCAACCAAATTCGTCCAGCCATTTCCGCCTGAAAGAGAGGCAAATATATATAAAAATCTTTGATCCAATTTTTTCTATAATTTAAGATATTGATAATAAAACAAAGTACGAGTAGATATTAGGTATATTTATGATTATATTTTAATTATATTCATAGAATCCAATAAAATTTAAATTTCTTTAGGGAATATCTATGTCTCAATATGGAATAAAAATAGCGTAGTGGCGGAGATATAATTACTTTCTTGCCTAGGAATATACTTATAATCTACATTCTTATTAAACAATACTGAACTGTGATTCCCAAATTCGCTACCAACGGAATTACTCGTAGCGTAATAAAAGAGAAACTTATTCATTAGTTTATTAGATTGTTTGATAAAGACGGGCAGATAGTAACATCGTTGTAACTGTTAATACAATAATAAAATACAAGAAACGAGACATAACAAGTGGAGTTAAGTTTCTCGCGCCACTGAGTATCCCTCCAGTAACTAAATAACAACAATAACAGAAGGATGTCTGTCGGTGAAAGAGGGCCTAACTCTGCGGCAATCTAATAAGAAATCGGCCGATAAGGAAAATGTTTCATCGACAAAAAAACAGACTGTATGATTTTGTTTTCGTGTAGACATAACAAACGATGTAACATTAATACCTCATAAATATTTACCTGTAAAAGAAATCTTTTATTTGTATCCATTGATAATTATTAAAAATATTTAGTATATTTTATAAACGAACTTTGTATGTGTATTTTTATTTAGACCATAAGCAGGAAACAACCTCTTCTTTATATGTAGACATGCAGAACAGAGAACTAAAGCTTAAGTAGTAAGTTTCTGTTTACTCCATCAATTAAATCAATAAATATTTTTTATCAACAAAGATACATTACGATACAGGTTACTTTTTATATCTACCATGCGAGAGAAACCAGGGGCAAAATCTCATGAAATAAATTTTTAAATCAGATTTGGTACTTATTACCATGCGGATTGTTTCTTGTACTTTTCTGATAGCAGAACTTGGACCGTGGCAGCAGTTCCTTTTTTGGTGTGGCTGCTTTAACAAGCCGTCGGAGCGTCGTGGTTGAGTGCGTAAGCGATCCTGTGACGTCCATGTCCTATTACAGGGGAGGTTCCGTGTTGTTTTAGTGGGTAGTACTAGCCTTTCTTTCCCTACGTAAAGTACCCTTTATATGTATAATGTAAAAATCTCATTGACATTAGTGTAGCTCTCCACAGGAGATGAAACAAATACAGACAAAATTCTAATTATTCTTGATTTATTTTCTATATAGTATAGTTGACAAAACCTATAAACAGTATGGGCGTACTGCGCCGACCCCAAGTAATTTGGGAAATGGGCAGGGAGAAGAAGATACTTTCTATATAGTATTAGTACCCAATATATTTTCTATATAGTCTTCAACCAATATTTCTTTAAAAAATATTTAATGTAAAATATCATTGTTTTATGAATTGGTATTATTTGCATGTAATGCATTAATTCTTATATTCTTAACAAAATATAATTTACAAGTGGATAAAATAAAAAAATATATATATTTTTGGATACACTTATTATCATGAATGAAGTGTGATAGCCAATTAAGCCGTAGGCAATTTCCGTCTGCCGCCTGGTTTGGTTGTATCAACCGCGAGTTTAAAGCTGTCGAATACGAGTATGTAACGTATTTTCAGGATGAAAATACTACGCTTGTGAAACAAAATTGGAAATCGGATGAATAACAATTATCTAAGTCTATATTTTCGATAAGGCAGTGGTAGCTCAGTGGTAAAGCGCTCGCTTGGGAAACCGAGTGAAGCGGGTTCAAATCCCGGTTCTCGCACCTCTGATATTTTCATGTGCGAATCATTTCTAACATGATTACCACTTGCCTTACGGTGAAGGAAAAACATCGTGAGGAAACCTGCATGTCTGAGAGAACCTAGCAAGTTTTCGAAAGACATGTGAAGTCCGCCCGCACTTGGCCAGCGTGGTGGACTATAGCCTGATCCCCTCGTACTGAAGGGAGGCCCGTGCCCAGCAGTGGGACGTTAAAAAAAAGGTTAAATACAATATTTTCGATATAAATACGAAATAGGAACTTTGATGCCGTTGGGCATATTGAATGATGTGTTACGTTTCTGTAATATTAAACCTCCTTTGTATATTTAATATTTGACTAAGCCTGAGTATACCAAGTCATATCTCCTTTTAAACCAATAACCGCTATAAAATAGTACGTGTTTATATGTATGTATAATGTACATATGTTGAAATGAGTAGAGAACTAAAATTTTGCCGAGTGCAAGTCGGATTCGCCCATAATGCACCACCATTCAATATATTAGGATAATCTCACTTACATTTGAGGAGCAAACTTTTGGAAGAACGAAAACGAGAAAGAATTTACTATTTCTCTAGCATCCAAGTGTGTATTTTATAACTATTCAAAAGCGACTAATAATAATCCTCCTGACCCATTCAGCCACGGCGGCTAATCTCACTGAGACTAGACATGTGTGCAGGATATTAGGTATAAACCTATAGTACATAAATATGTACACTTCGGGTCCGACTTCAGGAACTCGGGATCTGAAGCCATATATAATAGCCTATTAATTATCAACAAGGTAGTATTATAACACACTAGTTTATATACAAATAATTTATTTGGAGCAGCAATTTCCTCAGCATCCAGTATGTAATAGTTTCGTGCAATAGATGTATGGAAACCACATTTTTTAGGACATCATGGAAGAATGAATTCTCAGAAACTATATGTCGGAACTCTAAAAGACACCAATCGGGAATTCCTCTAGATGTACAAAGTATTAGATCTTATTTTAATATATGTATTTAAAACAATTATAAAATAGATGTTGATGTTAACTATTTTTTAAATACTATATTATTCCTACTTTAAAAATATGCACAGTACCTAGATGCACTTTAACTTAAGCTAGTTTTAATATAACACAACACGAACGAAGATTATTATCATAGTATTGCAATAGTAAAGTAACAAAATGCTTTACAATTTAAAATACGCTCTCTAGAAATATATAAATTAGAACGATTAAGATTCGAAATTGTATTGTAAGTTGTGTTGCAAATATGCACTCGAATACGGTACCATTGTTGAGCGTCACAATAGAAGCGAGTCGATTAAGCCCGGCATTCGCCACCTGCTAGACAATTCGACTAGACAAGTAGTAGTCATAGATACAGAGATTCATGAAAACAGGAAGGTCTAAAGCATCTGCTCTCATAATGATCATCTTTTAATTACATTTAATATTGTATGTACTTTTCATTTATTTTAAAGCAATATACGGTAGAAACCTCATTAGTGTTTTTAATGATGAAAATACTGTACTAATGACAAGGTATTGCTAAGATTTACTGAAAGAACACTAAGTGACAGTTAGATGGGTGAATAACATATACATACATATGTACATAATGACATGGTCCTTTGAAAAATGTCAGAATGTTTACTAGTAAATAGCAACGTAATTTTTTGGTTAATTGGCGTCTTAGTAAAGTAAAAATTGTTCTATGAAAACAATTTATTACAGTATAACAGTATTAATACAACTTAATTTTTTATTTGTATTCAATCTTATATATTAAGGTTGGATGCGATAAATATAAAAAAATAATGTCTTAAAAAACGAATCATCAAATATTTATGTCATATTAAGACCCGTTTATCAGAATTGTATCTACATCAGATATTAGTGGCATTGAATACTAGAACACTGAAGGAGTTTGGATGCCTGCAATTTGTAGTGCGACTAACGTTTACATATTCAGACAATCGCAAGCATTATGCATCGACATTATACAATATACAGGTCGCCGCATGTGTGTAACACATACGTGCATTCTGATATATTACATAAAATTTATATGCTCTTAAGCATTTTTAATACTTAATTCTAACATTCTAATTTGCAGAAAAATGACAATGTTATATTTTTATTAAAGTGAATACTTCTATAGGCAGATTTGGATGGGGAGTAAATTTGTGTAAGTCGTCATCGACATGGTCACGTGACGTGTTAACGCTACCACTCCGAGTGCCGATAGATCTCAAAACCAGATAAATGTAAACAGTTTTAATTTACAAATTTTAATTTAAGATCAAACAATTAATTTGAATATCCAAAAATAACAACTGTTTGCTTATAATGTTAAGTGCCCACTTCTGTCGGCAGACTATTTTTTTTTTTCTCTAAATGAGATTTTTATAATTGAGCTTATTCCAAGTATTATACTATATATAAGTATGTGAGTTGTTAAATTTCTTTAAAAATCAAGATTTTAATTATGGGATTTTATTTTAATTTAACAACTGTAAAGACAAAGTTGATCGAAGGAATTTTTGAAAAAGAAACTCTACCGAAAAATGGATGAATTCGTGTGCATGTAAAAACAGCCCATCGTCACTGGCGCAGACCATATCATATTAAAGCAACATTCACTTTATATTACCCTAAGGAGATAAATAACGGAAGCTAATGTATAATAAAATTGGTGTATACTTAGAATTTGTAAAGATTAGATAGATAGATAAAAACTTTATTGCACACACAAAAGAAGAGTATAGATGAAAAGAAAAATAACAAAAAGGCATGCAAAGGCGGTCTTATTGCTATGAGCAATCTCTTATAGACAAATTGATTAGATTGTATTCCTCGTAGTACTGTCGTACTCGTCGACGGACTCGTAGTCGTTATTTTGGAAATCCAGGATTATTTTTCTATATCTTCCTTATGATCTAAATCTTCCATAGATTATGACTGAAGATAGGAACTTATTGGTAATCTAAAAGTTAATAACCCTATAAATAATATAAATAAAAATGTTTTTTAGCGTATTTGTATGTGTATGATGAAGTCACATGTAAACTATGAAACGAATTTGGATGATACTTGACACACAGATACACCATGTTCTGGACTAATAAGAGATGTTATTTTAGTTTTTCAATAGATCTCTAATACTGTTTACGTAAAAAAAGACGCCGACTTAAAGTAATAATGATTTCCATTCCATTCCAGTATTATATTTTTAACTAGCGTACGTTTTAATTTTTTTGAACGGAATCCTAATTCTTTTTCTAAAATAAAAGTAACCTATTTACTCCCTTAACATCAGCTATCTTTCAATGAAAGTCCCGTAAAAATCAGTCCAGCCCTTTCAAAGATTATCCGAATCAAACAGACAGACAAAAATAAAAAAAAATTGTTTTTCGTATAATTACCGTATATAATTTCATTTGCATTTGGTAAAACGCTGTTATTTTGACATTACAAACAAACACTTCAATTTTATTTATCTGTATAGATAACTATTGTTCCTCCACGATTGATCCATCTTAACTCTTACAGTCTCATATAATTTTGGCTATGACATACGTAAATACTCCAGTTAGGCTATCAATAGCATATAGTAGGTACCTACATTATATTATTATAATATATTTAAAAAATATTTATGCTTAGTAGGAATGGAATAAGTGAAGTCTTAGTAGTCCATAAAGAAATATGATAAAATTATAAACATTAAAAATACAAAATACATTCGGATTTACTTAAAATACTTTTCGTTAAAAATGTTAACTAGAGTGTATTTCATGTAAACCAATTTTTTATATCAGCTTTCAAACGAAGAGAACAAACAAATAGTATTAAATGCTACAAGTACGTTCAGTATTTTTACTGTTTGGAATCTGCAAGCAAAATGGGTTTAGACTAAACACTCTGGAGACGGTCTTTTTGAAACTCAGTAATCCGAAGCCAAGCCTTTTCTTTGTCCACAAGCTATTCAAGATTTTACTGACTATTCCAAGATGGAAATGTTTATGTAAATATACGTTATTAATGACATTCTTCTTTCTTGTAAACTTTTAAAAGGTTAAAAATTATTTCAGGTCTCAAAATTCCTGTCACAAAATTGAATCAACTAACATTTTTCTTATATATTATAAATCCTGTGCTGTGTGTGCGTGTGTGTGTGTGTGTGCGTGTGCGTGTGCGTGTGCGTGTGTGTGTGGTTTGCTTTGTATCGGCTGGCACCGACTTCGAAATTATTTGATTAGGTATGTATAGTAAATGAAAACTACCAATCAGTTATTTTTTACTTTTTAGTGCTTTTGTTTGAAGTCGGTTTTTTATTTTTTTGTTAAAAAGTTTTTATTTTTCCCTTTTTAGTGTAGATAGTAGTAGCAAAGTAAGAATTCTAACGTGTTATGCTTGTCAAATCAAACAAAATAAGCCCAAACTCAAAGTATCTACTATTAGCCGTTGAAGAGTTCCACCTATCCACCTTCTGGCCTTACCATCAGATCAGGTCAACAATACCGATCCACTATACTATCAACGGAAATAGAAACACTTGCAAAGTTTCAAGTCAATATGACAATTAGAAGTAGGTTAAATTCATCATTAGCTATTTTTCCACCCTTAGGGGTGGTATTTTTTTTTTAAATTTAAATGGGACCAATCTGGAAGTATACTTGTACACTTTCAAACAAAACAAAAACTGTCCAAATTGGTTAATAAATGACGGAGTTCTGAGGTAACAAACATAAAAAAAACCATAAAGCCGAATTGAGAACCTCCTCCTTTTTGAGGAAGTCGGTTAAAAATTAAAGTGTATTTGATAAAACTAGACTTTTATGACAAATGCAAGTTTTAGGTGTAATTTGATTCAGGAATATGTGAGCAGTCACCTCAAAGATTGAATTTTCATGTCTATTTCTGCAAGGTATAAATATTGCTTCATTGTTTCAAAGCAATTTTATTTGGTAATAAAAACAGGAAAGATATCGATACGTTAGTAATTACGACGGACAAAAACATATTTTTATTATAACCATAATATAATATTATTTGTCTTTCATTTGTTTACTTCTCATCACAGAATTGCAATCTCTTACAATGTTTGAGTATATATGTAATTATTAAGTTAGTAAAAGTTGTAATTAAGATATGTATATTATTGTGAGATAATTAAACTAAAACATATACATATAAATGATAAATCCTATTCAAAGATCCAAGAACATTCTAAATTGCCACATCAATTCAAACTATCGTAAATACTAATTTCTAGGCTAAGCTTACAACAGTATTGCAAACAGTATAAACATAAATGTTGTCATTCCATAAAAACTGAACATAAATAAAACTTTTGGATTCCCGTAACTCGTAACATATCCCTTGAGGCTATTCTCGAACTAGTCCAATGTTAAATTGGATCGATATTCTTTAGAGGAACCGGGCCTGGGCGGAGTTGTGACGGAGCCCGCGCAGTCAGCGAGAAATGGAGTAACCCATTTTAAGCTAGAATGAATTGCACGTCGTGGACTGCAGGTTTGCTGGAAAGCTGCCCACTGACAACTGTTACATATGCGAGAAAAGACGACACAACACTAATCCTAAAACTAATAATCTTTTTCAGATTTTAGGAATAGCTTTTGTCTTTATGTGGATGTTATTATTTCTATTTCCAAAGACCGAACGAATTAGAATCTCGATGTCTTTGATTGAACATTTGATTAATTTTTCAACATAAATTTTGTGAAGAGGCCACAAAAAATGAATGATTATAATTAATCGTGAATATATTTTCGCTTTGGGGAATAAAGTCGTAATAGACACGGTAAGACATTACAATATAAAAAAAATTGTTTTGTTATACTTCCGATCTTACGGGATTATATTTATTATCTTATACTCGTATATAAAATTTCCATGTCACAAGGTTAGTTACCGTATTCCTCCGAAACGGCGTTACCGATTTTTACCAAATTTTATATGCGTATTCAGTAGGTCTGAGAATCGGCTACTATCTATTTTCCATACCCCTAAGTGATAAGGATAAGGGTGGTCCTTCCAGACCCCACCCCAGGGACGAACCCGAGCGGAGCGAGAGTGAGTCGCTAGTAATTTATATAATTAAAACAACAGCAGTTTATAATTGGATATATACTGCACTTTATTAAACCAATGTTGCACAAACGCAGTAGCTGTGTGTTACACGATGGGACGGAAGAACAGTCTAGGTGACTAGGTATACAAATATATACATCAATGCATGTATGTCTTTTATACAAATATCGACATCTACATATTATTTTTGTGAATTTTCTTTTCATATAAAGAAAAAAATAGATAAAGATAAGATAGTCATATAAAATTTGAATAGTACCTATAATTAAATAAAAAATATTATTATTACTTAACATCATTAATTAAAACTCGAATCAACAATTAGTACATTATATATAATAGGAAAGCAAAGCCCTCATGTTAGAAGCGCCTCTTTTTTTAATTTGACGCAAGTAAAGTTGTGGGTTTTAGCTAGTACTCGTATACAGGAAACAACAAACGCTAACTACGAAGTTATAAGTTGTTTTTTGACTTTGGTTTCAATTGCAGGATCAAATAATTATTTGCTAATCTCTTTGTACAACAAACATTGTTACCAGATTCTAAGCAAAGGATTGCACAAACGAAACAAGATTGGAACTTGTGAATTGTTTAATTGTACTTTTTCCAATAATTACTTGACTTGGTAAAACCAAAAAAGGCTAATGTTTTTAGGAACTATATGTATGTATGTATTAACGCTTTAACTACTAAGCCGATTTTGATAAATGAAGCGTTAATTAGTTCGTTTTTAAAGTCCAGGTCTTTACCAAAAAGACTGGATTGGCACAACACAACTAAAATAATTTCTGTCACAAATTAATTTAAATAAATTTGTTATTCTCTAACAATATTGCTATCTTTTGGATTTGATTTTGCTTAATGATTTACATATTGCACTCCTTGGAACAACAACTTCTGACACGTTTAACGGACTTTACCTTGCATTCGAGTGCATTTGTTCAGTTTCTTAGGTGGAGGCGAGGTTCTATAATATTTGTTTTTGCGTTCTTGTGGTATTTATTGTATAGATCAATTTAGATATCTTTATGCCTGAATATATAGTTTTTAATCTGACTTAACGTCTATCAATATATATTGGTGACTCAAAAAGTTGGTACGTAAAATTATGAAATTGTAAAAGTTCATTACTATTGTAAGATGCAATTAAAAAATAGTTCTGAAAGAAAGCGTTATCTAGAAATAGTACTGGAATAATTTATATTTTGTAACTAAAATGAATCCAAACAGCATTCCTATGAGTCACTGAGCAAAATAATTGAATTGAATTAATTAAAAGGAATATGGTGCAAAATGTATCTTGTCGCGTGTTGTAATTTTTAATCGACTTCCAAAAAGAAGGAGGTTCTCATTTCGTCGGAATCTTTTTTTTTATGTATGATCACCGATTTCTTTTTTTTATGTATGATTTCTTTTTTTTATGTATGATCACTCGACAAGGCCTGAACCGATTTCGAAATATTTTATTTTGTTTCGAAAGGTATACTACCCAGGTGGTCCCATTTAAATTTTATCGAAATCGGTCGAGCACTTTTTAAAAAAATGAACTTTTTTTAAATAAAACTTAAAAAAGCCGACAATATTTTAAGATATTAATATCTAATAGATAAATATGATTAGGTATGAACTATAATTTTATAGTTAAAATATTATACATCAATTTGTGATGTATTTTACGTACTGAAATATATTAGATTTGCTTTGCAATCGGCTTGCACCGACTTCAATTAATATTTGATTAGATATCTATTCTAAATGTTTAGTTATTTTGTTAGTGCGTGAAAGTCGGTTTTTTTTTTAAGTTTTTATACTTTCTTAAGTACAATACATACTTCGGTTGCTTATTTGGTTTGATTAGACAAGCCCAATACGTTAGAGTTTGCCCCAAGAGATTGATTTTTAATGCTACGTAGTTGTGTGTTCGGTTGTTTTCTTATAGGTAAGCGAGGTTTTTTTAGTTTTTTAGTCTTCATAACATAAAAATTGGCAGCAAACTACCAGTAACTAAACGGCTTAACCTCATTTTTTGCTTTTTATGTCTGGAAGTCGGTTTTAATTTTTATTTTAATTATAATATATTCTATGAAAATTGCAATGAAGTTAGTAAAAAATCAATAAATTTAAATTAAAAAAATGGAAAAGTTAATTGAAAACTAGATGAATGTTTAAAATAGCCAAGCAGCAAAGTATGATATAACATTTATTATAATTGAACCCGTGTAATCCTTTATACTTGGCTATTAAAATGAGAAGTACCAATTTAAGCATCAAGTTTATCTATTCTAGCACAATCAATAACCCGGCTATCAGTATGCATTAATTAGTAGCTGACCTGTAGTAAATGGACTTATGAACTATTTGGTCGGAATACGTCGGATTACTAATAGGTATGGGTGGTACATTACACCTACATTTACATATACTTACATCTTTACTTGTTTAAAATTGTAATATACCTTTTTGAGATCTATTTTGAATGTTCAACTTATGAAACATAATAAATAACATACATATAATGACATTTATTTCAAGTATTTTTTTTTCTGATGATTCCATGATATCCATTCATAAATAAGATTTATTATTATTAGTAATATTTTTCTATAACATATACATATTAATATTTCATTTATCAAAAAGAATTGGAATAGAATGCCCTTACTGTAATAAACACAAAGAAATTAACGATAAATTATATTACGACATAATATTTAATATCTATTAATAATAAGCATTAATATGAATTTATGATAATGAAAGTTATAAATAGAAAATGAAATGAATAATGATAGCAAGTAATGAATAAATATATCGTTTCTAAGCCACAAAATCGGTTATACAAACGCGTTTTTCTATAACAGTAAATAACAGTCGGTTCCCGGTCCACTCGATTGATCCCCACCGAATAGCTATCTTGCTCCAACCAATAAAGATCTTTTCCCCAATTGGATAAGATTAGGGTTCAACCGAGGAATGACGTAGATTACCAGAGGATCTCCAAGATGAATTATCGTTCGCTAACGTCTGCAACTTATATACGGTTATGACGTGCACCTGCGATTCCAATTCTTTCTTTACTTTAGCATTTGTTAGTTTTATAATTTATTTGGTAAAACTAAAATATTTACGACACATTAAATATTATACATATCGATGAAATCCTCTACGGATAAAGTAATATCCTGTATATTAAACAAGTAATACAACATCTGATCTAAACAATAAGTATAAAGTCTCATATTTTACTTTTATTTATCGAATTTAAAAAAATATATTATACATATTTTATTGCTATACTCTACATTAATATATTTACCAATTTTTGTGGAAATTTACATCAAAATGTAAATATTATATGGATTTTTCTAATTTTTTTAGCCGAGAAACAGTAACAGTAAACAAAAGTAATAAGCGATAATATTAAAAACAAAAGATAATAAATATAAAGTACAATACAATTTTAAAAAATATCTACATATTTTATGAGATAAAAAACAAAAGTAAAACTATTTTTGAACTTCATAAAACACTGTTCTTGATAGAATTCTTGTTGAGAGAATACTTTATTTACTTTGCTCCGTCCCGAAAATATGTGCTTTTGTTCGCTTAAACATGAACACTAATAAATGGAAATTCCAAAGTTAACTTCTTAACAGCTAAACTTTATTCATTAGCGTGTATTGTCTAACGAATTTATTCGTCAGGTCAGACACTGCCAAATTCCGCATCTTCACTAAATATTTTCGTCGAATTTTGTTTATCTTAAGGAGACAGCTTTCGAACTTCTCTGTTATTTAACAAAAGTTTGCAAGGCTCTCTTTTACTGGTATAATCTTGTCTAATATGAATGTAATAGGAATTTTACGACTAGCATCGAAGTCACGAAGTTTTCTCGCTCGTGCTATTCTTATACCTTTTTCAGTTAAAGGATGTGTTCCATCTTAAAAATAATATTACATTTTTAGATTATTATGAATTGAATGTTACGTTAGTTATCGTTACGTAAAGCGTCTAACGAAATATATGTATTTAAATCTAAACAGCTATCAGCGGATTTCACAATAAATTATAGGGAATTATGTATTACCTATTGTATTTCCAAAATTTGAAATGGGTGATTGTTTAATAAACACTCAGAGACGAAAACGCTGAATATAGAACGACTTAAATTTTGATATTCCATTGCTCTAATGATATATATATATATATATATATATATATATATATATATATATATATATATATATATATATATATAAGAAAGTGTTATTTGAAATATCTCTAAATGGATGAAATTTACTCAATGGGTGACTTTGTAGTAAAATAACATTTTAATGTGTTAAAATAAAACACCAGATGATGAAGGCTGATAGTTGAAATAAGCAGAGTCCGATTTAGTAACCTAAGGGCCATTCATTATTACGTAAGGACAATTTTGACCTTTTTGAACCCGCCCTTACCCCCATAAGATTTTTCGAACTCCCACCACCAATTTATTATTTACAATATTATTAAATAACATTACATAGATTCATTCTAAGAACTAAGTGTTGTTGTAATAAAATGAATGGTAGGCTCTAAGTACACTTTACAGGGAAAAAGTATCTAACATTTTTTTAATATAAATAAATACCTCGTACTAAAGGGAGGCGCGTGCCCAGCTGTGGGACGTTAAAAAGGGCTGAAAACAAATAAATATGTTGGAACATTAACACAGCACCATCTAGTTTCATGGTATGCTACGAGGCTTGTGTTATGGATACCAGATAGATAATACATTACACATACTAAATATATACATTTACGAACTTTAAATATATACATTATACATATTATAAATATAAACAAACACCCATGACTGGAGTACAAACATTCGTGCTCATCACACAAATTAATGCCCCCAGCGAGACTCGAACACGCGAGCGCTGGCACAGCAAGTAGGGTCACTACAAACTGAGCCAAACGTGTCATCTACATATTACATATTAGCTCATCATATACATACTCGTAGTATTTATATGCGTTAGCCGTTCTAGTTTTGAATAGCAAATATCCACATTAAACTACATATATAAAACAAAGTCGTATTAGTTACACTATTTATAACTCAAGAACGGCTGCACCAATTTTTATAATATTTGATTTTTGGATTTCTCTTAGTCCAGAATAGGATAATAAGTATTAAAACATCAGAAAAATTAATGAAAAAAATTGTATATGGCTAACGCCGCGCTAGCTAATAACTATTTAAACGGTCTAGCGACGAACCCGAGCGAAGCGAGGGTGAGCCGTAAGTATAATATAAAATAACAAAAGGATATATGCAGGTACTTGTCCTTGTTAAACGTTAAATAAATAACTAATCCTATTGGATTTAATCATTTTATTTAAAACGAAAACTATTAGATTGTGATTTCAACTATTGTAGCGATTAGGGAGGAGCCTCCACTAACGTAATTACACACGAATAGTTGGTCTGGAATCAAGTACTGAATCGCTTCCGAATATCTAATTCAAATTGTAGGTATATGTGTTAAATTTGGATTCTGATTAAAATGGACTAATTAAAACTACATACATAGGTTTTATATCTGCTGTCGGTGTTATTCAGCGTAAGGCAGCGTTTCAGTTTATGGTTTTTGACTGCAAAGTTTATTTTCTTTTTTAATAATTAATATATAGATTGGTAAATATTTTTTTTAGTCTAACAAATAACTTATAAAAACATTACATTTAATACTAACCCTTGGTACGAGAGTCAGACTTTTGTCCTATCTCAGAGAAAAAAACTTATTATTATTAATAGGCCCAGTAATAGGAACCCATCTTAACTCCGAACCCTTACGATACGGAACTCTAAAAAGAATTATCTAGAAGCTAGCTTTCGTCAACAAACTACCGTTCAGTTTTTATCTACTCTGAAAAAGTCATTCGATCAGAATTGCGTTTCTTTCACAAGTGCCCATCTCGTTCAAATTCTGTACATTAAATTTACAAAGCAAGTAAGGTTTCTCCCACGGGAGCAAACTGTATACAAGATTTATTCATAGAAACGCCTATGTCATCGCAAGACTTGGAAAAAGTAAGTCATCATTTCCGTATTGCCTTTGCCATTAAAGTCAAGTAATCTTGGTCCAAAATTTTAAATTGGTATGTTTGAGCGTGACAAAACTATTTATTATCCATCGTAGCAGCGTAACGATGCAATCTAAATTATCGCTCAGTTTCGGAGCTAACTAATTAGCTTTAGTGTCCGTAACTTCGTCCCCTCCATCGAGTGTAACGACTCTGATAATTTAATTTTTGCTAGCAAGTTCCACGTAAATCACCAAGCTGATGTCGACAAAAACTTTTAGCTCGTTAGGTGTCTACGAAGACCATGGTAGGCTTAGTATCAAGTTTACATTACTATTTTCATGTTTATTCATTCAAAGGCTGAAACATTTTCGAAAACACAATCAATAACATGTTTTATTCATTACGATGGGTGACATTACTGCGTATAAATTGATTATTCTTAGAAATTAGAGTAATGGATGTTGTAAATACGGCATTCGCATGCAGGTTGCGATCCCCAGGCTACTTGTTAATTTTCCACGTTTCCTTTAATGGCAAAGTAACACACAAAGTTCCTTTTACGGATCAAAGTCTTACATTGATTGGCTAAATTAACTAGGACGCATTAAGAATGGAAATTACACTAAATCGAGTGATTTTTACTTGAGAAAATCAAATATACTTAAAGTTAATTTTATTAAAACAAAATATAATAACACTATAATGATATAAATAAAATATACAATGAACAAGAAAAAATTCTTGTATTACAAATATTATAAACGATTTGCCCTTATTACTTTAAGTTTAGATAATATTATCATGAAAAGAAAATATTATGTTTACTTAAATTTTTCCGCTCCATGTAGTTTATGGGACATGGAGTTATATAGGCTACTTTAAATGTCGGTTTATTTAATGGTTTACATGAGATAGCTTATACGAAAAAAGTATCTACTATCGCTGGTGTACTGAAAACCTGAACAATAATAGTATCACTACATAGTATAAAACAAAGTCGCTTCCCACGGTCTGTCTGTCTCTATGTATGCTTAGATCTTTAAAACTACGCAACGGATTTTGATGCTGTTTTCTAATAGATAGAGTAATTCAAGAGGAAGGCTTTAGTATATAATTTGTTAAGTTTTTGTATACATTGGCTGAAATATAACGACATTTGTTGGAGGTATCGGAAAAAAATAAGCCGTCTGGGAGCTTTCAAGGAAAACGATGCCTAAACCCTTTGAGATATAACAAAATAATGTATGGTGGAATTGTGTATCTTATATAGGTCTACAGAAAAGTCCGCGATGACATATGTCTGTCTATCTCTTAACTCTTAAGGATAACACACTAAATCCATTTTAATTTAAAACATACCTAGGTACGAACCCGAGCGAAGCAAGGGTGAGTCGCTAGTAATAATAGTAAATAGTAGTGATAGACGATACTATTTATATGAAAAAGTAGATACAGAACTTTATCATTAAATATTTTAGTAGTATATATTAATATATCAAAATATATAATAACAAAGTTATTCCCCATAATATGTAGAAAGAAAACCATAAAATACTAATAAACCAATCTATTTGATTGATTGATCGATTGAACGATATTATTAGTTGATGAGTTCTACCAAACTTCGAGAAAAAAGAAAATACGGATATAATTAATGTTATTACAATAACAATAATTATATTATTACTCTAGTACGATCGGTAAGCTCTTTAATAAAAAAATATATTATAAAAATAAAACCGATTGCATAAAAGCTAACTAAAAAGATGAAAACAAGTTGACGAAGGAATTTATTATTATGCAGTCGGAGACATACACATTTCATCCTTGCCGTGAGATGTACATACATAATATAATTATGTATGTATGTCTTTGCCACACAGAAACAAACATACATACATACATACATACATACATACCTATTACCTAGACTGATAAACACATTACCCTGTTTTGCATCGCGCAGTCAGGAAAAAAAAACTATAACATTAATACTTTTTTGTTATATCACTGCTAATAGGCAGGTGTGGTCACAGTGTTAGGAATTATTTCATAATGATTGGAACCGTAATATGCAATATCTCTTGACTAAACTAAACAACAGCACTTATAAAAAGTCCGTTTGTCTGTCTGTGTGCCTTTGTTAATTTTTATGCGATTTACAGGCTAATATAGAGTAGTTTTTGTCCGTTCTGGAAAATGAAATATGAAGTTGTAAAATACTCTGGAAAGAAGAAAATAATTTTATGATTATTCTTGAATGTTATAGGAAATACCACATACACTCGCCTGCATACCATTATTATAGAATTACTTAGTATTTTAGTAGGTAGTTAGTAGTTAAAATAACTTTGGGGAGGATTTTTGAATTTGAAAAATAGATGTTTTTAAGTATTTTTTAATTAGGCTTATAATAGTCATAATATTATGTATATGGTTTAAAATACACCTTGTCCATTATGTGCATAAATCTGGCCAAGGTAAAGCCTATAAGTTGATCTTAAATCTCGGTGAAGCGGTACATAAACAAATTGCCAGCAGAGCCACCGGCCAAGGTGGTCTAGACATATCTTTATCTATAAAACAAAGTCGTGTTAGTTACACCATTTATAACTCAAGAACGGCTGGACCAATTTTTATAATATTTGATTTTTTAAGTTTCTCTTAGTCTGGAATAGGATAATAAATGTTAAAACATCAGAAAAATTAACGAAAAAAAATGTATAAGGCTAACGCTGGCTAATAACTATTTATATCTTTTTTAAAACGTAGGGACCATTATAACGTTGTATTATAAAAAACAATGTTGGGTTTGTTACAACACTTATAACTCGAGAACTTCTGAACCGATTTTTATCATCTTCATTTTGTTGGATATGTCTTTACACCGAATAGTAGAATAACTTTTAAAACATCGAAAAAATTCACGAAAAAAAATTAAAAAAGAAAACTATACCACGAAAACATACAAAGCGTCAAAACATAACTAGGGACGAACCTAAGCGAAGCGAGGGTGAATCGCTAGTATTTACGTAAAAGAGAAACACCACTCACTTATTCACTGATTAATCATGAAATCCAAAAAGCTGCATTATATGATTTTTGCAGATAGGTAATTTTTAGGTAGAAGACGTATGCTAAGAGGAATTTTGCCAGACGACCTAATTAAGGGGCGTATAAAGGTTTTCTTAAGTCTATATAAAAGTCCTTTATAAAAATTATATTATATCAATCGAAAATTCGTTACAATTCGTTAAAATAACATTTGTTCACGTAAACACCTTATATAGAATTGGATGATAAAAATTACGAAATTGTTTTGATTGAATTTCGACAAGACAAACACTTTATCTTAGAATAAAATTATTAATAGGTCACGCTCGAGTCCCCTTGCAAGATTGCATGGACAATTACTAGTATTTTCATCGTTATCTCAAATTGGAATCCGTTATACTGCCAAATACGATTCGTTGGATTACAAACACTCGTCCACTTGAATTAGACAGTCTATAGCCTAGTTCAGTATTCCGAGATAAAATATTTATTTTGAAACTGATTTAATTAACTATGGAATCTATGTTTATAAAAACAGTTCCACGACTCACGAACAAGGCTTCATTTTTTTGACATCTGGTTTTGATAGACATGGATAACGGCTGACGACAAAATATTTTTTAAGTGATTGAATAACCATTTACTTAGCGCTTTATTTTGTACCGTCGAAATGGGGTATTCAAAATTGTGTGAACTATAATAGTACGTTACCTACATATTCAACTTTATTTGAAATCAACATTTCTATTACATACAGGTATTTTCTACTTACTTATCTACTATTGAAATGCAGATATAGATACTAGCGATGGGTCGTCGACGTATTTAGCGTGAACGAAACTAGACCGTTCATTTTCTTTCGTCGACTAGTCGATCGACTAGTTCAAATAGTGAACTGTGGTTCACGTACGATTCAATGTAGTTGTAGACGCTAGACAGTATATAGTTACTTGTTTACGTTGCGAGACGGACTGTCTTAGTCTATGAATTGAACTAGTTCATTTGAAATACGTGAACCGTCAAACCGTCGACACATCGTCAACCGGTTGATTGAACTAGTCCGTTCATTCAACGCCCATCGCTAAAAGATACATATTATCCATCCACATAGTAAAAATTTGACGTTTCAGAAATTTAAAAGAATCTAAGATCTTTTCTTAGATTTACGCGAATACTTGACATTTTAGATAAAACTATATTTTCGGACTCTTCGCTAATTTATTCAGATTTTTGGTTCCCGACGTTTCGAATGCTTTACAGCAATCATGGTCACGGGAGAGACTGAGGTGTTAGATGTCTCTAAGGTATTATATAGTTGTTACAGACAGCCTACCCACAAATAACAAAATGAATTCAAAAATTGAAAAATGGCACCAAAGTACCTTACGATATTTTAACTTTTAACTTAAAAAAAATTATATAAAATTATATAAAATGTTAAAAGTTAAAATATTGTAAGGTACTTTGGTGCCATTTTTCAATTTTTGAATTCATTTTGTTAATTGTGGGTAGGCTGTCTGTAACAACTATATAATACCTTAGAGACATCTAACACCTCAGTCTCTCCCGTGACCATGATTGTTGTAAAGCATTCGAAACGCCGGGAACCAAAAATCAAAATAAATTCGCGAAAAAATCCGAAAATATAGTTTTATTTAAAATCTAAGATCTCTCAGACTAATTGTGAATTTAAGTCAAATCAAACGTTTTAAAATTGCTCTAACAATAACTGTAACATGAAGCTGTAATGAAGTGCTATGGCCGGTGTACAAAAATGCTACGCGAGTGAATAGTTACATCTTGGCTTTGCAGTTTGACTTAGTATCACTTTGACTAGAATCCATATTTAATTTCATTGAAATCGGGTAGCACCCGCCTGAAGGTCATAAGGCCTGTGACCCGGGCATTTAGTGGAAATAATGAGTTCAGTGAATATATCATTTGAGTCATAGACCGTATTGATTATTGAGTATTGACATATCCATAAATATAATGTACTAGCATTGCCCGCGGCTCCGCCCGCGTTCAGATGACCAAAAACCTAATTCTTAGGTTTTACATATTAGTATACTCTCACAATGAAGTTTTTGTGTTTTTGTACTTTATCTCAGAAATGAGATATTTTCCCGCGGTAAAAACTATCCTATACGTTGACCTGGATAACCAGCTATCACCATACCAAATTTCATCAAAATCCCTCCAGTGGTTTTTCTGTGATGCGGTAACAGACAGACAGACAAACAGACAAAGTAAAATTCTAAAAACTATAGATTCGGACTCTGTATCGATAATAGTATCTATTTGAATAAGATTTTCCAAAAAATATTCAATGTACAGATTCGTGTTAGTTAGAATTTTATTATATCATAGATTAGGAGCAATCAAATCGACACTAGCGAAATTGAAAATTTCAAAGTGACCAAAGGAATTTACACAGAAATGAGAATTAGTCTGCGAGAAGTGGGTTTAGACAAGATATAATTCTGCAACCATCGGAACGAGAAGATGATACAATAGGATAATATATTTCAGATATTGTATTATTCAGAAATCTTGGTGAAGATAAAATTTACAAGTAGGTATCTTGGAATGCTCGAGGCATTAGATATCAATGACGATAATAAATCAATGGGTAAAGGAACCTTTCTTTACTAAAAAAAGTACTTCGTAGTCTTTAGTCGGGTGATTAGAAGGCCTTTAACGGTTGAACTGTGCTGAACCTAGCCTACAGTGAACACCCTTAACATTCTAAGATTTACTCAAAATAAAGTTACTTTTAAACGTCAAATACATAACTTGCTGGTAACATATTTTCTTATCTGTAGTAAAATTGTATATCTTACATAAGTACATCAAGGGTGATTTTTAATCTTGAGCGACCTTTAAATTTAAAATATCGACATGAAAATTTCAAAATCCTAATCATTTTTATAGTAGAAAATAGTGAAATAAAGAGACATTACAAAAAAGG
This sequence comes from Brenthis hecate, assembly GCA_951806755.1. NCBI lineage: Eukaryota > Metazoa > Arthropoda > Insecta > Lepidoptera > Nymphalidae > Brenthis > Brenthis hecate. Next base: position 400,943 of record OX638267.1, read on the forward strand.
ATTTTCAACGGTCTTGGAAAAAATTTGAGCGACCTCTTAACGCTTTGGAGAGGGCTCTTAAACATGGTAAACTAACATATTTTCGTAGACTCCAAAAAAAAATATACGATGTTTTTTTTGGGCTACTAATATAGAGCTTATAATTACAAGATATGCAATTTTAGATATTATCATCCGAAGATAAACGTAAATATGCATTATTCCACATAATCACAATCTACTAAATAATAAAGAAAAATAGACTAAGTATTTAAGCCTAGTCTACAAGATTACTGCCTTGTGGAATGTACTCGTAGATTCAACGGTTATTATACGAACTGCCAATGTGAAACAGTCAATGGTCTAAAGCAAAGAGATTCGACCAACCATTCTATATATTGTTATAGCTTAACTTTTGGTTCAAGAGTGGTACAAAGAAGGTAGTGCTATTTGAAACGGCTTGTATTGTTAAAAAGTTCCTCGGTTTGTAAATGTTAGCCACCAGTGGGTTGGATACTTGATCTTGATTTTATTGATCTTGCCACAATTGAATTGCATTTGTATATACTTCTATGCATTCTGTTAAATTTATATTAAAAACAATTTAATTAAATGGTATTATAAAATATTATGAAACAAACATTTATATTTTAAAATAGTTTATTTTCAAATCACATCCTTAATACGTGCAAGAGTTGATAATAATTTAGATATACTTAAGCGTACCATTATACAAAAAACACAATAACATTCAAACTTTCATGTTTCGCAAGTAAAATTAAAATTCGAACTACTATTATAATATGAGCTCGAATATTAATTTCACTTATTCTTTTACTTATTGTTATGTTTGTGAAATCTGGATGATAATATAATAATTTCATACGAACCAGCTAATGTGATAATGAAACCAGGAGGTTGAGCGTGAAATTCTTCAATGGCTACTAGTGAAACTATTGAATTTGGGGTCATTTAATTCATTGACATTTGTCAAGACGTTTAACAAGTCCCATAATGTTTTTTTTTAGTTTTTTAAATCATGATTTTAATTAATTTAAATTAAAAAAAATAAAGTCGCCGAAAACGTTACGAAAGTATTATGTCATACATTTATGAATTATAATAATTGTGTGTATAATTCATATTTCCAGTTAAGCGAAGATAAACCATCAACAATATTTGGACAATGTTTGCTATTCTAGTTACAACTGCAACAGATCGTAATTAGTTGTGAATAATTTATTGAACAATGATATTGAGTTATGTAGTTTAGTGATTCGTTGGCACACAAGCGAAAGGATTGACTATGGGATTAAGGTAAGAATACACAACAGATATAGATAATCATGGCTGTAAGATCAGGATTAATTTATAATTAAAACAGGCATTAAGTTATTTATTAAGATTTCCTTAAGGCAGGCTACTTGGTATTCCGTTTTATAATTATTAATAACATCAAAGTTTGAACAGTTCAACTCTTTAATAACTTAGCTTTTATTGCATAGTTTTCGCCTCAGTATTAACGTGCAAAAGTTCGATATACTTGTAGATCTAAATTATTTTCTTACAATAATGTTATAATGAAACTGCTGCCTTATATTCTGAATTGGATGTTTAATGTCCGTATGATGTTATGTTACCTCAGTTTCCAGTCCGCTTAGCGATTTGTGAACGTTGTTGCTATAGATCGAAGGGAAATAATAAATGTAACATAGATATAAGAACATTAAGCATTAAGAAATACATAGATGCACATTATAAGGTTTTGTTTAATAGAAAATTAATATTATACTAACTCGAGAGACTCATGACCATGTTTGCTGTAAAGCATTCGAAACGTCGGGAACTAAAAATTAAAATAAATCCGCGAAAAACACCGAAAAGATAGTTTTATTCAAAATGTCAAATATTCGCGTAAATCTAAAAAACTATTCAAATATAATCTAAAATATTGCATCACAAATGTAAGGACATTATAATCGACAATTTCTAAAAATGACTAACAGTCCATGTACATTTTTTGCTCCGCCGAGCCGTTTAAGAGAACCCTTGGGGTCCTAATATGATATTCATTTATTTATTTATTATTTATTTATTTATTTATTAATTTTTGGGAAACAAACAGTGACATAATTCTTAAAAATAATTAAAAACTAAAAAATCCACACACCAGCAAAGTTTCCACCTATAAATATGTCACAGGTAGAGTAAACATAAATAATTTAAACATTAAAACTATATAATAAAATTTTAACAAAAGTTACTGCAAAAAACACTACAAATGACAACAATAAAAATGACTAAGTTAGACTAGGTAGCCTATAAACATCCCTGTAAAAGAAAGCTGTGAAATACAAAAAGATTTTTTAAATCGGAATGGTAGTTCCATACATTAGCGCGACGAACAAACAAATTTTGATATTTTAATATTTTTATATTTTTTGTGTAATTATGGGGTCACCTGGATGGTTCTCAGCTATAGCCGCACCTAGCTGAGACAGTTATCGAGATCCTAAAGATTTGTTTACATCACTACTTTTCGATTAAATGTATGTGCGGTTATCCTCGTTCAGTCGAAAAATTAAAAAAAATATTCTGGATCTCGACAGCAGCGCCATCACTAGGACCTATTAGTACTTTTTTTTTGTAAAAAAACCATAAAATTTATTTTAGTGTTTCATATATTTTATATTTATTGTAAAGCAATAAAGTTAATAACATGACTATTTGACATTGCTTTATTATTTATATGAATTTCAAAATACAGTATCACAAATCGTTTTGTTACGCAAGGCATGCACCGCAACATTTTGTTGGTAACCTGCCAGGATTGCGGACAACCTAATGGAGTGATTTTTCTAAGCAGGCTTATTATTTGGAAATTCAATTAATACTAACTTTAATTAATTAGGATTCTTATGCATCTTATGGCACATACATTACAGAATTCCTACATAATATTATACATAGAAAATAGTTCAGTGACCATAACCCCTCATAGGTGATAAATCTAAATCACAGTATTTTGGGCATTGTTATAGATATAGAATCTAATACAGCACTATAAGGCCAAATATATAAAATAAATTCTACATAATGTACACTTATACTTTATATAAAAAACTTAATAGACCGTAAAATTGATATTGACATACTTAAGTCTATACGCGACAATTTATTTTTGAAACCTTTTTTTCAAACAAATTCTAATATCATCAAATAAAAATTTTCAAGGGGTCTATTTATCCCCCTTACGATTGATGCACATTAAACGATTTTATTATATTAATAGTAAAACCAAAACTTGAGAATATTTTTTTTAATAACAACTGCTAAAATATATATGATTCTTTACATAGCAATATACGAATAAGTAGCTTAATAAAAAAATACGAACCTACTTCAGTAGCCAAAAAATACATCAAGTCTAAGCTATTTTTATGGTTCGTATTTTAAACAGAATTAGTTCAAATTTATTGAACTGCTATTAATCCGTAACCATTGTCCATGTAACCAGTGAAGTGTAAGCAAATTTTTGGTGGAATATATGTATGTAAATAATGGAGTGATTTATGTACATATCTACCAATGATATGTACTGTACTCAATATAGAAATATATTGTAACAAGTGTGGAAGCATTTTGCTTGCTGCATTTCTTTAATAAAATTCATGACATTGTTCGCGCAATAATATTACAGGTAGGTAAGATTCGTTTTAATCGTTCGTGTACCTACTCGTAGTTCTAAAGATAAAGCTTGTGCTTCAAGATAGTAATGTTTAGTTGTGGTGTATAATTTATTTTATAATATTTATATTACATTCGCATTCTTTACCTTGATTAGGTAGTTATGGAAAAATAAATTAAAAGTACAATTATTAATAATAAATAAATTAATGAATTATGTATAGATTGTACACCTTTCCCCAATCAAACATCAATCAATGTAAAATATAGTACCTAATATAACCTGTAAGCTTGAATGTCAAATGAAATCGAATCGTGTCCCAACATAATACTTATTAACTCATAAATCCTTCATATCACATAATCCAACCACTTAAGTGGGTTATTACAATATTATCCCTAATGTTGTATAAAATGATTTCATAATTTGGTTAAAATATGCACTCGTTGGTAATACCGTCGCGTGTGCTACGAGCTACGTGTGGCCGCGAGCTGGGACAGCGTCTTTTATAATAAAACAGATTTAAAAAAAAATACTTTTTTAAAATAAACATTTAGAAACAAAGAAAATACTATCTTTATTCTCAAAAATATATTTGGTGTGGTTTTTTGGTTTAAATCGATAGATGTATTTATTATGATTTCTTCGTTTACCAAGTTTATAAATATAACCTGTATTCAGAAACACATTTCTAATCTAAAAGTTTATTTTTTCATGTAAGGAAATTATATAGGAACATATATCTTATGAGTTACTTATATCTTATTATCGATATTTTCTACTGCATGCATTTACCGAATTACCATGAAACAATGAAGCAATCTTGTATACAAGGATCAACAAGAAAACTTCTGCTGCTCACAGGGAAAATGAGTTAATTTAGAAACACCTTTTCTAATTTCACCAACTTTCATGGAGAATTATGCCATGATGGAAATGAAGTAATATAATGGGTACATGACGCCGGTTTTGCCGGAACAAGCCGCCGCTTCAAGGTAAACACGTGACATAAACAATGATAACGACTCTCACATAGAGCGCACTACCAATGTTGTTAGTTTCTGTAATGTGGTTATTGCGAGCTGCGACGACAGAAAATAGTGCAATACTCTAGAAATTCAACAGCCTTTATCAGAACGTACAATGACTATTTATTGTAAAATGCACAGACTAAATACAATCGGCACACGACTATAAAAGAGTTCCGTACCTATATCTATTGTATAGTATACTGTAATATATAAAATATAACTTGTTATCATATTATATTATACTTAAAGAAATAATTAAAAAAAATAAACTTTTATATAACTTTGGTAATTCAGCTAATCAACTTTTATATAGCTTTACATCTTCAAAGGAAGTTTTGAAGAAATTTTAGATAAAAACTTAAACTTAGACGCACGTACAAAAGGGGTTTTAAGCGAAGCAAGAAGAAGTTCTTAGTTCAAAATAAAGTATTTAGAGAGATTAAGCGGACTTACTTGGCTGACAGAGCAGTGGCGACAGTGGCAGAGGAAAACCAACTGTAAATGCTTTATATCACGCAGAGTTTCATGCATCTGAAAAGCTGGGTGTTAACGGTTTACAACGCGTTTACTACTTACTAATACAGTAAAAAAACATCGATAAGAAAACTGCACGTCTGAGAGACTTTCCATGATTATTGTACGAGTAAGAATTAAAAAGATGCAAAAAAAATCCGTAAAGATAGTTTTAATAATTTAATAATATATTGAAGACCTGCTTACTATTATACAGTAAAAAGCGGGAGGTCGATAGAAGCTACTTCTTTCCACAATATCATACAAAATAAAGCGACATTTAAGATTAAGCTGTCATATATTGGCATAAAATTGTTTTCCAATACATCATATTTCCCTAAGCGTTATCTTATGTAAATGTATGGGGACGAACTTAATAGTGTTTCGAATTTGACTGAAATTTTTAAATTTGATATTTTTATTTATCATACACAATTTTATTGTACTATTTTTGACTACATTTTTTTTAGATTATTAATATATATTTTTTATATTTAAAATAATATCATTATAATAGATTAGTGACGATTGCGTGTTTTTACATTTAATATTTAAGGAAGTGCATTCTATAGTTTTATAGCTCTGAGTAAGCACTCAGTAATTTTTCATTATGGTGCTTCAACATTTTGACCAATGACCATGCGGGTGCAGCCGATGTAATTGGACCGATCTCTGCTTATTTATATTCGATAAGAGTCCTTTCGTCTGCAATGATGCTGGAATAAATGAGAGCCTATTTCCCGCTTTTTGCTTTCTGAATTCAGAAAATTTGCCTTTGATATTTAAAATAATGCCAATGAATTATTTATACATTCAATTTTAAACACTATCTATTGAACTAGGTAAAAATGTAATTTTTTATTTTAATTTAATTGAAATATAGCGAGATGTTTATGACAATGAAATTATTATGCTTAATTATTTGTCTATTGCCGAGTCTGTAATGAAGTATAGTGGCACAAGAGCGTTCATTATCCTGAACCACACACATCATTAAAACAATACTCTAAGTAACGTTTACCCTATATTTAAAAAAATCTGTTTTAACTTGAGTATTTATAATAATTTATATATTTGTTAATTCATATTCATTAATGGTCCTCTATTAGAATAAACACTAATTTACCGTCATATCAAAGGCAAATTGAAGGAGATATACAATTTCAAAAGCTCTTCATATTACAGGTTCATGCTATGTCTCGTTTGCACAAATATATTATCTTAAACTATTTGAGGATATCAAATTATTATCATCATCGAAGATATTCAAATGTATCGAGTATCTATTGACATCACATAAAGCGTCATGTTTGTGGTTAGTCCACTCTATATACTCGTACATTATAGTTTTATTGGAATATAAACATATAAACTCCGATGAGACCGTAGCATTTAGCATGTATATTCTAATAATTATTATTAATATTACGTATCAAATCGAAATACTATTATAATTGTGAAAATGAAAATTAAAAAAAATGAAAATTTGTATGTATGCGTATGTTAATTACTCCTTTACGCTGAAACAGCTGGACGGATTTGAAAGTACATAAATAGACAAGGACCTAGAGTAACACAAGGATATTGTTAGACAACTACAGACGCGAGGGCAAGTCTTTAACAATATTATATCTATACAAATAATAAAATTCTAACTCAGACGAATCTGTACATAAAATATTTTCTTGAAAAATCTTACTGAAATAGTCATTATTATCAATACAGAGGCTGAATCTATAGTTTTTAGAATGATTGTCTGTCTATCTGTCAGGGAACGCATCACGAGAAAACCACTGGACAGATTTTGATGAAAGTTGATTTGATGACAGCTAGTTATCTGGGTCAACTATTAGATACATTTTACTGCGGAAAAATATCTCATTTCTGAGAAGTCTTAAACGTAATTACTAACTTATATGTAAATGAAAATGTTTCTTTTTATGTTTGTGCTAAGCCGACTGGCTCCTTCCTGTTTAAGAAAAAGAATATTTATTTTTATTATTGTCCTCAATCCATTCCTAAACCATTAATGGACGCACCCGGGAAGCAAAGGTAAGCCGCTGGTTTCTTATTTAAACACAAAATTTAGTTTCATATTAAGCAATATCTTACGTACCGTTAAAAAATCAACACCCATACGTTTTTAATATCCTATCTATAGAGAAGACCAGACCGTAAATGGAAGAGTTGGGATAGAAATTTTAAGGACGGAAATAAATCTTGTTAATATTAAATTCATTGATCATTCAAAATGATGTACAACTGTATAATCTAGTTTGGACCATGTCAAAAGACGCCTGTGTGTGTCAGGTAGAAGCTCGCATGACAAAGGTCGGAGAACATACGAAATCACTTGTTAAGCCTATTCCAACCAAGGTTTCCTTATGGATTTTGATAAAGCTAATTACTTGTTGCTCAGGTGAATCTAACAATTTTACAACACTTCGATCTTAAATATTAATTATATTAATAGGATATCAAAGTTATTGGGAAAAAGTATTAATGTTGAATTGTTTTCTACGATTACACCATAATTATTTTAAATATAATTCTTGAAAAGCTTCGAAAAATACATAATAAGCAGTACTATACTACTTTCTTAGATTTACGCGAATATTTGTCATTTTATATAAAATTATTTTTTCGGATTATTTCGCGGATTTATTTTGATTTTTGGTTCCTAACGTTTCGAATGCTTCGCACTTCCCAGCTTGTTTAATCTGTGCTTCGCAGCAATCATAGTCACGGGAGAGACTAAGGTTTTAAACGTCACAGATACTTGTTACAGACAGTGCCTTCAATTTTACAAAATAACTTCGAAAGTTTAAAAAGTGGCACCAAAGTACCTTACAATATTTGTTGATTTTTATTCTAAACGTTTTAAAAATTTTAATAAGTATTATACTTAAATATGGCAATATTATTTATTTCATTTTAGCTTTTTATTTTTATAAATATTACTTTTTTTTAAACTTTATTAATGAATAATATTATTTAATGTTGCTATTACTATAATATGTATAACCATAAAGAATAGTTAAAATATTATTTAAAGTTAAATACTGAGCAACACTATTGCTACTTTTATAGATATTTTTTTTATTAATCCGAATTACTGTTGCATCGATCCACACAGTAAGAACTAACTATATCTAATGTTTATGTTTATTTTTGTTGTTAGATATAATTATCTTTATCTTGTAGATGCCACGATGATAACAGTACCCAGCCATCTTCCCCATCGAAGTTTGGATGGATAGCTTCGCGAATCACCCTGGAGCGATAACGGTTCTCTTTCGCGAGAATCAAAAATCAAAATAAATCTGCGAAATAATCCGAAAAGATAATTTTATTTAAACGCTACTATTTTAGCGTTTCAATCGATTCAATCCTGAAAATTAACGAGAACATGTATATTCGAAATCTAATTCTAATTAATAAAATTTTAATGGTTCTTTGGGCTTAGGTGTTTATTATACAAATGTATAACAAACTCATTGTGGGGCACAGCATAAAAAATTGAATATAATTAAATTTTGTTTATAATCGAGCATTTTCAGTACTCTAATTCTATATACAGTATCACAAGAATTTCAATGTGTCTTTATCTGTATTAATTCTGATTATATTTACGCTTATTTCTTGTTCAAGTATGTACATGTCGATAGTATCTCATGTGACACAGGTTGGCGAGTATGCGTTATAACTTGTCACGCCTGTTCCTAACAAGAACTTGTGGTAAGTTTGCGTGCAGCTAATCACTTATGGCGTGTGTAACATGATCATTATGTTCTACTGCAATATGTACTTGTATATTAATATATCTATACAATATTATAAAAAGGTAAAGTTTGTGAGATTGTGAGTTTGTGACGTTGTAGGATGTAATCTCTGGATTTACTGAACCGATTTAGATGTTTGGTAAGAACATAGTTGAAGTTAGATTGAAGGAGTAGAGACTGTGGGAAGGACATAGGATACTTTTTATCCCGGAAATCATCCCTTAAGAGGGTGAAAATGGGGATGAAGGTTTGTATGGGGAATTAAGCTAGGGACGAACTCGAGCGAAGCGAGGGTGAGTCACTAGTGTAGGTATAAAAAAATGACAAGAAGAGTGATTGAAGGGTGAAGTAAATATATTTTTCCCAATAAAATACCTTTGTTTTTGCTTGAGTGGTTTTACTACATACATTTAAAAATGAAAAAATGAAAAGGCTTAAGTAATTAATATTTTATTTTTCTTTATGGTTATAAAGATAATAATGGCAACACTAAATATAGATTACTAATTAATATATTTTTTCTAAAAATTGTAATATTCATAATAATAACAGCTAAAATTAAATAAATAATATTCCATATTCAATTATAAAACTAATTAAAATTATAAAAATGTTTAAAATTAAAAATATATTGTAAGATAGGTACTTTGGTGCCATTTTTTAATTTTTTGAATTCATTTTGTTATATGTGATTAGGATGTCTGTAACAACTATATAATACCTTTGAGACATCTAACACCTCAGTCTCTCCCGTGACCATGATTGCTGTAATACATTCGAAACGTCGGGAACCAAAAATCTAAATAAATCCGCGAAAAAATTCGAAAAGATAGTATTAGCCCTTAAAAGTGAGGTCAAAATATAGATATTAAACGTTAATTAAAATTACTTCAATTACAAAATTGAATTACTTGATATAGAAAAGAACTTAGATTTTCGTCTAAGAATGTTTGACTTTGTTGTTTTTATTTTTATAAGCAATCAAGGGAGATACAAAACTTTGTACCTAATAAGGTACATAAAAGACATACTTGCTGTGGAAAACTTCGTAATCAGAGAGAGGAATCCTACAGTAAGTTAAAAGAAGAATCCAATCAAAGGAATAACAGCGAATTGTGACTTGAGACGGAAGAGTTAGCGCACAGATCATTCCCTGGTAATTCGTTACACAGAGTTAAAACGAATAACTAGAAATTGTCAATCTCAATCATAGCTTATGTATAACCTTTTTTAAGAAATACGAGTAGTAGGCTATAAAATATATTTTTTTAAATTGGAGAGATAGTTCCACCGTTAAGCGCATTTAATTAAAAAAAAAACAAACTCTCAAGTATTGAGAAAGATTGACTATGTATGTATAAGTGGCTTAATACTTTCTTGATACTTTCTTAGATTTACGCGAATATTTGACATTTTAAATAAAATATTCAATTATAAAACTAATTAAAATTATAAAAATGTTCAAAGTTAAAAAAAATATATTGTAATGTAATGGTGCAACTTTCATTTTGTTAATTGTGGGTAGGCTGTCTGTAACAACTATACATTCAAGACATGTAACACCTCAGTCTCTCCCGTGATCATGAATGCTATAAAGCATTCGAAACGTCGGGAAACAAAAATCCATATAAATCCGCGAAAAAATCCGAAAAGATAGTTTTATTTAAAATATAAGCAGTTTGTTCATCATATATTATTTTATTTTTATTATAAAACTCTTAGTATCTATGACTTACATTAATTGAGCTAGTAATTATTTTATGCGAAATCTATACATTTTTACAACATGTTTCTAGAAAACAAACTTCATTTACTAAATTTCATAAAAATGTTTAACAACCTTTGTGTGTTAAAGGTTTTTAATTTTAAAATAAATTGTTTATTATAAAATTTGGGAATAAGTTAACGCCTCTAGGCTGTTTCAATGTTAGATAAGAATAATAACATGAATTTGTACATTAAAAAAATATAGTCCGGGTAAATTTTTGGCAGTTCTTATGAGACGATACTCATTTCTGAACTGATAGCAGAGTTTTTAGTGACCGACTTTCATAATTTTTTTACTCAATAATAAAACATTTTTTCCGCTTATACTTTTGATATGTTTTAAATCATAATACAAAATGCTGCATAGCCGTTATATCCATACTAATATTATAAATGTGAAAGTTTGTGAGGATGGATGGATGGATGGATGGATGTTTCTTTATCTCAGCAGAATAGCTAAACGGATCTAGATAAAATTTGGCGCAGAGATAGATTATAGTCTGGAATAGTACATAGAGTACTTTTTATTCTGGAAAACTGTACGGTTCCCGTGGGACAATTTGTTTTTTGCTAGGGACGAACCCGACGCCAAGCGAGGGCGAATCGCTAGTGTTAAATATATCACATTACTCTAATTTTCCTGCAACTTATTACGTTGTAAGCAACTTAAAATAACTATTCATATAATTTCTTCTAACAACTTTCATATCACGAGCTTGCAAATGCCTAGCGGGTTTTTAAAAAGACTTTACAAAGATTGTTGGATTTAAAGTGTAGGGATTAATTTCAACGTGAAAAGTTTCATATCTAGAGAGAAGATGAAGTTCGTGACTGTAAGGAGTCGTCAGATAATAGTTTAGTGGCAAGTTTAATTACTTCCTGTTTTCAGAGAAGGAATAGCTGACGTGGGCTAATGGTAGGGGCACGCTTGCTGAGTTACGGGGGACCTCATAGTATGTACCATTTAACTTTTATAAGTAGAATATATTATTTTGAGTGACATACAACTTCTGTATCTTATTGCAATAAAGTTCTACTAAGTATATAATTAGAATGGCATATAGTAGGCTATTTTATCATAATAAATTAACGATATACAAATTCTGTCGAATTTATGAAATAATTAGTAACTTAATATTAAATTGGTATAAATTAGGATTTGCTGTCTGTCACAGTAGGTCTCGACTCCAACGAAAACCATTGGAGTGCGGTTTGAGGTGTTGGATTATTTGTATTGACTAGTAACTTATCCTTAATTCGCTTGGGTGCATCCCTAGGTAGGTCTTAATTATTTGAGCGGAACCCTAATTATTTTTCTAAAATAAAAGTAGCCTTAGTTACTCATATCACCCATCAGCTATCTGCCAGTAAAAGACCCGTCAAAATCAGCCCAGCCGTTTCGGAGATTAACCGGAATAAACAGACGGTCGGACAGACAGATAGACAGACAGACAGATGAACGGATGGACGGACGGACAAACAGAGAAACAACAGACATTTTTTTTAAATTGTGTTTTTCCTATAAGTACCGTACCTATATAATTTCATATGTATTTAGTAAATATTTACTATATTATAATAAATAATATTTAACTACGAGTATTTTAAATACTTTAAATTCTTGTTTATCTACACAGGTAAATCTCGCGACAAGCTTTTATATCATGTAAATAGTATAATTTGTTAAAATGTTGGGTTTGATTTCATTTAAAGTTCATTTTCTTCTTTTTAGAGCATTTAAATAAAAGCTAACTATTAATTTATTTTTTGTTTTATAGTTTTTATTTTAGTCGTATTCCTCTCAGCAAACCCTTACATTTGATATCCATATTATGGGGGTGCATAAAAAAACATAGTTTGCCATTTTTATAAGTCCGCCATATTGGATTTAGAATGAGTTTTAGTCAAATTTAACTCGTAATGTTCGATTACAGACAGACACAAACACCTGGACAGGTACAACTAAATAAAAGTTTGTAATGATAAATCGCCATTTTGCAACGTACGCTATATTGGATTTACAATGACGTCATTTTACTCATCGTATTTAGCTTATCAAGCCCTTTCATTTGATACCCATATCATAGGGTTTAATGTGGAAATTATAAATCGTCATTTTGCAGCGGCCGCCGTATTGGCTTTACAATGACGTCACGTTACTTATTGTATTTCGCTTATCAAGCCCTTTCATTTGATGCCCATATCATAGGGGTTATTGTGGAAATTATAAATCGCCATTTTGTAACTTCCGCAATATTGGATTAAAATGGGCATATTATAAGTAATTCTACATTGTATCGGGAACCAAACGTGTGTGCCAAATATCAGCTCAAACGGATATTGGGAAGTGGGTAAAATTGTACTTGCAAGATTCCATTACACAGAGCTGAAAAGGTGAAACTAAATAAAAGTTTGTAAAAAGCTGTTATTTTGACATAACAAGCAGACACTTCAAGTTTATTTATCTGTACAGATATATATATAAAATGAATATGCGGCTTTCCGTTACTAGGTCACCTTTAATTGCTATAGACTATTATAATTACGAAAACTCAAAATCTACATATGTAATAAAAATCTGTGTCATATCTGTACATTAAGTATCTTTTTTTTTGAAAAAGATATTATTATCGATACAGAGGCTGATACTACAGTTTTTAAAATTTTTGTCTGTCTGTCTGGGAACGCATCACGAGAAAACCACTAGACAAAATTTGATGAAATTTGGTATGATGATAGCTGGTTATCCAGGTCAACATATGAAATACTTTTTACTGCGGGAAAATATCTTATCTCTGAGAAATCTATACTAAACGTTAAAACGTAACTAGGGTCGAACCTGAGCAGAGCGAGGGTGACTCGTTAGTAGAAGATATATTTACATCACCGAGGACAGTAAGCTTTTGATAATCATTAATTCATTAATTCATCTATCATTGATGATTTTAAATACACATAAAAAAGCTGTTTAAACAAATTAAAAGTGTATAATTTCTACTGTGAATAAAGCAATTAGCAAGTTGAACTATTGATAAAATAATATAGTTTAAAATATTTATTTAATAATATTATTACATTTTTCGCTTCCTACTGATCATCCTTTGAGTAAAATATTAATTATGATTCTATATGCTTCATTTGTCAATTACGTACTGTCAATGTAAAATACCATTAATTAAGTATTATTTCGGGCGAGCCTATCGATAATAATTTTCAATAAAAACTATAAATTATACTATGTAAGGAAATATAGAAATAACAAATATATTTACACATTTTTTATAAATTGATAAAGTAGATATACAAAATGCCGTGAAAGCGAGTCATTTTTTCCTACAAGAAAATATTTCAGGGTGGTTTTACGAGCATAGTAGTAAAGTAGATAAAAGTAATACAAGCGTCTGCGCTTGGGGCTCGAAAGGGTTTAATCAAAGCGGGGTTGTCCTACTGCTTGGGATGTAGTGTGTAGTCTATACAAGTGCCCTCGCTTATATTTTTAGCTACAATTTCTTCAAGTGTCTTAAATATTTACTTGGAGTAGATATATACCAAAAGGTTCTTTTGAATTACGTACAGTATGGTATCTTACTTTCTGAATAGAAAATATTTTAATGTACATATTTTTACTCCAAACATTTAGAATTGTAGGTCAAAAAATTAATCTTTTATATTCCGTGTAGTTATTCCTCTGGCCCGCGACTTAATTCAATCCTAAATTTTTATTATATATGCTATGATTTATATATGGTGTTAAATTGACATAAATATTACTATCACTTTTTTTTAATATTGTTTAATAAAACCTAATTTATTTATAAATTTAACACTCCATCTAACATCCTAATAATGATTACAGAAACCAAAATTTAATACAATTGCTATACACATAAATCTCCGCCATTAAGTGCCACCCATCTTGTTCGACTACTCTCGACACATAAGTTTGCCGATTTATGGGCTAGGTTTAATGGGTGCTCGTACATGACTTGGTTATTGCATTGATTCCGTCTGAATTGGTCTCAAATAAACTTACAAAATATGATAATATAATGTAGATTGTAGGTTGTATTAGAAGACACTTGCACTACATTTACTTTTTAAGTTTTGGTAAAAAAATGGAATCCTTTCATATATTTTTAGTATAATTAAAAAAAATAAGTTTACAAAAATAATGTTGGCATTAAGCTGCAAATGTTACGGATCGAATGGATCTTTAATAATAATAAAATCTTTCTGGCTGGCTCCGACTTCGAAAATATCTGATTAGGTATCTATTCTAAATGAAAACCTGCGTTTAGTTATTTTTTGCATTTTAGTGCCTGGAAGTCGTTTTTTTTTTAAGTTTTTATTTGTCCATTTTTAGTGTTGACGTAATAAGCAGGTAATTTGTTAGAAGAAAGTTTTTTAATAACATGTTCGATTAAGCAATTTATTTAAAAAATATATTTATTTGTTGATTTAAAAAAACCGCTTGACCGATTTCAATAAAATTTATGCGGGACCACCTGCGAAGTATATCCTTTCAAACAAAAAAAAAACCAAATCGGTTCAGGCATCTTCGAGTAATCGGTGAACATACATTAAAAAAAAGATTCCGACGAAACGATTCTCAGAAACTACTGAACTTAAAAATCATAAAGAAATATGAAACATAAAACCATCATTATGGTTTGCAGGGAAAATATAACTAAAATTTTAAATCTTCAATACACCTATAAAGTACAAAATGTGCACGCGAGTATGATTCAGGACGTATTTATTATCTACATACATGCATGCACATATGTATGTACGTATACCGAAAACATAAGAAGTCATAATTTTAAATAAAACTATCTTTTCGGATAATTTCGCGGATTTATTTTGATTTTTGGTTCCCGACGTTTCGAATGCTTTACAGCATCCATGGTCACGGGAGAGACTGAGGTTATAGACGTCTCAGAGGCATTATAAACTTGTTACAGACAGTACCTGCGAACTATTTTACACAAATGATTTCAAAAATAGCTCCAAAGTACCTTACAATATTCGTTGATTTTTATTTCTAAACATTAAAAAAATATAATTAAATATAGCAATATTATATATTTAATTTTAGCTATTATTATTATAAATATCACATTTTTTTCAAAAACTTTATTAATTACAAATATTATTTAGTGCTGCTATAATAAACACACATAAAGAAATTAAAAATATTAATTATTTATTTAAGCAATATTATTGTTTTATATGTAATTTAAAAGAAGTTAAAATATTAATTTAGATTGCTATTATTTAAAGTTAAAATATTAATCTCAACGACCGCGGACTCGCCGGCATTATAGTTAACAATAGATTTCTTAGAAATTTAATTAATTTCTTAGAAATTTACCTGGAGGTGTTAAGCAACACAACTGCTACCTATATATACACAAAAATATTAATCAGAATTACTGTTATTATTGCGATCCACACAGTATGAACTAACTCCATCTACTGGTCTGTGATATTTGTTTCCGTTATTAAAAAGTTATTTAATAAATAGCTATTTATATCTTTAACATTAGTCTACAACATTCGAATGAATTCGCCTCCTAAGTCCTAATATTATATATTTTTTTAAGCTGATTAAAATTGAACGATTAAGTTTCATTTAAGTTCATATGTATGTATGTATGTATTCAGCCCTTTTTAACGTCCCACTGCTGGGCAGGGGCCTCCCTTCAATACGAGGGGAATCAGGCCACAGTCCACCACGCTGAACAAGTGCGGGTTGACGGACTTCACATGTCTTTTGAAAACTTCTAGGTTTTCTCAGACATGCAGGTTTCCTCGCGATATTTTCCTTCACCGTTAAGACAAGTGGCAATCATGTTGGAAATAATTCGCACATGAAAATTTCAGAGATGCGAGATCCGGGATTTGAACTCGCTTCACTTGGTTTCCCAAGCGAGCACGTTACCACTGGGCTACCACTAGCTAAGTTCATATAATATGTATCAATTCAGGGGAGGCTGCTAAATTTTATATGAAAAATTTAAGTATTTCGTAATTAAATTGATAGGAGTAATCGTTTATTGCAATGTAATATGTACATACATAGTATTGTTTTTTTAATTAAAAAGACAAACCAGAATGAGTAACCTTACAAAATGTAACAACAAGTAATTTGTTTGCCAACAAATATGAGTATTTAGATGGAATTTAGTTCATTATATACGGTGATACCTAAATATGCGAAGATTTGAATTTGATGTTTAACAATTAGATTTAATTAAAAGTATATATCAATACAGCAGAGACAATAACAGTTAGCGCTGGAACAAGTGGAATGAAGCACCTACCATTATGTTTACCATTGAAATTGAGTTCTCGCTAAACAAAAATTCGTTCAGGAATTAATAACCTTAGTCTTTATATAAAGTAGAATCTCTATTAACCTAATTAAAAGAAAAAAAATCGATTAAATCTCTACAGGTTCTTACATTTACTATATACTTATTTAAATACCATGATTAATTTAGCGTAAGTAAAAACCAATTTCTGTGAAAAATGAACGCTTTTTTGTTTCTTTTTAATATACCAGCAGTTTCAATTTTAATTAATCGTTCACAATCACAATACTGTGCAGGTTTTAATTATAAATAAAAGATATGACATAAATGAAAAAAATATATAAAAGCTTAATCTTTAATTCTTCGCCAGTAATAATCGATTTTTTTTTAATAATACAGATTTTTTTGCCCTTGCCTGAATACCAGATAATAAAGGCACGCGTAAGCCTCAACTTTCGCAATTTATATTCAGCAAATAAAAAAATAACCTTACACTCATTATAACAATTGTACGTTTGTACAAAACAGCGGTACTTGTGGCTTCATAGTGTAAATATATCGTACTTCCCCGTACAAAAGCTTACGCATTCAAACTATTGTATTTATTCTCAGAGCCGTAAAGTTGTGAAATTACTTTGATTATAATTGAGTGAGGTTTGGGTATAATTTTAATCAATTATGTGAGTAGAAACTCTTGACAGGTCCATTCTGGGATTGTCAAGCCATTAGAGCTTAGCCAGTTGTTTATTTTGTATAGTAAAAAGTACTCATATTTGTTTGCGAGTGTTTAGTAAAAAAATATACAATAATAATTTCGGACTATGTATATAAGCGTATTTAATTTTATTTACGAAATGAGGCGAGCTTTATTTCGGATATTTGAGGTTGTTAAGAACAGTAATATATAATACTATAATTCAGTTAGGTTTTAAGTCTTTTATGGGAACATAATATTTAACCATTTAACTATCACGCGTACCTAAACATAGCATTTCATTAAAACCCTCTTTTATTTTATTGCATTCCGTGTACAATCCTTTATCGAATTTTATTTTAAATATTCAAACTTAACCCCTTCACTACTTCAATACCTTTTTTTTCTTATGGCTTAGAGCTTACTCCAATACCTATTAAATGTTTCCACTGGTTAAATTATTCATGATATTAACAGATTTTCAGTTATCAACAATTTTCTACAACTCTTGACATATAAAACTATAAATAAATACATAATATAAGCGATATTTCTAATATCGTAAAGTTGGTCAATAACATTTTATTTTCACCATCATCATGTAAATTCTATGCAATCGAAGGCACACCCTTTCTTTTTCATTTAGCATAACTTTTAAAAAGCTCTTAATAAGGTAGATGTGAATACGTAAATGAATGTATTTAATGTTTTAACATAAATAAAACTGATACTGTTGTCACGTTTTAATAACAACATGCTTAATACTTATCTGGAAAATGACCGCACTCTCTATAACATTAAAAATATAAGAGCCGCAGAGATGCAGTTCTTCAAGTTTTAAATTTTCGCTCAGCTTCGCTTTCTGTATTAAAACTTTGTAGTTTAAAATTCTACTACACAAAGTAAAATATATTATGTATATTTTATTATTTATATATTCGAATAGCTCTTTTATGTATTTTATCGCGTAATGAAGAGTACATATTAAATATGTTGGGACATTAATACACAGCACCATCTAGTTCCATGGTAAGCTAAGAGGCTTGTGTTATGGATACCAGATAGTTGATACACTACACATACATATATAACTTTAAATATAATATACATATTATAAATATAAACACCCATGACTGCAGTACAAACATTCGTGAAACACAAATGAATGCCCCAGCAGGACTCGAACCCGCGACCGCTAGCACAGCAAGTAGGGTCACAACAAACTGAGCCAAACGTGTCGTCGTATATATTCTTTTGAGATTTAATTAACTTCAATCAATAAAAAAAACCAACACTATTAAAAAGCTAAAATTATTACATTACATATATAATTATTAATAACATATAATTGATGAATTTTAAAACAAATATTATTATACCTAATTATTATGTTATTTTTATTATTATTAATTAGTATTATTATATATTTGTATATTATATATTTGTTTGTATTAATGAACCAGTTATCAATAACTTTAATTACTAATAATGTGTAAATTGGATAACTTGGAAGCAAGGAGTCGATGAAAAAATCTAGCGTATTTGAATTGGATCTGTCATTGAGTTTGCATTAGACATGTAGCGAGTATGGCTTTGTATTGGCTTCTGGGTTCAAATAAACAAAACCAAACCAGAAGGCTAAGGCGGGAACGTAGCGAAACGTAGCTCTACCTTGCCACATTCAATCTCTTACCAAGCTCTCAACTGATAAAAAAGTATCATTTTCTTGCATTTTATTCTAAATGTAATAAAGTAGTTTCTAAAAATATATCTCGTTAAATAACTATAATATTTAAACTATTCAGTAAAAATGATTGTTTTTGTAATATTGTATATACATATATTATATATTTATATAATCATATATACATTTTTACCTAAAAATCAATCCTGCTAAACCGAATAAAGAATATTTCAAATATTATAAATATATAGAATCCTTTCATTTTATATTACTGACAAATTGAAAACGTAATTGAAATAAAATTAGTTTTTGATATGATCATAAAAGTTTTGTAATATTTACATGTTATCCTGAAGGCTCGCTCTAAAATTATAAATACGTAGATATACTAATACCATTTTAAGAAACTCATATTTGATTTCTAAACTAATTTAGAAGGAACAACAAGTCGCATCGCTTAATATTATCGATACAGAGGCTGAATCTACAGTTTTTAAAATTTTTGTCTGTCTGTCTGGGAACGCATCACGAGAAAACCACTAGACAAAATTTGATGAAATTTGGTATGATGATAGCTGGTTATCCAGGTCAACATATGAAATACTTTTTACTGCGGGAAAATATCTTATCTCTGAGAAATCTATACTAAACGTTAAAACGTAACTAGGGTCGAACCTGAGCAGAGCGAGGGTGACTCGTTAGTAGAAGATATATTTACATCACCGAGGACAGTAAGCTTTTGATAATCATTAATTCATTAATTCATCTATCATTGATGATTTTAAATACACATAAAAAAGCTGTTTAAACAAATTAAAAGTGTATAATTTCTACTGTGAATAAAGCAATTAGCAAGTTGAACTATTGATAAAATAATATAGTTTAAAATATTTATTTAATAATATTATTACATTTTTCGCTTCCTACTGATCATCCTTTGAGTAAAATATTAATTATGATTCTATATGCTTCATTTGTCAATTACGTACTGTCAATGTAAAATACCATTAATTAAGTATTATTTCGGGCGAGCCTATCGATAATAATTTTCAATAAAAACTATAAATTATACTATGTAAGGAAATATAGAAATAACAAATATATTTACACATTTTTTATAAATTGATAAAGTAGATATACAAAATGCCGTGAAAGCGAGTCATTTTTTCCTACAAGAAAATATTTCAGGGTGGTTTTACGAGCATAGTAGTAAAGTAGATAAAAGTAATACAAGCGTCTGCGCTTGGGGCTCGAAAGGGTTTAATCAAAGCGGGGTTGTCCTACTGCTTGGGATGTAGTGTGTAGTCTATACAAGTGCCCTCGCTTATATTTTTAGCTACAATTTCTTCAAGTGTCTTAAATATTTACTTGGAGTAGATATATACCAAAAGGTTCTTTTGAATTACGTACAGTATGGTATCTTACTTTCTGAATAGAAAATATTTTAATGTACATATTTTTACTCCAAACATTTAGAATTGTAGGTCAAAAAATTAATCTTTTATATTCCGTGTAGTTATTCCTCTGGCCCGCGACTTAATTCAATCCTAAATTTTTATTATATATGCTATGATTTATATATGGTGTTAAATTGACATAAATATTACTATCACTTTTTTTTAATATTGTTTAATAAAACCTAATTTATTTATAAATTTAACACTCCATCTAACATCCTAATAATGATTACAGAAACCAAAATTTAATACAATTGCTATACACATAAATCTCCGCCATTAAGTGCCACCCATCTTGTTCGACTACTCTCGACACATAAGTTTGCCGATTTATGGGCTAGGTTTAATGGGTGCTCGTACATGACTTGGTTATTGCATTGATTCCGTCTGAATTGGTCTCAAATAAACTTACAAAATATGATAATATAATGTAGATTGTAGGTTGTATTAGAAGACACTTGCACTACATTTACTTTTTAAGTTTTGGTAAAAAAATGGAATCCTTTCATATATTTTTAGTATAATTAAAAAAAATAAGTTTACAAAAATAATGTTGGCATTAAGCTGCAAATGTTACGGATCGAATGGATCTTTAATAATAATAAAATCTTTCTGGCTGGCTCCGACTTCGAAAATATCTGATTAGGTATCTATTCTAAATGAAAACCTACGTTTAATTATTTTTTACATTTTAGTGCCTGAAAGTCGGTTTTTTTTTTAAGTTTTTATTTGTCCATTTTTAGTGTTGACGTAATAAGCAGGTAATTTGTTAGAAGAAAGTTTTTTAATAACATGTTCGATTAAGCAATTTATTTAAAAAATATATTTATTTGTTGATTTAAAAAAACCGCTTGACCGATTTCGATAAAATTTAGGCGGGACCACCTGCGAAGTATATCCTTTCAAACAAAAAAAAACCAAATCGGTTCAGGCATCTTCGAATAATCGGTGAACATACATTAAAAAATAGATTCCGACGAAACGATTCTCGGAAACTACTGAGCTTAAAAATAAAGAAATATGAAACATAAAACCATCATTATGGTTTGCAGGGAAAATATAACTAAAATTTTAAATCTTCAATACACCTATAAAGTACAAAATGTGCACGCGAGTATGATTCAGGACGTATTTATTATCTACATACATGCATGCACATATGTATGTACGTATACCGAAAACATAAGAAGTCATAATTTTAAATAAAACTATCTTTTCGGATAATTTCGCGGATTTATTTTGATTTTTGGTTCCCGACGTTTCGAATGCTTTACAGCATCCATGGTCACGGGAGAGACTGAGGTTATAGACGTCTCAGAGGCATTATAAACTTGTTACAGACAGTACCTGCGAACTATTTTACACAAATGATTTCAAAAATAGCTCCAAAGTACCTTACAATATTCGTTGATTTTTATTTCTAAACATTAAAAAAATATAATTAAATATAGCAATATTATATATTTAATTTTAGCTATTATTATTATAAATATCACATTTTTTTCAAAAACTTTATTAATTACAAATATTATTTAGTGCTGCTATAATAAACACACATAAAGAAATTAAAAATATTAATTATTTATTTAAGCAATATTATTGTTTTATATGTAATTTAAAAGAAGTTAAAATATTAATTTAGATTGCTATTATTTAAAGTTAAAATATTAATCTCAACGACCGCGGACTCGCCGGCATTATAGTTAACAATAGATTTCTTAGAAATTTAATTAATTTCTTAGAAATTTACCTGGAGGTGTTAAGCAACACAACTGCTACCTATATATACACAAAAATATTAATCAGAATTACTGTTATTATTGCGATCCACACAGTATGAACTAACTCCATCTACTGGTCTGTGATATTTGTTTCCGTTATTAAAAAGTTATTTAATAAATAGCTATTTATATCTTTAACATTAGTCTACAACATTCGAATGAATTCGCCTCCTAAGTCCTAATATTATATATTTTTTTAAGCTGATTAAAATTGAACGATTAAGTTTCATTTAAGTTCATATGTATGTATGTATGTATTCAGCCCTTTTTAACGTCCCACTGCTGGGCAGGGGCCTCCCTTCAATACGAGGGGAATCAGGCCACAGTCCACCACGCTGAACAAGTGCGGGTTGACGGACTTCACATGTCTTTTGAAAACTTCTAGGTTTTCTCAGACATGCAGGTTTCCTCGCGATATTTTCCTTCACCGTTAAGACAAGTGGCAATCATGTTGGAAATAATTCGCACATGAAAATTTCAGAGATGCGAGATCCGGGATTTGAACTCGCTTCACTTGGTTTCCCAAGCGAGCACGTTACCACTGGGCTACCACTAGCTAAGTTCATATAATATGTATCAATTCAGGGGAGGCTGCTAAATTTATATGAAAAATTTAAGTATTTCGTAATTAAATTGATAGGAGTAATCGTTTATTGCAATGTAATATGTACATACATAGTATTGTTTTTTTAATTAAAAAGACAAACCAGAATGAGTAACCTTACAAAATGTAACAACAAGTAATTTGTTTGCCAACAAATATGAGTATTTAGATGGAATTTAGTTCATTATATACGGTGATACCTAAATATGCGAAGATTTGAATTTGATGTTTAACAATTAGATTTAATTAAAAGTATATATCAATACAGCAGAGACAATAACAGTTAGCGCTGGAACAAGTGGAATGAAGCACCTACCATTATGTTTACCATTGAAATTGAGTTCTCGCTAAACAAAAATTCGTTCAGGAATTAATAACCTTAGTCTTTATATAAAGTAGAATCTCTATTAACCTTAATTAAAAGAAAAAAAAATCGATTAAATCTCTACAGGTTCTTACATTTACTATATACTTATTTAAATACCATGATTAATTTAGCGTAAGTAAAAACCAATTTCTGTGAAAAATGAACGCTTTTTTGTTTCTTTTTAATATTCCAGCAGTTTCAATTTTAATTAATCGTTCACAATCACAATACTGTGCAGGTTTTAATTATAAATAAAAGATATGACATAAATGAAAAAAATATATAAAAGCTTAATCTTTAATTCTTCGCCAGTAATAATCGATTTTTTTTAATAATACAGATTTTTTTGCCCTTGCCTGAATACCAGATAACAAAGGCACGCGTAAGCCTCAACTTTCGCAATTTATATTCAGCAAATAAAAAAATAACCTTACACTCATTATAACAATTGTACGTTTGTACAAAACAGTGGTACTTGTGGCTTCATAGTGTAAATATATCGTACTTCCCCGTACAAAAGCATACGCATTCAAACTACTGTATTTATTCTCAGAGCCGTAAAGTTGTGAAATTGCTTTGATTATAATTGAGTGAGGTTTGGGTATAATTTTAATCAATTATATCAGTAGAAACTCTTGACAGGTCCATTCTGGGATTGTCAAGCCATTAGAGCTTAGCTAGTTGTTTATGTTGTATAGTAAAAATTACTCATATTTGTTTGCGAGTGTATAGTAAAAAAATATACAATAATAATTTCGGACTATGTATATAAGCGTATTTAATTTTGTTTACGAAATGTGGCGAGCTTTATTTCGGATATTTGAGGTTGTTAAGAACAGTAATATATAATACTATAATTCAGTTAGGTTTTAAGTCTTTTATGGGAACATAATATTTAACCATTTAACTATCACGCGTACCTAAACATAGCATTTCATTAAAACCCTCTTTTATTTTATTGCATTCCGTGTACAATCCTTTATCGAATTTTATTTTAAATATTCAAACTTAGCCCCTTCACTACTTCCAATACCTATTAAATGTTTCCACTGGTTAAATTATTCATGATATTAACAGATTTTCAGTTATCAACAATTTTCTACAACTCTTGACATATAAAACTGTAAATAAATACATAATATAAGCGATATTTCTAATATCGTAAAGTTGGTCAATAACATTTTATTTTCACCATCATCATGTACATTCTATACAATCTAAGGCACACCCTTTCTTTTTCATTTAGCATAACTTTTAAAAAGCTCTTAATAAGGTAGATGTGAATACGTAAATGAATGTATTTAATGTTTTAACATAAATAAAACTGATACTGTTGTCACGTTTTAATAACAACATGCTTAATACTTTTCTGTAAAATGACCGCACTCTCTATAACATTAAAAATATAGGAGCCGCAGAGATGCAGTTCTTCAAGTTTTAAATTTTCGCTCAGCTTCGCTTTCTGTATTAAAACTTTGTAGTTTAAAATTCTACTATACAAAGTAAAATATATTATGTATATTTTATTATTTATATATTCGAATAGCTCTTTTATGTATTTTATCGCGTAATGAAGAGTATATATTAAATATGTTGGGACATTAATACACAGCACCATCTAGTTCCATGGTAAGTTAAGAGGATTGTGTTATGGATACCAGATAGTTGATACACTACACATACATATATAACTTTAAATATAATATACATATTATAAATATAAACACCCATGACTGCAGTACAAACATTCGTGAAACACAAATGAATGTCCCCAGCGGGACTCGAACCCGCGACCGCTGGCACAGCAAGTAGGATCACAACAAACTGAGCCAAACGTGTCGTCGTATATATTCTATTGAGATTTAATTAACTTCAATCAATAAAAAAACCAACACTATTAAAAAGCTAAAATTATCACATTAAATATTCAATTATTAATAATATATAATTGATGAATTTTAAAACAAATATTATTATACCTAATTATTATGTTATTTTTATTATTATTAATTCGTTTTAATATATTTGTATATTATATATTTGTTTGTATTAATGAACCAGTTATCAATAACTTTAATTACTAATAATGTGTAAATTGGATAACTTGGAAGCAAGGAGTCGATGAAAAAATCTAGCGTATTTGAATTGGATCTGTCATTGAGTTTGCAAGGGCTTCTGGGTTCAAATAAACAAAACCAAACCAGAAGGCTAAGGCGGGAACGTAGCGAAACGTAGCTCTACCTTGCCACATTCAATCTCTTACCAAGCTCTCAACTGATAAAAAAGTATCATTTTCTTGCATTTTATTCTAAATGTAATAAAGTAGTTTCTAAAAATATATCTCGTTAAATAACTATAATATTTAAACTATTCAGTAAAAATGATTGTTTTTGTAATATTGTATATACATATATTATATATTTATATAATCATATATACATTTTTACCTAAAAATCAATCCTGCTAAACCGAATAAAGAATATTTCAAATATTATAAATATATAGAATCCTTTCATTTTATATTACTGACAAATTGAAAACGTAATTGAAATAAAATTAGTTTTTGATATGATCATAAAAGTTTTGTAATATTTACATGTTATCCTGAAGGCTCGCTCTAAAATTATAAATACGTAGATATACTAATACCATTTTAAGAAACTCATATTTGATTTCTAAACTAATTTAGAAGGAACAACAAGTCGCATCGCTTAATATCAATTTCAACTTTTTCACTTCTGTGGTAAAATGTCAAAAACAAATATGTAGTTTGTAAGAGATACTACACGCCATGTTATTTCCAGTATTGTACAAGGTAACATTCTAACAAAAACCCGTTACTTCCGTTACTTCGTGTTTGTTGCTTTATCGATATAAAAGGTAGTACTTTTTATAACTGCCTCGGTAGTGAAGTGGCTAGCATGTACGGCTGCACACCCGGGGGTCCTGGGTTCGAGTCCCGGGTCGGGCCAAGTTTAGTTATTGAGGGTTTCTGTATAGTAAGCCTCAGTAACAGCCCGGAGTTGGGAAGTTGGCGGTGTTTCACCCCCGTGCCTCGGAGAGCACGTAAAGCTGTCGGTCCTGCGCCTTAACTCTCACTGGTCGTGTCTCGTGTCGTCCCACCGGAGTATGAGAGTGACAGGAATAGAGAGTGCACCTGTGTCTGCGCGTACACTTGTGCACTATAATATCTCCTGCGCAGTTGGCTAGTCTAAATGAGATTGGCCGCCGCGCCGTGGCCGGAATCGGTCAGGAGAACATCATCATCACTTTTTATACCTTTAAGCTATGAGTAAATAATAAGTCTTATTATTATTAGACTTATTATTTATTCGTAGCCTTTAAGGTTTACTAAAATTTGACAAGTAATGACTTTTTAAGTCAATTGAAATCTTGCATTTTAAATCATTCATCTTATTTTTGTTTAGAGAGTATGTGAGACACCACAGACCTTTTTGTTCGTGCCTTTTTTGAGTTTTGGTTCTATTTTGTCATGATTTCGTTAAATATAATAAAAAATAAATATTGCTGTATTTCATTAAGGCACTCGAGAAATATTTTCTCCAATTTTCAATAACATGGGCGTACGCAAACGTATTTTTAATTAGCTTTATGTTTTTTAAGGTTGATGTGTATTCATATAAATTAACCTTTATTTTATTTAAATAAGATTAAATGACTGTCCAGTGTCTTCTTAGAATTTGTTGTAGAATTTGATATATAAATAAAAGTAAATGTTCTGATATGACATTTTAGCCTAGTTTTATTTTTATTTTTCAAATTGGCTAACTATCTTAAATTTAAAGCGAAAGTAACTCTGGAGCCAGTCTCCGATTGGATGGCATATTTACTGCGTCTGGCAAGTAGCCATTTAAGACGATACCCTCAACATTTTCGTGTTTCCCCCTAATGTACCTACTTAACGAACTAAACTTTCTTATCGAACGGACCAAAAACTCATTTCCGTGTTCTAAAATAATATTTACATAGTTATAAAATTTGATGTTACACCACTAATGGTTTTTTTTTTCTCCTACACTAAACCTAAGGAACGTTTATGATTTATGGTTGGAATTAAACTACTAGTATGTGTGAAAGTCATTTTACTCAAGGAACCATCCAGTTTAGAAATATACATAGAAGATATTAAATCACCCTGAAAATAAAATCACAACTAACAGTTTGTGGTCAAGCATGTTAAATTATCTGAGCCTTGTATGTTTTACGAGCCAATATGGAAAATTATATCTAGATGTATTTATATAATGTTCAAATAAAGTACAATTTAAAAATATAGTCATACTCTTAAACCTAATAGAATATTTTAAAATTTTATAAAACAAAGCGGCGTCAGCATATCTTTCGCCGAAAATGAATAAAGTAAACTTATACGCAATTGCATTAAACAAGTTATGAACGCCATGCTATCATTGCTACATTGTGCCAGGCAATTTTCTGAGCGGCTTATATCACTGAGTTACGAGTATGTTATTCAGTAATATACGGGTTTCATTTGCTTAAAAGCTTTATTCACTTTCCGTTCCAAACGCATTTTTGGTGATATTGGCGCCATCATTTAAATTATTACCTTGTTACTAAATTTTTATTTTTTATTTTACATTTCTGACGTTCTATTGAATTTATTATCATGATTTTAAAAATGAATGACAACTTTTATCAAGCCTACTGATAGTCCTTACTATTTCAATGAAATCAAGTTCTTAAATAGATTATGATCTCCAATTAAAAATTAAGTACATAGGTATATTGAAGATGTTAATAATGCGCCTTAGATAAAACTAAAAGAAATACAAATTAAAAGATAACGACAAATTATCGCGGATATATCATTACTCAATTATTGTTTAAAAAAAATATTTTAACAAAAATAATATTACACATAAGATAATTAATTAACTATTTCAAACGCTTAATTTTAGCTTAATTTTTTTCCCGTTATTGTGTCACACCTATAAGTAAAATGTTTGAATAATTAGCAACAGCACGTTGCTAAACAACTCGCGGTAATCCAAATAAAATGTAAGTAAACAATAAAAATTTAATGTTTCTCTCTGATCTGTGAGCAATTTTGAGAGTGTCGCCCGCATGTGCTGCTTGATTGACACGTGACAGACGATGAACGCAGCCATATCGCTCGAAATGAACCAATTTATATCGGGCATTATTCAATACGATACAAACACGTTAAATTCATCACATCACTCTCAAACGAATTCGTGAAATATCTATCGTACATATGAAACCCAGGACGTTACGTACACGACATAATACAAAATAAGCCTTATGAAAAAAAATTAAGTCAAATATTCACGTTAACTCGACATTAGAAATTTTGGTTGGAAATGATAATATTATAAAAGTTGCTGGCAACAATAATTTGTTATTTTGTTACAGATGTCTAATTTTTATTTCCAACTTGAATTATATTCTCTTGGATTGGTGTAAATATTTGACAGATTAAATAAAATTATTTTGTTTTTTCTAATTTTATCACGGTTTTGTTTAGTTTTTCTTTTGTTTCCAATATTTAAAACTAGCATTAAGTTAAAATTTTTGTGAACGTATTTATTAATCTTCTTTTCAAAGTTTTATCAACAAAGACTTACAGTTTTTTAATGTCGAAAAACTTAATGGTTAATCCTTCACGAATTCAATCGTAAAATGCTTGCAAAACGATAAACTTAATTATAAGTAACAGCTTACTCTAACTGCACTTAATACGGAAATCTAAGTCAAATAGGCAACTTGAAAAATGTTCCTAGAGTACATAATGCATAGCACTGCAAATCTGCAAATGGAATTTCCATTCGAGGTGCCCGGGAATCGAAGGTAGATGTCGATTGCGGCCAGGTACGACCGAGTTAAACTGGGTTTCCACTTACCTACATTCTTTTGCACTCGGTAAATTATAAAATGCGTCTCATATATTCAATACTTAAAGTGCATTTACTTAAATAAACATTGCCATAGAATATATGAATCTACCAAAGAATAATACATTTTAGTTAGATTTAAATTATAACCTTTTCATTTTTGAATGGAAATAATTATATCAAACTAACAAGTATTGATATGTGACACATAATTACTATAATACTTATGTACTCAGACCGATAAAATACTTTTTTATTGGTCTGAGCTTATGTATAAGTAATAATACACGTGTATCTACTGTCTAGTAATGTCTTTATTAATAACTAAATATAAGTGAAAGATAGTACCGTATTCGTCGTTAATGTATAATATTCGGTGATCTTAATATTCGGTTCCCATCGAAACCATAAGTTTTTTTTTATTTATATTAATATTATAAGCAAGCAAAACGTTTTTATTTTTTAAAGGTTTGGTTTTTTTATTTAGTTTAAAGATAATCGGGGACTATTGATTTGTCTATAAGGTATAAAATACTCGTAATGTCACCGTCCAATCTGCTATCAGAGAAAACAGAATAACAAGAGTAAACATTTAGCGAATTATTTATCTTAGAACAAGAAAAAACCAATATCCCGCAAAAAGCAGGGTAGCGGATAAAAAATTGTATTAAAAGTCATACTTGATTGATCCTCATGATTGTGTGTGTACATATGTACAATGTACACGTATTACGAAGTCATAATTATGAGGACTTTACTGTTAAATCCAGGCATAGCTACGAGCGTGAAATTGTTATGAAATAATATTTGTCAATACATTACCAGTTATTCAGTTAGTCTAGTAAAACAGGTCATCACCTTTGGGATAGAATTAGGTTTACAATCATTTAGCTCTGTCGCATAGTTAAACTCTAATTAAAAGTAGATTATAACAATAGTTTAGAACTGGCTAATGAAATAACTGTCACAGAAGCTTATAAAATATGAAAAGGCATTAAGAAATTCCTAAATATTTTATTAAATAAATCGTTTTTTGCCAATACTTTATTTAATTTTAATATGAGTTATATCTTATTATTACGACCTAGATGTGTGAATAATTACACCGCACAAGACCTGTAGGTACTAGAATCCAGTGTTATATGCAATGATGCTACAATGCTATGATATCTGATCTTTTAACTCTTTCAATAGAATTAAGATTCTAAAGTATGTACATACGCATCGATGCCAAAGCTGAAAACATATTTATACAATATATTTAATATTTTTGTCTGTCTCTCTGTATGTTTGTTCCGATTAATCTCCGAAACGGCTGGACTGATTTTGATGATATTATCATTGGTAGATAGCTGATGTTATAAAAAACTTTTTAACAAAAAAATAAAAACCGACTTCAAACAAAAGCACTAAAAAGTAAAAAATAACTGATTGGTAGTTTTCATTTACTATACATACCTAATCAAATATTTTCGAAGTCGGTGTGCTTTGCTTTGTATGGGCTGGCACCGATTTCGAAAACATTTGATTAGGTATGTATTTAATAGGTAGGCTTTACTAAATTATAATTACTTAGCCTACTTATTCTACTTTAATTTTAGAAAAAGAATTAAGGTCCTGCTCAAAAAAATTATAACTTACCTAGGTTAAGTCGCTAGTACCTAATTAATTATATGATTATAATGACATAATATCTATGTCAATATTTTTAAAAGTCATCAATTAGGTACTTTTGTAGGCCGCAATATCATTTTTAATTTGACTATCTTTTTAATCTAACTATTAACTACTGAGTTTTTTTTCTCTTCTCGACACAGTAGCTTTTTTGTTTGAAACAACTTGTTCAGTTTGTGACGGCCTCCGAATGTACTTTCGTCAACAATAGCGCAATTGACATTTTCTTCTGTCAAGCAATATAAATATTTAAATAGTGTCAAGCTAACAGATTCTTTTTATCTTACTTGTTAGACAAAAATACGTCTCTCTTGATGCTTTATGTATTTTATAAGTAAAAATCTCTTAAATATTAAGTAAATGTCATAAATATGTCAAAAATTTAATTAAACTGTGACACTACAGTATAAAACTAAATTAAAGGACTATATATACATCGGAAGAAACTTTTATTCAAGGAAAACATTTACAAGCTCTTTTGAGTGTAGAATTAGAAAGTAGATAAAAGTAATATAAGCGTTTGCTTGTGGCTCAAAAGGGTTTAATCAAAGCAAAGCTGCCCTGCAGCCTGATACACTCTATTCAAGTACATAGATTCCCCTCTATTCTCGTCTCACTTAGATTTGTAGAGGAATAAAATTTACGTATCTACTTTAAAAGCATTGTGTATAATGTATATGTTTTATCTGTTTTTATGCATAATATATTAAGTAATTAAAGTATTAATTAATAGAATGAGTTGTAGTGAATATAATAAATTTTATTTTTTGACTACTACAATTAACATTAGATTTAATAACATTTCGATTTTTTTTTGGATTAAAAAAATATGTTAAGAATAACGTTATCTTCAAACAACACGTTTTATTCCGAGAGCTCGCGACGAATTTTGGGAAGGTCCTTTTGGCAAGTTGAAATTGTGAAAAAATATAATTTCGTCAATTGGCGAGTCCATTTCCGCGAGTCTGGTATAGCTTTAGCGGTTATTTCGTTACTGCGCAGTATATAACATTTGAAAAAAAATATCCGAAAAAAAAATTTTTGGCAACTTGATTTTTTTTTCAATCTTTTAATTTAGTTTTTATATAATTCAAAAAAAAGAACCCGAGACGTTTTGGTTGGTTATAAAATATTACCAGACCTCTCCAAAAATATTTATTTAAATTCCCAAAAAATATACTTTTGGCAATCAGAACTTTAATCACGTATTTATTGAGTAATTTCAATAATATTTGCAAGTCGCCAGACAAATTTATCGGTTTTAAACAATTCCCAGACGTAAATAAAGTTTACAAATGAGTACGACAAAAAAGTCTTATGCGTAGCCGTAGGTGCGAGAAAGATAACTTATCGAGGTATGCCAACAGCTAGTCCTCGCGTTGGTCCTCTCCACCTCTCCATCTATCTCCACACCAAAAATCACGCCAATCCGTTTCCACGTGAAAGAAAGACAAACACTCAAACACACTTTCACGATTATAATATTAGTATGGATTACTTATTTGTGATTTTGAAAAAGCATTTTGTTAAATACATTTAAAAATTAATATTTTAAAAATTATTTTATCCAGTGATTACAATGTTTTGTGCGACAGGTAGTTTCAGTAGGACTACGAGTATATTTATATAAACAAAACAAAAATTCTATTCATATAATCAGTGCATACAAGAATTTACTGATTAATTATTATTAACCGCCGAAGCTTATAACTTATAACTCTCTCTTTTTATTATATAATTTATAACATGCCACTTTTTTCAAAAGAACTCACGTTTTTTCTTTTTTACTAACAGTTTTTAATACAGCCAATTCTTGCGATTCACATATAGTTTCTTTATTGTGCAATAATTAGTTATCGGCGCTACTAATATTTGGGAAATATCGGTCCCAGAGTCACCGCTTTGTAACTATCTTATCTGCAATGCTTAGAGATAATTTGCCATTATTAATGTTCACCACTTTATTATTACGAAACAAGCTTAAAATATCCCTAGGATAATGCTTAAAATCTAGAGTTTAGATGGTAAAAAGTTATTTATACGTAGTTCATACCGAGAAGGATATTAATGTGATATTTTATTAAAATCTATTATTTATTTTACTGTTGTCGTTTATGACCTATTAACATATTATTATTAATTTTAGATGCTACTTTACGCGATTTTCAACCGACTTCGAAAAGGAGGAGGTTCTCAATTCGATTGTATGTTTTTTTTTTTTTTTTATGTTTGTTACCTCAGAACTCCGTCATTTATTAACCGATTTGGACAATTTTTGTTTTGTTTGAAAGGGTATACTTCCAGATTGGTCCCATTTAAATTTCAAAAAAAAATACCACCCCTAAGGGTGGAAAAACAACTATTAATGAATTTAGCCTACTTCTAATTGTCATATTGACTTGAAACTTTGCAAGTATTTCTATTTCCGTTGATAGTACAGTGGTTCGCTGTTGTTGACCTGATCTGATGGCAAGGCCAGAAGGTGGATAGGTGGAACTCTTCAACGGCTAATAGTAGATACTTTGAGTTTGGGCTTATTTTGTTTGATTTGACAAGCCTAACACGTTAGAATCCTTACTTTGTTACTACTGTCTACACTAAAAAGGGAAAAATAAAAACTTTTTAACAAAAAATAAAAACCGACTTCAAACAAAAGCACTAAAAATTAAAAAATAACTGATTGGTAGTTTTCATTTACTATACATACCTAATCAAATATTTTCGAAGTCGGTGTGCTTTGGCTAAGTAATTAAAGCCTACCTATTAAATACATACCTAATCAAATATTTTCGAAATCGGTGCCAGCCCATACAAAGCAAAGCACACCGACTTCGAAAATATTTGATTAGGTATGTATAGTAAATGAAAACTACCAATCAGTTATTTTTTAATTTTTAGTGCTTTTGTTTGAAGTCGGTTTTTATTTTTTGTTAAAAAGTTTTATTTACAATATGTTTAAGGACTAACTGACGATTTTTAAAAGTCTAATACTAAAAAACACATACCATGTGATTTTTTTTATTTACAATTACTTACTTCACAATAACCGTGGCATAATATATATTGTATTGTATTCAGCCCTTTTTAACGTCCCACTGCAGGGCACGGGCCTCCCTTTGATACGACGGGGATCAGACCATAGTCCACCACGCTGGCCAAGTGCGGGTTGGCGGACTTCACATGTCTTTTGAAAACTTACTAGGTTCTCTCAGACATGCAGGTTCACGATGTTTTCCTTCACCGTTAAGACAAGTGGTAATCATGTTGGAAATGATTCGCACATGAAAATATCAGAGGTGCGAGACCTGGGATTTGAACTCGCTTCACTCGGTTTCCCAAGTGAGCGCGTCACCACTGGGCTACCACTGCCTTAAAAATATATATTATATACTAAAAAGTTCTAATATCAAATAAAAAGAGTAACCTAATCAAATATTTTCGAAGTTAGTGTGCTTTGGCTAAGTAATTAAAGCCTACTTATGAAATACATACCTAATCAAATATTTTCGAAATCGGTGCCAGCCCATACAAAGCAAAGCACACCGACTTGGTTAGGTATGTATAGTAAATGGAAACTACCAATCAGTAATTTTTTACTTTTTAGTGCTTTTGTTTGAAGTCGGTTTTTATTTTTTTGTTAAAAAGTTTTTATTTTTCCCTTTTTAGTGTAGAAAGTAGTAGCAAAGCAAGAATTCTAATGTGTTAGGCTTGTCAACTCAAACAAAATAAGCCCAAACTCAAAGTATCTACTATTAGTCGTTGAAGAATTCCACCTATCCACCTCCTGGCCTTACCATCAGATCAAGTCAACAATACCGAACCACTGTACTATCAACGGAAATAGAAACACTTGCAAAGTTTCAAGTCAATATGACAATTAGAAGTAGGTTAAATTCATTATTAGCTATTTTTCCACCCTAAGGGGTGGTATTTTTTTTTTTTGAAATTTAAATGGGACCAATCTGGAGTATACACTTACAAACAAAACAAAAATTGTCCAAATGGGTTAATAAATGACGGATTTCTGAGGTAACAAACATAAAAAAAATACAGGCGAATTGAGAACCTCCTCCTTTTTGAGGAAGTCGGTTGAAAATAGGTTCGCTATCATAAAAATTTACATCAAATTAAGGATAATCTTTAACTTCAATATATTTATGCAAAATGTTACATTAACCTATTTAACGGGCCGCGTAGTCTATTCATTGTACCGGTGATATTTTTTTCCCAAAGAGACACTTCGTAATGTGCAAAAGAACATCATGTTTATATAAGAAAATTGCTTCCTTCCAACGTCCATCTCATTCCGCATATTAAAATGTTGAAAGATACTGTACATATTTTTTATTATTATGAACTTAATGATTTTCTCTTTCCGGAGAAAGCTGAGAAATTTGTAGTATATCATAACATACTACATTCTTCGCCTTACATCTCCTTAGATCTATAATTTTGTTTTACCTTATAGAGGACCCAAAATTACTACAGCTAGCATTTCATTGCCTACCAAAATAATATATCGTCATGTTTTGGTTAATTTATTTTATCTTGTATCTTTCATTATCTACATTAAAATGATATCGAATATAATATTTAAAATAATATCAACAATATCTTTTACGTTACAAGATTCTTTTCGTTAAAAATAACTAAATATCTTTACGAAAAGGTTCTTTGGCTATAATGATTAATAACCACTCAACTCTAACTACAGATTGCGTGACTTTCAGTAACTTTCCACAATAAATACATTAATATACCCCAAGCAACTGCTTGATACAGCGGAATAGAAAAAAGTTTAAACTCACGCAATTATAGTACTAGTAAAGAGATAAAATTTTAACGACAC
This sequence comes from Brenthis hecate, assembly GCA_951806755.1. Taxonomy (NCBI): domain Eukaryota; kingdom Metazoa; phylum Arthropoda; class Insecta; order Lepidoptera; family Nymphalidae; genus Brenthis; species Brenthis hecate. The sequence continues at coordinate 437,024 of OX638267.1, forward strand.
ATTTGGCTCAGTTTGTAGTGATCATACTTGCTGTGCCAGCGGTCGCGAGTTCGAGTCCCGTTGGCATTTATTTGTGTGACGAGCACGAATGTTCGTACTCCAGTCATGGGTGTTTATATTTATAATATGTATGTATTTAAAGTTATATATGTGTAGTGTATTAACTATCTGATATCCATAGCACAAGCCTCGTAGCTTACCATGGAACAACATAGTGCTATTTATTTAAAATACAATATTAGAAGGGTCAGTCCAGACGATACAAAGCAAAGCACACCGGCTTAGAAAATATTTGATTAGGTATGTATAGTAAATGAAAACTACCAATCTGTTATTTTTTACTTTTTAGTGCTTTTCTTGAAGTCGGTTTTTATTTTTTTGTTAAAAAGTTTTTTTAGAAATATTTTGGTTGTGGTAATGGTATGAATGTTGGAGATAAAGCAAATATGTAGTATGTGTGTCATAATTCAACTATGCATACGTATGATAAAAGTGTAACTGATCGCTGTCTGTACATGGAAGATATTTGAGAAAAACTATCATTGGGGGTCTTTATTTACGCAATAGAACCCAAAACAATGATTTTTAGAATTTTTGTCTGTTTGTCGGTTTGTCTGTTTGTCTGTGCGTTTGTGCGCGCTAATCTTAGAAATATTTTTGTTTCAATCATCAAATTTCAATGTTTTATTTCAATCGGTTCATAAATAAAAAAGTTACGTCAATTTAAAGAATCGCCTAGGGACCAACCCGAGCGGGGCGAGGGTGAGTCGCTAGTAATCACATAAAAATGGTTGAACTTATTTGTCTGGATTTCATTATTTACAGAGTTATCTGATTTAAAATCATTATGTGTGACTTTTGTTGCAATTTGTTTAATAGTTTCATATATATATATAACTACCTAGACTTGCGGCCACATAATAAAGCACCCTAGTTATTTAGGTATTTAAGTTTACAAACACAATGAAAATTTATAGACTTACTAGCGACTCACCCTCGCTCCGCTCGGGTTCGTCCCTAGTGAAAATTTACCACCACCCTTATCACTTAGGGGTATGGAAAATAGATAGTAGCCGATTCTCAGACCTACTGAATACGCATATAAAATTTGGTAAAAATCGGTAAAGCCGTTTCGGAGGAGTACGGTAACAAACATTGTGACATGGAAATTTTATATATAAGATTAAATCTTAGACGAAAGCTAGTTTAATAGATTAACTATAAGATACTCGTATTTCAACGAGTAAAATATGCGTGACGCCTGTATAAACTCTTTGCTATCGGTTATATTAAAATAAAATTTTTACATCATTCACATAAAAACCTCAATAAAACTTCTGTCGCCCGCTATAAAATAAGAATAAATTTTTAGAATAGAAACGCTCCTTTATCTGGATGGCATTCTTAACATTTGACAAATATAAGATAAAATCTTTTCAGGATGTTTTACGATGGATAAAAAGTTAAAGTTTTTTATGTTTCCGAACTCCTATAAAGGTTTTTCTTATAGAATAATAAAGTTTAGATTTGCATTTAAGTAAAACTCGAAAAGGTGGTAGCATCTATTAAACAGGCCCCAAATAGGTAGTTTGTAAGAGCAATGATAAAAAAAACTATGTAAGACCACTATATTTCACAAAAAAAATTTAGGTGCGATATACACAAATGTTTTGACATTCTTGGTAATTAATGTTACAGTACAAATAAACTTCGTCAAAACAAACAAAATAATACCAAACTTGAAAGGTATGCTAATAACTCTTAAACGGTGAAATTATCCTCTATCTCCATCATAGAACAGCTCGATGGTATCAAATGATTGTTCTTCATCCGATTTATATTTACATACTTACAAATCGACAATTGGATCAAATCGAATGGTCATGAATCACATGGATATGGTCAAATCTTCCTAAGTTTGACCATGCAATTAGACGGAAGCAAGAGAAGCTATAAAATCATATAAAAATATAAACTATAAATAAAGGTGAAATGATGACTTTTTTAAGTTAGGCAAAAACTGTCATTTATGAAGATATCGTAGCTTGAAGTAAGGTAGTTGCTGGTATTACACCCCCGGGTCATTGAGTGCCCGTAGAGCAGTTGGTCTTGGGCCCGATCTCTCACCGATCGTGTCGATTTATTGTCCCATCGGACTTTGACAGTGAAAGTAACGCCTACGCCTTTATGTACTACTTGTATAATCATATAATACTTATCTCTTGCGCATACGGCTAGTTTTAATAAGATTAGCCGCCGAGGTCAAAATCTGTCAACAATGCTTTAATATTAAAATTCAATGGGATCTCGTATAAAGCTACAAACGAAGCTTGATACGAACCCACGTACGAACACGAAGAGGAATATATAAATATTATTTATTATATACTTTTCCACGTGTGTATTATTTTTTATATTATAACTCACATTAAGTTTCGTTCACAAATTCTTTTCAGAACAAAGTTATATTATTTTTCGTTAAGGCAAGAAAATCGCAAAATATTTGAATTTTGTTTAACTAAAGTAATTAAAAATTATTCTTTACTATTTATTTTATAATGTCATCTATGTATTTCTCCATCCGTTTTTCGTTTCACTGTGTGATTTGAAAACTTCGCCTTCATAATGAATTATACATCCAGTTCGCGGCATAAGAGGCGCAATAAATGAATTAAAATTTATTACGCCTCGAAAACCTATTAAAGTTCGCTTTCAACAACTGCCAACGGAAATTGTGAGGACTGATAAATATCTTGCATCTGTCAAATTGCTAGAATTACAAGTACAAATCGACTTACTATAGCGTTTTTATATTTGATTCCATAAAAAATAGAGGGTATGTATACTGTATAGTTATTAATAAATAGAAATACAAATGTTGGAAAATTACCTACAGATAATGGAAATAGTAAATTACAAAATCTAGTTAATTGCGTTTGAATAAAAACCGAAAGACTCGATAAACTAAATGAAAATAAACATTATCTATACAGATAAATAAAATTGAAATGTCTGTTTGTAATGTCAAAATAACAGCGTTTTACAAAATGCATATAAAATTCTATACGTTAATACTTTCTTAGATTTACGCGAATATTTGACATTTTAAATAAAATTAATATTAAACACATATATATCAAAATAAATTCGCGAAATAATCCGAAAAGATAGTTCTATACGGTACTTTTAAGTAAAACAATTTTTTTAATTTTTGTCTGTCCGTCTGTTTGTTCCGGATAATCTCTGAAACACCTGGACTGATTTTGACGGGACTTTTACTGGAAGATAGCTGATGATAACATCACTACGCAACTTTTATTTTATAAAATGAATTAGGTTTCCGCTCCAAATAATTAAAGCGTACGTAAGGACAAACCCGAGTGAAGCGAGGTAGAATCGCTAGTCTATTTTATAATGACTGTATGTTTCAGATATACTTCATAGAAAAAATGGTTTTGTGTAAAAAAACTTTGAAAAACTCTTATATTATATTACCAAAAATAACGTTTCAGTTTAATTTAATTTTAATGGGTTAAGAATAAAAAGAATACCACAAGTAACTGCTCAGCTGACTAATGAGAAAGTACCTTGAAGGTAATACTTACCGGAGAATTTATTGCGAGCACTTAGCAACCTCACCGACTAGCGTTTGCTTTAAGTCAGATAATAAAGTAGCCACTTGCTCAAAACCATAGTAAACCAGTACCTACTCTGCACTTCCTCTTGTTAAACTTCTATTTAGACTCAAAAGAGAGTGAACTTAAAATTAGCAGAACATTACGTATGATATTTATTAGATCTTATACAGCCTACTACAATAGTGACGCGTAGGTGTTTTAATAATTTCAAAAATAAAAATCTTAGAGATCTTAGTCGTTTTAACTGGTACTACATAGGTTTCGCTTTAACTATGAATGATAAAATGAGTATTTTATTATTGAGCACTTGAATATTTTTGCACCACTCAGAAGTCCGACTAATAAAATTTAAACATCTACTAAAACGTTAAACGTTCAAATTTAAACGTTTTAAACTCTTCGATTCTGAAAGGGATTATGGAGGTCAGTAGGCGTGCTCATTATACATCTTCCTTAAGCCAAATTTACACTCATTAAATAAATATTTTATTACTGTTACTACGCTACCAAATAGTAGTAAAACAAGCAACCTTTCAATCTGTATAACTGCATCCTGACCCTTCCTTTAGATCTTTCGAATTTTCACTTATGACGACTGGAATAGTAAGAAAATATGTGAGAGGTATGGAATTTGATGCAGTTGGTTGTGATAATATTAACAGAAAGATAATTTGTTAACTCTAAATACTGTTTTGTTCCTATCCTGTGCCACGTCTTTAATCAATTTCTTACTTCCAATTTATTTTCTGATGTCCGGTAGCTTCCTTTAGTTATCCCTATTCCAAAAATATCGAACCCCACCTTCCTTCCTTCCTTCTCACATTATTGGCCAATTTCGTTACTTCCTGTCCTATTTAAATTCTTACAGCGTAATGTACTCAGTCTGGTTTTACTCCTGGATATAGCATTGTTACAGCACTTAATAAGGTATTTTATGATATCTGACACAGAATCGATTATCAGCAAGTTATTCTAGCACATTTAATATGGTAGATTTCGATATTGTGTTCACTTTTTCTCTCAAGTCTATAAATATCTACTCGAATGCTACTAAGTGATTTTACTCCTATCTACCTATATGACCAAACAATGCATTTGGCTTGATGGCAAGCAAATTTCGTTCCATCGTATCAATGCTAGAGTCCATCAAGATCGAGTATTTCCTCCTCGGCTCTTCTCCGTCTGTATCAACATTTTCGGTAAACATTTTACTTTCTCTTAGCATTTTTATGCTGGTGACCTGCAGATTTTTACGGCGCCATCCATTAATGACATTGCAAACGCTATTGAAATAATAAATTTCAATCTCCAAATAATTAGCTCCTAGCACAAGTCAAGACGGTATGTGTATAAATCCAAGCAAATCTATCTTTAATATAATTCGAAACCATTAAAAATACACTTTCCTTTTATTCCTCCTATTTTGTTTAATTACAGTTTAGAGTATAGCACTCACGTAACGAATTTAGGCATAGCCATAGACAACACTATCTCTTGAGCGCCTCATATTGCTCAACTAAGAAGTAAGATTTTTCATGCGATCGGTACGTAAGAAGCTGAAAATATTCTCGGGCAGTAAAAGCTAAAATAATTTTAGTACTCTACTTTGTTTTATTTATACAGGATTAGTTTATTACTTAAATAGAATCCTCGTTAACACAAGGGCGAAATCTTCTAAAGGAAACTACAAATCTGTCTTATTGGAAGAAGCTAATAGGTTTCGCAACAAACGTTAAAGAATCGTCTTGGAACGCCTAAATGATCTTGATTCCTGAGAGGCGAGTTACCGAGTAAGTAGTACTGGCTTTTCTAGCCGGTCAGTTATCATGACACATGGTATGTCATATGTAAATGCATTTACCAAAATCATAAAAAGGGAAACGAATATTTGTACGGATGAACTTCTATGAAAATATTTGTCTTTTTTCTCTTATTTAAAAATTTATAAGAATATGAAAATTAATGTTTAAGCTTCGGTTTCTATTAACGATAGTAACATCTCATAGGGCTCGCTGCATATATATGAATATAAATTACGTATTTTAGATTTGTATCTAATAATGCATAAAACGAATAAGAAAAGAATACTTACATATATCATAACTCCTTGGATAAGAAGTAAAAGCTTTTAAATTCAAGCCCCTAAATCTATAACTCCTTTAAGACTCAATTCTACGTGAACTTTGATCGGAATAACAATCTTTATAAAATTTATCTGAAACCACGACATACATTACGCTGGCAGTTGTCAGTCTCATTTACATAATACTCGCGGTGAACACTGAAATTTAAATATCAGCAACACAAAAAGAAAGGATTTAAAGATAAACTTATCAAGGATTTATCTGATATTTCCCACACTAATACGCTAAATAAAAACGTCAAAATAAAGCCTGCGGCTAACATAAAATATAGTAAAGTAAAGAACTCATTACAAGCGCTTTACAAAATAAACTTATTAATCATATGTGGCACCGACTTCGAAAATATCTGATTAGTTCTAATAATCTATCTATTCTAAATAAAAACCCCCGTTTAGTTATTTGTTACATTTTAATTCCTAGAAGTCGGTTTTCATTTATTTTTTTAAGTTTTTAAGTTTTTAATAAGCAGGTAATTTGTAATAAGAAAGTTTTTTTACTAACATATTCGATTAAGCAATTTATTTAAAAAAATAATTTATTTGTTGATTTTTTTAAAAACCGCTCAACCGATTTTGATAAAATATAAATATAAAAAAATACCTCGGAAGTATACCTTCGAAACAAAAAAAAATATATTTCCAACTCGGTTCAGGCGTCTTCGAGTAATGGGTGAATATACATTAAAAAAAAAACAAAAATTCCGACGAATTGAGAACCTCCTCCTTTTTGGAAGTCGGTTAAAAATTCGGTTTACAAACAGAGAACAAAAGGTTCTGGAATGTTTTGTCTTCGCCTATTTATGTATACTTACTTGTATAGATATAGGAATCGTTCCAACTCCAATGCCTGTGCACCTATCACCTAAGATCGTAAAATCTAGAGGAAAATGTTTGTTTAGCACTCGAGATTTTTTAGGCTTCAAGATATTTATTAATGCGAGTCCTAAAAACGAAATAAAATTTAATGAATATTATATAGCTAGTAAATGCGAAAGAAGAAACACATCAAATACGATATTTGATCCTACATAAACGACCACAATTATTTTATTGTTTTACCATCTAATATTTACCTATTACCCTTTCAGTTACTGATATTCTTCAGATAAATAATGTATTTCAAAGAAATTGAATTTCCTTTCTTCCTTTAAAATTCGTTTCATGAATAAAACTGCGTCTCCCGTGGGATAGTCGGTTCGGCACCTAAATTGGATACGAAATCATGTAATACATCTACGATACGCTAAAGTGCTACTTTTATCAATCAAATTTAGCTTTCCTATAATAACTGTTTACAAAGAAATTTATTTCCTGAGCCGTTTTTAATTTCTGTTTTCTGTTTCTAATACTCAGACTCACCTTTATGTTTCTGTACGATATTGAAATATTAAAAAAAAAACATTTTTTTATTAATTGACTAGCATTGCCCGCGGCTCCGCCCGCGTTTAGATGACCAAAAACCAAATTTTTAGGTGTTACATATTAGTATACTCTTACATTGCAGTTTTTGTATTTTTCCTCAGAAATGAGACATTTTCCCGCGGTAAAAAGTATCCTATATGTTGACCCGGATAACCTGCTATCACTATACCAAATTTCATCAAAATCTCTCCAGTGGTTTTTCTGTGATGCGATAACAGACATACAGACAGACAGACAAAAATTCTAAAAACTATAGATTCGGCCTCTGTATCGATAATAATGTTTATTTCGATAAGATTTTTCAAAAAATATTTAATGTACAGATTCGGCTTAGTTACAATTTTATTATATGTATAGATTTTACAGAAAATTTCCCCTAAACTCAATTTTAATGCCTCTGTGGGTAGGAAAATTGAGTTTAGGGGGTAATTAGCCCCTTGGATTGGTCTGTCTTCTTGTAAAAGGTTTTAAAATAGTTGTCTGGCGAACATATATAAACATGGAGCATGCGAATTTACGTGAAGTTAAGTAATTATTTTGGGACCTTTAAAGCGTCTGCAAAGCAATACGGCCGACGAAAAGTGTCTGGGAGCATTGACGACTTATTTTTAACGATTGTCTAAAATATACGTGAAAATCAGCTTAGAGAATGTACGTGAGGTAAGTAATCTTGATTACCCGATACCTGGAAATTGGCCGTCTAACCAAGTTAGCAGGTAGGCATGCGATCTTAGTACATACTAACCCTACCCAATCGTCCACATTTCGTTCGTCAGAAAATACGTGACGTCTGGCGGCCCTGGGATCTTGCTCCATAATACGTTATTATTTTACATTATTGTAAGTTTTTATACTATTGTTATGTAGAGGACAAGATACAAGTTTTGTTTCTATTTTAACTATAGGTACTAATATCATAAACAGGTAAGTAAAGTTTGTGAGATTGTGAGTTTGTGACGTTGTAGGAGGTAATCTCTGGATCTACTGAACCGATTTAGATGAAATTTGGTAAGAAGATAGTTTGAGATCCTGGGAAGGACATAGGATACTTTTTATCCCGGAAATCATCCCTTAAGGGGGTGAAAATGGGGATGAAAGTTTGTAACTGTCCATATGGACGCTGTCAAAAACAACTCTTCATCAAACATCTCGCAGTCTACAAAAACCAGTGTCTGTTCGAAATGAGTGACCGGCGATTAATGCACGGTTCGTTAAAATATAAACATTCTAGTGTTCTTGTGTTCTATTGTGCTTTCCTGAGTCTTACGAACAATAACACAGCTTGGACTACCACTGTACCTGCGCGTTCTTCCATATATATATATATATATATATATATATATATATATATATATATATATATATATATATATATATATATATATATATATATATACAAATAGAACTGATTCAAAGTCTATTCGCAGAGCCCGGGCTTCCTCGCCATGAGGGGGCTAAAGGTGTGGTACACCGTACAAGGCAGATACATGAGCTTAGCTCCCTATTGTACAACTAGAATTCAGTAATAATATTTTTTTCAATTCTTTTTCCTATATTATGTGATCTTAAAGTATTTCTATTTATAAACTAGGTATAGTACTGAAAATTGAGAAGGACATTTATAATAAATTGAATTATTTCTTTCTATTCACCCAATTAAAATTATTTTATGTAAAACAAAACTATTTTCATTTTACAGGTTTAACAAACTATTAAATTGCTATTACATTAGATCAGACAGACAATTAAACTTTCCTTTGTAATCAAATAAGCCATATTCAATTAATCCTATCGGCTAACAAAGGTGGATAGACAGAACAATTATGCGTTCGGAGTGAGACGTGGGAAGACAGTGCGCCTTAATGTACTACGTACTCGTATATAATATTCGGGACACATTTTGATTTGACAGGCTTCGTTGGTCTAGTGGCTAGCATCATCACCAACAAGGTACGGCTGCAAATCGAGAAATTCTGGGTTCGCTGGGCCAAAATAGCCATTGGGTTTTTCTGTCAGAAAACTCCGTAGCAGCCCCAAGTCGGTAGATTGGTAGTAGTATTGACACCCCCATGCCTCGAAGAGTACGTTAAGCCGTTGATCGTTTGCTTTATCTGTCACCGGTCGTGTCGAGTTATCTCCCCACCGGCATATGAGGTTTAAAAGAATAGAACCGGCACTTGAGTTTGTTCACATTAATAAAAATTATATGCCGTATATTTTAAAATAAAGATTTTCATGTACCTATTCGACGAATAATGTCCAATTTAGTCAAAAGAAAAATTCCACGCAACTAATCACCTTGAATTGCTAAACTCAAGAAATATAATAATGTTTTTAAATAATATATTGTCTGTCTTAATAATAGTATTGATTCAATAAAATGTTAATACAATATTTACTTTTGACTACGCTTAGCTAAAAACAAGTGTCTAGACGGCGAAGGCCTTTACGTCAAGATCAAATGCGATTACCTACTGTGTGTTTCTTCTATGTGAATAGGCAATGCTAATAATAAATACTCTTTATTTTACACTCACGAAAATAATAAAAAATAGTACAACAAGAAATAGAATAGAAATAGGATATTATTTACAAGAGGCTCCTCTCTTCTAAGAAACCTTAAGGTGTTTAAATTGGCAAAATAAAGGAGAGTACGGGCGTGAACAATCTAATTTGTAGAAGAACAAAAATACCAAAATCATAATTCAAACTTCAAAGTTGTATAATTATGTTTACATGTCCTATATACATACATACGTAAATATGATAAGATTAATACAAAAACTGAATCCTTACAATAATACATAATATGTACAAAAATATATAAATAATATAATAATAATTATATGATAAAATATGTACATAAGTAAATTAATCCTTCCATACTTAATATTATAAATATGGAAGTGTGTTTGTTTGTTTGTTTGTTTGTCATTCTTTCACCTTGATACAGAGTAAAGGATTGAAGTGATTGTGTGGAGATAGTTGGAGGACTAGAGAGTGACATAGGCTACTTTTTACAACGGGAGATTATCTCATCCCTACGGGAAAACATGTTATAATACAACCCATAACAACCCATCATACCTATGTTTATAGTATATATAATATAGTCAATCTATTCCATATTAACCGTTAAAACGTACCTAGGAACAAACCCGAGCGAAGCGCGGGTGAGTTGCTAATATTGCATAAAAAAAACAAAAGATGGTAAGCAGATTAGGGTTTAAAAAGAGAGAAAATTATTTCTATATTGGATTGTTTTCTACTTTTGGGACTGAATTGATTTAATGCGTTAAATGATAATAATAAAAATCTAACAGTTAACATGGTAAATAACAAAAAAGTTGTTATTATTTTTATTTATTTGTCTTCTTCATTCTACTTGACATTGGTGAAAATCTATGCTCAACTGGCATGGTTTAAACCTATTAACAATAAATTTGAATTTTTTATTATATATTTTTTAATGTTTATTATATTTTTTAATTTTCAAATGCTCCATTACTAAAAATAGAAAACATTTTTGGTGAAAATATTGGTAATTGTCATGTTAGCAATACAGCTTCAAGAGTACAATCATTAGTAAAACAATCTGTGGTAGAGTTAGCTCTTTCTTTTTCTTATTGAATTTGAATGTAATTTAATTGATAAAAATGTTATTTATTTACATTCAGAGACATAACAATATTCGTATTATACACTCGTAATTATATTATAATACCCTATTAGCATCGTGTAAATTAAAACGATTTAAAACTTTATTACTGAAACATTGTCAAATGTTTCGGACTTCATAGTTCTGAAATTAGGCTTTTTGTATGAAATCGAGTTGAATCTTAATATAAATATGTGGAGGCCCGAGACTGCACCACATACTTAACAAAATATACCAGGCATGTTTGGCTTTTGGCTACGTGCCTAAAACCTGGAGAGAGGTTAAAGTAATATTCATACCGAAACCAGGTAAAACAGACTACTCGGATGCAAAATCCTATAGACCAATCAGTCTCACATCATTCCTGCTTAACACCCTTACACAGGAATCAACATGCCTATAGTTCAGGCAAATCAACGGAATCAGCTCTTCATGCAGTAGTATACAAAATTGAAGAGGCACTAGATACCAAGGACATTTGTCTGGGCACCTTCATTGACATTGAAGGTGCTTTCGACAAAACCAACTTCACTAGTATCAAAGCCGCACTCAGCAGACACAAGGCGAATCCAACAATAACTGACTGGATCCAATATATGCTAGCGAATAGAGTGGTCAGGCTAGGTAACAGCAACAAACAAGGTGCCATCGTGGCCAAAGGATGTCCTCAAGGAGGAGTACTCTCACCCCTCTTATGGAACCTAGTAGTCAACGACCTAATAACCCTGCTCAACAACAACAGATATTATACGATAGGCTATGCAGATGACCTAGCCATCCTTGTAACGGGCAAATTCACAAGTACAGTCTGTGAATTAACTCAGACAGCACTGAATATAGTCGAAAAATGGTGTTATGACTATAATCTGAGTGTCAACCCACGCAAAACAGAACTAATAATGTTCACAAACAAAAAAGCCCTAGGAAGCTACACCCTGCCGAAACTCTTTAACTCCACCTTAACATTAACCACAGAGGTAAAATACCTTGGAATCACTCTGGATAGCAAACTAAATTGGTCTAAACACCTAGACAATTTATTAAACAAAGCCAGTATCACCTTCTGGCAATGCCGAAGGATGATAGGTAAAAAAATGGGGAAACAACTCACGACCTATGATCAGCTATGGTGCCTTAATATGGTGGCGTAGAACACTTTTGACCACAGCACAAACCAAGCTACAAAGCTGGCAAAGGTTGGTGTGCATGGCAGTGACGGGCTGCATGAGAACAACACCAACCTCTACCGCTTCATTTGTTTATACAACAAGAAGAGCAGATGACGGCAGATGAAACGGCTGCACATGTGATTAAATATGTTTATAATAATTGCCCAACAACCAAATTTGGTTTTGCGAAATCGCCAAATATTTCGAACCTTCGTGTTACCAAAAACAAGTGGAATTCTCAAATGGGAACTGAAGTTAGCTTTCATTTGTAGTTGGAATTTTGCCAGTGGGTTATAGTAGTCATTGATTTGTTTTTATTGGTTCATTTGCGACATTTGTGTGCATTGCTTAAGACTAGTAACATTTGCATAATAATGAAGCATCTTTCATGTACACAAAACGTCATATATTACGTGCTATAAGGGAAATACTCAGATAAGTTTCCTCAATTCCCTCAAATATTTATTGTTATTCTTTAAATACATGACCAAACGTTTGTTTATATATATATATATATATATATATATATATATATATATATATATATATATATATATATATATATATATATATAAATTATACATAATTGTGTTTACTTTTATTGATATGAATAAAATTTTGTTTTAAATGATAACCATAAAAACCCAACACTCTCCTCATTATTTAAAGTAACGCCGTGAATAATCGTACATTCATAGTGAAATAATTCTCTCATTTTAATCGTCGCTTATCGAGTAGGTAATATTGAGATTTTTATCTACAGTACATTGATGAGCAATGGTGAAAAATTAATAATTAATATCCACCAACTTAACCTTTAACTGCCTCGATGGTATAGTGCCTAGCATGTACGGCTGCACACTCGGAGGACTTGGGTTCGGTCGGGCCAAGTTTAGTTATTGAGTCTTTCTGTATAGTAAGTCTCAGTAACAGCCCGGAGTTGGGAAGTTGGCGGTGTTTCACCCCCGTGCCTCGGAGAGCACGTAAAGCCGTCGGTCCTACGCCTTAAGTCTCACTGGTCGTGTCTCGTGTCGTCCCACCTTAGTATGAGAGTGACAGGAATAGAGAGTGCACGTTGTGTCTGCGCGTACACTTGTGCACTATAATACCTCCTGCGCAGTTGGCTAGTTTCAATGAGATTGGCCGCCGTGGCCGGAATCGGCTAGGAGAACATCATCACAATATCCACCAATGGCAAAATTATAATTGGGAAAGTCAAAATCCGCGAAATAATCCGAAAATATAGTTTTATTTAAAATTAATATCCAATTATTATTAAAGTGAACTTGATGTTCAAAGAAACACACAGAAGGTACAAATGTTTAAATTACTATATTATATAGCTTTATCTAATCGTATTTATTTTTAACACAGTTATTATCATAAGATATACATGTATGTAAGCGCTTAAACACTTTTCAAACTTCCTTGAGTTTAAGAACTTTGTGTAACGGATTACAATAGTTCTTGATGCTATAATGGTGCTTTGCTCGCGAGACTCGGAATATCACTCTGTATCTAGCCCCAATACCCTCTGGCAGATACAATATCGTAAGAATTTTGAAAGTTCCTTTTATTTCCACTTAACAAAAATATTTTCTATTAATACTGAAAAAGTTTGACAAGAAAGTTCCAATTTTAGCATATTTACATATTACAACAGGCCGGCAACGCATCTGCAAGCCCTGCGGTGTTGCAGATGTCCATGGGCGGCGGTGATCACTTTCCATCAGGTGAGCCTCCTGCCCGTTTGCCCCCTTAGTCCCATAAAAAAAAAACAAATATTACAGTTATTCTGTTGTTTGCTATTATAATAACAAACACTAGCTGTAGCAGCGACTGACTATTATACTACTCAGAATATCTTAACAGAAAAACTCAGTAATGAAACTTGACCTGACCCGGGACTCGAACCCAGGATCTCCGGATCTGCAGCCGCACATGCTAGCCACTAGACCACCGAGACAGTGTGCAAAATATAGAAGTAGCGGAGCTCGCTAAATACTTTAAAATAAAATTATAACAATAATAAAATATGTTAGAAATAACACCAATATTCGGCGGTACGGAACCCTCGAGGCGCGAGTCGGAAACCCACTCACATTTGAAAATTATTACAGCCATTAAACATTACTTCTAACATAAAGTACAACAGTTTGTTTTTATTATAGTTTGAACGTGGGCGAAGTTGCGGGTATTGCTAGTATAGTATATTAAATGGATCAACTCTTCTTTTAGAATTACATAATTTGCCAAAAGTTTGCTTAATTTGGAAAAATATTAATACAACAATGGAACATACATAGCAGCACCTGAAAAAAATATATAAACAACAAGGCCATACACATGATACATATAATAATAAATTCATTTTTAATAGCTTTTTAATAGCAATTTTAAATGTTAAAAGTTAAGTATTTATTATTCTTCATAATATTCGATATAGTTTCTAAAATAACAGTTCTATTTAAACTAACACACTTGTTACAAAAGCAATAAAATCGTATGGCGTGGACCATTTATTTTATTTCCAGTAACGCTTTGTTGTTCTATAAAACCAATACGTGAAAAAGGTTTCTGCTCGAACATTTTGTAAGACACGTTATCCACCTTCCACACGAGGCGGTGGGTTCCGCAAAACGTTTTCCAGTTCTAAGCTTAGTGCAATACCTAAGATAATCCTCGGTTCTACATCTCGTAGGTACCTTCTTTTTGCTGATACCACGCATTTAGAACGGAGAACGATAGTATTCTGGAATAAATCTCGAAATTTACTAAAGGAAGCATTTTACGACAAATATAAATTGTCTATCTTGAGTGTAAAAGTATCAAGTTTTCAAAACTTATTTTAAATTAACCGTGTGTGTATTTTATATAAAGTTAATAATAATAATAATAATACTTCACAAAAATACATACATATTGTAGTTGAAAACCATATTGAACAGTACATTTTGAAACAAACCATTTAGACTATCAATACAAATAATACGGTTGTCTCTGCTGCCGTACTAGGAGACCTGTATTACGGCAAGTCATATCAATTATTAATGTAATATGCAAAATATTGTTTGCTCTTTGGTTGTTAAAACGCGCTTATCTCTAGAACTAACTACTACATTTGAAAAGCTGACGGGAGTTAAAGTAAAAGTTAAAGAGCAGTACAAGCATGTGACAAACGATAAGTGATGTAACCAAGAAGATACAGATTCGAATCTTGCTGTGTCATGAATATTAATAATAATTAACAAAAATTAAAATTAAAATTTATACAGTTCATACCTCATCTCTATTAAATTTTATTGAAAAATTAATCTTGTCCCTTTGTTTAAAATGTTAATATATTATATTTATGTGTAATAACATCTACACGAACGCTTAGTTTTAAAATTAAAATACTAAAAAATCACTCTGTCTCTAAACTTCTTTCCACTATTTCACGGGAACTCGGCCTAATATATTATAATATGTTTTAAACTAGTTTTTACCTGCGGCTCAGCGCGCAGATACGTTAGAAAATTTCAAGATCAAACACTATCAAACACTAACATCCGTTAAACGGTACAATGTAAAATAATGTATTTGTTCATTAACTTTTGCATTTACGATTTATAAATTATGTATAATAATAAGATATTTTCTAAACAAAATTTTATAAGATTTATATATTTACCAATAACCTACTAGTATGACTAGAATTTATATTCATTTTTTCATAAGTAACAAACAAAAATACAAATAAACATTTTAATCACTTTAAAAAAAAGTTACGTTTTCGTCAAAATGGACACCTTTTTACTATAAAATTATATATATATATATATATATATATATATATATATCTTATATATTTAAACGAGCTATTTCTCGGAAACGGCTCCAACGATTTTCATGAAATTTAGCATGCAGAGGGTTTCGGGGGCGATAAATCGATCTAGATTAGTCTTATATCTGGAAAAACGCGAATTTTCGAATTTTCATGCGATTTTCTTTTGCATTTTCACAATTTTTGCATTGTCACTTCTGGTGAGTAGGCGGCGCCACTGTGCAACTGTCAACATCGTGTCCGTATTTACGTCAAGTTTAAATATATTTAAGTGAAATAATCTAAAGAAAAATAGTAAATTTTAAATTTTTAAATAAAACCTATGGGCAATATGTAAACATCACCAAGTCTTGATGTGTTGAAGAACAAATGAGCTTTTAAAAATTCACCTACCAAACAAATACAAAAGTGACAAACATAAACATACTATCAGTGTGTGATGACAATAAAACAAAATAATTTGTGAAGTGAAAGCGTCAAATATTAAAACATAAGTTTATAACCTCAAATTGAAGTTCTTGAGAAAAAAATCCAGGAACAAAGTACCTCAATAAATAATTTAGAAAGACATATTAGGCGCAAGAACTTGGTTATGTTCAGAGTAGAAGAAGGTGAAAAATCCTATCATGAACTAGAGGAAAAAATAGTCTTAAACTAAATGGAAATAAAAAAGAAGTCTGCCTGTATCTCCAGAAACGCCTTACCTCAATTATAAACAAAAACTAACAAATAAACAACATACAAAGAAAACCATACCTGGTAATATTAAAGACTTTATATTACAAAAACCAAAATTAACTTTCAACCACACAAATGATAACCAGGAACAACTAAAAACAACACAGCAAGATACAGTATATTAAACACCGTAGGAACCTCCTCATCTTTATCCACCAGTACGGCCGGTCACTATGGGGGAGTTCGACCGTAACCCTCCAAAGAAAAACAGACATACAATGAACAAAGGTATACATATCTTCACCAGAAAAACTTCTAGAATTAATATCAGCATTTTCTACAACAAATCAAAAGAACACAAAGATAAAATTATAAACTTTATAGGCATATCAGAAACAAATTATATATTGAAAACAAAATTTGAAAAGAAACCCTTTGCAATCATACAAGCATAATCTCCAACGGAGAGCTCTATGCAGGACTACTTTGGAGGAGGCTTTTAACCGAGAGGGGTCTATACATGAAAAAGACATTTACTAAATAAATACATTTAATTATGAAATTAAATACCTAATTATAACTATTGTCAGAATTAATGTATGGAAAGAAATTTTATTTATATTTATTATTGTGTAATGTTTAGTATTTACTCAATTGAATTATTTAATTTATTGTGATTGTTTATTTATTTATTTGTAATGATAATTTCTATACATACAATATCATTTCAAATAATATGAAGATTTTTAAAATAATTTAATTCCAGGTTACAAAATTATTAGTTAATAAATAGTCACTAAATTATATAACTTTATATTTCAGCAATGTGATATAGGCATTTTTTTATTGTACAACTAAAATGGCTCCTTATATACTCTTAACCAAATAAAATTTTAATGGAATACTTTTATAAAAAGCTGTGCATACTTTTAAATTAAATTTATATACAGATAGGTAAAATTATAATGTTAAATAAATGTTTTTATGTAAATTTAGTTAGTAAGCCTTTATAATAAATAAATGAATAAATAAATAGAGCTTTATTATTATTATGATTTCTTTTGCATTATTTCAATAAATTAATAATTCCACGCAAAATATTATGTTCGATAATTTCGCACGCTCAGATATAAGCATCATGGTCAAGCAGCCAGTGCGCAAGTTTGACATCCACAGGTATCTGGGTTCGTATCCCGGTCGGACACAAAGTTTTTAATTTTGTTTTTTTTTGTATTTATTCAAATTCTTAGTTTTTTTTTTTAATGTTTTTTGGCCAAAAACTCCGAGCAAAGCTCGGTCGCCCAGGTACTATATATATATATATATATATATATATATATATATATATATATATATATATATATATATATATATATATATATATATATATATTAGAAGGGTATAAGCGTGGAATAATTACTTTTAAAGTATTAAGTTAAAAGTCGACGTAGAGCTAATAACTAAAACTAAACTAAACTAACTAACTATAACTCAAATGATGATGATGTTCTCCTGACCGATTCCGGCCACGGCCGCCAATCTCATTGAGACTAGCCAACTGCGCAGGAGATATTATAGTGCACAAGTGTACGCGCAGGCAGAAGTGCACTCTCTATTCCTGTCACTCTCATACTCTGGTGGGACGACCACTCGACATGACCAGTGAGAGCTAAGGCGCAGGACCTACGGCTTTACGTGCTCTCCGAGGCACGGGGGTGAACCACCGCCAACTTCCCAACTCCGGGCTGTTACTGAGGCTTAATATACAGAAAGACTCCATAACTAAACTTGGCCCGACCCGGGACTCGAACCCAGGACCTCCGGGTGTTTAGCCGTACATGCTAGCCACTACACCACCGAGGCAGTTATAACTCAAATATTAAATGAGTGGTTATATAAACAAGAAGTCCTTCCCCCATGGTTGAAAAATTTAATAATCAAATCATGAAGGCAAACCTAAATCTAACAAAAATATTTGATTAAATTTTATTTTGGTAAAAATAACTTCATAAGTTTGAGCCTACTTAATGTAAGACGTAATTATTATTGTTGTGAATAACTTTTTAATTTGTGCTTCTACGTAATAGAAGTAACATACTTAAAGATAAATATTTTCGATCTTAATTCAATGCCTAAATGTAAAAACAAGATTAATAGAAATTATAATTCTTATAAATATATATAAATAATTATGGCGTAAGGTACACTACCATAAGAGATAGACATGCTTTTTTGCAGAATTTTCTATAGGCCTTTTTAAGACCTAAATTTTTCTTACTAAACTACGGTGCTTAAAGCCGCCTTAAGTAACGCCTGCCCAGTTCAAGTAAATATTCCGACACTCAAATTGGCCTGCTATTTACACGGACTTTCGTCTTATTGATAGAGGTTATAAATAAGGTAATATTCAGAAGTCGTTTATATCTGATCGAACTAAATTATTTTTAGATCAAACACTTACTACTTTATAGCCTTGTGAAAATGCCTGCCTACTTAAAGATACATTTATGTGTATGTTGACTTTGCGTATAAAAGCTTTAGTTGGATTTACAGAGGATATTTTGTGATATATTATCTGGCACATTTTGCCCCTTACTCAGCAAATCTTTGCAAGGCCGGCCAGCTATGAATTGTAAGGTCTACGACTCGTATAGTTTCAATACCTTCTTCTAACGCTGTCTATATATTTATATATATATATATATATATATATATATATATATATATATATATATATATAATATATATATATATATATATATATATATATATATATATATATATATATATATATATATATATATATATATATATATATATATATATTATAATAAAATTGTTACAATTCTTTTTTCAAATATGTATACAGCGCAGCAATTAAAAAATGGCTGGACAAATTTTAATAACACTTTTTTATATAAAAACAAAAGTTTCACCTTTAGCCAGCATTGTCATTTTTAGTGGTAGCCAAGTAAATAGAATTGCACTTAAGAGCAGAACGAAGGGCAGATGCTAGTTTAAATATTTTGTATTTATATGTAAAATTTACTCTGTTTTACTGTTAACATTTCAATGGTCTATTCTTAGTAATTATTGTATTATATACTTTATTCGTACAATGACAAACTTCTATATACTATTTTATCATCAAATAAATACATGTTAATATATGTATATTTGTGATTTCAAAATTGAGCTTATATCTTGGTTATTAGTTCGATATGAAAGTCTATACTGAAAATCAGCGCTGCTTGAGATTTCGTTCTTAGCAGCATTAGCTGAGTTATTACCCTTTGTCATCAGTTAGTTTAAGCTTTACTCATTCTGTTAACTTTTTTTACTCTTTTTTTATGGCAATAAATACTTTTTTATTTTATTTACTTATTTATACTTATATCCATTCAAAAATGTATGTCTGTCAGCTTGTTTCTGTTACCTCAATTTAGTAAGAAGATAGTTTGACTGGGAAGGATATAGGATAATTTTTATCCTATATCCCTTAAGTATATCCCCGTATTTTTAATATTAGTATAATATGTTTTTAAATAAAGCCTAAATAAAATATTGAATTAATTTTCGAATCATATGTTGTAAATCATATTTCTTACACCGATAAACTAATATATTATATCCAAAGCTAAATTGGTATCTCTCTTGTTGTTTTATCCAGTCTGATAACAAAACTTGTAATATGGAAAAACTTTTACTTTTGCGTCGCGAAGAGGAACTCATACGAATGTTACGTTATTATCTTACAACATATAATTAACTTTTTTTTATACAAATTGATCAATATCCATCTATCTATTCATATAGTAAGATTCTGAGTCGAATCTGTATATTAAATATTTTTTGGAAAACCTTATTGAAATAGTCACTATTGTCGATACACAGGCCGAATATATAGTTTTTAGAATTTTTGTCCGTCTGTCTATCTGTCTGGGAACGTATCCCGAGAAAACAACTGGACAGATTTTGATGAAATTTAGTATGATGATAGCTGGTTATCCAGGTCAACATATAGGATACTTTTTACTAACATATCTCATCTCTGAGACATCTATACTAAGCGATGAAACGTATCTAGGGACAAACCCGAGCGGAACAAGTGTGAGTCGCTAGTATATTAGAAAAATAATACTTTTAAGAATATAGACATAAACACGACATTTAAAGTACTTTAATATAATTAATTAAACATAATTTCATGTAACTTATAACAATACATTTGTTCTCATCTCATCTCATTAATGAATTGTTGACGAGTAAAAATATAAAAAATATGGGAATATGACATACCATGATTTTTCATGACAGTATGACAGTAGAATGACATCTTATTAATCCTCTTGATTTAGTATTTTCTTCTTTTTTTTACGAATTCTGAATACGTGTCTTCTCCATTTTACGCGACATTGACGTAAATTGTGCCCAACTGTTCCTCCTACGAAAGTAGTAAGATTAGATTATGTTTTGTATATGTCGTAGGATGATTTGATAATTAGAATTTTCGTGAAAAGCCTAGGGACATCGCGAAAACACGGATAGTTAGACAATGGTTAGGTAAGTTTAATTTTTTGATAACGTGACAGTTCCGACTTGGATAGCGTAGGTTAAGAAGGCTGAGAAGAAAAGGCAAAGGCGGGAGCTACATCTTACTCAGAACAACCCTTTCTTTCTTTCTAGGTTGGTTAGGTTAGAAAATGTTTTTACAAAAACCTTATCTTTTCCCAGTAAGATTGAGAAATGTTTTCACCATTGTCTAATTATCCGTGTTTTCACGATATCCAAAGGTATTTTGCGAAAATTCGAATGATCAAATCATCCTGCCACATATATACATATGTTATCTTTAACAAACAAAATTTGATGAGTATATTTTGTATAATAACTCAATACAACTTAGATTCTTGCACATAGAACAAGGGATCGCTAATAGGGTTTCCCAGTAATAACAGTAAAAGATCTTAAAGCTTATCTCGATGGCATATTTGGAGGATATCCAAGCCATTTGCCACAACGCGACAGAAATGCCACTTTAGACCCAAAGGCAAATGATGTGAAAACATATTTATGTGAGCCTCCGATGACGACGGCAGGTCTATAAAGAACATTCTTTATAAGATTGTTCTATGCATGCCCTTTTTTTACTTCTTCTTTCAAACTTATTCCTATTTCCATATATATTATACAGATAAGTATTTCTTAATAATTATTATTTTTACCGAGTGATGCAAGTTCAAATCCCGGGTCTCGCACCTGTGATATTTTCATGTGTGGATCATTTCTAACATAATCTTACAGTGAAGGAAAACATCGTGAGGAAACCGAGAGAACCTAGCAAGTTTTCGAAAGACATGTGAAGTCCGTCAACCCGCCAACTTGGCCAGCGTGCTGGACTATGGCCTGATCCCCCTCGCATGGGGTGGCCTATGCCCAGCAGTGGGATGTTAAAAAGGATTGAATACAATTTTTATTTTTCATATTATTCAAATTATGGAACCAATCTGTTTAAAAACATATTAATTCATTTAATGCTAGAGTTAACTTTATTTTCTCTTTTTAATAGGGTATTGTATTTTTGAAAGGGGACATCGTTTGACAAAGGTTGCGGTGTAATAAAGCGTGTATTTTTACTGAAGAAGCTTGGGGCTGTTGCTTAAAACTTAAAAAATAACCTGATTTGAGTGAAAATGAAATTCTGTTAATATCTACTTACACTTACCACATTTTACACTTTATCTTCTATCGACTTTCCATGGGTCCGTGGGACTTTTCTGTAAAAGACTGTTTTCATTATTTCAAATAATGAGTCTTTCACTTTTAACTCATATAATGAGATTCACTTGTAACTATCCATATAATCTAATCTTGAAAGTCAATTTTGACCTACCTATAATTGTCGTATTGAAATATATGTACCTATATATTTATGTAGTATTGATAACAATACTATAATTTGGTATCTTGGAAGTGATCTGACGATAGAACCAGAAGGTGAATAGTGGAACTCTTCAATGACTACTAGTAAACTCCACGTGTTTGGGCTCATAGCATGCCTTTCAATTCGTTAAGAGCATATTTTTTTGTTTTTTACATTTTAAAAATAACCATAGCAAACGTATGTTTGTACAAAAAATACTTAAAAAATCCAAGCAAATAAGTTAAAAAAAATCGAGAATTTAATACAACGTAGATTCACCGCCGACAGGTACTCGTATCATAATATCAAATGTGAACATTTTAAATAATTCTAAATGAATTAAATCTAGACGTTCTATTTAAATTAAAAATTGTACAGAATATTTTTTTACGTAAAAAGATACACTAAGATCATTTGGAGCATAACATTCGAAGCAGAAAATAATACCAAGTTACTTAGTTAATTTTACCATAATTAAAAAAATCATCATAACGTTTTACGTAAAATATTTTACTCTGTAATTTTAATATAAAACTTTAATATATATAATTAATTTCTACCTCTTTAGATTAGAAATAATAAAGTCTAAAGAACTTATCATAAAGTACAGATGTTCGATGCTCGAAACGAATTATTATTATATACGTAGGTACTATTAATAGAGATTTTCATTTTTATATTATTTTTGACTCATTTATATCTATAAATTAAATCATTATAAAATAAATAGTCACAGATATGTATTATTTAATAAGTGCACCACGTATATATTAGTAGGTACTAGACCAACTAGCGCACAAAGGCGCTGTGTTTATTTGTTTCAAACGTTTTATAAACATTCGGCTACGACGTGTTAACTGTCAAATATTAGCTGTTTGTGGCAGTAACACTGCATTTGCTAATGACAATACACTAAATACACAGTTATATTAATTTAGCTCCATTTAATCAAATTGCTATGAACTAACGACCCATCCTTTATTTCCTCGGGAGTCAAACGTAATAAAATTTTGTAAGCGGCTGATCTGAATCTATTAGTAGTAGATAGTTAACTAGATAAACACTGAAAAAATCAAAGGTATATACATATATTACTAATATATTTAATACTAATTTTCTGCCTTCACTTCACACAGGTCTGAGATTCGCGAGATAGATATCCTTATTTGTAAAATAATTTGGAAAATCAAATCAATTGTTCTGGAATCTAAAAAAATTCAATAAAATGAAGATATCGGTCAAAATGGCTTACGGAATACTTATAACATATATATTGACACTAAAATATTTTATATACCTATATCTGTAATTTATTACATGCATTTCTTTTGATTATTATTTAAATTTCTAGACGTTAATTTTTTCTTAGCTTAAACTTAGTTATAACGTAAAATAAATTAATGAGCAAGCTGTGGTCTCCTATAAGTGAAGGAGCACACGTATTGTGAGTCTTATTTGCTTTTTGTTTTTATATGATGTTGTATATTGTGTGTATCTTTTGTTGGAGATCCTAATTAAAATAAAATAAAATAAAATTTTTGAAGTACTTTACTTAATACTTCTTTTGGGACGTTTAGAAAAAATATAAAATCTTTAGGTATTTTTGTTGTTACTCAAAAGAAATACAACTTCTTACATTAGTACACGTGCGTTTCTTTTGGCACGTTTGGAAAAAATTATGAGAGTAAAAATTTTCGATGCCTGCGCACACCGACAGCAAAAATCATGATGAAGTCAGCTGATAACTGTCTCTCCAGTTCTCGTGAGAACTCATAACTATACTCAAAGTAGCTTCTCAATTATTCATAAATCTATAACATGTGTTTTATATCAATGGAAATATTTTTTTTTTGTATTTTTATTAATTTATCATTCCTTCTACAAACAGAGAGTTGTGACATCGGGATTAAACTTTAGCTATTTTTGTTCTGTTAAACCAAAGCAGTATAACTTCTTACGTGCGTACAAAGTACCTACATAACACATATTTTTTACAACTTTGTTTGCACTATAAATAAATACATAAACATTTTAGACTCCTTAACCTTTCTCTGAATATTTATAAATTACTATAAAAAAACCTTATATAAATTTTATTGGGTTTCTTATTCTATGAATTATCTTAATTCCAACCAAAAGTAGTGACAACGACACATATATGGACTATCCGAAGCCATTTACCGATTTGCGTGACTATACGATATCACGATATACCTATTTATAACTGTATATCAATAAAATATTTTAAACCTGTTTTAGCATTTCTAATCCCGACAAAACTATGAAGTAATTTTCACTCTGTAAGCAAAAGCCGCTTTTGATTTGCTAATAAATAGTAAAAACCTTAGTGATAAATAATAGATTCAATTGAATTTTACATAGAAATTTTTTACAAAAGTAACTCTAACTATATATAGTTGCAAACTTTAGAAATTATAAATAGAGATTTCTTTAAGCCTAATTTATTTTTTGTTTCTTAATATTAGTAGTATTGTTATATAATATTGTATATAATAGTAATATTTTTATTACTTACAGTTATCGAAAACAATACAAATTTCCTAGAATATAAAACAAAACTGTGTTTAATCTTGAGTAATTGAGTATTTATTTATCAATACTAATATTATAAAAAGGTCTATACCTCGTTGTAGGTTTGTGATGTTGTAGGGAGTAACCTCTAGATCTACTGAACCCATTTAGATGAAATTTGATTAGAAGATAGTTTGAGACCCTGGGAAGGACAAAGGATACCTTTTATCCCGGAAATCATCCCTTAAAGGAGTGAAAACGGGGATGAAAATTTGTATTGGGAAGCAAGCTAGGGATGAACCCGAGCGAAGCGATGGTGAGTCGCTAGTCTATAATATCCTAGACATGACATTTGGAGGGTGTGTTATTTTGAAGTGTCCATATCCACTTAAACTGGGTTTTTGGGAGTTCACCCCGAAGGGGGTGAAATGGGAGGATAAATTTTATGTGAAACTTTTTATTGTCTGGGTCAATTGAAAAACTGTCGAACTCCAAAATTGGTACAAACATGTTCTCTTCAATTAAAATTATGAGACATGTGTATCACAGTTTTTCCAAAATCGTCCCCCAACAGAGTCAAATAAGGCTTCGAAAATCCTACACACCATGGCATGCCACCATTGGCATGCCATGGTGGTGGAACGCATTGCGCGTAGGGTGGGCCAGGGCGTGCCATAACATAAAGCCAAAGAAATTGTTTTTTTTTGCAGTTTTAATGCGAGCGAAGCCGCATGATCTACTAGTCAGTTTATATGGATAGTACCTCATAAAAAATATGGTTAGGCTATTTAATGTTAGTTTATATTATAAAGTTATTATCTGTTAAAATTAATTTGAAATGCTACACTTAAGATTTTCAGTAAAATAAATTGCGACAGGTGTTATCTCAAAGAAAGAGTTTCCTCCGTGTTACACTTATAGCATATTGAACTGTAGTGAGCTCGTTAACATCGCATTAGGGCATGAAGTACAGCTTTCATTACGATGAAAGGCCGCTATAGTAAATGTTCAGGTCGCTGTGGCCTGCCTTTGCTTCGATGTGAGGTTTCTAGTACAAAAATATCTAATACACTTTATAAGTATAGACTTTAAAATCTAATACGGATAAATACATAAATTAATATCGAGAATATATTGTTCTTTTTAGCTTTTGAAGTTAATATTGCAAAAATATTTTTCTCGAGCTATTTTATATTTGTCTACATAAATTGGAGCGTACGGATTTTATGCTGTAGGTATATTAACACTGTTTAAAATGAAATTTTATGTTTATACATACAAGTTACAACCCAAACTAAATATTTAAAAAAAACTGTCATTTCCAAGTGATGCACACACGAAAAATGATAAGAAACTGAAAATTAAATATATAACTTTATATGACTATTATGAGTATTATTTTTCACGAAACACGTTTTTCAGCTCAAACACGTCCACTGTTTTTTTATTTTATTTAAAATGTTAAATTTGTTGTATGTAACACTAACAAATAATACTTAATCTGTTATTATATATTAATTACTTGCACTCTATTTAATTGAAACTAAATACTGATTTTGGACAGCACGTGACAGCCCATTGAAAACAAATTCTATTATTCATTCGTTCATTAATTTCTGAATGCTTATTAATTTACATTGTGTGTTACTCAAATTGGAAAACGATTTAATTTTGAAGATAAACAAACTTAGGTTAATAACATAGGAATTAAAACAAAAATATATTTATATTTATTATTCTTGGAATAAATAAATTTACCTTAACCTTTTTACATCTGTTAATAAGAATATGTGTACGGAATATGCAAGAAAACCTCAGCATTGCTTACTTAATTTAAATATATAATAAATAACGATGCCACTACTACGCCGCTTACTCGGTTAGTTACCTTATTTACCTATTTTATACACACGTAAAGTAAAAATAAGAGTAAAATACATACACTAAGTTGTACTAATAAATAAGTATCTAAAGCGCTATGTTATTTCTAATATAATATTTATATATAATATCTACAATAATGATATATAAATATTATATGTAGGTATATAATTACTAATAATATTGTAGTCATTTACTAAAAGAGTGAATCCATTAATTTTTTTTTTATTCACAAAACAAACTTAACAACTCAGACGATTTCAGTGAAATTCGAAAGCAGGATCACTTTCTCATTGGCTTATACATAGGACTTTCGTCAGTAAGCTTACTATGTGGTAATAACTAGTAAGTAGTAGTTTTTATAAAAGAACTGTTGAATAATTCTAATCATTTCTTTTTCAATTTTAATTAAAATTATCTCAATATTAAAAATAATACTTGTTTAACATTTATTTACACTTACAAATTAACAATTTTGTTTTGTACTTTTTAGCTATTTCACTTTCTCCACTGGAAGCTACACAATGCTATTCGAACCCTTCAATCGATATATTATATTTGCACACTGTCCCAAGATTTAGCCTGTAAAGATTAAAGCATAAGTATTTCATTTGCGATCACAAAAAAATATTACGTTAAAATTTCTAAATAAAATTCTTCATATTTATGTAGTTAGTACCTTATTGAATGTTTATAGCTTTCGACATTCTGGACAAAACCAACTACCATCAGGCGGCTCGACTATACCGACACACTTAAAATGGTACCATTCTAAAACGCAATCTGGTGAATCACACCCAATCATTGGCGCATCTTCAACTTTGCCACAAAAGCAATACAGAGTGTTTACTTCACTGTCCTCTATGGTGCCATCAATGGGTAATACATTACATAAATGCGCTGCATATTCCCATCGCTTCAGGCCGCATTTCTTACACCAAAGACTTTCAGTCCCGTGCCGCCAATACAAATGCGCCACTAACTGCTTATACTCATAGTAAAACATAGCGCAACGACCACATGTATAAACAGTATTAGACTTCAGTTGTGAGTTTTTATTCATGTTTTCAAAAAAAAATCCTCCTTACGTTTTTAATGAATAAATTAATGTTAAAATTATACTGACATAATCCACATGAAAGGGTTAAATTCGAATGTAATTTTTTTATAAAATGTTGAGCTTTTATATTGGAGTAATTAATTAATTGATCCAAAAAAGATAATTGAAAGTATATTAGAGAGATCATTATAATGTTTTAATGAATGCAATACACAAAAAGTTAAATAATTTAATAATTGTTACTTAATTACTTGTCCATTATTTAACACCTCCAGGGAAAAATTCTAAGAAATTAACTAAAATTCTAAGAAATCTATTGTTAACTGTAATGCCGGCGTGTCCGCGGTCGTGGAGGGATTAAGCAGTC
This sequence comes from Brenthis hecate, assembly GCA_951806755.1. Lineage (NCBI taxonomy): Eukaryota > Metazoa > Arthropoda > Insecta > Lepidoptera > Nymphalidae > Brenthis > Brenthis hecate. The sequence continues at coordinate 465,321 of OX638267.1, forward strand.
TATTAATATAATAATAACAACTACTTCTACTCACAATGATTACTAAATATCACACTAATATATCCTTAATTGATAGAATAACAACACATTTAAATGAACAAATGTTTGATGAAGCAGACTCTACTGAAATTTCTACATTATCTCGAATAGCTTAAAGTTTAATTGTTTGTTTAAATTTCGATAGGATTTAAATGTACTGAAAATAATTAAAGTACAATCAAACATAAATTAAGCTAAATTGAAATTTGTGCGATTCATGATAATTCTGATAAGCCACAAAATCTTTAATTATTTTGTATTGGTATAAAACACATTTATTTTGTATATACACAAAACTAATGTAACTGTATAAACTCTCATTATTTTAGTAAGCTATAATTTGTTTTTTTTAGAAAATTAAATAAATAATTAGACTTATTGTTTTAAGATACCTTCTATTTAAATAAATAAAAAATAACATTAAGCTACTAATAAATATTTCAATTAAAATATTATAATTCTCGTAAAATCTCAAAACTGATTACTTACTACTGATACCTTTCATGACGTTGGTGAATACTGAGCAAGGACATTATAAAAATAAGATACTTAGGGATTAAATAGGAAATCAATATTGTATGAAAGTTTGTCATTTTTGAAGCTAAAAATACAAGAAAAGCGTGTAGGCACTCGGCCAGCTTTCCCACCAATTAAGCCTAATCACCAATTAAGCTTATAAGTACACCAATTAATTTATTAAATAAGTAGCGATTTAAATGTACTCGCTTCGCGATTTATATGTTATCGCGAGTGTACCTTAGGACATATGTATATATAGTACATACATATGCTATTGCGGACTTCTCTGTAGACCTTTTTAACACCTACAATTTTCTAATACATTGTTTAGACGTATCTCTTAAGATTTAGCTAGCTAGTATTAGCCATGTAACGTGTAAATTTCTAAGGAAGACCCGACAGAACCAGTTATAGTGTTTTCCCATGAGAATGAAAGATTTTCCTGTAGTAAAAGCTATCCTAAATGATGACCCGAGTAATAAGTTATCACTACACAAAAATAAGTTGAAATCGGTTTAGTAATTTTTGCATGAAATGCACACAGGTATACAGACAAACAAACAAATGGACATTTAGACAACAAACAAATATTTTAATAACTATTGTTTGTAATTGTTATATTTTGTACACAATACATAACAGACATTGTCTTTAAAAATATGTCACGCGTATAGGTTTTACTTTGTTTATTATTGTATGTATGAACATAATATAAACTTAATGTATATTTTTATTTTTTCATTGTAAAATTTCAATTGTTTCGTAAACCTACTATTAAGAACCTAACCTAAGTACAATATCAAAAGGATACACGTGTATAAATTACCACTTTGAACAAAATTATTAACCAAATTTTTTCACAAACTTACTATAATTTCAAAAACCTTTCAAAAATTCAATACTAGTATAAGTATAAACTATAAGAAACGAAATACTATCCTATTTTAATTTATTTTAAAGCAACAGAAATATCGTCAAGTTTAACGACTCAAATTAAAGATAGCCCGCACATGAATGTATGTCTTGCTGTGCTTGTTATACATATCTTATTATAAACTAGTTTTAATAATTCTTATTATATCTACATGTATGTATAGTACAAGAATGACTCTACATTATCTACAAGATCAAAGTCCACATCTAAAAGTGGAAAAACTTTTGAACTCGCGCAAATTTTTATTTATTAAATTGGTACAAAGTTTATGAATGCAAACCAGCATTCAGGCTTAATGTTATTGTATTTTATTTTATAAAAGTGTGCTTTAGACATTCAAATTTTGTTGAATTAATAAAAGTAGGTACTCTGATGTCGTGAAACACGTTATTTTATAGCTTACTCAATTTCTATACTTATACATTTGAAATGGTTCAATCCGACATTTAAATAAATAAATAATAATAAATAAATAAATATGTTGGGACATTAACACGCAGCGCCATCTAGTTCCATGGTAAGCTACGAGGCTTGTGTTATGGATACCAGATAGTTGATACACTACACATAGATAACTTTAGATACATACATAATATAAATATAAACACCCATGACTGGAGTACAAACGTTCATGTTCATCACACAAATGACTGCCCCCAGCGGGACTCGAACCCGAGACCGCTGGCACAGCAATTAGGTTCACTACAAACTGAGCCAAACGTGTTCACGACATTTCTTTTAACCTCGTACATATCTTTTAACCACGTCAACCTAACGCCATAACTATAAGTTAACCCAACTTTTAGGCACGTGGCCAGCCTTGCATGTAAGTCTTTGTCTAGATTAACGATCACAATTCTATTATATTAAACCTATAAATTTCATTCTTTTGACTTTATTATCAGTTTTGTTTGATTCAGAATATCTTATCTTACAGTTGTACCCTATTTTCGTAAATTAAAGAACATTAGCTAAGTGCCTAGAGAATTAACCTCTACTATATTTATTTTAAGAAAATATCTTTATATTTACATATATTTATTAATAACTAGCGACTCACCCTCGCTTCGCTAAGGTTCGTCCCTAGATACCTTACGACGGTTAGTATGGATATATACATAGACTATATAGTCTATCTATGTATATAAAAAATACATAGGTATGATGAGTTTTATATCCCTTACTTGAGAAATGATTGATTCCCCATACAAAGTTCCACCCCCTTCTTACCCCCTTAAGGCATAATTTTCGGGGTAAAAACTATCCTACGTCATTCCCAGGGTCTCAAACTATCTCCATACCAAATTTCGCCTAAATCGGTTCAGCGGATTAAGCGTGAAAAAGGTAACAGACAGACAGAGTTATTTTCGCATTTATAATTTATATATTAATATGGATTATATTATCAAAATTTGTACTCACATGTTACGTAGTAAAACTGTACTTTAGTCAATAAGTAGATTGGTGAACGTTTTACAGAATCGTAAGTCGTTGACAGTCTTAACGAGGGGGCTCATTGATAACTAAGACCTGAACAACGGCTGTCTCGAACACGCCTTGACGTTCGGCTTCAATACGAATATATCAGGGTCTGACCTCTTTCAATATCCTTTTTTCCGAACGAACAATTTTATCGTCTTTGTTATTTCCACCCAATGAACACTAACCCCTTGGATGGTTCTGACGTGAATGAATAACGAAAATTCAGATAAAAAACATTGTGAATATTAAATTTGACATATTGATTTTATTTAAACTTACGGTATTTTTTCCTCCTTTCTGTGAGTTTTAGCGAAGACGGCTGTAGTAGCTTAAAGGCACTTCATAGTTACTTTACTAAAAGCGATTTGGTTATGCTCTCGATTAATACTATATCTACAAATATTATAAGGAAAACACGACATTGACAACTCTCATCGCGTGGTAAAAAATAATGTTACGAAAAGTGGACAAAAGTCTTAAAAGTCGATAAAAATAGTACTGAAATATGCCAACAAAATAATAAATACTATGAAGGAGAAACAGCATCACCAGCAATATATCAACTATTACCTATTTAGTTTACGAGTATGATGATGAAATTAAAAATAAGTACAGATTAGTTGCAGAGAAAATTGTTATGAAATGCGGAAAAGACTGCTGTGGTTCCAGATATTCCTACTTTTATTTACATGCATATATGAAAAATAACAGGATTAGCATTTTTGTAATAGGAGACGTAGCGACAAAAAAAATCGGGTGGAGCCGTGCCGGGGCACACCGCCCTTCGTTGTGAAACGTTTATTTCAGTGAGTCGCTTTTAGTGTTTTTGTTTATTATAAATATTTGCTTATTTGAAAACAAACTAATAAATATAGTAATCTTTGAAGATAGCAACGGAAAGAATATCATATTTTCTATCATTTTTCAGACAATAATAAAGGTTACTATGGCAACCTATTTCGTATACCACTTATTTCGTTACGGTCTAATTTTTCTGACCTTGTTACCTGTATGTTACGGTGTGATTTTAAAGACGTTTCACGTCAAAATGAAAAAAGGCCTTTTCTATAATATTTACAGAGGGTAGTCATTGTGATACTTATTTTCATAATTTTTAACAACTTAGGGTTGGTGTCGGTACAAGCATGTTTGATCATTACTAGAACGTAAAAAACTTACCTGTGCCGACAATGCCGTAATAAATACCTATAACCTATCTATAAGGCAAAAAGCAGAGGTAGCCCAGTGGTAATGCGCTCACTTGGGAGACCTAGTGAAGCGGGTTCAAACCCCGGGTCTCGCACCTCTGATATTTGTGCGAACCAATTCTAACATGATTACCACTTGCACTACGGTGAAAGAAAAAATCGTGAGGAAACCTGAACCTCGTACGAAAGGGAGACCCGTGCCCAGCAGTGGGACAGTAAAAAAGGGCTTAATACGTCATACATTACCTATCTGAAAAATACCCTATTGGTAATTTTTAAATTAAAAGTTTTATTTTAGCACTAAATTCTTAATTTGGCTTAAAACTACAAAAATTTGGAACAGAATTTTGTACATGTAAATAAACTAGTAAATGGACCTACATTTAAAAAAGAGAAAAAAGGAAGAAAAGGTGTCCCCATTCGGCATCGTACGTGTGGGTTCGTGAGGCAAAACGTAGGCAGCTTTTAATGTAGAAATCCATTGTTTTTAGTATAGTTGTGAATTTTTTTGTGATTTGGTAAGCAAATTAAGGGACTTGACAGGAGAGAAACTACTAAAGCTTTTTTACAGTCGATAATAAATCGTAAATCTATTGAACGAACAAAAAATGTTCTAAACGTAAACCGCAGGTAGTCGAAGTGATGTTGATGAGTTGTGTTCAAATCATACAAATTTTATAGCTTAGAAGACAGCACAGTGTGTTAGAAATTGGGCAGTTGACTATATAATTATATCACAATGCCTTTTAAATTCAAAATGAAGATAAAAAAAATATATGATAGGTATATGTGTGTTGTTAAACATATGAATCATGCGAATATTTTATTAAATAATTCGAATCTTTTCTATATTATATAACAGAAAATTAAGCATAATAAAGTATAAAAAAAAATTCTGTAACTGTAGATATAAAGAAACCGATTACACGTAATATCTCCTTTGCGATTATAATTTGGCCGACTGACGCAGATGGCTTGACGTGCTCTCAAACTACTACCGATTAAATCAAATGTTCAAGATATGTATATCCACTTAGCTTAAATAAATTGAACTATTAACGATTACGTCTTCAGAATAATTTTGTCAACAAATTTCTAAATAGATAAATTTTGTCTTTGCGTTTATTTAAATGCTTCATATTAAAATATTTCCAAATTACAATTTAATTACAAATCATTCAAAAATCATTACCATCATATTTACTGTTACTATTGTTAAATGTCAATATTAATAGGATCCGCTATATTAGATATAAGAGATTTTCCGGGAAATGCCGCAAAATATGGAATACAAAATTGGATTAATATGTTACGAGCACCAACGGTTCCTATATTCGTAGCTCCGGTCTCGAGGGCCTGCTGAAATCTCTGCCTGCTTCCGACGCGAGCAAATGGCGTATACTGAGATTACAGAAAACCGATAAATAATATTTTATGACTATATTAAATTTTGCTAAACATTAAATATGCTATTTACAAATCATGATGCATAAAAGTTATGATATACCCAATTTATGTGTTGTGGTAGTTGCTAGAAAATATTTAGAGTTGTAGTATACTTACAAGAAAGGCGTTTATTGAAAATGTTTATAATTTTGTAGATTGGTTATGCCTAAAGGTAGCGTTATCTGATAATAATAATAATTTAATAGGCGTAAAGCAAAACTAAAATAATTATATATTAAATATATCTTTATCACCTTAGCAAAGGTGGCAAAAGTCACGGTAAATTAAGGTACCTAGTTATTACCTACTGTAATATACAAAAAATGTATTAGTGCGCCTTTATCCTAAAGTGCAAAAAAAGATATTTGAGGTATAATCGTATATCCTATTAAAAATATTTTCTTTTAATTAGTCAGTTAATTATACTTTAACTTAAATACAACATTTATTAAAAACACAGCATGAGCCATGACATAAGTAGACGTTTAAACTCACTTAAAGCGCAATTTTCATTGCCTCATCTCCGGCACACGTGTGATTCCCTTAAAGTCACATTAAGCCGTCATTACAGTAAAGCAGGATGCTACGTGTATATATTCCTATTACGTGATATAAAGTAAAATTTCTTTTAAAATCTTGTCAGAAAAGAATATATACAGACTAGAAACACCCAAAATACCGTGTAATTAAAAGTGTAATCCTTACTAGTATTTAGATTATCTTATTGGTCTAGTGGCTAAGATGTACGTACATCTGCAGATTACGTAGTCCTGTGTTCTAATCTCAGCGGAATGTAACCTTGATATAGAGTAAGTAGAGCTTTCGGTCCTACACTTCTTCTCTCTGCTTGTCGGAAAATCATAGAAATAATGTAGATAACATTGACATTTTGCGCACACTAACGTAGATGACTCTCAACGAAATTCGATTGAAAATTATTTAGACGGACATCGCAATAAATGCGAAAATATTTTTAAAAACGTTTTTTTCCTTTCACGAAGCAACGGACAACTGATCTGACATAGTTTAGTAACTACTCCTTTCAAAAAGTTCTCATGTCTGATAATAATCTGTTGCATATAGTAATTTGTTCTAGTTTTAAATTCAATTCTATTACAAGATTTTACTTTTCATTTTAAATAAAATAAATAAATTAGATTTTTAAGCTGGTTTCCGCTTTGTGTAAATATTAAAAATCTAACTTATGCATATTAGAATAAACTTTTACGTCAAGCAGAATAAAACCCAACTTCAATAGCAATCAAACTGCGCTACACCGTGATGATCACTTATAGCTAACGAATTTGATAAATTTTCATAAGTTTAGTTATTTAATCAACTTATTAGTATTAAATATATAATTATTCAAAGAATCGTAACTTTTGATCGTTTAAATTTTTTATGTTACTAGGCACTAGGCATGCAGAGTTTCCACGATAATATTTACAAAAATATTTCCCAAAGCCTCTATAAATCATGAAAAAAATCAATAAACGTTTCCATTTTATTTATGTAAATGCACATGAGATGAAAATTTAAGGAAATCCGGTGCGGACGTCGGCATTAGCATATTTATTTATGTATATTCAACCAAGTCCACGACTACGACGAGTTTAGCGTCAATAATAAAATAAGATATTATGATTTCTTATTATGATATCAAAGTTATCATTCAAATAGGAACATCGCATTAGTAGTAGAGGATCTGCACTAGAAACGACCTTCACCCATCTGTTTAATGGATGAAAAGCATTTTATTCCCTCCACGACCGTGGACACGCCGGCGCGGTGTTACAGTTAACAATAGATATCTTAGAAATATAATTAATTTCTTAGAAATTTACCTGGAGGTGTGAGATTCTATGGGCTTCATACTTTCGGTTGGTATTTTTATTCGCTAAACTCATGAGGGCAATATGTAATAAAAAGTCATTTTTCAATTTTTAATTTATCATAGTCTGGCCAGGAATTTTTTAGAAAACCCACTCGAGATATATTTTTTAATATATTAAATTTGATATAAAATGCTTTTCATTTATTAAACAGATGAGTGAAGGTCATTTCTAGTTCTGATCTTAGACCATAATATTAAACATCAAAATGAAAACAATATAAACGCAAAATGTATATTACTATTACAAATGTATAGAATATTCTTTAAAAACATTTAATATGTTAAAATATGTATAATAAATAAAAATAATTCACTTTGCAATATTTCTTATAACAAAAATATTAACCCACAATCCACTTGAACTTAAAGCAAAATTTTCTTTAGGTATAATAAACAGATATGTATAAAGCAGTCACTTTATAAAGAAGATAGCATTATTAAGTGATTTGCATTGTATAAAACAAAGCCGTATTACTGTCTGTCGGCCTTAGTATGGGTAAAAGTAAAATGAAGCTTAAGATTTTCTTATACTTAGTCAAAACACGTAATGCCCCAGAAGCAACTATATTATTTTACATCGCCTACCGCTACTTGTTTTTAATACAAAATAGTACGTGGTTGGATAAAATAAAGAACACCCACATCCGTTATCGAGAAGATTATTATTTTTCAAAAATAGTTTTACCAAATTGAATAAAAGTTTTCATTGCGATTTTTGGTATTGGTATCACTACAAGTGTATAATGTATATATGAGAGTAGATTTTGTCCGCGGCATCACTCGCATAGTAAGAGGTGCAGGGATAAAAGGTATTATAATATGTCCGTCCCTGTGACGTAATCTATATCCTTGCCTATCATTAAAATCTGTTTTGTGGTTTAACCTAAAAAAATAGACCGACAGAGCTACTTTCACATTTATAATAATAATTATTATTTATTTTAAAAACGTTTAAAGCTTGTATACAGATTATGTTAATTCTTGACGTCGTGAGTTTACCACCATCGTTCATAATCTGAAAAGCGTTCTTCATTAAACCTTCCATTCCTATAAAAATATATTTTTCCATGTTTAGCAATAAGCAAAGGATGAATTGAAAAAGTAAGAGTTGTAACTTGAGAGAATTTGACAGACCTTAATTTATTAGGTTTTTTCGTTTGTACAAACGATGTTTGTTTATACAGCGATCGATTATACCGAAAGGCACACGATTTATGTATGTCGCAGGGTAAGATCAGTTATATTATATTTTCACTAATAAAATTATAATTACCCAAAGTATCGTCAAACGTCTCCTTTTCTTACAATATCACAGGACATTTATAGGTAAATTATAATTTCCCTAAGCACATTCATTTAAATTTTGAAACAGTCACTGCTTTGCCGCCTTAGCCTTCTCAACTTACGTTATCCAAGTCGGATCTGTCACCTATTCGAAAATTAGGTAAAAATGGCTAATAAATAATCTTCTCAAATTAAAAAAACAACTCTACTAAGATTCTATAAATATGAATATCTTACACTGGTTTTAGTACTTTCTTACCTCTATGTCGAAACTATGTTTTTGGTTTTAAAAACGTTTGGACTGGTCGATAATAGTAATTACGATCTAACTAAATAAAATAAAATAATAAATAAAATAAATATGTTGGGACATTAACACACAACACCATCTAGTTCCATGGTAAGCTACGAGGCTTGTGTTATGGATACCAGATAGTTGATACACTACACATATATAGCTTTTAAATACATACATATTATAAATATAAACACCCATGACTGAAGTACAAACATTCATGCTCATCACACAAATGAATACCCCCAGCGGGACTCGAACCCGCGACCGCTGGCACAGAAAGTAGGGTCACTACAAACCGAGCCAAACGTGTCGTCAAATGTGCTTAGGGAAATTATAATTTACCTAAAAATATCCCGTGATAATTATAATTTCACTAGTTAAATTATAATTTAACGGATCTTACAATTTCCCTGCGATATATACAAAAGATTATATATTATACTAACTAATATGTAAGATAAAACAAATATTTTTACATGAATTTTGAGAGAGAAAGGGCGAATTCACCATATAGTATTTATAAAAATATATCGATAGTATCCATGTTCGAAGTATAAACATTTTAATCTTCACAAAGATGCTTCTACCGAACTTAATAAATAAAAAATGATGCAACGCATACAAAACAAATGAAAATTGAAAACCCTGACGTATAAGCAACTAAATAATGCTTCCCATTACATGGCAAGCAATAAATTACAAATTAAGGGCTTTTTTGTTCTCTTTGGAAAGGATAATAAATTATCTGAGATTTATAGTATTTTAGGAAATTGAAAACACAATTTATTGATATATTTATATACTCGTTTTATATTCACAATTTAATCATTGCTGTTCGATTTTTGTGTACATATTTACATATTATAATTTATCTTAATTTAGCAAGGTATTTATCAAATTGTCTGATATCATTAAAGACAAATAACGTCTACCTTGTACATTAGTTTCCCTATAAACTCGATCGCCAACCCTTTGTCCAGTAACTCGTTCCGTTTTGCGAGTAAGAGGTGATCGTATGCAAATATAATTGCGGGCCGTGCAACGGATGGGTGCGCATTAGCTGCGCTTTGTGCGGGAATGACTCGGTCCATTTCACTCCGATCTGCGAATTAGCCGGTTCGATCTAGCTGGCTAGGCCAGCTCGATAGCTATGAGGACGTTGATTTTGGAAAGCTCTCATGTAATAAGCTTATTATAAGCTTTTAGGAAATCAGTTCTCTACTAATCTATTTGTTTCTTTATGTTATTTAATTAATTCTAATAAACTATATTTTTAGATTTTTTCGCGAATTTATTTAGATTTTTTGGTTCCCGACGTTTTGAATGCTGTACAGCAATCATGGTCAAGGGAGAGACTAAGGTTTAAGATGTCTCAAAAGCGTTATATAGTTGTTACAGACAACTTACCCACAAACTAACAAAATGAATTCAAAAATGGCATCGAAGTAGGCATCGAAGTACCTTACGTTAAGTTTAAAAAAAATAATAATATGGAATATTATTTATTTAATTTTGGCTGTTCTTATTATAATTATTACATTTTTGTAGAAAATTTAAATAATGAGTAATCTTATTTAGTGTTGCCATTATTATATTTATAAACATAAAATATTAATTATTTAAAGCAACATTACTGTGTAATTTAAAAAAGTTATAAATAGAAATTAATTGAGAATAATAATTATAATTTAATTTGCAATTTATTGAGAAAAGAATCAAAATTATATGCAACACTATAATACTACATACATTTAGAATAAAGAATATTATTTTTGAAGTATTAAAGGATCGATGTGACTTTTTGCATATTATACATGAATCCATGAACTGTACAAGCAACGTAGGATTTTAAAGCCGGTACATTCAGTACATACTATATTATTCTGTTGTAAAAAGTTACTTTGGTGGATTTATTATAAAGCTTAATCAAATGCTGTCCTTATTATGTACATGTATTAATAATATTAATATTATTTTAAGGATTTTAATTAAATCGAAGAACATGAATCATAGTAACTTTCGTAATATTTTTTTAAAGAAAATAATGACTCTCGATTATATTTATCTTCACACGGTCTCTTTTATGAATAAATTAAAAGTGCTGAGGTGATGTGCAACACTGCGCTTTGTCTTAATCAGACTATTTATCTGAAACATTTCCCTATTCCGTACATAAATAATACAAACATTAACTCGATAACTTAATTATATTCTTTCTAATCTAGAAATAAAATATATAATGTTAACTATATAATTTTAAAAGAAATTAATAGTAAATAAACATTTTAAAAAACAGCTTTTATTGATTAATTTCTTAATCACATTAAAATCTCTGAACATCATCGGAATCGTCATCGGAATTGAACCAACATGTAAAATTTTAACTCTGTAGAATAAGAGAAGTGGTTCTAATTCAGCTTGCAAGATTTGAACCATATATGTACAAACATACCAACTAAAAACATTGTAAGTTAATTAAAAGCTTATAATAATAAAAATATTGTAACAAAAAAAAGAATGTTGAAACTTATCACTATTTTATTGAGACATAAAATAAAGACTATTCATAATACTAAAAGTAAACGTTTGCCAAAACTTTTATAAACTAAAATAAATAAGTTTGAATTAAGTACAGATTTTCCTTTTGCTAAAGTATCTCAGAGAAATCTGGATGTTTGAGCTTTAGCAAAAGCAAGTACTAATAGTGCTTTAGTAGTTGGTAAAGCAAACTCTAAACAATTGTTTGGCTAAGTGCTACAATTCTGAATACTGTGCAACACTCATATATTTTTCTTTTATATTTTCGTCTGCTGGAAACAATATAATTTTATTATCTTATAAATATAGAAATATATGTAAAACACTACTTAAATATTTGTCACATTTCTATAGGTAATCATAATTTATTTTTTTACTGTCCACCATATGTTATGGCACGGCTTCGCTGGAATATCAACGTCATAATAAAACAAATAATATGATCAGTAAAAATTTTATATAACAGAAATATACAGCTTTTTAATAACCTAGCTTTTTAAGCACTCACAGTAAAACAAACCGTATTTTAGACAATTTATCTTAAAACCACTCTTATCTCGAGATGTTTCGCATACCCGTTGCCGAATGTTCCGCGCTATAAATATCATAAAGATACCTATATTTTCACGGAACAATGCCTCTCCGGTATCTCAATTTTCATTTCCTTTTGTTGGAACATATATACAATGTGATTTGTAGTAACAGAATAAATAAAATATCTTCGGAAAATCTAAGATTTCATTCTAAGATTTTATGTCGCCGCTGTTTCTTTGCACGTAAGTATATTATAATTACTTATTTTGGAGCTACCACAAGCAGACGATTATATTATACACTTCTTTAGTATCAGTATAAATTAATTCATTAATATAATAATATTGCATATTTCAACATTATAAAAATCACTTCATATGAGTAATGAGTCTTACAATTTAATAATTGTTATGATAACTTTAAACGAAATAAGGAAAATTAAAAAAATATAATTTTCATTGAATTAGAGTTCATACACTACATATGTATTTCACAAATCGTATCGTTAAAGCCTATGTCACTCTCCAGCCCTTCAACTATCTCCACACAAAAAAATCACACCAATCTGTCATTCTGTTTCAACGTGAAACAAGGACAAACAAACACAAACAAACAACAAACACATAATAAAACAGTAACCTATCGAAATCGAGTTGTCCTTAGAAATTTATTTGGCTAACGCTGGCTAAACCTTAAGAGATACATCAAAACAATGTACTAGAAAATTGTAGGTCATAATAATGCCTACAGAAAAATCTGCAATAGCAAAATTCTTCCTAAGGTACACTCGCAATAACTATTCATATCCATAAGATACCTAGCGAAGCGAGGGTAAGCCACTATATTTTATATAGAAACTGAGTTATTCTAGAAAGAAAATATAAATATATATGTAAAAGGAATGTACTAGAAGTAGCGTCCTTTTCATGGGACTACCCTTATAAAAAAACATTAGCGGAAGGTTTCAAAAGATAAATTTTTTACTATAAGAAATTCAAAAAATCCGAAAAAATTCAAAGCTATTCATTATAGCTGGTTTTCGAGGTGTACACCTAATTGCACTAGAATATATTGTCTTCCTTTGTAGAAAGACATTAAATAGCGACGTAAAACTACTTTTTTATTATTATAATTATAACTTGATCGAACTTGATAATTTAGTGAAATAAACTAAATTATTTTACAAAATAGATTATTATATTAACAACTAGTCGTACCCGCGGTTTCGTCCTCATTCAAACTAACAAAAAAAACTCTTCGGCTTTATATTCAACTTTATATAGTGATTAGCATTTTGATGGCCAAAATAATTTTCAAATTAGATACTATAAATTTTTACAATACATGTTTTATCGAATGAAAAAATATTATTTTGCATATTATTTGTTAAAGATATTATGGAAAACAAAGTTAATGCCACTACTCATTTTTTCAGATTCATTTACTTCTCTTAAAAAATAGATTAAGTAGGTTATGATCAGATGCTATGTCTACAACTTTAGAATCACATAACTCAGCTAATAAGGGCTCAAAAAAAAGTTGCTTAGAAACATCTACCCTTATTTTAAAGGTTAATGTTTTGAATCGACAACTAAGTAGGTACCTAAGTAATTAACTTTGAAACAAAACTATCTTTTCGGAATTTTTTGCTATTTCTTAGTTATCTTATATATATTATATATTTATTTGTATATAAATAAAATTGAAGTGTCTGCAATTTCCAAATACAGTTATTTTTTACTAAATGCGTTAGATAAATTATATACGGTACTTATAAGACAAAAGTAACTTTTTAAATTTTTGTCTGTCTATCTGTCTGTCTGTTTATTTCGGCTAATATTTGAAACGGCCGGACTGATTTTAATGGGACTTTTACTAGCAAATAGCTGATGTGTTAAGTAATAACGTAGGCTACTTCTATTAATGCTTTTTTCTAATTTTGAATACCACATAAGTTATCTACTTATTATCCTAGAAAAATGTACGGTTCCCGTGTGATAGATTTGTTAATGTTTTTCGCAACGCGATAAACATTAACAAATCTTATTTTATCGCGTTTAGGAAAGCCGACCGAAGTGAGAATGAGTCGCTAGTTATTATATATTTATATAATAATTAATAAATTTTAAGCCGTCAAAAGTCTTAGTCTCTTCCGTTGCCATGATTGTTGTAAAGCATTCGAAATTTCAGGAACCAAAAATCAAAATAAATCTGCAAAAATAGCAAAATTAAAAATTTTGAAAAAACCCACGACGGTTAAAAAGTAATTAAAAAGGATAAAATAATTTAAAAACCCCCGACTTAAAAAGCTCAAGAACATCCGTCGGGGGCTGCCATTAAATGAACTAATTTTGCAGTTTTATAGTAACGTGAATAATTTCAGATTTTTTAGTGCTATACTTACACCCTTAATGGGTAGGCCGTGCTCCTACAGTGAGGACCTTTAGAACTTGATGATGATACTTGAGCCCCCGACGGATATTCTTGGGTTTTTTTAAGTCGGGGGTTTTTAAATTATTTTATCCTTTTTCAATAATTTTTTTACCGTCGTGGCTTTTTTTCAAAATGTTTAATTTTGCTTTTTATTTTAAACTTTTTAGAGAGAATAAATATTATTGACGGTGTAGTTATATCTGATCTAGATCAAATAAAACTTTTCAACAACTCACATAATAGCATAGCGTTGGAAGAATTAGAGCGATTGAGAAGCACTTTACACCGGCCGCAAACCGAGGAAATAGAAGAAAGACCATAAAGTTGCCTTCGTCTTCTGCTCCACATACATTTTTGCGCTTAAATCGTATACGACGTATGTTTCAAATAAAAATCTAAAGAATTTTTTGTTTCTACATCACTACTTCCTACAGAAGTACTTACCTATCGAGTTCTATCGAGTTTCCTTATTATGTAGTTAGTAGCTACTATAAAATAAAATATATTAATGCAGCTAGTGAGCTACTATCGTAACACCTATTTCAGAACCCTCACTAATCAACTACAAACCTATTACTGAAAACCGCATCAAAATCGGACAAGTAGTTTTGGTTTTGCACAAAAAAATGTTTACTACAGCGCCCCCTGGTCAGTTGTTACCGTAACACCTATTAAAAAAACATGCACTAATCAAACCCGAACCCATAACCGAAAACTGCATTAAAATCGGACTAGTAGTTTTGGAGAAAAATGGCAACATGGATTTGCACAAACAAACATCCTCTCACCCCAAACGCATATACCGTTTTCATTGCCGATTCCTCATACATATTTTCATCCCCATTTTCACCCCCTGAAGGGATGATTTTCGATATAAAAAGTATCCTATGTCCTTCCCGGGGTCTCTTACCGAACGATCTTCTTACCGAATTTTGTCTAAATCGGTTCAGTAGATCCAGAGATTACCTTCTATAACCTCACAAACTTTACCTCTTCATAGTATTAGTTTAGATATTCGCATATACTCGTATCTAAAAGAGTATTATTGACTAAGTACCGTGACTCTCATGGCAATTTATATAAAAAACAATCAAAACAGTTTCTGTAAAAGTTAAGAATTTTCATAAAATAATCGATTATATGAGTACAAACATATATAAATAAATAAGAACAAAGTTTCATTTTGATACGACAATAAGAAGTAGGTTAAAATTGATTAAAAGATTTAATTACATTGTTAGCTGCAGCTGTGAAGCTAATAAAAGCGTTTAAAAAAAGTATTTGAAATATTCCCGTATATAGGTAAAATTATTATCAAATAAACATTTTTTTTATGTTTTCATGAGTATAGGAGATTTTCCTGTAATAAAAAGTAACCTAGATATTACTAAGTCTTGACTTATTTTTGTTAACCTTGCTACATATAGTTTTGTGTTATAAATCGTTGAAATAGAAAAAATATTTTATGCACAGATTTCGCTTTGTAATTTATTATATGTATGTATAGGTTAAACTTTAACTCCTTACCAATTTTCACTTTCTTCTTTTAATAAGAGTTCTACTTGAGTATTAAAAATTCAAAAAATAATTTTGTTACTGATAGCACAAAGTTATTTTTCTTACTGATACCAAAGTAAGTGAATTAAAGAATTCGCAACTGCAGCCTTTAACCGTTTCAATGTACTTTTGAGCCATAACCAATCGAATCTGCGTGTATATAAAATAATTGCCAGCGTAGAGCTGCCCAAAATACGATGTAATACTAGCATGGTTTCAGTGTAATGTACGTTCTGACCCGTGTTTTACGCTACATACTCTACACAAGTTTCCTCTAAATGAACATGGAACACAAAATGCTATTATTAGCTTTTAAAATTGTTTTTATCCTGTTATGAAAAATATATATTTTGACGCTAGCAACTGCTTGCGATTCCGTTTGCATGCGTTTTAATCCTGCACTATACAAGAGAACGTAAAACATAAGGTAAAGGATAATAAAAAAATACAGAGAGAATTTGCAATTCAAATTATTATCTTTACAATAACAAACACTCCATTAAAACCGTTTCAGCTATTTTCAAGTAAATACGATATTAAAATGAAAGATAGGCAAAATCAAATACATATAAAATGTTCTATGTTAACTAGTTATCGCCCGCTTCATATAAGTTCCATTCCAAACAAACAAATACATTGAAGAACAAACTTAAAAACATACGCACCCATAAACTTTCGTATTTATTATATATATTTTATACTTACAAAATTGAGTATAACTTGTTACCAAAACAGGCTTTTACTCAGATAACTTAAAGCAAAATCGGTATAAATAAAAGAAATAAAGCGATCAATTTCCGCAGAGATCCAGAAAAGTATCACTCTATTACGACGGGTAGCGCCGTCCCTATCGGTTTATTGCCACCTTCATATACTAAGATGTTTGGGCAAATGGTTTCCATGCCTCGTATACTGACTAAGATACACTTAAGCGTCGAACACATCCTTTGCACAAAGTTAATAAACTTTTAAAGTTAATAATTTTCGATTAACAGTTTACAGACTTTCGAAGTCTGTAAACATTTTTGCTATTTGTAGCACTTTTGGCAATGTTATGAAACTAAAACTTAATAAAACAGGATAAATAAATCTCAAAGGCACAGTATAAAGCGTGAAGTCAACGTCACTACCTTCCGGTAACAGCTGCAAAATGAAAAAGTGCCATGCCGACTGCAATTGTATTGTTGTAGTAATTTAAACGATGTGTAAAGCGTTAATATTGCTATGTTTCCATTTTTAATTCAATAGATTTTTAAATAAATTTAAAAAGTAAATAAATGTATAAATATCCTCTTTGTTTATTTTTGGGTTCTGTAAAAAAACTTGTTCGAAATAAAATGACAATTTAAGAAAAGGGATAAAATTACCAATCTATACCTACGTTAAGTAACCAAAAGCGATCTATTCGAACAGATTATACACCTTTACAAATGTTGATTAATGTTAGTACTTAAAAGCTTGTCGCGATGGATTCCCAAAAGTTTTCATTTCCCAAGCGAAAACTCGTATTATGCACTAATAATTATCAAAGAAGTTGTTTAAAATGCTTCAAATTGTAGTTTTGTGTAATTTACTCGAACTATAAAATTTCATGATTGTTTTAATGAATAATTTAGTATACGATTAGTTATTATTATAATATTTATTATTATATATGTATGTTTTTTTTTTCAGAATCTAAAGCAGATATTATTTAGAAATAATATTATTATTAGTTTTTTACACAAGACATTTAATGTTTGATATGGTCACTCAACACGTTAAAAAAATATAATTAAGAGAAAGAAAACAGAATTAATATATTTTGTATATCCATCCTGTAAGTAAAAAAATCGTTAGTATAAGTTTATAGTCTTCATCGTTCTGTGAATGATTAAAAAGATAAACTTTTACTCACGGTAAAAACTTTGAAGGGCAAGCGAGATAAACTTTTACTTGGGATAAAATCACTGGTTATATAAACCTAAGCATTTGGGCTCAGTACAATATCCTCGTTCGTTAGTCTATTAAAAATATTTACAACAATGGCTTTAACATGGATCCTTTAAAGTGTTCAGACAAGGCAGAGGAAATGGAGCAATCATTTAAACTGACTCCATTGAGCTCGGTGATACCAGCAACAGAATTTGCGTGCGAATAGCTACTGTATTTGTTCACTAACAACTTCCGAAGCTATCGCGGAAAATAAAGTTGAAATAATATTGCCGATTCGTAACTTACTTCTTTACAATAGCATTTTTGGAGCCACAATTTCTGAATATCCACAGATATAATATATTAAATAGTAACTCTACATTTTTTACACAATGACATGGAAAGGGAGTGATAGTAAAAAGGGTGTATATTATTACAATAGTGTGTCCTAGTAAAAGTCTAATTGGAAATTAAAGTTATGTAGGCGTATTTATAATTACAGGCGGCATAAGTTAGGATCTATAGAAACATTGCTTTTAATTTTTTTATTTATTAGCTGCTTCGAGAATTATTCATATTTAATAGATTATTTAAATAAATTGCTATATTTTAGAGAATAATTGAGTAAAAACTCAAAAACATTTATTTTTTGAAGTTATACTTCTTTTGAGTGTAATTTTTTTATAATGCATGTGTAGTGATGTCACATCGAAGATATTTATTCCGGTATTTCTATGTACGTTGTGTACATAGAAATACCTATTTTATGTCGATGAAAATAAAAGTTATTACAAACTTTTATTCAGTTTAACCTGTCCCGCGTCTGTAATCAAACTTGCAAGTTAAATTTGACCCTTTTTCCAGTGTCCGATTGAGGTGAAATTTGGCACACACGTTTGGTTCTCATGACAATGCACGATTACTTAAATGCCGCAATTTTTTATCTTTTATGGCGGACGTTACAAAATGACAATTTAACATTTCCATAATTTTCCCTATTATAAGGACATCAAATGAAAAGGCTTAATGAGCGAAACACAATAAGCGAAGTAACGTCATTGTTAATTCAATATAGCGAACTTGTTTTGCACCCCCATGGATATCAAATGAAAGGGTTTGCTGAGGAGGATACGAATAAAATATGCACTAAAAAACAAAAAAATATGTTAAGGAAAAGTTTTTTTAATTTTGGATTTTGAACAAGAAATGAGGTATAATAAACATCTTTTGTATATAACATAACTTTATCTATTCATATTTCAAAATATAAGCCAAAAAAAATATCTTTTCTAAGCATTGTAGCACTAAAGTCAAATTTAAAAATTCTCAAGATATGTCCCATTCATGACGGCGTGGCCTTCAATGGGACATTAATGGTCATGAAAGGGACATATTATAAAAAAGTTCTTGGCGATTATTATAGAAGCTCTTATGTTTTTTAATCGTTTATTAATACACCTCCAATAAATTATATACTTATAATATACCATAATTAATACCATAGTTAATCATAATCTGGCCGATGCGTTTAAATGTTGGAAAATGCATCGGTATGCGTATACCACCTGTATAAGTACAAGTGGTTATGTGGAGCTCACCGTCTAGAGATGCCAGTACTTAAACCCAAGAGAACCTCCCCCGTCTTAATGAGGCGTTTAAGTCCGGCCTCAACTACTACTTTTTCGTCTCTTGCAAGGCCTATTTAGTTTCTTTTAAGATTTTCGAATAACTTTGTATTATTGTGAATTGTAAATGAATGTAACTTTGTAAATGAATTTCGAATAACTTTGTATTACTTTCATTTAAGATTTTCGAATAACTTTGTATTATTGTGCATTCACCTTTTAAGTAGTTAAATCAATGGTCAGTTAGCGGTTCAATAACTATCAAATATTATTTAAATAATCTAAAAAACAAACTTCACTAACAACGAATAAAATACTTTTACTTACGAAATAATTAAACTACGCTTTGCCATTTTCTGTCGATTGAAAATCAAATGAAAGGAAGGGTATCAATAAGGCCTCACGATCATTTGTACTATTGTTAAGTAAACAACTGGAAAAATAAGAAGTAGAGTCAAAAATATATTTTTTGCAAAAATTATTATAGTTATAAAATTATCTAGTAAGTATTACGCAAAATGTCTTGTGTATAATAAAGTCGGTGGTACATTTATCCATTTTCTTGCATCATTTTGCAAGAAAGGGTTGTAAGCAAATGTAATAGTGAACCGTGCAACGGACGGGTACACATTAGCTGCGCTTTGTACAGGAATGACCCGCCCTATTTCACACTGCTCTGCAACTAAGCTGCTTCAAATCCAAGTAGACTAACTCAGTTTCTATACGCAAACTGGTTTTGGATAGCTCTTAATGAACTTTATAAATGATAAATATATATAAATCACGTATAAATCAAATATTTTTTCTTTTGACTGTCAAGAAATGTCTAGAATCCTAGAATACCGATCAAAGAATTCAACCCGAGTTTAAATATTTCTTTTAGAATTAGGTTTTAAGAACTTTATTAAAAAATATGTTTATTCTTAATTAAAGTATTCCAAAACGCAGACAATACAATGGGCTTTTTTCCTGGTACATACATACATCTCATTCTTACCGGTTCGTCGTCATCGTGGCTTTTTGCACTATAATACAACATTGGCAAAGTAAAATATACTTTAGTACCAATTTAGAAACTAACCAAATTGAATTGCAATGTTTTAGCAAAGATTTCTTTAAAACCTGAATACCTCTACTTTATATTTTATTACTATAATAAATAATAAAACACTGTATTATTTTTAATACTTCTTATATTATCTTAATGTGCAAAGTCATGTAGAAAATCTACGTTACCGAATGTTCCGAGCTGAGAATATCAAGAAGATATATTTTTACGGAACAATGCTTTCCGGTATCTCAGTTTTCATTTCCCCTTGTTGGGACACAAGGTGTGATTTGTAGCACGAGATAGTATACAAAACGGTGGCTCCGAGGTACTCCACTGTCAGCGGAAAATCCCGGCCTTTAACAATTTTTCATATGAAATCTAAAAGTTATTTTATTGAGTTTTTGTATTTGTTTTGTGTTACATTTTGTTTTCAAAATGTTACATGATACTATAATTTTTAGTAAAAGTATTTAATTGTGTATTTCCTAAAAAGATAACTCTTAATGGTATTACTACCGTAAGGTATTTTTTAAATTGAATGAATTTTAAAAATAGCTTGCCGTAATAATACATTGTCATAATAAGCTCCACACTATTACTAATCATTCTATAATGTCTTGTGTAGACACATGTTGAATTTTATACTTTATTGGTGTTATTTGTAACCCACTAAACCATAATTCAAAAATAAATTAGATAATTTACTGCGCGCCGCAAACCAAAAACCGACAGTATGAGCTGCAAACACAAAGCATTGTGGTTTCATATTTATTTGTTTGCCTCTTCATACTCGCACTGGCACCTATTATATCCAACGTAAACCAAAATCCGCGAAACCAACTGTGAAACATGATGTACAAAAAAGAAAGATACAGATATTGTTATATTTTAGTACGAAGGAAAAAATGTATAGAAATGTATATATACCTATACCTATACAAATATATATATACCTACTACCTATTATATATTATTTAATTACTCGAGCCTGACATTTTGTATTTTTAAATGTATAATTTATCCTCCTTACATAAATTTCAATTAAATTACTACATTTTTTTTATACAAAATTGAAAAATAAGCAATAAAAATAAATCCTTAGTAAACGAAGCATGAAGTTTGCGACACGAACTTTTGACTACGCTTGTAAAATGAGAAAGTAAAATAGTTCGAGCAGACTGCAATTATTGTTACGTTTAACTTTTTAAGCAAAATATAAAAGAAATCCTTTTAACAAAACTTAAATCGCTTGATCGCAATTCATATTATTTACATTATGTATGAAAAAGATTATACAGTACGTACATACTACATAGTGTTAATCTATAATTAGCCTTATCGTTATCGTCATTAAGAAATCATTTGCTTTGAAAATAGCCATCTTTATAGAATTTAGCATTATAAAGAAAACTTAAAAAAAAAGAAGCTTACGCCATAGATAGAAGATAGTATAAGAGTTTTCTGTTGATATGGTAAAAGATAACTACATAAGTATGGCTTTAAGGATTAAATTTTTAAGTCTCAAGTTACATACTTTAACCATCGAGCGGGCATTTAAGTTGCACTACATCCCGAGAACGAGCTTTCACGAGGCGGTTGATAGTATTCAAAATTCTAAACTACGTGAAAATTGTAACATAAACGTTTATGTTAATTGACAAGATTAGTACATGAAACTCTAGATAATATTTTAAGAATGCTTTATAGTAAATCGAAGTTATTATAAAATATGATAAAAGCTATTGAATCCGTATTAGGTTCAAAACGTCGGGAACCGAAATAAAATAAAACCTAATAGAGAATTTCATTTTGAAATGGGTATTAGGAGATTAATAAATACGTAATGAAACATGTAAACTTTATGTTTAGAATGTAAATATAAAAAAAAAATTTAAAAATATCATCAAATCTCCAGTGCCTGTGACACATCGACCCTCATTCGAAACATTATCCTTCAAACGAGTGGCCACGCAAATTAGTGTCGTTATCCTCAAGTCAAAAATGTATCCTTCGTCATCAAAAACATTTTTATTTTGAGATATTACATCACATTATCACAATATCAGCGCGGAGCCAAATGTCTCGCGTCCTGAGAATATCAAGAAGATATATATCCATGAAAGAATGCCTTCCCGGTATCTCAATTTTCCTCTTAGCAACACCGGGTGTGATTTGTAGCTTTAGACACTCATACTACCTATACAAAACGGTAGCGTTATAAACCCTCTTGCGTATGCTCTCAGAATAAATAATTAAATACTATAAACCTTTTACGAATATAATAAAATGTATTTTATGACATGTTGTATTAAATTTTTCTTAAATAATGTGATGTACTTCGGCTTTGCTTACGTATTAAGTACCTATGATAAAAATAGCATAAGTATTAATTCAAGATATAAACTACATCCAGTAAAAACTTTACTTAAACTTGTTGAGTCGTTACAGTGTGAAAGAGTTACAAACAAACACACACATTTACTTACCAACCTTAGCATTTACAATAACAATTAGTGTGATAATGCGATAATAAAAGATATAGAACATTTTTATAACCAATAAATCAATAAGTAACTCATCTAAATCTAAGGAAGACCTTAGATTTACGCGAACATTTGACATTTTATATAAAAATCTCTTTCCGATTTTTCCTCGATTTATTTTGATTTTTGGTTCCCGATGTTGCTTGGTCAAATGGTCACGGTAGAGTCTAGTCCCGTGACCATGATTGATGTAATGTATGTGTGAAATGCATTCAAAACGTCGGCAAATCCGCGAAAAAATCCGAACAGATAGTTTAAGTCAATAATATTGTAATTGTAAAAAAACGTATTTTAAATTAAAGTACTCGACATTGGTAAAACATGTAACTGTAATGATCGTAATAGGTACAACACAAAATGTTCATCAAATACGTACATTTTACATAAAAGACAAAAATTAAATACGTGTAAATAAAATAGCATTAAAATGAAAGTGATAAAACTGTTGCATTTGCTTAACAATCAAAATTCAAAATTGTAACCCTTTGTAATCTAAACCACTCACACTACGAGTATATGCTTAGGCAATATTCACTCCCTGCATACATTGTAAGCTTTGCTTTGTTTAAATATCCCTTATATTATTTGAATGCCCTAAACTCTGTACATACTATTTCAATTTAAGAAATTCTTTGTGCATTTTATAACTCATTATTGAGAAAGGTTTATACATATGTAGTTTAATTTATTAATCTGTTTAGATTAATAATATGGGCAAAGAAAAAGGCCTATGAAAAAGAAATATATGTAAATACTACATGTATTATAACAGCAGCTTATTTGCTACATTGTACTTTATATAATTTTTTTTTTATTAAATATATAAGAATTGGAGCCAAAAGGGTTTACACGTATTTTAAAAAATGGGTCGTCACGGGATACCCGGCAGATGTGTAACATCAATATTATATTTATGTGTTAATATTAGAATTCATAATTAATAGAAAATAAATAAAATATTATGGAGTAAGATAAAGAAAATAAAGATTTTCGTAAATAAAATCCATTTGTTTCTTATCATTTTAATTATTATAATACTTACAAAATAATATATATATATATATATATATATATATATATATATATATATATATATATATATATATATATATTCATAAATAGAATTGAAAATATGTAAGTATTTTTAATAGAGGCTGGTTCACAATGGAGCGTGTATAGTACAAAGTGTCGAAAGAGGTGTCATAATCGAATGACATTCTATATCCGTCAAGTTTAATAACACGAATGGGCCTTACTACCAAGGCGCGCCTTCAGATGTTTCACATCAAAAATTCTGTTTTGATTCTTTCGAGCTTCGAAACTTAACTAAAGTAATCATTTATAGCACCAAAAATTACAAGTTCGATTTGAGCCCCAGAAAAGAAGACATTATGAAAATAGAGTGTAAAGTACCTATCACAACCGCGTTTTACGCAATTAAGAGAATGTAATGTAACGAAAGCTTTGGCGAGGTCTTCTTAATCTTAAGCTAATTATAGCAAAAGTAATTTAAGAACCTTCACAATTATTCTCATTAAATTATTATATTATTTACTGCTAAGATATTCTAAGTAACAGCCCGAAATTGGGAAGTTGGCGGCGTTTCACCCCCGTGCCTCGGACAGCATGTTAAGCTGTCGGCTCAGCGCCTTAACTCTCACCAGCCGTGCCGAAGTATCGTCCCTTCAGACTTTGAGAGTAAAAGGAATAGAAAGTGCACTAGGTTCTGCACGTACATACACGCGCTGCACTAAATATCTACTGCACATTTGGCTAGTCTCAGTGAGATTGGCCGCCATCATTATCGTCGCAACTTCGGGTAAATAACATATTAGCATATAAATTGAATTTACAAATTTTACGTTCCTTGAAACCTATTTTAGTTAAAATTTATTATTTTACCTAAAATTATCGTATCAACTTCAAATAAACAAAATTACAGAAGTACATATTTAACCTATAAGAAATTTATTCAATTCAAACTAAATTGAATAATATCATCGGCCATGGTTCGCAAATCAAAATACGAGAGAATAATTTGCAAATACAAAGCTAGTATGCGGTTTATTCACGTATTCCTATTTCAACAAACACGCAGCGCTTGACTGCTCTACGAGGAAGATTTTCGTTTCAATTTGTTCAATTTATTAAATCTCAAGTTTTCTTCCTACATAATTTAATTTAGGTAAATATAATATGTGCAAGAAGAAGATTTTGAAATACCCAAATGATTAGCTCCATAGGATTTTCTATCTATTCTATCTAGTACACACAAAAGCTTGAAATATTATTTTTTATACCTATGTCTAATTTCAGACACGTACATTGTATAAATTTCTTTGAAAAATAACTTACTTCTCGAGTTCTAGGCCCTCAAAAGTAATAATCTGTCCATTGTCAGTTAATCAGTGTAAGAATTTTATTAAATAGATACATTTACATAAGAAGTTGGAATAAAACGTATACCGAATATTATGAAGTTTGTCTGGCGCAGTGGCCTTCGATTTTTGCCTGTAGTAGGTAAATATTCGTATGTTTATATTAAAATTAAGGCTTAACAAATCTGACTCTCATATGGTAAAACTTTGTTGCAAATTTCAATATTTCCTATGACAAGTTTATTCTGTTTACTACTGCTATTCTAATTGTAGAACACTGTTAATTGTATTTTAAACTTTTCCAATATTAGAAGAGAAAGAGAAAATGTCGGTAAGGTTAAAAGTTCGTAAATTGAAATTCTGAATTAGTTTAGTAGTTCGTGTTGGTTATTTGAAGCAAATGTGAACACATTTTCTCACCATCTTTTTGTTTGCATACTAACAAAATTTATTTTTACAATTCTTACATTCAGGTATTCTTTTACTCTCGACAACTTTTTTATGTACATCTCTCATAGAAATGTGCTTAGTGTAAATATATAAGTAAATATTATTAACAATATGTACTAAAATTACTAAAGTATATGGGTACAAGGCGTATAATTCAGCAGTTATACATTATATATTGACATCACTCGATTGTAAAATAGACTTAACTTTTTCAAACCATTTAAATATAAATAGTAAATTAAGTAAACATAATATAATCATGTAACTATGTATTAGATAATAGAACAAACGAGGTGGATGAACGCTAAACGCTGCCTCTAATCCAAAGGTTTTTGCACCATCCCTAATCTCTTTGTTGTGTGCTATACTGAGTCCTCTTATCGTCACGCCTTTGTAACATGGTCTTCTAAACGCAAACAAAGCATATAAAAACTATATTAAAACATGTTATGGTGATATTATTGTAAAGGATAATAATTATTTATGAATTTAAATAAAAGTGACTTGTCTGCTGCTAATACCTGCCATGCCGCAGGTTTAGAATTCAGATATGTTTCAACAAATCGATGCGAAATCTCTCAACACTGGCTTAAATCGAAGTACTCAGTAACATAACACATGTTCCAAATACAAAATTCTCTAGCTACTCTGCAATACATATAATAAGCCCCTACGTCAAATATTAAAGCAAAATATTAAGAAGCACTATTTAATACTGAAATAAATTATACACTCAAAATATACGCTTTTATGTAGGTATATCTGTCTACGACAATGTCTGAATTCAGCCCTTTTTAACGTCCCACTACTGGGCACGGGCCTCCCTTCAATATGAGGAGGATCAGGTCATAGTCCACCACGCTGGTCAAATGCGGGTTGGCGGACTTCACATGCCTTTCGAAAACTTGCTAGGTTCTCTCAGACATGCAGGTTTCCTCACGATGTTTTGCTTCACCGTAAGGCAAGCGGTACCTAATCATGTTAAAAATAATTCGCACATGAAAATATCAGAGGTGCGAGACCCGGGATTTGAACCCGCTTCACTCGGTTCCCCAAGCGAGCGCGTTACCACTGGGCTACCACTGCCTTTTTTCTACGACAACGAAAAATATAAAAAACTGGCTTTCTTCTAGAGACTAATGTAAGGCAGCTTATAATTTAATATACAATTTGAGTATAAATGCGCGGGCAGGGATAATAATTTTAATCTTTAAGAGAAACTTGCATCTATATAAATACTTATAGGCATTTTTTCTCTGAGAGATAGGTACCTCTTTGAGAAAAAAATTCTGTAAGCTAGGTACTAGTGACATTTAATTTAATATTGAGTTGGAGTCGTGTTTAGTACATTATTACTAACATTATTTAGAAGTCACAATTTTGAAGACCCGTCGTAAAACCCTTAAACCATTCAAGACCAGTCTATGTACAAACATACTCCAAGAAATCCAATTAAACTCCAACGCGGTTAGGACACATCGTCCCATTATGAAGTTTCTATGAATATTTACTAGTATTATGATCAATTCAGGTCGATAACACTAACAAAATTAGCGATAAAACTAAAGACAATTGCCAAATTCTTTGATCTAATATAATCAGAAGATTTTCTTTTAATTCCTTTGTACAATTAGTTACAGACGATATTATAAAATAGTTATAATAAAAGGCTCTAGGCACTACAGCCGATAAATTATGAATATTGATATTCAAAGAATTCGGCAATGAATGAAAAGAAAATGAGAATGTTTTAGTCAAAGCGCGTAACAAGCATTCATGGGTAATATCGCCGATTTCAGTTGTGCGTCATCTAAGTAATTGCCTCGGGATAGAGTTATTGGCAAATAGTTCTGTTCGCTTTCTGGCTCGAATCATACATGAAATATTAAGCAGCTATCTATACATAGAACAATCTTCAATAACTTTGGTACATCTATAACATTTGGTTAAGGACCGAGGGACACAAAGACAACTATTATTTGTACAACTATAATGCTAACATTATACTTAATATTAAATAAGAGCTACTGAAATTCAGTAACTCACTTATCAGAAACACTTAAAAAATTATAATATTTTGTCAGATGATAATTCGTAAGAGAATACAGGACCAGTCCGCTAAGAAATTATTTTCGACAGTAAACATTTTAAGGGGGGAATGAAGGAGGGGACTTAAACTTTATATTGTGTTTTAAATGATATACGGTTGCGAAGTTGAATATATAGTTGAATATATATATATATATATATATATATATATATATATATATATATATATATATATATATATATATATATATATATATATATGTAGTTGAGATATACCTAATAGTGACGTATAGACAGACACGCTCAATATAATCAAAGTAGGTAATACAACAAGATTATAATGGTTTCATTTTTGCTATCTAACTATGAAAACGTAACATTTTTGGTTGTCATCATACACGTCACTTAGCATTTTGGATAAAATTTAAATAAAATAGGAATAAGTAATTAAGTGCTTTGTAAACCGTAATGGAGAGAATGAGCTCTCCGCTGAGCTCACTGGTTATTTATTTGTTTTCCCTTTCAAGCTCACGCTACGCTTATTGCGTTTTACGGTAACCGGATTATTTTATAGTACTGGTACAAAACCCGCAAATTTATGGGAAGACATGCTCCGAAATAGAAATGATTTTAGCATAAGTATTAGTGATTTTTGCAAACCTTTACAATAAAATCGTGAAGATCATGAAAATAAAAAATGAGGTAGTAGTTTTTTTTTCAAAAAACAGTTGGTATTTAGGTAGATATACAAAACATTTTTGTTCTTGGTCTCTAATAAATTTATTTTCAATAATATCTCCGCGTATGCAGTTAATAGAAATAATATTTTTCACTTAATAAAAGAAAACTGAAAGGGTAACAAAATATTTCCTTAGGGATCAGAATATTTGTCGTGATACATATTTAGATTCAGCAAGAGGAATATAATAAGTTTTTATGGCAAAACCAAATAGTGTCATGAGTTTTCCAAACGACCCACAAGAAGTATCATTCCATTACTGAGGGACAATATCCACACAAATCCGTTTGTCGATACTAAACTACTTTCGTGGACGTGGTTATTATATAGATTTATTAACATATAATATTGTACGTTAATGCGAAGATATAAAATGGAATATTTACAATCATTCCACGTTTTACCGCTTAATATGCATATATATGGTATAGTAAAATTTTATAACTTATGAACATTTAATAAATTTAGACAGATTTCTCAGATTTGCGCGATTTATTTTGACTATTGTGCGCCCAGTGGCCGAATTTACCCCAATATATTTAATATTTATATTATCTCTTATACAAAGTAAACGTTGAAGTTACATTAAAAATAATAGAAGAAGAATTAAATACAATTTGTAACTTTAACGAATACAAGCAATTCTAAAAGTAAATTATTATCCCTAGAACAATTTATTATATTTAACGTAAGAAAATATATCTCCGATCACTATCAATAAATACGTAATATCTGTAAAAAACTCGTTATATTTTACGACTATGATTTACTTTCCCATACAAAAGCCATTTAAGTTATCTATCTCTGTCCGAGCCGCAAAATTCGCCCCAAAATTCACGTAAAAGTCATATCTCCGATTAAAGATTTCATCCTTCGATATCGGGTGATCGTAATATTTTAACTACGACTCCTTCAATGAATCTAGATTATATTTTGTATCATTCATCCATACTAATATTATAAATTTGAAAGTTTGTGAGGATGGATGGATGGACATTTGTTACTTTTTCACGCCAGAACGGCTGAACGGATCTGGATGAAAGGCACAGAAATAAATTATAGTCTGGAATATCACATAGGTTACTTTTATCCCGGATGGAAATGTACGCTTCCCGTGGGATAGATTTGTTTTTGTCTTTGCCTGTCTGAATCACTAGTACTGGACAGATCCATTACTTTTCGACAAAAGCGAGCGCTCGTGGGTCACCAATTTGGACGTTGTTTTTTTTTTTGAAAGAAGGTTAGAAGCCCACAGCCAAGCTGGATTTAAGTTCAGATCAATTAGGTTTTTTTAACCTTCTTTTAAAAAATTCTACGTCTAAATCGGTGACCCATACATATGCCCCCAAAAATGTATACTTTGACTTAGGTTGAATTTCATCGAAAGTAATAATTGCTAAAGTACTCGCGGTTTACGTGAACTATAATGGTTAGAACATTGCTCAGGATATACTTTGGCTTAGCCTTTGTATAGCAACGTCTATTTATCTGGGCCTTAAATTTTAAATCAGATAAGGATATGTTAAAATTTATAAGTATAGATAACTAATTTTATTATTGAAAGTAATACTCCAAAAACCTTTTATACGAACCAAGATAAATATCATACATTACAATGAAATACAAGAACTTCATATATAATATATTCTGTAAAAAGTATATAACAAGTCTAAAAAACTAAAATAGTTACTATAGCCTGTCTCTTATAACAGCGTATATAAAACCTGTAAGTTTTAGACGGAATGAACACGAATGATTCACTCCAAGACACTTGCAATTAAACCATACTAAAGTTATAAATAATATAATAACTTTGTCCTAACGCTAAATAGGAAAACTTTACTCATATCGGTAAGAGCTCTAACAGAATACTCCGCCTCCTGCTTGAGCAAACACATGTTCAACATAAGGTTGAATAGCACACATGCCTGCAGAAGATGTAAGGAGGCAGATAAAACGCCATTTCATCTTCTAGAGGAGTGTGGACTTGTAATGTATAAAAGCGCAGTATTCATCTAGTTTCTAGGTAATGACTATTTAGGCCCAGATGATTTTATGTAGTGTAGCCCTGAGCAAATCCTGCAGTATATAACAGCGGCATGATTCAGTGGCTTACTCTAGTTGAACGTGCAGCTATCACAATAGACCAGGAATGGCCACAGTGACATCCTACAGCCGCAACAAAGAAATAAAATCGTACAACTGCCAGTCTAACTCGCATACCGAGGGTTCCGTAGCATAAAACATCTATAATCACCAAAAAAAATATTGCGACGTAACTACAAATTTACGGTTTTCCATTAACTTGTTCTATAAGACATCGTTTCTTATATTCCCATGATTCTAAGTCAACAGGAAATACACTATTAGTTTTGATTCCCTTGCGAGTATCAAAATATGCGGCATAAACGACGGTGTATTTTGGTTGCGTTGACTTAGAAGTTTAATTTTTTTACAGCTCCAAGATATTGCGGTATAATATATAATACCTGACTAAGTACATATTTGATATTAATTTCAAATTGATACATCCACGCGTTCCTGAGAAAAAGGTCTAGACATACATTCCTTGTTCCTTCCAGGTTCCTTTTTTCTTTTTGAGGAGGTACGGAACCCTGAAAAAGTCAATATCCAAAAATTTTAATTAATCATAATATTAATAATACTGTCTATAAAATTTGACTCATGGCCATATTTATTTTAATATAAATGAAAACTTGCTTAACAAAGTTCACGTTTGCGATATTGTTTATTAAATAAGTGCCTTTACAATCATTTATGATACTTCGCTTTTTAATTGAATTTCAGTACCGGTGTTGATTTTTTACTATTATTTTATACACCGTTATTTTATGTATTGATTTGATTACATTGAGCCAGCCAATCGCGTATTTTCCTCTCCGAAATCGCAATGAATTTCAAAATTAAGGCACATCAGTTATAGCATGGTATGGTCAGCAATATATAATCCATACTAATATTATTAATGTGAAAGTGCGTTTGTTTGTTTGTTAGTCCTTCTTTCACGTCGAAACGGATTGGTGTAATTTTTTGTGTGGAGATATTTGGAGGGCTGGAGAGTGACATAGGCTACTTTACTTTTAGAGATTATCTCATTCCCACGGAAAGACATGTTATAATACAACCCAAAAATGATTTATGATCAAAATTACTTGAAACTTGGTATTAATGCTCTTCAATTAAATTAAATAAAAATGTGTTTTAGCATTTTTCGAAATTCGTCCCATAAAGGGGTAAAATAGGGGATGAAATTTTATATGAAAACTACGTTTTTAGAGTTTTTTTGTAGCATTAGCGCGAGCCCTGCTGCGGGTTCTGCTAGTTAAAAATAAATAAGACTTATCGAGGACCCTACTAATGCCATTGTCTAATGTTTGATTCCTACTTAAGACAACTTTTAGTTCTGGCTATGCATTTTTATAGAACGCAGAGGGTTCACTCGTAGCGCATATCGTAGCACGTATAAAAACTAGCGTAACTAAAATAGCGTTCTTTCTCATAAAATATAATTACAAAGCAATATTTATGTGATATTATAAATGACAATTCAGTATTTTGCTGCTTCTGGAGTTTACGTGTTACCGATTACATGTTATAAGCGGAAATTACGAATTCCGAAGGAAATTCTTAACGTTTTAATATTACGTACATAAAAACTCAATACGTTGATAGAAACTCGACAAAATGTGAATTCATTTTGTATTTCTTACACTTTGATATTGTACTTTATTTTCACCGTCAAAATATCAATAGAAATAGCTTGGGCACTGTAATTTTCTCAATAAACAATATTTTATTATCATTTATTTCATATATTCCAGTACTTATAATACAAAATATAATAAATAAATAAATAAATAAATATGTTAGGACATTAACACACAGCACCATCTAGTTCCATGGTAAGCTACGAGGCTTGTGTTATGGATACCAGATAGTTGATACACTACACACATTATATAAATTTAAATACATACATATCTTTATATCTATATTATCTATATCTATTCTATATATATAATAAAATTGTAACTAAGTCGAATCTGTACATAAAATATTTTTTGGAAAATCTAATTGAAATAGACATTATTATCGATACAGAGGCCGAATCTATAGTTTTGTCTGTCTGTCTGTCTGTCTGTCTGTCTGTCTGTCTGTCTGTCTGTTACCGCATCACGAGAAAACCACTGGACAGATTTTGATGAAATTTGGTATGATGATAGCTGGTTATCCGGGTCACAGATATAGGATACTTTTTACCGCGGGAAAATGTCTCATTTCTGACAAAAAGTACAAAAACTTCATTGTGAGAGTATACTAATATGTAAAGCCTGCAAAGAATTTGGTTTTTGGTCATCTGAACGCGGGCGAAGCCGCGGACAATGCTAGTTATAAATATAATATAAATAAATATATATGATTTTAACAATTTGGTGTGTACCTTTTCACAAAAAAGCAATTATTTTATAATAAAAAAAGAAGCAATTTAATATAAAATGTAAAAATTAAGACAGTATTTTTTACAAAACTACAACAATTCTTATTATAATAATGTATTGGCGGTGAAAAGATTTCCCTAGTGGTTGTTTTGGAAACCAACATCAATCGGTTACTAATAACTTTATCGTCGGTGGATACGTTGATCTATAATAATTTTAATAGTGTCTAGTATAGCCATAACAAAGTATTGAATTGAATTGGTCGTTTTCTAGTAATTTAATTCCATTCAATTCAATCCATACTGATTTTATTTGTTCAAGTTAGTCCTGGACCTTGTCTGTAGGAAATCTGCTTACAGCTGATAGCTGTTTTTCGCAGCTTCACGCGCTTCATCTTTATTACTTTACTATACGGTTTAAGAATTTATTTCTCCAAAAGAAGAATAAAATTTACTTAAGTATTTGAGAAAACAAGATATACATCTTTATAATAAATATAACCACACAAGCGGTACACAAAAATGTAGAACTATAGAAAATAAATTCATCGGTTAAAATAATGTTGGTATTCAAAAATATCATGCAGTAATACGCATTGTTTTTGCAATTGCAATTAGATAGCAATTTACGTAAACGCTTATTAGTTACTTGATTTTTGAATAAAAAATATTTAAATCAAGGTATCTTTACATAGTATAAAATGAAGTCGCTTCCGCTGTCTGTTCGCTTAGATCTTTTAAACTGTTTAACGGATTTTAATGCAGTTTTCAGGAATAGATAGAGTGATTCAAGAGAAAGGTTTATATGTATAATACATGCATATTATAGTACAGAAATGTCGAGAAATTCAAAGATTTGTATTTCATACTAACCGCTATAACGTACCTAGGGACGGACCCGAGCGAAGCGAGGGCGAGTAGCTAGTTAAACAATAATTACGCAGTAAAAATGTTAGTAGCATAGTATTGAAGCATAATTTATATTTAAGTTCAACTATTTTAATGTCTTGAAAATTCTTTTAAGATGGTGGTACTTTAGCTTTATTTTATTATTTTACATTAATATTGTTATCTCCGGATAAATAGTATATTTTAAGTCTAATAATATATCCATTAGCCTTGCTTAGTTGTTTAACAACATTTAGAACACAATTCATTAAAAGCTGTTTCACACAATAACAGAAATTTCGTACGACTTATATCTGCTATTCCACTAGAACCCTGTCGAGATAAAACG
Organism: Brenthis hecate; assembly: GCA_951806755.1. NCBI lineage: Eukaryota > Metazoa > Arthropoda > Insecta > Lepidoptera > Nymphalidae > Brenthis > Brenthis hecate. Next base: position 499,932 of record OX638267.1, read on the forward strand.
TAGTCGTGTAACTAGTTAATTAGTCCTTTACCATCCGCTGGAAATCTACGACTAATTAGTTTAACCGTTTTAAAAATTAGTCCTGACAGATGGTTCTTACGCAACGTAAGCCATGCAGACAGACAAACAAACACAAATAATTTAAAATATCCATAGGTATAATAACTGTAATGTTGTAAAACAAACGAGATCTTGTTTATGATTTTATTACTGGCTGGATAAGATATAAATAGTATTAAAAATATTGAAAAGACATTTAAAGAAATATTACAAGGTAAAACAATCATTTTAAGTTCTGTAGCAGCCGCGCTCGATTTTACTGAGAAAACACTGAAAAAATTAAGTTTTCACTCTTTCAAGAAACCGTTTGCGTTGCTTGGAAACTTCTCGGATATTTTCATTAAAGAACTTTTCTGTACGTCTTACAGTTCACTTATAAAAATTATTTTTTTTCATGATCATGAAAATATTTTTAACTGTCTCGAAAATTCACCATGTATTTTACCCATCACTTTATAATTTACTAGCGACTCACCCTCGCTTCGCGCGGGTTCGTTCCTAGCTTGCTTCTCAATACAAATTTTCACCCCCTTAAGGGATGATTTCCGGGATAAAAAGTATCCTATGTCCTTCACAGGGTCTCAAACTGTCTTCTTACCAAATTTCATCTAAATCAGTTCCGTGAATACTAGATCAACGTCACAATCACACAAACTTTATAATATATATTAAATCTAAAATTTTATAACTTCCTTTTATCCTGCTTGTTATTTTTCGTCATTAAAGGAACATATATAGTTTTCAAAATGATATCTTACTTTTGATAAAGTAGTATTAATAATATCAAAATACAACTAAATAATCTATATAAAAATAAATTTCACACACTGCTTTTTTTCTTAAGTTATAATTTAAACTTTTAAAATAATCGTTAACATTCATCGCGATAGTGGAAAAAATGTCACGTCTTTAACTACTTCTAACTTTATTTGAAGTAAAAATAAGACCAAGACAATTCAATAGAACGCTTTTCTGATGTAGTTTTAGTTTCCAAGCCTTATTTATACCTACTATGCTCTTTGTATCTAGCTAGGTTTGCACGACAGCAATTAGTTGCCAGCGTTTATTGGTAAATATTAACCTCAGTAATTATATTCGGACGTCGCGTCTACAGCTTATAATTGTGTAGAGCTTGCTGTCTGAATACAGATTATTATTATCTAATATAGTAATTGAGGTATATAGAACGTTTAACAACAAGTCATTCTTGAAATTACTCGATTATGAATCGTTGGTATTCAATGTTACAATAGAATTTGAATATAACAACACATCGCTTCTAATTGCTCAGCATATCCTGAAAAGCCATTTCAATAAATCGGTATCCAGTTCGTGTTATCCACAAGAGATGAATGTTTTACGTATCGCTTAGAAAATTATGGCCCCTTCAGCTTTCATCTTTAAAAATATTTTGTGTACTAAAAGTGCACATTCCTTATTTTTAGAATAAGTGTCTCGGTGGTCTAATGACTAGCATGCACGGCTGCAGATCTGTTAGTTCCTGGGTTCGAATCTCGAATCAGGCCAAATATAGTTATTGGGCTCTTTTACTAACATATTTTCGAGGACATTATTATTATTTTTAATATGTTTTCTAACTCTAAAGATTTTCAGCTGGCGTTCAAAGGAACAAAAAACAAACTCTTCGGCTTTATATATTAGTATTATATAAGAGTAATAATTTGTTAGCTTATACGATTTTCAAATGAATATACATATAATATGTAATTTTGCTTATATCGTATCTTGTAAGGTCGATAAAAGAAACTTACAACCGCTTACTCTGAATCGATCAAACACATGACCTCTGACACAGTGGACAGCGTAGAGCATATTTCCATAGTAATCCAATAAATAATACACGGTACAAATTATTCTCAAAATAAAATTCTATAGAATACACCCGCCGTCTAATGAAGCGAAATAACTTATTTCTACCAGAAAATAAGAGAATAAAATGGTAATTACGTATATCGTAGTGCCGACATTATAGTTAATTTTGAAACCGTTCCAAATCGAGTCACGTTAGAGGTTTAATTTCATCTAAAGGGGTGGATGTAAAATATGGCTTATGACCCGTCTGGTCGACTCTTCGAGCGGCCTGCGGGCGACGCCGCGGAATGAATTAACTTTGCCCGTTAAGCGCTCATTATTCGCATTAACCTCGTCTTATTAGAGCATATTTATAGAAAATTTTCAGCCCTCTGTCTTTTGAGAATAATTAAACGCTTAATTCAAGAATTCTGATAAATTACGTTAAAACGAAATAATAAATAACGCCTGCGAGAAATGTTTCTTATTAATATTAAAAATGAAAGCATTTAAAAACTTTTACCTAGTTCAAACTATAGGCAAATAAAAACGTTTTAATCTTTTCATAAGATGACTTTTATTTTAAAATATATAAAAAGGTATAAATTCCAAGCGATTAAAATCGTGAAACAACTAAATCGTATGAATAACTAATACAATGTGTAATAATGAACATTGAAAATTGTTGTTTTAAACGCTGCATGCGTAACTCGAAAACTCAATAAATTTGAGTAACAGGAAGTTAATTGAAAATGTTGTTACATTTATTTCTATATTTGTGAAATGTTTCCAAATAATTCCTTTTAAAATATAAAATGGTTTAATTATATACAAATTATTGTATATTAAAACATTTTAATTTTTGCATTAAATGAGGTTATCTCTAAAGTTTTGTATTGGAGCTGTATATATAACAAACTTATGGCGTTGGAATCGCTATGAAATAAACTAACACATTAAAAATGGTTTATTCCAGTTTGCCTTGCAATGTATTAGTAAATCGACCTTGAAATCAAGGTAAGCCGATTTTACCTTTCAAATCTACCTAAAAGTCTTTATAACTTAAAAATAGGACCATTATTTCATTTTTTTATTGACATAAAAATTATTTTTGATATTAAAAAAATTAAATTTAATTTTTAGATGTCCTTAAAAACTGATCGATTCGGTACATATTTTCAAATAATTCGAAAAAGGTGCATTATATCGATTCGCGACGGAGCCAACTCAAGTTTTCATCTTTTATAGCAGGAAGTTAAAAATTAATTTTGATTAATTCTATTATCTAGTCTCTGGCCCCAGGCTTGTCTCCAGCCACCCGGGCCCTTCCGGCCCAGTCCGACCCTGAGCCGCACCGTAAATAGTTATGGGTCAGGTTGTTTTAGCCCGATACTGCCATGAACGTTTTAATTATTTTTTATACTTTTACCTAATCCCGATTATTTATATAATACTTTTAAATAATAATACACTATTTACAATATGTTTTACCTAATATATGGTATTTTAGCTCTTTACACAGCCCTCGAGTCCAGGCTTGCATATTACAAAGCTCACGGCTTGCTTGACATCAAAGTGTTTCGTGAAGACACACATAAACTTCTAAAGAAGGTATATTTCATAACCTATGTTTATACACTTAAGAAGGTTTGAGATTACTTCAAGCGTTATCGCCTGAAGCACTTTGAAACCACGTCGCAACATGTTCTGAGTTCATTAAACTACCTGCATTTCCTTTACAAATTTACCCCCAATGTCGAGTGAAAACATTGAAATTTAATATTTCTAAATCCTTTTAAAAAGAAAATTTCAGTTTAAGGCTTCTAACTTCATCAATGTACACGAAGAGACTTTTTAAATTAAGTTTTTTTACTGCATTTTGTTGTGTATCAAAAGATACATCACATCGACCTCCATCTGATATATAGACGTATGATAAGCGTATCTAATAAAGACATCTTCTGCCTAGTAACAAATGACTTTTCTTAGTCGACTTCAAGGTCCTCATAGAGTAATCGTTATCAAGGCAGGTGTGTTTTGTAACAAACGCCTTAATATAAATAGATTTAAATCATTCTATTTTTTATTGATTTGAAAGGTAGGCCAAAAAAATCACGAATCATAGGGTGAATAATTACATTTAAAGTGAATTTGAACTCAGTGTCAATTTAGTTTAAAAGTAATTATTATTCTTTCCGCCCAAGTTAAAATATACAGGTATCTGTACACTATACTTTACGAACCCACGATCTTCGGCTAAAAAGAAGATGACAGTTAAATATGGTTTTATCTATTTATTTCAAACATTTGGTAAATAATGTAGAAATTAAACTTTTACATAAATATCCTTCTACCCAAAGCGATTCTAAAGGAAGAATTGACCGAGATATCGAGAAAGTAAACTAGTATTCGACCAAACCACAAACGGTCTTGGTTAGCGTACTAACAAAACTGATACTTTATCTACGGGAAAATATTTCTCAATGTAAACTAAAAAGTAGGTACCCAACGTTAAATCTAGAAAGCAGAAACGTAAAATCTTTGCCGCAAGCAACTCTATATTTTAACGGGCCTTCTACGTGTGCTTATTTGTCTAAATGCTATACCATCATGATATAAATATTACATATAAATAAACTAGAGATTTATTTTGGACATTTAATATATAAATTGAAAAATATTTCCGTATAATGTAAAAAAGATTTTTACTTTAGGTAATCTTTACAAATTGTCATTCATACATTAAGATTGATGGGAAATATTAATTTCATTTTTTCACATAGCAACAAAATTATCGGCTTACGTGTTCTTTTGCATAACAACCATTGCTTATAATCGTGTGATATAAACATTTTACCGAAATGTATAAGGCGGTTACCGTAAGATAAAATCTTAACAGGGCCTCCCCGAAAGCAAGTCTAGTAGTTATAAAAAATAATAAATGCACGTACTTATAATAGAAAAAAAATCGAACTAAGAAAATGAGAACAAGTTGACGAAGAAACATGTATTATGCAGTCAGAGACATAAATACACGCAGCAAGACTCGCAGCTAGTATAAATCACGTACATACTCGTATGTCTCCGACTGCTGATTTTTTTAGTGCGCTTTTTACGCAGTCGGGTTTTTTTTATTTTTGCAAATTGTATTGTTATTTACAGCTTTTGTCAGTTAGAAGACATTTTTCGTTTTATTAAACAATTTCTTATCCTATAATATTTTTAAACATATAAGTTGTGTATATTTTTGTAATCGCCTCTTAATAACCCGTAATTTGATACCAATATATATAATAGAATTATGGCCAAGGATCCGCCATTTTGATCTTTGATGATAATTATATACCTTATGACACTCGCGTTATCAAGACTAATCTAACGATGCGACGTTTGAATCATCAAAATCGGTTAAGCCGTTTAGTAATTACGAAGGAACATAGGGTCGGACATACATGCATACATACAGGTCAAATACATAACCCTCCTTTGAGCTTCGACGCAGTCTGGTAATAACCACAAATACATTGTAATTTTTTGAACCAACGAAAAAAAGGAGGAGGTTTTCAATTCGACCCGCATTTTTTTTATGTTTGACCACGCATAACATTTTGATTAAACAATTATAAATCAAAATTATATAATAACGATGTAAATAAATCAAAACTTTCCTTTTAATCTCCTAATATTAAGCTTAGCCGCCATAGACACCATATAATCCCAAACGATAATAACTTGCAGCATAGCTAATAGTTTTAGAAGGATAAGCTCCTAAAGTTCATGTCCTATTTTGTGATATAAACTTCTGCCCCAAGCTTACTCAGCCTTCACATGTGTTCCAATTCTGGTCATAATATTTTGTATATAAGAATTGTTCTCAATAAAAAACGTAAAAATACTTTTACAGATTGTACGCGTTGAATATCATAAAGAAAACACATTTTTTCATATATCAGATTCATATATTTCAACAAACTGAGAAGATTGACATGTTCTGGCGCGGATAATGGCAGGTAACCCATCTATGATTGAGTGCTTCATCAAACTAGAGTGAAATATGAGTTCATATTCTTTTGATTTACTGCTTTGCTGTGAGGCAAATACCATTTTATAAGGACTAAAAACTCAGACGTCAACTTACATTAGTTATTTTTAACCGACTTTCAAAAAGGAGGAGGGTCTCAATTCGTCGGAATCTTTTTTTTATGTATTTTCATCGATTACTCGAAGACGCCTGAAGCGATTTGGAAAATATATTTTTTGTTTCAAAGGGCATACTTCCCAGGTGGTCCCATATAAATTTTATCGAAATTGGTCGAGCGGTTTTTAAAAAAATCAGCAATAAATATTTTTCTTAAATAAATTGTTTAATCGAATATGTTATTAAAAAAACTTTCTTCTAACAAATTACCTGCTTATTACGTCTACACTAAAAATGGAAAAATAAAAACTTAAAAAAATAAAAACCGATTTCCAGGCACCGACTTAGAAAATATCTGATTACGTATCTCTTCTAAATGAAAACCACCGTTTAGGTATTTTTTACATTTTAGTGCCTGGAAGTCGGTTTTTTTAAGTTTTTATAGTGATAAAGAATGATTATCGACACTGTAGATATAGTATAGGTAATGTAGATTCTACAGAATGAGAGATTCATGGTATGATTGAAAAGTTTTCAAAGAAAGAATAAAGCGTAAAGTAAATTAAGCAGAAAACAACTTCGACTAGCTCATAGCAGGAAAATACACGACGTTAATTAGTTACTAAAATATTAATTAAAATATTGTATTGATATTTACAGTTTACGTATTGAAATAAAAGTGTATGCAATTTTTTCCATCTCATTAGAGTGGTTTGATTTTTCGTGATATAAATCCATACTAATATTATAAATGTCGAAGTGTGTTTCTTTGTTTGTTTGTTGTACTTTCACAAAGCGCCCATAATGGATTGAATGGAACATTGAAGACCGGATACCGGATAATTTAAATATACACACTCGACGATCCCATATATAGTCACTAAGTATTTATTTTAATTCATTTGTTTATAATGTTTTACTTTTTGTTTTAGACGGAGCAATAATCAACACCACATGTAAAAGAAAAACAAATAAGTAGACGTGATAAAATGATTGTTGCATGAAGAAAAACACCATGATAATCGATAATTTGATACTAAACTGTCATGTGCAACTATTTAGCAGTGAATTATTTCGTAGTAAGTAATACATCAGTTAGTTTAGATTTGTGGGGAAAAGACATAAAATAGACATTAGTCCGCGTACTACTTCGGACTATGTACTTGTAGTTGTATAAGTGATGTTTCAAGATGTATTAGTTCAATCTACTGACAATTGAGTGATAAAATATACAGATTTATGTATTTATTTATTCCAGTTAAGATATTAATAAATTAAACTCATAAGAACTTTAGTTTTCTATGTTTGTTTTTCTTTTATAAATTTAACAAAGCACAAGAGGCTCCTCTCCCTCATTTTGTTAGGATATTCTATTAAGCATGCAAAAAAGTATGAGTACAAAGGGAAGCAAGCGAAGGTATACGGTTACGGACCTCATTTTATTTATTCAAGATCCTACAAAATGAAAGGGAATATATGTACATGAGTATTAAATACTCATATCATTTGGTGTACCACATCGTTTTAGTTTGTTATTTTCTTATGGCATGTTTTAAAGGTGGTTTATAAAAATAAAAGTACATATATGTATAATATACAATCGTTGCTTTGAAATTAAAATAAAATATAATTTTAATGAAGCAGTATTAAAATCATAAAATAATTCAATACAGAGAAAGCTTCTCATTAAAAGTTTATAATTAGAACGTACACATACAAAAACTTCAACATGAACACAAAATACTAACAAACCTTATAAATTAAAATGTTGCACGAGAGAAAATGCCATAGAAATTCAATTTAGGATGTAAACACCACAAATCGAGTTATAAGCTGTTTAGAAGGAAATTTTCCTTTCGAACTTCTCTCAAAAGATATTATTTGTAATGAGTTCCCAATTACACTGATGTTTGAAGTAATCTACTAACGTTCACCGTACACTAAATTCCTAAGTAAGGTTCCATTACGTCATTTTGCACTTAATTACTCCATGTTCAATGCTTTTATACTTTTGATACACTCGTGCATGACCACTTTAATAGAAATAAGTAAAATTTTTTTATAGTACTTTTACGCAGGACGTTCTATTTTCCTTAACGAAAAAACTTAGACCTTTTTGAAGTGAAACTTCTTTAGAATTGTTGTGATTTGAAACTCCATGAAACGGAAATGCAACACTAAAAAGAGACAAACACATAAATATATAGGATTAAGCGGAAGGAGAATGAGATAGAATACATTGACATGTTGCCATGGTAACCGTTGTTATTTGAGATCGAATACACTAAACGGGAAGTGAAAAATGAAAAAAATATTACTGAATTAATTATTTATATTTATATATATATATATATATATTTTTCTATATATATATATTCTTCTCTATATATATATATATATATATATATAATTTTAATCTTGGTAAAATTATTATAAAATAAATATACCTTATAATTATCCCACTCCTGATACTCTATATTCATCTCATTCACTCGTACGTCACTTTTCTGAAGCCGTGTGTAAATTGCACACACACGCACTTTTTTTAATTGCGAAATGCATTTAGGCATACCACCTATATACATACAGGTAGTTAAGTGAGAAGAAAAGGGGCTAGAAACGCCAATACTATGTACCCACTAAAACCCAACAGAACTCCCCCGTCTTAATAGGGTGTCGCAGACTCGCTTACGCACTCAAGCAGACCACAACAACCACGGGATTGCTGCAAGGTCCACTCTGCTATCAGAGAAGTACCAGAAGCAACCCGCATGGCACACCGCCTATCGAGGTGGGCCGCTCCCAGTGCGTTTTTTTGCATCGCGCCCAGCTTGATTGCCGGACTAATGACCCCTCCCCCCACCACGACAGGGTCACATTGAACAAGTAAAATTAGTGGAACACATTGGGGGGAGAAAACTTAGACCTTAGATTTAGTGTCACTGCTAAAGCTTTACCCTAAATACTAATATATAAAGCTGAAGAGTTTGTTTGGTTGTATGTTTGTTTTTGGTTTGAACACGCTAATCTTTAAAACTACTCGTACTAGTCCGATTCAAAAACTTATATATTATATAAGTTTTTAAGACAAACAAAGACAAATTTATACCACGGGAATCGTATATTTTTCTGTAATACAAAGAAGCCTATTTATTATTCTGATGTATGAACTATAATGTTGTAAAGTTTCATTAAAACCCAATCAGTAGTTTTTGTGTACTAAGCTATATAAGTTACTATAGTTTTTAAACTATCCCACGGGAACTCTTTAATTTTCCGGGATGAAAAGTATTTAAAATGTTGACCGGGGATATAAGGTACCACCATGCAAAATTTCATTGAAATCAGGCCAACAGTTTCGGAGATTAGCCTGTACAAACAGACTGAAAAACAAAAAAAAATGAAAAAAATCTGGATTTGTTCTATTTCTCTTCTTACACCCCCCTGAATCAGTTATTAGCAATTTTTTTTCTATGTACAGACATTCGATCTCTACAGTTTTCTTATAGTATAGACGTATTAACATAACATAAAACCAAAGAGTTTTTTTTGTACATTGAACGCAGGCGTAGACGCGGCTTCTGCTAGTATATAAATAATGTAATGTAGCTTCACATTGTAAAAAGCATAAATAGTAGCGGTTCAAGCACCACTTTTCCAAACTAGGGCATACATTTTTATAACAAAAATAAATTTGTACAGTGCCGAGATAAATACAACCTTACTAGATAATATCTTGACTAGGCAGTGGTAGCCCAGTGGTATCGCGCTCGCTTGGGAAACCGAGTGAAGGGAGTTCAAATCCCGGGTCTGGCACCTCTGATATTTTCATGTGCGAATCATTTCCAACATGATTACCACTTGTCTTAACGGTGAAGGAAAACATCGTGGGGAAACCTGTATGTCTGAAAAAACCTAGCAAGTTTTCAAAAGACATATGAAGTCCGCCAACCCGCACTTAGCCAGTGTTTAGTGTTAGTTACGTATATCATACAACGCTAATAACACGGTAATGTAATGCATATAATTATTACCGTGCTAATAACAACTTAATATGTAAGAGAAAAATCTATCCAGTTTTTTGATGCTAAAAGAGAAAATTTGAATTGGGCTATACAGAAATACTTCATGGTCTGTTTAAAACGAAAGCACGGAATCCAAAACTATCACGTAGAACCATTATCCTAATTTTTCCAGACTCCCTTCTGTTATACTCCTTACAAAGAGGTAAAGTTATTTCTCATAATATTTTAATGTTGATTTTTTTGTAATGCATATGGTTTTTTACGACTAACCAATCAAATTTGATAGCTATATCAAATTGCATTACTTAGTTTTGTGTATATATACATGTATATAGAGAAAAAACCATGTACTTATAAGTTTGTCAATAAATCTAATAGTGAATCAATTTTAAAATACTACTGATTATTATCGTTATAATTAAAAACCTTGCAAGTGCATGTATGTATGTCAAATGACAGTACATCAATTTGGTACCAGTAGGCTGATATGACGAGGGAGCCAACAGGTGCATAGTGAGACTTTAATCTAGTATAGTATTATATGATCTGTGCTACTGGTAAGCAAATTAAAGGTATTATACTAAATACTTTCTTAGATTTACGCGAATATTTGACATTTTAAATAAAACTATCTATTCGGATTTTTTCACGGATTTATATTGATTTTTGGTTTCCGACGTTTCGAATGCTTTACTTAATGCTTTGTTAAGCTTAGTGCTTGCAATCATGGTCACGGGTGAGACTTAGGCTTAAGATGTCTCAAAGGCAATATATAGTTGTTAAAGACACACACATTTTTTTGATAAAATAACAAAATGAATTCAACAAATTCAAAAATGGCATCAAAACTTATTAAAATTATAAAAATGTTTAAAATTAAAATTAACAAATATTGTGAGGTACTTTAATGCCTGGAACAACTAAATAATGCTTTTGAGACATCTTAAACCTTAGTCCGTGGTCGTGATTGCTGTAAGGTATTATACTGGTTAATTAACCAAGTACCATACGTCAAAATTGGTTCTGAAGTTCTTACGTCTTATTACGTGTTACTGTTAATGAAGTACATATACATTTTTAATAAAACATGTAATCGAGCATCGACTCCAAACATAGCTAGCTATAGCTATTGATATTTTGCGTTTAGTTGTAATATTTTTTCTATGCATTAACATTGTCTACAAAAAATCTGTATTAGGGGTGTCTGCTCTCTACCGATATCGACACAATATATGTGCTCAAGGGCAATTTTTACATCCAACGCTCAGCCGTGATCTGCAAATAAACCAGGGACAGCCAATTGTATACTCGTAAGTCGATTGCTTCCTTTTGATAAACAGTTTTTTTATATTACATCACACAACCTTTCTAATAGAAAATACGTATAAGTACATGTGTGTATATGTATAGTGTATAACTATTTAAAAAATATTAATACTATATATCAATCATATAAAGATTGATTTATATTGTATTAGCATTACCCGCGACTTCATCCACTAGTTCATTTATGTGTAACCAAAACATCTCACCTTTGTGTCTCTCGTGTTAGCAAAAATGTAGGACTTTCATATAAACCAAAGAAAGCCTTTAAGGGCTTCCCCTTATAATGGTTCTCTCGCAAGATTTCTTTTTAGCTGACGTCTTCTACCTAATAACTACCAAATTTCAGCGTCAAAGATAAAGTGGTTTTTCCAAATTCCGTGATTAATTAGCGAATGATTTTCGCGTAATGCCATACCAGACAAACAAAAAATCTTAAAATTCTTTATTTGCCTTCTTTATCGATAACAATAAGATTTTTCAAAAAAATATTCGATTCAGCCATCGGCCACTAAACGTCCCATCAAAATCAATTCAGCCGTTTCGGAGATTAGCCAGAAAAAACAGACAGGCATACAGATAGACAGATAGACAAAAATTTTAAAAGTTGTGTTTTTCTTATAACTAGGTACCGTGTATAATTTCATATGCATTTAGACGACACAAAAGCTCTGATTTTGACATTACAAGCAGACATTTCAATTTTATTTATCTGTATAGATATCGATTGATGTTGCAGCTATATCTATTAATATCGCTATATCAATTACTACCACTACCAGCTTTTATGTAAATGTTAAAAGCTTTCGCTATTAACTCGACTACATTCAAAGTTACGAAACTTGCAAGTTAAAACTTTTTTAATTAAATTTTAAAATTCTTCCGATTATAAAAATAAAAATAAATAAATAAATATGTTGGGACATTAACACACAGCACCATCTAGTTCCATGGTAAGCTACGAGGCTTGTGTTATGGATACCAGATAGTTGATACACTACACATATATAACTTTAAATACATACATATTATAAATATAAACACCCATGACTGGAGTACAAACCTTCGTCGTCACACAAATGAATGCCCCCAGCGGGACTCGAACCCACGACCGCCGGCACAGAAAGTAGGGCCACTACAAACTGAGCCAAACGTGTCGTCAAGTCATTATAATATGGATGTCTTCAAGGCAAGAGCGAATAGGTGGCTACTGAATTAGTGCGACTTACCATCTACGACTGTGTTACCACTTACCACCAGGTGGAACGTAGTCAAGCACTAACTCAGAATAGTATAAAAAAAAATAACCTATCTGAAAAAATTTAATACACTAAATTGGAATTTTATCAATATTTTTTTATAAAAAGTGTTTCAATATACAAAAATGCGGTCAAGACATATCTGACGTAAACTATCAAAGTACTTATTCTTAGGAATATATAATATAATTAGTTATATTAGACTAGCAAAACCCGCGGCTTTTCATACAAGCGTTCGTCGCCTATTTTACCTCCTTATATAATGTAATTTTTTAACGTTTGAAGAGCATTAATACCAAGTATTAAATAATTTTTTGGGTTGTATTATAACGTATTTTCCCGAGGGATAGAGATAATCTCCCGCGGTAAAAAGTAGCCTATGTCGCCCTCCAACTATCTCCACAAAAAAAATCATACCTATCCGCGACTCTGTTTCTTCGTGAAAAGAGGACAAACAAACAAACACACTTTCTCATTTTTAATATTTGAATGGATTTTTTAATACATGTTTATAATTAGCAATTGCTCGCAACTTTATCTGCGTACGTACAATTTTAATTAAATTTTAAGACACATTTAGCTGTACAAGTCTCAGGGAAAGATTTCTACGTCGCATATCAATTTGTAATTTCGCTTAATCTTGATAAAATTAAATTGAATTAATATTAGAAAAATATCATCCATTTCATTATTCTTTTTCATTAAAACAAACAAAATATATGCCTCTACATCATTTTTTATATTTCTTCACTACAAAAGCGTCCGTCACAGTTATAATGTTGATACATATTAATGAGAAAATAATACAAATATAAAGATTTCTTTAATGAACTTTTCTAGTGGGCGTGAATACTCGTAGTTAGTATAAAAATGTTCAATAACAAGACCAATTATGATAAAAATTAAAACGGATTTATTTTTTATTTCAGTTAGAACCACACCACGCCTACATAAATAATTCTCGCAATATACATATAAAATATACAGTTTTATGTTTATTAAGAAATTTAACTCGTTAGAACTAAATTACTTTAGCGATAACATTGTAATCGTATATTTTCTCGTAATGTAGATGTAACCACCGATGCGTACTGCGTTCAAAACGTTTTCCGATTTGCAAGGACTTTGACGAATAGCGACTTAGAAAACTCTGATCCAATTTAGGTACCGATCTTGTGACTATCCCTTGGGAGACGCAGTTTTATTCATGAAACGAATCTTAGCGGGCGAAAGGAAATACGGTTCCGTTGAAATACATGATTTATTTACAGAATAAGGTGCACTCGAGGAAGATTTTCTTAAAACAAAATAATTTAAAATATTCTACAGTCCAATTATACTGACTTGTTATCACATATTTGTACAATAATTATATTACCTACTATATTACAACGTACAATCTTTCTATACATACATATAATAAAATAGCAGATCAATAAAACCCCAAAACAATAGTTGTTGATTTTTTTTGTCTGTTCGTCTATATATCTGTGTGCATTTCACGTAAAAAGTACTAAATGGGTTTTAACTAAATTTTGTGTAGTAATAACCTACTACTCAGTCCAACACTTAGTATACCTTTTACTATAGCGTAATATCTCATTCCCATGCGAAAAAAGTCTATTTAAATAAAGTATATATGTAATAGTATGTATAGCGATAATATAATATATAATATAATAGATAATAACGAGGCAATAGTTGCTCAGTGGTAACGCACTCGTTTGGGTAACCGAGTGAAGCTTATTCAAATCCCCGGTCTCGCACCTCTGATATTTTCATGTGCGAATCATTTCCAACATGATCACCACTTGTCTTACGGTGAAAGAAAACATCGTGAGGAAACCTGCATGTATGATATAACCTAACAAGTTTTCGAAAGACATGTGAAGTCCGTCAACCCGCATTTGGCCAGCGTGGTGGACTATGGCCTGATTCCCCTTATATGGAAAGGAGGCCCAGTGCTCAGCAGTGGGACCTCAAAAAGAGCTGAATACATACATACACATAGGTACACATACTATATGTATATATATTATTGATAAAAATATATAACCATTCATATATCCACGTTATAACATTACATTGTATAAAATGTTTACTTTAGTTAACTGTGAAACTTTGTGATTTACTCGAGCGTGGGTGATCGTTTTCGCTTCTAAGCGAGGTGTTTTACAAAAAATATTACTGTACGACGAGTTACAGAAACGGGTATTATCTCCGGGATTGAACTGAGCTTAAGCACGGTAAAACTTTCCGCGTAACCTAAACCTAAGTGTAATGCATCTTTTATAAAAGTATATAAACACGACAATTTTGTCAATTGATGATAAACATTAAAGACAGACAACTCGGCAGAAACTAACGAGTCCATTAACTCCTTTTGCCTTAAAAAATGTCTATTCCGTGAAATACAAAATATTACAAAGCTTTAAAATATTAAACTATTATTATTACGTTTTTTTTACTACACTATTATTAGTATGACGACACGTTTGACTCAGTTTTACCCTACTTGCTACGCCAGCGGTCACGGGTTCAAGTCCCGCTGGAGGAATTCATTTGTGTGATAAGCACGAATGTTTGTACTCTATTCATGGGTGTTTGTATTTATAATATGTATGTATTTAAAGTTATATATGTGTAGTGTATCAACTATCAGGTATCCATAGCACAAGTCTCGTAGCTTACCATGGAACTAGATGGTGCTGTATGTTAATGTCCCAACATATTTATATTTATTTGTTTTTTTAGAATGCGCTTATCTCGGGTTCTACTACGGGTAGAATTTTTTTGCAATAATTAACCAGTTGATAGCGAAAGATTATGATTATATACTATAAATATAATTAATGTTACATGTGAAAGTGGCGGAATGATAACCTCCTTTTTGAAGTTTTCAAATACACGCAAGGTAAATAGCACTCAAGTAACGCAATGACCATGCTGTGGAGAAAAATCACAAATAACTTTTTTGGGTCACGTCCTGTCATATCAGTTTTAACATAGTTGCCAGCTGCCGCAGTCACGAACTGGTAACTGTTAACTGTCAGACTCACGAGATGTTTATAAATGAATAGGTATAAACAAAGTTTTCCTTGCAGCAGTCACTGCATGTTAGTATTTGTCACACATTTATTGAAGGCGACAATCACAAATTTAAACCATTTATTAATTTACAACACACAAATAACAAAAATTATAATAAATAATGTAAAATTTTGCATGCATTTTTTTTATACTAACGAAAATTTCGCGTCACGCACGCACGCACACAAACACACACACACACACCCACACACACACCCACCCACACACCCACACACGCCCACGCCCACGCCCACACACACACACGCCCACACGCCCACACGCCCACACGCCACACACGCACACACGCTCACACGCACACACGGACACACACACACACACGCGCACACGCACGCGCACACGCACACGCACACGCACACACGCACACGCACACGCGCACGCGCACGCGCACGCGCACGCGCACGCGCACGCGCACACACACACACACACACACACACACACACACACACACACACACACACACACACACACACACACACACACACACACACACACACACACACACACACACACACACACACACACACACACACACACACACACACACACACACACACACACACACACACACACATACAAAAGTTACAATAAATACAACCGAATTGATTACCTCCTCAGTTTTGATGGTCGAAAAACAATAGTAACAAATGTTCTAATAGTTCTATGATAAGAATGTTCCTATCAGTTTGTTTGTATCTATCACGAATCTTAATCGAGCTTCTTTTAATAAGACATTAATGACTTGCAAGATTTGTGAATAATCAATTACCATCCCCGACTCTTCGTACCGCAAATGACGCGGAAGAAATATAAATAAAATATAGTCCCTGAAGCCTAATCAGCCAAACGCCTCAGAAAAATATCAAAAGAATAATTTAAAAATTCTTTAAAAGCTGAGCTCTAGTATAGTTTATCCATAAAGCTTTTGAATTGATATGTATTTAATATTAAAAATATATTTATTTTTTATAACTTTAAATCTTGCCTTGAAAATAATTAACTATATTTGAACTTTTTATTTATCCTGCAACGGCTGTTTAAAGTTATAGTGCTACTACGCTGGTTGTAAGTTTATTCCCAATCAGGTCGAATAGTCAAACGATCCTTTATAACACAAATATATTAGTAAATAAAATTAAAAAAAAAAGATTTCAATAGATATTAAATTCAGTAAAAATATATATACTTTAACCAAATAGACGTTAAAAAATTACAATGTTATTATATTAAAACTGACTCAAATTAAATTTACAATAATACGCTTGAGTTTTATAATTTCATTATCATGAAACGCCTGGCAGGA
Source organism: Brenthis hecate (assembly GCA_951806755.1). Classification (NCBI taxonomy): domain Eukaryota; kingdom Metazoa; phylum Arthropoda; class Insecta; order Lepidoptera; family Nymphalidae; genus Brenthis; species Brenthis hecate. The sequence goes on from OX638267.1 coordinate 516,960, forward strand.
TATATTCCGTGTTTATTGGAGAGCCTGAAGTAATTAATTCGCCAAGGGATTTTATTTAGCGAAAACTCAATTTCAATTGCAAACATAATGAAGGCACTTCATACGGCCGCATCGCCGCTAATGGTTATTTTCTGTCTGATATAAGTGATACATTAATATAGAATCATTGAGCTGAATAATTTTGTTTTATCTAAGCTCCGTTTACTTATTTGTTATATTATACATATACTTTATTATTATAATTCATTAACAAAACAGTGATAGCTGATTGGTAACGTGCTCGCCTGGAAAACCAGCTGAAGCCAAAAAGCCAAGGGTTCTCAAATCTCCTACCTCTGACATTTTAATGTGCAAATTATTTTATACAAGCTTTAGAACGAAGGAAGTCGCCAGTTCACACTTGGCGTGCGTGGTAGACTATGGTCTGATGCCGTCGCATAGAGAACAGCCAGCAGTGTTTAGTCCGGAGCTTTTTATATTTACTGATTTTATATTTATTATATCAGACTAAGGATATGGTCGCTAAGCTACGATGGGACACGCAACGAGGTCACGTTAAATAATTCGAAACTAAATAAAACATGGGCGAAACACAAACTATAGCTGCCATTATAATAAATACATCGTCTATACGTTACGAACCATTCTCATAATCAAATTGTAAATTAAAAACTTACTCTGATACATACGAGTATAACAGAAGCAATTAGTTTTTAAATGTAATATTTTTATAATATTTCAAACCAACCTCCTCAATTCATCGGATTGATATTTTATATTGTTTTCGTTTGCAAACCGATTATAACGATTTGTTTATATTGAAAACGAGGGTGGTTCTTGCTTAATGTGTATAAAAACTTAAAAAAAAAAAAATAACCGACTTCCAGGCACTAAAATGTAAAAAATAACTAAACGGGGGTTTTCATTTAGAATAGATACCTAATCAGATATTTTTGAAGTCGGTGCCAGCCGACGCATAGGAAATCTAATATATTTTGATACGTAAAATACATTTTACCTAATAGATATTCATATCTTAAAATATTGTCCGCTGGCACCGACTTCGAAAATATCTAATTAGGTATCTATTCTAAATGAAAACCCCCGTTTAGTTATTTTTTACATTTTAGTGCCTGGAAGTCAGGTTTTTTTTTTTGTTTTAATTTTTATATTTTTAGTGTAGACGTAATAAGCAGGTACTTTGTAGGAAGAAAGTTTTTAATAACATATTCAATTAAACAATTTGTTTAAAAAAATATTTATTGTAGATTTTTTTGAAAACCGCTCGACCGATTTCGATAAAATTTATATGGGACTACCTGGGAAGTATACCCTTTCAAACAAAACCAAAATTTTCCAAATCGGTACAGGCGTCTTCGCATAATCGGTGAACATACATAAAAAAAAAAGATTCCAATGAATTGAGAACCTCCTCGTTTTTGGAAGTCGGTTAAAAGAAAGGTTAAAAGGTTTAAAAGAAATACACAAGAGTGGCATATTTACTTTTTATTTAGTTTTGAGATGTACTTAATATTTGTGTTAAAAGTCATCTATATACTATAATAAAGCAGTAAGTTTATAATTTTTTTACAAACAATGACATGTATTATGTAGACAATATAGACCCCAAAACAATAGTTATTAAAAAAATTGTCTGTTTGTCTGTATACATACATACTTGTAACAGAAAAGTCTTCAATAGTGTATATCTAGCTCCTAAGGTACACTCGTAATACCTATAATAAAACTAACTTAGTCGAATCGATGTGATTTTAACTAAATTTTGTGTAATGATAACTTATTACTCGGCTCGATATTTACCTTTTACTAAAGGAAAAAATTTCAATCCCACGGGAAAATACAATAACTGGTTCTATCGAGTCATCCTAAGAAATTTATATAGCTAACGTTGGCTAAACATTAAGAGATACATCAAAACAATGTACGAGAAAATTGTAAGTCTTAAAAAGGTCTACAGAAAAGTCTGTAATAGTATATGTCTATCTCCTAAGGTACACTCGCAATAACTATTTTTATTATATACTAGCGGCTCACCCTCGCTTCGCTCGGGTTCGTCGCTAGGTACGTTTTAAATAGATATAAATAGTTATTAGCCAGCGTTAGCCATATAAATTTAATTGTTTTTTGATAATAATATTAACAAATATTGACATTAATATTTCTAACGTCACTCAATTGTTTTACCTTCCCGGAACCTCTCCACTAACACTTAAACTTTATGGTATGGTATTAAAGTTCAAATTGACTTTTAAGTATTATTACGAATCTTTTGTATGGGAGTATAGAAAAGAGTTGTTTTTAGACTTTTCAGGCAATTTTTTAATTTTTTCTCTCCGTAGGAACCATCCTCGTACTTCAAGGAATATTATAAAAAAAGAATTAGCGAAATCGGTTCATTTTTATATTATAGATTGAAGGCAATGACGCGACTCACTGACTGACTGGCTTATTAACATTCAGCCCCAGCCGATGATGATAGACCAACAGCACAAAAAAAAGCAGCTTTATATATCCATACTAATATTAAATGCAAAAGTATCTCTGTCTGTCTGTTTTTCCGTCACCTTTTCATGCTTAATCCGCTGAACCGATTTAGATGAAATTTGGTATGGAAATATTTTAAGACCCTGGTAGTGACATATACTACATTTCATTCCGGAAAACATATCATATAATATAAGCAATAATTTCTCAAGTAAGGGATATATATTTATTTTTATAATACTTTAATACCTTACTATATCTATGTATGTACATTGTACATATATATAGTCTGTTCTATACTTACCATTAAAACGTACCAAATAAACTTACGATATAAGTAAAATACATAAATTTATGTTTGCAAAATGCATATGAGGTGACTCAGTATAAAAACCAGAACTAAAACTCAACAGAACCTTTCCGTCTCTATCTTACTGGAATCATAGTGAATTCCAGTAAGATAGACGTAAAGGTTCTGTTGTGTGTACGGAAAAAAATTATAAACTATATATAAATAACCTACTTGAGGATAGTTATATAGTTTAAATGATCTAACTGCCTCGATGGTGTAGTGGCTAGCATGTACGGCTGCACACCCGGAGGTCCTGGGTTCGAGTCCCGGGTCGGGCCAAGTTTAGTTATTGTGTCTTTCAGTAACAGCCCGGAGTTGGGAAGTTGGCGGTGTTTCACCCCCGTGCCTCGGAGAGCAGCTAAAGCCGTCGGTCCTGCGCCTTAGCTCTCACTGGTCGTGTCGAGCAGTCGTCCCACCAGAGTATGTGAGTGACAGGAATAGAGAGTGCACTTGTGTCTGCGCGTACACTTGTGCACTATAATATCTCCTGCGCAGTTGGCTAGTCTCAATGAGATTGGCCGCCGTGGCCGGAATCGGTCAGGAGAGAACATCAGTTTAAATGATAATAATAGAAAATAAAAGAACATAATTATAATAGATTTTTTTTAATATTTCATAACTAATTTAACTAAAATATTTTTCAAGATAAATGTGGTACTTATTTTAAAATACTTTATTTATATGCCTTATAAATATCATTTAAAAATAAATAAATGTGTTTATCAAATATTATATGTAGACAATCATCGAAAAAGCTCAGTCAAAACACCATTTTTTTCCATGATGATAAAATTTCCCTTTGTATCCTTGTATGATTTTTTATTTCTACATATTTGGACGTTGAATTCGGCACAATTTCATTTCATAGCAGCGACAGTAAATAGAGATTCTATAAAAATACAATATGTCCATTAACTTCGTTTCAATTTTTTTACTTCTTTTTGTTTCTATTTTCTGTTTGTACGGTCCATATTTAAATTAGAACATTATTTTTATCTGCTTCGACAATTATTGGAGACGTGTTTAGGTACTAAAAAAACAGTTTCCTAGTGGTTAATATTATTATTATAAGAAAAAGCTGCCACAAAGTCCTTTACGTCCAGCGGTTTGGCCTATGTTAGAGGTGGTGTTGAAGAAGCAGTTTCCAAACAATTTTATAAATTACTAATTACTGTCCGCGGCTTCTCTCTCATAGGCGGGGTGGAGGTATAAGGTATTAGCCATCATGCAATGTAGGTCCTTGCCAAAAAAAATTTAAATGTTTACCCGTTAACATTTACATTACCATAGGCAACCGAGGGTAAGATTTGAAGCACAGATAGATTTAGAGGAAAATTTATATTTCTTTATCTGATCATTCTGATGATGATTATCATTAGAATGATGAGATATAAAAATCTTATATGTCGTTTAGACTTAAAATAAAACTAATTGAACGAATAAACTACTACTTTTATTGCTTAAAACCTAAAAAAAAACCATAATTTATATTACAGAATATACTTATTTGCAAAATAATAAGTCTTATTGAAGTATATAAAAACTTTTAAAGGTTGAAGTTTTGTTAAAAATATACAAAATCTTCAGAAACATTTTAAGCTCGACACATAAATGTGTAGATGTCGAAAACATTTTGCGAACAAGTTAAAGCATTCGAACACCACAAAATGTGACAAGATCTGCTAAAGTTAACGCCCTTTGTGAACATATTTGTCACGAATTCGAAGGGAGAGGGAATCCAATAACACAGTCTCGAACCAGAACATTAAACCTGACCTATGGCTGAGGAATGAGGGACTATGTATTGACAAAAGAATCGAAGCTACTCGTATATGGCACTGAACATTCAAGTGTATATAAAAATGTTTTTTAGAATGTACGGCTTGACGAACGAGGCAAAAATTTAATATACGAGTACAATCGATCGATTCAAGGTCTCTAGTCTCACTAGATCTAGACGAGGTAAAAGCAATTGTGTACCGCCCTCGTTTCGAACATGTTCGCCGCTAAGTATATTTTTGACCCTGACTAACATCCCTCTGGAACTAAGAAGTAGTATGTGTCAAATTACAATAATCACATCGTTGATCATGATCGTTTTAATTTAGAAATTTGAAACTAATTGTCTCCAGCATGACTAATTCATCTGTTATTAATTAATAAAAGTACAAATAATAGAATTAACCATCATTCGTATGGTTTTTCCTATAAAATATAATTCGCGTCTTCTTAGAGCATAAAAAATACTAGCGGCTCACCCTCGCTTCACTCGGGTTCACCTCTAGAAAAGCACAAATATTTTTCCTGGATAAAAAGTAACCTGTTGTTTAAACGGCAAAATAAGGTATCAGCATGCCAAATTTAACTAAATTAGGTGCATAAGTTGCTGTGTACTAAGCTGTATAAATTACTATAGTTTTTTAACTATCCCACGGGAACTCTTAAATTTTCCGGGATGAAAAGTATCTAAAATGTTGACCGGGGATATAAGGTACCACCATACAAAATTTCATTTAAATCGGTCCAACATTTTCAGATATTAGCCCAGACATACAGACAAGCAGACAAATAAACAAACAGAGAAACAAAAAATTCGAAAAAGATCTGAATTTGTTCTGTTTCACTTCTTACATTCCCCTGACTCGGTTTTAAGCATTTTTTCTCTATGTACAGACATTCGATCTCTACAGTTTTATTATATGTATAGATAAGATCATTACTGCTACGTTCTTTATTTATCAAAAAGAAACGACATTTTAGATGTTTGTGTTTGTTCATTTAATTTCCAATACCATGGCGGTAATTAAATAAACTTAAACTAATATTTACAGCCAAAAATATAAGTTACCTAGATAGGATCTCGCTTATAATACAAGCTTATATAAGCAGTAGATTTATAAGTCTGTAAGATCTTATCATTACGATTTTAACGAAAAAATAAGGAATGCCATAGATATATTGACTTTTACCATGTTTCGATTAGTTTCACTTGCAACTAACCAATTTAATAAATATAAGTAATTATCTCGAAAATACAGATTTGTATACTATGTGAAACCCGAATAATAAAAGGTAAATAATTAATAGGATTTTTAGTTGCTTCTAGTAAAACCTATATATTAATTACTAGCGACTCACCCTCGCTTCCCTCGGTTTCGTCCCTAGGTACGTTTTTTTTTTGTGCGGAACCCTAATTCTTTTTCTAAAATAAAAGTAGCCTTTGTTACTCCCTATAACATCAGCTATCTTCCAGTCAAAGTCCCGTCATAGTCAGTCCAGCCGTTTTAGAGATTATCCGGAACAAATAGAAAGACAAACAGACAGTTGGACAGGCAAAAAATTTAAAAATAGTGTTTTTCATATAAGTACCGTATATAATTTCATATGCATTTAGTAAACGCTGTTATTTTGACATTACAATTAGACACTTCAATTTTATTTATCTGTATAGATATTATTATTAGACTCGTTTTGCTCTTTATGACGAGTTTCATATACTCGTAAATACATATACATGCACCATAAATAATGTAATGGACTGAAAGCGTATTTTTTTGATTTTCAACCAGTATTTTCGACCACCAGACCAGCACCACTTATTGTATTTGGAAAAGAAATGATTTAAATCTACTGAAAGGGTAAAGGAAATGAAGTTGTAAGTCGCTCAAGTTTGGCTGACCCAGCTATAAACACTTATTAAGTTTCCGCAAGTAAATGTTTGTTTTTTTAAACTATGTTTGTTTTTATTTTTAATAAAATAACTTATACCTACTAGTTAAAATAAATGACTAGTTATTGGCTTCTTATAAATTGCGATATGTTTTATTAAATTTTTGATATGGATTTTAAGTATCTTTATTGGAAAAACTCAACACAATTATTTTACAATATCTTATCACTCAATTCTGGTTCATTGTACTATGAAATTTGTTTGATAAATTTAAACGGTTCCCTTTAATATGGTCATAGTAACTGTGAATAGAGGTAAACTTTGCAGCACTCTCAAGTTCAAACTATCTGTTGTACTTTACAAAGAAGGTTAATGTATAAATTATGTTTTAAGCACTAAATAAGTGGTCTATAACGAATGACAAGTTTTACATATTGCTTATAAATATAATAAGATAAAATATTTATTAGATAATATGTGTGTGCGCGAAAGCAAATGTATTTATTTTCTTTACTCTCAAAGTTGGATGCGATGACAACTCGATATGACTGGTAGGAGGCTAGGAGCTGAGGCGCGATATTGACTTTTAATACTCCCTTCTCCCGCCTTTGGACTCAAGCCCCAGGAGACTCAGAAAGAGTTTCAGAATCTGAAACCATACATGCAAACGAACAATTAACGAAGTAAATAGTTCAAGTACATAGTACATGAATGTGTGTTATTCTTTTTTTTTTAATAAAGGTTGCCACTGCAAAATATCGAATGTTAAGAATTATACTACAGTTTTTTATTGAAAACTAATTGTGAATATTTCCCAAACCATGTAAAGAAGAATCAACTCTGCAACAGCAAAATAATACCGACCCTGCCCAATCCGCTTAGCGGTTCTTCGAGAGAGACTATTCAGCTTGTATACATCGGCTCAATATTTTCTGTTAAAATGGCAAATTTGGACATCCTTTGTGGATAAATTGAGTGAACTCCAACAATATAAAACAAAATAAACTCGGCATAACGAAATCAAGAAACATTTTCATTTGCCTGCTCGAGTTTTGCGTGAAGGATTTTATTTATATTTTTAGTATCTTCACAGTGAAATATAAATTTAAATTACTTAAACATTCAAGCAAATAAATGGGCTAATTCGTGTTTTAAGGCCGTGTTTTGTAGTCTTAAGTTGATATACAAGTGTTAGCCGTCCAGTTTATTTGAGGGGTTATATAAAATTTGCCAAAATCGAAAGATAGGCCCACATATAGCATTTGTTATTAAGAAGAAATTTAAACCTGAAAGAAATAATTTTTCAATGTCTAACGAACTTTGAGCATTTGATATCCTCGATATACGACGTGTAACATCGCCGATACTAACTTCGGACTCCAAGCGAGCATAAATTGGGAAAGTAACGCGATGCGCCGCAAACAAGCCTCTGGATTTGCTCTCAATAAAACTGACAATTTGTCAACATGAAAAACTTCGCAACACAGAAATATCAAGTAAATATTTTTCAGAAGTTACTTAAAGGTTATAAATGTTATGTTATTTTTCACTTAACTCATGATATTTAAGTAGCTTAATCCTGCGGTTCTACTGGGTATTAATTCATTATTGTTATGAGCTGAGATTTGTAGAATCAAAATTACCCGTTGGTTACATTTAACACTCAGTCTTAATACTTACACAGAATTGAATTTCGCTCTCTCTCTGTCTCTCTTTCTACCCTCTCCCTCTTTCTCTATCTCTCTTGCTGTCTCTTTCTCTATCATCAATATGATTATTTCGATTCATTATTAATATGTCCATATCAAGTATACAAGAAGTATTAGATATCCTTGGGGCAAATACACACTTATAAGATATTCATAGGGCATATAGACATAACAAAGTAAAAACTTTATGCGATTATACGTACAACAGGAAATTCAAGCTGCACCTTTGAATGATATAGACAAACACCTTCCTCAATAAAGGGCGATCTAAATCAAAGCAAACTTTTCATTGCAAGCGGACTTTTCCTAAGATCAACACGTTTAAACTTCGAACAAACAAACAAACTCGGAATGATATGATTATTTATGTTAATGTGTATCATTATTATAAACATTTATTATTATTTCAATTACTTATTTATATAGCTTTTATCATAATACGAATACTAGTAACAATACTAGAAAGAAGGTAAATATACCAATTAAATAAAAAAAATATGATATTTTAAAAATATCATATGACTTAACTTTCGATAAAAACAAACTCTAAATGTAAGCTAAAATGTATAATTTAAAATTTTAAATACATCTTAAAATATATTGTTCACACTAATTATTTTTCAATTGGCTTCTCATTTAAAAACATATAATTAAAAATATTTCCTTAGCTCCACTTTGGTTACAAACTAAATTACACACACACACATATATATATATATATATATATATATATATATATATATATATATATATATATATATATATATATATATATATATATATATATATATAATACTTTAATCTACATTATTAACACTTTTCTCACTAACTGTCTGACTAATTGTACTAAATTCGTCAATTCGGATGTATATTTTTTTTATGTAAAGTTGTGCTAAGCAATAAATAGCGTGACACATTCTAAGCCTAGTTTTTAAAAAAGAATGATTATTTTAATAGGTCTTTAATATTACAAGTGTAGGATAATACTATCAAAGTGATTCGAACTCGATATATATTGTTAGTTTAAACGTAATTGTTTTATTGTTAATAATAACAATTTACAATATGAAAGTAGCCTTACATCAATTTTCGTACAGACGCTCGTTAGGTTTTATAGTTATGACTTACTTGTCATTACAAAAGCCGTTACGCCTATCTCTGTCCGAACCCGAGAATTTTCCGCAAAATCCACGTAAAATTCATATCTTCGATTAAAGATTTCGTCCTTCAATATTGGACGATCGTAATATTTTAACGACCCAACCTTAGGATGTTTTTGTTTTCATATTTCTTCTTCTCTCTATATCTTATTTTTATATCTATCACAACTTTTATTTTTAATATGAGTTGACAAATTTTATACCAGCTGTTATATACGTTTATATTAAATTTTCCTGATAATATATTTAATTTGTACATGTATGTTTAAGCGTATACTTGTGATCTATAAGCAAAGTTCAAAGTCAAATTCATTATAAATATTACACTGCATTTGCATTATAATTAGCATGTACGACTCCAGATCGTTACTTAGGAAGATGGCAGTGCCGGTTCTATACTTGTCCTCCTATAAAGAAATGCGTCTGTGATTGCGCACACGCTTGGTACTATATTAAATTCTGCGCATGTGTCTCGATGAAATTCGTCGCTCGTTCCCTCAAAGATGCAGGTTTCCTCACGACTTCCAACTTCCTTCACCATAAAGCAAGTGGTAATCATATTACAAATGATTCCCGCATGAAAATATCAGAGGTACGAAACCCGGGATTTGAACCCGCTTCATTCTGTTTCGCAAGCGAGCGCGGCTCCACTGGGCTACCACTGCCTAGTGAACTTTACTTAGAAGAAATTAAATATAATTTGATTTAAAAACCCCAACTCCATACTACTAAATCCTTCGTCAACTTGTTCCCATCATTTTAGTTCGCGTTTTATACAGTGGGGTTTTTCATTATATTTAAATTTATTTTTTTAACATCTTTTTAGTAGTAGCCTGTTAGACATCTAGAATTTTAGCTTACAATTTATTTTCCCAAATTACTTAAAATTATATAAGCGAAAACGTGTAACCGTAAAAAGACTAAATACTAAATGGAAAAGCGCAAATAATTCTAAAATAAAATCTAATATGTTTTGTAATAAAAAGAAAGTAAAAAAATAGCAACAGTACTTTGAGAACATTTCGAATATTTCAGTTAAAACAATTCATGGCCTGACCTCATAAAATTTTGCCTGAGTCAGGCAAAAGTGTGCCAGATAATATATCACGAGTTTATCACAAAATATCCAAAACAAAACCGAGTAAATCCTCACATACATAAAGTAAACGCACAACACAAATGGAAACCCCTTGCAAAAGGCTTGGTTCTGTAAAAATGTAAAACTTTCGTCTCCCCGAAAAGCGCCATAAACCTCGAAATAATAGTATTAAATTTTGTAACGCGCGTCAGTCAACTCGCTAAAATGGCCTAACATGTTTTATTCCATTGCACATAATATATATGTATAATCACATAATATATGTATGTACATATATAACGTATGCATATGTGATTTTTTTTAGTGAAAAATAATATAACGTAAATACTAAGTACTTAAAGATTTTAAAGTTGATATTAGATATTATTCACTAGCATCCCTAGCTAACTTTCAATTATTACAATACTTCTACCTGCAACTTTGCGTGATTTGCAGAAACTGATTTTATTTTCTCGGTATGATGGTCACCATAGTCTAGTAAAACCTCGTATATGTTGTTATTAGTATAGATAATGTTTGTTTTAGTACATATATGCTAAAAAGACTACTTCATAGTAAAATATTCCTAAATACTTTATTTATTTAGGTTTAATTATTTAAAAGCTAAACAAAAGTTATTTGTACCATAATATACAACTGAAAAGAATAAATAATCACCTTTACATACATAAAATACTTGATTTAAAAGAGTTTATTTACAATGAAAAAATATACTGTATAAAATAAACTACCATAATATCAAATTATGCCATTAATATTACATATTTTCCATTCTTATTAAACTTTTCCGAGGCAAATACTATTTTTAAACGACCTAAAATTATTATCAGTGGGTAAGGGTTGCGGTCAAGTAGATTTAAAGAGAAATTTTTGGCGGGCCTCGAGGATTGCTTGAGATATTGACATAGCCTTAGGGCATAGAGTCACTCTGGTCGAAATTACTCTTCTCACGAATACGGACGGAACAATGTTCAGCCAAAAGCGCCATGGGCAATACCGAAATGTTGCTATTACTTTATTTTTCTTATATTATTTAAAATATGCAAATTTAGATTAAGTTTATATTTTTCTTAAAACCAGATTGTAAACACAACAATAACAACAACAGCCTACATATTTAGCTACTTTTAATTCAAATTGTTACTGCAAAACGCGAAGTTCTAATAAAATTCATTGAGCTCTTTTCAAATAACATGTAAATAAATAAAACAAACAACCTAAGATACCATATTAGCAACCTTAAGACTAAAAATCTTAATATAAAAGAAAAGTGCATAGAATAACAATTAAATATATCTTACAAGTATTTTTGACTTTTGTTATATCATTTTTTTCACAAACAAACCTATAGGTATAATAATATGCACCTTTGATATTATTTTCTTCGATAATTTATAAATGCGTAGATGATTCTTAAATTGAGCTAGAAAAATAATCGAAATTATCTCTTTTCTCTAAATCGGTGAAACTTGATAAGGTTTAACTGTATGCTTAAACTATTAAAAACCTTATTTAAATTAAAATTACCAACGTAATATTTTCTCTTTCCGTAACAGCTGCGAATGTTGTTATTTTAATATGACACTTGAGTCTAGTAGCCTAATTCCACATTAAAATGTAATATAAGTAACACGTAAAAATGTTTTTCAATTTTAACATATTATTTTAAAGTTTACAAGCTTCGTCTATACCTTGTGCTTTTGAAAATATTTTATTGCTAACATTCATATTTGGCTATCCAGTGTTTATTATTTTATATTTTACTAGCGCCTTACCCTTGCTTCGCTCGGGTGCGCTCTTAGGTACGTTTTAAATGTTTTTGAGCGCAACCCTAATTCGATTTCTTAAATAAAAATAGCCTAAGTTACTCCTTATAAAATCAACTATCTGCCAGTGAAAGTGCCGCCAAAATCGGTCCAGCCTTTTCTGAGATTAGCCGGAACAAAGAGACAGTCAGAAAAAAATTAAAAATTGTGTTTTTCGTATAAATACCGTAAATAATTTCCTATGCATTTAGTAAAAAGCTGTTATTTTAACATTACAAACAGCCACTTCAATTTTATTTATCTGTATTGATTTATTTATTCCATTGTTATTAGTAGCTCGCTTTTACTACGCTTAAACCCTTAGTAAGTTTTTGGAACAGGTAGATACTTAATTAACTTTGCAATTGACTAATATCCTACGAGCACCACTAGATATATCAGGGCATACCCTTCCCCCTCCTGAGGTATGTATTCATTAAAATATCTATAAAAATTCTTTCACATTGAAATTTGGTCAAAAATGACGCCAATCGATAATTGTTGTATGAATTAAGCATCAACCAATAAACAAACTTGTTTATTTATTACTAGCAAATTTTGTGTCCCTAGGTACATTTTAAATAGAAAAAATAGTTATTGCGTGTGTAGCTTAGATATAAATTTTCTATTGTGGATTTTTCTATAGGCCTTTTTAAGACCTACAATTTTCTAGTATATTGTTTAGGTGTATCTCTGTTTTTAGCCAGCGTTAGTTATATAAATTTTTAGGAAGCCTCGGCTGAACCACTGTTTTCCCGTGGGAATAAAAGATTTTCCTGTAGTAAAACGTAACCTAAATGTTAACCCAAGTAATAAGTTCTTACTGCAAAAAAAAGTGAAAATCAATTTAGTACTTTTTGGGGTCTATATTCTGTACACAATACGTTCACTCATTTATTATTGTTCATTGTCTAAAAAAAAATATTTCATGTACAGATTTTTTTACAAAATAACAATACGTAATAACCAAATGTATATAGAATATTTGGTGGTACATATAAATAAAAGAAATATACAATACACCAAAGATATATAGATTTTATAGATTAAATAAGCTAAAAAACCTATAACAAATTTTTAAGTGAAGCTCACTTAAAATATTGATTTTAACATCATACATAAACTTTTATTACAAATAAAAGCACTATTAGCACAAGTTATTAAGATTACCTTTTTACCCTGACCCTTGCCCCGTCAGCATCGCTCATCTCAAACGGGAAGTAATTAAACTTGCTACTCAACTATTATCTGACTACTCCTTCAAGTCACGAACTTCATCTTGTCTCGAAATATTATATAATAAAACTCTTTCGTTGTAATTAATCCAACAATTTTTGGTAAGGCTTATTATTACTTGTTTATAGTAAGTTTTAACATAAAACGATTACAAAACGAAAGATTAAAATCATTCAGTCACAATTATAGACTTAAATAAAATAATTATAATAATATACCTACATATATATAATTTTATATATTTGATGGTGTACATATTATTTTCGTTTTAGCTAAAGTAAAATATAAGCTCAAAGCTCAAATTATGACAATATAATACACTCTCTATTCCAATAAATATATCAGCTGCGCTATCGACTAGGTTCCGTCAGATTGGCCGCCGTAAAAGTCAGTGAGATTATACAAGAAAAACAAATAATTTTGCGTGTTCAAAGCGTATAATTTTAAAATAATATGGATAGGTTTTGTCTAAAAATGTTATTGGTTTGGATTAAACTGTTACGCTTTACTTTCCTTAGGTGCTTATTTTTCGTATTCTACATAATTATATATGTAGTTCTTGTTTACACAAATACAGACATATAAAGTATTAGTTAATTATAAGTAAAATTACTTGTAACCTCTTTTATTTGATCAATCCAGCACTGTACATAATCGTGATTAGCAGCCTAAATAACTAAACCAAATAATACAATAAAACATATAGTTTTTGGAACTCATCGTAAACGTTATATATTTGTAAATAAAACAATTTAAAACTCCGTAAATCCGGAAACCCTTGGCCTTAAATAACAAGTCGTTTCACTCTATGGAGGATGAAAGTTATGGGCACTAAAGCTAATTACTAGTGAACATATAGTAAGCTACGAAACTAAGCGATAATTCAGAAAGCTTCGTTACGCCGTTGCGTCGGCTAATGAAAAGTTTTATCACACCTGATACGTGATGGGCTGAAATAGCTTAATTTAAACCCTATAGTTTCAATATCCCCTATCATAATTAAAGTGTATAGTCATAGTAAAGTATACTTTGTAAAGAGGATAGTGAACAATATTATTAGATTTTATTTCTACTTGAAATACTTATGTAGTCTAGCAAGCTGATGGTTAAAAAAATCTAGTTATTACTTTAGCAGTAGCTTAATCTATTGAGAAATGTTATTAAATTAAAAATAATAGTTCAAATAATAGTATCTAACTTACGAGTATATCAATATAGAGCAATTAATAGCAGACATCTGCAAGTCAAGAGCCACATGTCGTTGCAAGGGTACTCTCAAGCTGAATATATATTAGCTCATTTATGTAAATTTAGTTTGTCTTCATGAGAATAACGCGTCCTTTATTAATCCTAAATGTCGTCACTCAGCAATGTCTATTAAGCTGAAGTGTTTAAAAATACTTTTTTTTTACATTTTTAGTCACTTTTATTCATTTCACTGTTATTGTGTTTTTTTTTTTTTCAAATCAAAAAATATCATAATAATAACTGTATACTATAGGATGTATTCAGCCTTTTTTAAATTCCCACAGCTGGGGGTGGGCTTCCCTTCAGTACGAGGGGCATCAGGCCATAGTCCACCACGCTGGCCAAGTGAGGGTTGGCGGACTTCACATGTCTTTTGAAAACTTGCTAGGTTCTCTCAGACATACAGGTTTCCTCACGATGTTTTCCTTCGCCGTTAAAGCAAGTGGTAATCGTGTTGGAAATGATTCGCACATGAAAATATCAGAGGTGCGAGACCCGGGATTTGAATCCGATTCACTCAGTTTTCAAAGCAAGAGCGCTACCACTGGGCTACCACTGCCTTAATACTTACAATTGGATATTACAATATATTTAAATTACTCGAAAAAACTAACTTAGACGTCCGGTCCTACCTCGTAACCACCACATTTGATGATTCGTATCATTTAAATTAATTTACCCTCTTAAATGGCGTTATGGTTGATATTTAAACAATTAATATACACCGTATGGCAATGATATCTAGAGGAAACTGAGTTCCATTACGAGTCATACGAGATATTGTATGTTAAGTTGTCGTTGATAGCAAAGCATCGAGTTATAATTACGTACTCGTATGTCGTTAAAGTTAGCTGATAGCCCTTATAATTGTTAAACGTAACATATATAAAATCATACGTGTACTAATTTAAAAATGCGTTAAATCCTAGTTTTATTAAACTATTGAAGTGATGGATAATTGCCACAATGATTACACTAGAGAAAACAAGGAAAACTAATTAATATAATGCTATCTAAAAGTTTCAGAATCGTGCGAAAGCTAAGATAACGAGCATACCAATTAGTACAAGATTTCCATTAGTAATAAAGTTGGGGAAAATAGTTATAAGTGAATTTGCAACACTGGTATTGTCATTACGTCATATGATAATATACTATCCCGTTGTAATAAATAAAATAACCGAAAAGAATCCATAAGTTATAATGTGGCTATAATAAAAGTATTGTTTGACATTTTACAACGTATAATAATAACAGTGTAATTAAATAGTAGTTAAAATAGTATTATGAAAAGTAAATATATCAATATAATGTATCTATACTGATATAAAAAATGTGAAAGTGTGTTAAGTAGTTTGTTTGTTTGTCCTTCTTTCACACCGAAACAGAATGACGGATTGGCGTGATTTTTTTTCCGGAGATAGTTGGGGGGCTGGAGAGTGACATAGGCTAGTTATAGGCTGGAGAGTGACTTTTTATTGCAGGAGATTATCATTCCCACGGGAAAATACGGTATAATACAAAAAAATTAAGATCAGAATGACTTGAACCATGGTTTATTATTACTCTTAAACACTATTTTATTAATACTATTCAATACAATTAAATAAGTACGTATTTAAGCATATTTCAAAATTCATTCCATAAGGCGGTAAAATAGAGGATGAAAGTTTGTGTAAAACCTACCTTATTAGAGTTTTATTTTGTAGTTTTAGCACGAGCGAAACCACGGGCTCTATTAGAAATATAACAATAATTTGGGAAGTATTTGTTTTTGCTTGTGGTCGCCCGTTCCCAAGAGTATCACATTTAAACAAACAAAATCTTCAGCTATAGTTACTAAATAAACTATGAAGATTATATTATACATACGTTGTCTAACACTACGTGTTTTGGCTTAGATGCAAATTTACATATGTATATATGATTAGACGCTCAGTTTGTAGTGACTCTACTTGCTGTTCCAGCGATCGCTGGTTCGAGTCCCGATGGTGGCATTCATTTGTGTGATGAGCACGAATGTTTGTACTCCAGTCATGGGTGTTTATAATATGTTTGTATTTAAAGTTATGGTATGATGTTCTACTGACCGATTCCGGCCACGGCGGCAAATCTCATTGAGACTAACCAACTGCGCAGGAGATATTACAGTGCACAAGTGTACGCGCAGACACAACGTGCACTCTCTATTCCTGTCACTCTCATACTCCGGTGGGACGACTGCTCGACACAACCGGTGAGAGTTAAGGCGCAGGACAGGGGTAAAACACCGCCAACTTTCCAACTCCGAGCTGTTACTGAGGCTTACTATACAGAAAGACTCAATAACTAAACTTGGCCCGACCCGGGACTCGAACCCAGGACCTCCGGGTGTACAGCCGTACATGCTAGCCACTACACCACCGAGGCAGTAATTTATTTAAAGTTATTTATTTATTTAAAGTTATATATGTGTAGTGTATCAACTATCTGGTATCCATAGCACAAGCCTCGTAGCTTACCATGGAACTAGATGGTGTTGTGTGTTAATGTCCCAATATATAATATATATAAATAAACTACGCGAGCTGAGATGCACGTAAAAGCATGTCAATATATTTTTTTCTTTCTGCACTTGTTCTACTTATTCATATATACTCTTTTTATTCTTCAAATATGCCTCACATTCCACCGAGCGCACAAAATGCTTAAAAAGGGTAAACAGTTTTGTCTTCACTTATTAATAAAGATGTTCTGTTCCTATCACACCGGGCCTTTATCGAAAACTAATCTTGAAATATAAACAGAAGAAAATAAATAAAATAAAGAGGAAAACAAGTCTATACTTATCATAAAATTGTAACTAAGTCGAATCTGTACGTTAAATATTTTTTGGAAAATATAACATTAAATAGACATTAAATAGACATTATTATCGATACAGAGTCCGAATATATAGTTTTTAGAATTTTTGTCTGTCTGTCTGTCTGTTACCGCATCACGAGAAAACCACTGGACAGATTTTGATGAAATTTGGTATGATGATAGCTGGATATCCGGGTCAACATATAGGATACTTTTTACCTCGGGAAAATATCTCATTTCTGAGAAAAAAATACAAAAACTGCATTGTAAGAGTATACTAATATGTAAAACATAAGAATTTGGTTTTTGGTCATCTGAACGCGGGCGGAGCAGTGGGCAATGCTATTTTTATATAGGTCCATACTAAGAACATATTTAATCCATTGATTCACCCATTGAGAGGCAACGTATAGCTTTAACCGCTGAATCTAGAAACATTAATTTTACACAAGTCTTACTTAACGAAGGTGCTAAATAGATGTTTTATTACATTGTATGGAATTTGCATATTTTCAAAGTGAGTCCTCTGTTCGATTACTTATTAAAACCCTAATGAAATAGGAATTACATCGAACACTCAAAATACAGATTAAAAATTAAGGATAAAATTTACGTTAGATTTTGTATTTACAAACAATTGCTATGTATAAATTTAAATTCTTCATATGCTTACAGGAATACTATTGTCCATAATGTACATTTTCTTTTAAATATCTTTATAAAAACTATAGTTATATAACTGAATTTAATAAAGTATGACATCCATGACTATAAATTTCCTGGCATTTTTATTATCCCTTACCTGACTGAAAATCTAAGGAAAACCGATAGAGAATGCCACATTAGCATATTTATTAGTATCATCTTAGCAAGGTCCTTCGCCTTTAAGCCTATATCAATAACAAGGTGTGACTGCGCATTTTTATGTTAATATCATTTTATTTTATGCATACAGCGATAAAATTTTATTAGTTTCAAGCAGAAAGTGTTTGACTAATTATATCATTACAGCTTATAGCTTATATAGTTTAAATTTAGTTTATTGGATTATCCGTTTTTAATGTTTTGAATAAAGTTCTAAATATCTTTGTTGAGAGCGAAAAAAACGTGACTTTAAGATCGTCCTCCAATAGGTATTGTGACATCACTAAAACATATGAAATAGATACTAAGGAAAGACAGTTTAACATTGCTGTTTATTGGTCGCAATTCAAAACCATGGAAAGAGGAAATGAGTTATCACTTTGTATATAAATAATAGGTAGTAATAAGATATGGTTTCCCAATTTCAAACATACGTACGAAAATTATTCATAAATTCATTCCACAATACAATTTCAATATAAGCTATCTATAAAATAGATTATTAAAAGTGACTGCTGCATACAGAAAACTTATAATTATTCCATTCAGAGAGTTTACGAGCATTATTAAATTATATGAAATTCCTTTTATAAAATAGAATAGAGAATGCTTTCGTGCGCAAGGGAGGTCTCATCGGTAATATAGAAAAGATCATTGCAGTACAAAGTAATAGTATTACTATGTACGACCCGAGAATATTTCTTTCTTTTTTAATTTTATAATAACTCAACTCAGAGTAACTCAACTCATACAAGATAATACACGTATACCCTTCATAATATAATATTATATAACTATAATCATATGTAATAAGCTATTTCAGACTTATGACAATAAGAATTTTTAATAGTTAAATAACTATTACAGAAATAACTTGCAATATTTAGCGATATTTTAAAAATGAGTTGCATTCACTGTGTACATTGTAGAGTCATTGTAACATTAACGAATACAGCCACTGACTGAATTTATTTCCGACTTTTACAAACGGTATCGATACCGTATCCTGTTCGCTTAGTCGTGTAATTTTGAGCACGTTGAAGAGATGGCCGCATGCAAATATAATTGCAGAGAACGTACAACGGACGAGCGTGCATTAGCCACGCTTTGTGGGGAAATGAGTCGGTCTATTTCACACCGTTCAACGAATTAGCTTCCACAGTCTGAACCCAGTCTGATTCTAAGTCACAAACACCTCAAATTGGGCCCTTTGTTCCGCAAAATGTCGTCGACAGTTAAATGCTGAAAATAAGGTTTAATCTTCAAATAGACATCTCAAACTGAATATTAGTATCAAATCCAGAGTATGCTACTACTTTCATTTTGCCAATATATTATAACCAGTAAAATATGAAGGTTTCTAGTAGACATAATTAGTGTAGGTACATAAATGCAGGTAACATCTATTACCTGAAAATTAATTAAAACTTGATAAATGTGGTGTGTGTTATAAATATCGTATAAATTAACTCTCTTACTCCTTTTTTGGTTAACAAATAACAATTAATATTATTGTTATATACAAACCGTTCACATAACGCTTGCGACAAATTGATGCCATTTGCAACAGTCTCTGACAGTGGGCATCTAAATTGGGGCTCGTTTCACTGAAGTGAAAATTTATCCGGCAATATCAAAAACGCTTCAATCTTTCTGATGAAATAATATTATGGCTTACTGGACGTTTTACGTTGACAAAAAGAGAACAGGCAAACAATATTTTTCCGATCCCTAATTTTCATTATGAGTCACAAAAAGGTATAATTTGAAAT
This sequence comes from Brenthis hecate, assembly GCA_951806755.1. Classification (NCBI taxonomy): domain Eukaryota; kingdom Metazoa; phylum Arthropoda; class Insecta; order Lepidoptera; family Nymphalidae; genus Brenthis; species Brenthis hecate. Next base: position 537,224 of record OX638267.1, read on the forward strand.
TGTAAAACGTGATTTTAAATATGATTTTTTGAATAAAATACAGGATTTATGTCAATGATCTGAGCTCCGCTACGAATTTTATCGAATCTCTAAATAAATATACCTACTTCGAATGAAAAAAGAAGTTGGAAATTTCAATATATATTATTTTGCCGATACATCGGCTCCCTCAAGTTCAGTTTAACGAGTGATCGAATTTACGCTCAAATAAAATTGCCACCAAGTTTATTCAGCATAATTCCCAAGGCGTCCACGCGAAATGTGTACATAAAGATAAACATGAAATACAGCGTGATCAAGAAAAAAAGACACATTATTTTCATGTTAATTTTGTGAAATTATCGTATAAAAAATATTTTTTTTGTAATGTATCTATTATGTAATATACTTTAAAAACTAAATTGTGTTAGCTAATTTCAATCTTCCTTCTCTTGTTACTTATTTACAAATAATAGGATTAATATTTTAAATAAAAATTGTATTATTTAGTAGAAAATTTAAAAATCTTTGATATTTAGCCCCTAGAGTTCAGAGCAAATCAAACGAGCCTTAATGAATTACAGCGAAACAAAATCACAAATAACTAACGCTATACACTAGAAGAACGCAAGGTATATTGTTTTTTTTTAAATACATTGCTTACTAAAATAACCCATTGTAAAATATCTATTGACTTTAAGAGAAAAATAAAACCAATTTCATATAAAATTTAAATCTTACATATACAAATTTACATATTAATTATTAACAATTATGTTTTATACAGCGTAGGACAAAAAAATAAAAATACGTAGAATGCTCCTTAGTTTTAAATATAATTCATATTTATAGAAAATATTTTAATATATCTTTCTTCTTCTCCCTGCCATTTCCCAATCACTTAGGGTCGGCGCAGTACATCTCCTATACTGCTGAAAGGATTTGGCAAAAGTTTTACGACCGGCCGCCTGCCTGACGTCAACCCTCCTTGGGAATGCCATTGTCTCTCTTTGTCTGAATGGTATCGCGGAAGTCTTGTAATTATTATGCACTTTCAATTTTGTTGTCTTTTAAAACATTTTTTATACTATTACTTAAATTTTTAATGTTCTTTTCGGATATATTTTAAAATAAATTTTGATTACACCATAAAAAAAAATTAATATATCTTATCACCTTATAATATAACAGAGATAATCTTAAGAATGGTATACAAAAATATCTTCCAGATAAAAGTTGCAAAAAATGGCTTGCAGACATTATGTAATAGCTTTTTATAGAAGAACAATTTTAGTGTTTAAATCCACAGTATACGAGGCGTGACGACTGCAATACTAACTCTAGATACAAATAGGGGTGTCCATTACTCCTAAAAACCAATAGACACAATTCGGCCTGACCATAAACTTAAACTGATATTTGAAAAGGTTTAAATTTTTCACATTACTTCGAGCGAGACGAAATATTTTAGCTCTTTCATTATTATTCTCACTTTAATATAGAAGTTCGTCTTTACGTATGTCGATATAATCATTAATTTTCACAAAATTAATACAGTATATGTACGTACAAGAAATTCCCGAAAATCTTCCAGGACACCGGCAGCCTGTTAGACTACTGGGACTCTATGGGATGGAAAGACTAACAGTTCTAACACAACACAATGCCGAAGTGCGAAAAAGTCCGTGCACAAGAAGAAGAAGAAGTACATAAAAATAATATATACAGTTTATTATTTTAATTTTTTTATTAAATAATAATGAAAATAATAAAATCATTAATGTATTCATAAAAAGTATCATCACTAGAAATCTGCGATGACTTAATTATTATTATTTATTAACACTTTTTACACTCTACAAAGTTCTTGTAATAAGGTATATCTATAAAATTAAAAAACTTTGCGTAAGTACTTACTTTCAATGTTTCGAACCGTATGTAAAAACTTCCCGCCTTGCTCTATGGAGCAGCCCTAGATTAGAAAGATCGTAAATTGTTACAGTAAACTGGTATTCGACCGACATGTAACCGGCCTCCGGTTTTGCGTACAAACAAATGAGAGACTTAATGTACAATGTGGTGAAATATGTTTCGGCTAAAAAAGTTTTAGACGTGAGTTTTAATATAAAATAATAAAAATAGACTACAATAAATTTTTTTTAACGGAACAGTCTATTTCCTTTAGATATTTTTTTGTTACTCGATTTTAATAAATGACGCTGCCCAACAACTTTGTATCGTCTGTTTCTTTTTTTTTTTTTGATGATTATTTCAGTTGGATTTTAGTGGGAAGTACTCGGTTTTCTAGTGTGTGATTCGCCACATACCACCTGTAGTAAACAAGTATTCGTAAATACCATGCCATGCCAACATTAAAACCTACGAACATAGCCTTAGTCTTTATAATGTAAAAAATATACGAGTATTATGATATTCAATACTATATTAGTACACATAAACAAGTTTCAATTCTATGATTTTTTAATTAATTATATAACTTTAAATTATTGTATAATAGGACTCGGCAATTCTTTGGTGATATGATGATATTCATCTATATATCTATTAATTTAGCTCGTTACTGGATAAAGTGGGTACCTATTGTGCAAATTGATAGACAATGCAACGTATAATGAAAAAATGATGATTGCAGTATCGTACTCTCATTAAGTGGACATTACTGAATAGGAATTTTATTCAATGCTATCTATTTATTGATTCATAACTATTTTATTTACCATGTTATTACATGGATTAGAATACTTTTAAATAAAGAATGTACGTATTAAATACTAGATTTCTGCGAGAAGTGTTCTGTAGCATGTAACATTAAAATTTTGTGATCATCTTATTTTGTGATGTACCTATCTACAAATTTAAGGTTATCAAATTTTTCCCTTTACTTGTGCTATAAGACAATGCTTCTTGCCAAATTTCAAGATTCTAGGTCAACGATAATATTATAAATTGGTTTTGACTCCCTTGCGAGCGTTAAAATATGCGGCATAAACAGCCGTATACTTTGATTGAGTTGATTTAAGAGTTTTTCCACTACTCGAAATGATTTCAAACTTGAGTATTTGATATTATATATTAACTGCCTCGATAGTGTAGTGGCTAGCATGTACGGCTGCACACCCGGAGGTCCTGGGTTCGAGTCCCGGGTCGGAACAAGTTTAGTTAGTGAGTCTTTCTGTATATTAAGCCTCAGTAACAGCCCGGAGTTGGGAAGTTGGCGGAGCTTTATCCCCGTGCCTCGGAGAGCACTTAAAGCCGTCGGTCCTGCGCCTTAACTCTCACTGGTCGTGTCAAGTGGTCGTCCCACCGGAGTATGAGAGTGACAGGAATAGAGAGTGCACTTGTGTCTACGCGTACACTTGTGCACCAAAATATCTCCTGCGCAGTTGGCTAGTCTCAATGAGACTGGCCGCCGTGGCCGGAATCGGTCAGGAGAACATCATCATCATTTGATATTAATTTCAACTTGATATGTCCAAGCGTTCCTGAGAAAAAGCGTCTTGACAAACAGACAGACGGACAATGAAGTGATCCTATAAGGGCTCCTTCTTTCCTTTTGAGGTTCGAAACTCTAAAAACTAACAAGTCCGAGTTTGACTCTCGAAATGACGGTTTCGTAGCTGATGCTACATGTGTTTAATATAAAATATTTCATTTACAACATTCATTTTATCGGTACCATAAATAGCTAAATAGCTTTGCATTTCTATGAAAAACAAAGTTAAATCTACGTCCGCTGATCTAACAAAACGTCAAAATAATGTTATACGTTAATTTATTCATTAAAACTATGTATAATATATGCCTCGTTAGGCGCAGCATACTTAAAATATGAAATAACCACTTTGGTTCTAATTGTAAACCCCACAAACATATATTATATATTTATTTAAAAATAAATGTAGAAGAATTTCTTATTGGCATAGTCATTTTTGTCTATCGTCTTGTTGTTGTAAGCGTCCGGAAACCAGCCGGGCGTAGAGCCAATAACGCTACTGCTTTGCTCCTGGTACTTCTTTGATAGCAGAATGGACCGTGGGGGTCAAACCCTTGGTTGTTGTGGTCTCGGCAGGCCAGCTGACGGAGCGTCGTAGTTGAGTGCGTAAGAATTCCTGCGTTGAATCACTAAAGCAGTATTGGTCTTTTTAGCAGGTCTCCATTTATATGTATAGAGGTCGTATACATAAATCCATTTCCCATATTATATACATATATTAAGTACGCTATATTATTACAATTATTTTTTTTTTTAATACTGAGATACCCATCAGATACTATATATGACGATGCACATGGAGATGCTAAGCTATTTATCTTTAGTTAGATAGTTCACTAACAATGTGATTTAACTTGAAACTAAAATTTATTACGTACTTTATTCTATATATTCTCCGTAGCTTTGAGCACACTTGCGTTAAAGTAATGTTTAGTTTCAAGCACTTCACCTTTAAAACACAAATTTCGAAATAATATAATATGTATATATAACACATGATATTTACCATGAATAAGCAATATTTGCATTGATTTTTTTACAGTTGCAGTTCCCCTGTAAGGCAAATCTAAGGTTTAATTAAATTGACTCGAACGATACCCACTTAAACGTAAAAAGATGCAAACGATATCTATGTTTATACAGTGCTAAAAAGTAATCATTAAAAATTGTTTTTTATAACTTTCATATGTCAAAAGATTAGGTCTTACCTACATATCGCATGCAATAATAAAGTCACTCTTAATTATTCTATCAACTCTCTACATACATGTAAACATTTATAGGGCCCATGGATTAGATATGAAAATCAATTCTATAATCTAGAAATCCAGTATACTTACAGATTGACATTAAAGTAATTCATAGGTAACATTTTATATGACATAAATTAATATTATGTGAAACGCGATTTAGATTAATGGCTGTGCTTGTTAACAACTATAGAATACTCAGCCCATATATCTACAGTAGGTTGGAATCGTAAACACTACAATAAAGTTTAGTAGCCTCTTGCGATTCTTATTGCGGTGTATATACACTCATAAATTATCTGCTTCCTTCCTCTTTTACTGTTGCCCTTTTTTCATTTAATTTATCTCACATACATGACACATAAATTACCATTATGTTACGTCGTTACCATATAAGATGATCTTGGCAAGTTTTTTTAATATTAGAAATAATTTACCGATACCATTTAAATATAAAAAAAAGGAAACAAACTAAACGTTGAGGTATCCAAAAGATTAATACACCATTTATTTATTAATACTTCAAAGATAGACGAAATAAAAGCTCGAAAAACTTCTTTTTTTTTTCAACCAAACAAAGTCTGTCGCAGGAGAACTTCTGTCTCCATGTCCGGCAGTTAAATTATGTAATTATATTAATTTTAAAAATATTACATATTACGGTTGTATTAAATAACGACTTAACAACGATTTAAATTTATCAAAAATCACAATTTAAATTAGATAAACTAGGGTTATGTATAACATAATAATACATTCAGCAAATTGCCTCTTCGTTGCATGCTGGTATTGCTGGGACATATGCACTCATTGATGATGAGAGTGATGATGAATGATTTCATCATTTTGTATTAATGTGGCTGAATTTCGTTGATGCGGCGTTGATTCCTCCTTCAACGCACTGGTGGATGTGGGTTTGTTAACAAAGACTTGAAATTCAAATAATCGGATACAAAGAAACCCAGTTGTGCTAAATCACATAATCTACGAACCCAATTCTGATCACTAAAACGAAAGAGTACATGACCAGGAAATCTCTCATGCAATTACTCCTTTTACAGTTGACGAAGTTAAATCAATATTTGTACCATATTTTGTAAGAAACTGTAAAAGCCAAACTTTCATTATATTTGAAATATTTTCCAACAATGAAAACGCGTTGTTATTTTATGGAGTGCTCCAATTTTACTGACCCTATACTCTCAGGTATCAAACGTTTTTTTTTTTTGGTTTTCAAAACTTTCCACGCAAATGGCGACAAATTCAAACCTTGTATGAATTTTGGCAAATCCTTAATAATACGTATGAAATATTAATTTTATTGCCCCCGTATCATTACAAAAGTAATCTGTTTAACTTTATACTATTATTTTTATAATTGTGTTTTTGAATCTATTAACTTTATTATAATATTATTTTTAACACTATGTATCCTACCTACTTTGTATAATATTTTTTTCAAGAGATTTTCCATAATACAATATAAAATTCTACTTGAGTATTTTATTTAACTATTTACCTCAATTTTCATTTAATTTTGAATTAATTTTTATTTCTTAACTCTACTAAGTTCCTAATTATAATACCGCAAATTAATTACACGGAATACCGCAGCATAGAGATTTTTCAACAAAATATAAAAAATAAGTTTCATGAACAAATTTAGAATATTTTAATAAAAAGTATCTGGAACGAGGGTTGGCCTTGGAAACATTAATGTATAAATAAAAATATCTAACTTGAATGTCATTAGCAACCATGCGAGTCAAATGTGAATTATTTTCACACCAGTACAGCCTCTGCATACAAACAGAAACTCAAATAGCGATTTTTTGCCACGATAAATTAATATAAATTATGTTTATAAATATTTTATTCTATATAAATTTTAGTCCAAGCTTTACTTTTTAAGATACGTATATTCCCTGGATCAATTATTCTACGTCAATTTACAATTCTGTCAATTTAAATGACCTTAAAGCAGTATCCCTTTACAACCAGGGTAAGTAAGTGTTATAATAAGTTACTGAAAGAAGCTTACCATAAGCTTGTGTTGAATTTAAATCCGCGTTTATCTAACCATAGTGTAAGCTCAGAGAGCAAGGGTTAGGTAAATATTTATAGCGCTATAATCCTGACGGTTTTTGCTTAGCAGCGCGACCCGTGGTATCTCGTTGTCCAGTCTACGCTTTAATGTGACTATATTCAAATTTCGTTTACATAATCTAGACAAAAAATAATGATAAGTGATTTTATTACTTTAATTTAATTATACACTGCTTTTGTTCGCAACTATCTATCTATCTTGAATTATTGAGTTATGTATAGAACTGCAGCATATTTGGTATACTGGTTTGTTTTTTTGGAATAAGTGGAAAAGGAAATAGGTTAGCTCACTAAAAATGCATTAAAATATTGAAAAATTATTGAACTTTAATCAACAAAACAGAAACTAGGAACTTTAAAATTTCAATCAAACTAAAAAACCCCAAAAGCGTGATCTGACTTAGGGTGCAGGGCATGTCTCTTTAAATATTTTCTTTTTGCCTTTTCCTTAATTTTTTTTTCTGTGCTCTTTTCTCTTTATCAGAGCTTTTGAATAGTGCCTTCTCAAGTTCGTTCTTATAAGGAGAATTAAAAAATATCACCGATCGTACAGCTTATGACCTCTAGTACTAGTCTCTCTAGCTCTCTTTAATGTTGTTGTATATGAAATTTGGAATATTCCAAATTATGTTCACTTTCGGTATTCCAAATTAACAACATGACATCCTTACCTAAAATTCCATGTAATATTTTTAACTATAGAAATATCCACAAAATCAAAACAAAATCATTAACTAATACGGACACCTATCAACTTAAATAGTTACAATGACAGCATACCCACAATTAACAAAATGAAAATTGCACCAATTACATTACAATATTTTTTTTTTTTTTTTACTTTAAACATTTTTATAAAAATGTTTAAAGTTAAAAAATATTGTAATGTAATTGGTGCAATTTTCATTTTGTTAATTGTGGGTAGGCTGTCTGTAACAACTATACCTTCGAGACATGTAACACCTCAGTCTCTCCCGTGACCATGGATGCTGTAAAGCATTCGAAACGTCGGGAACCAAAAATCAAAATAAATCCGCGAAATAATCCGAAAAGATAGTTTTATTTAGCAGTTCAAATTATACACAAACTAGCAGAACCCGCGGCTTCGCTCACGCTAAAACTACAAAAAAACTCTAAACACTCTATAAAGGTAGGTCCTAGATTCATACAAACTTTCATCCCCTATTTTACCACTTTATAGGATGAATTTCGAAAAATGCTAAAACACGTATTTTACATGTGTATTGAAGAGCATATATACCAACTTTAAAGTCATTCTGATGAGAAATACGTGTTTTCCCGTGGGAATGAGATAATCTCCCGCGATAAAAAGTAGTTTATGTCACTTTCTAGTTCTCTAACTATCTTCACACCAAAAATCTCGCCAATCCGTCACTCCGTTTCGACGTGAAAGAAAGACAAACAAACACACTCACATTTTAATATTAGTATGGATATATATTAACAAATTAAAATAAAATAAAAATTGATAAGTTTGGAGAAATCCCAGAAATCCAGAATAAGCATATGCATATTGCGCAACTCTGACTCAAGTCACGTAACTATCTGATATCACGGTCTTTGAAAAGAGGTATACGACTCAAGAGCGCTGTTCAATCTTCATATTAGTTCTTTAGAAAACTTTTCAGGAAAATATTTTTGAAACTAAAGTATGCTACAAGCATCAGTATTGGAAATAAAATAGCCATAAGTTTATTATAGATTATTCTCAAAGCAACCTAAAACATATACCTGGTATGATTTTACCTATATTCAATGTTTTAGAATTACGTGTTTTTGCATATATATGTCATGGTTGATAAAATACAAAATACTCTGGACTATTTCTAAATTCAACTCAATAAACCTAATAATAGATCAAAGATATAAATCTATTACTTTTTTTTAACAAACAGTTTCTGTGAGTTAATTGTTACTTCTTGGATATTTAACTGCCGCAACATTCAAACTTAAATGGAATTTCAAACTCTGTAGGACTTAAAACGAAAATCTTCTTAAAGGGATTGAATATTATTTATCAATCTCAGTGCTTCTTAAGAAATGGGAATTGATTAATTATTATGTACTAGCACAACCCGCGACTTCGCCCGCGATCAAATTACGGAAAAAATAAACTTTTTCGCTACGCATACTTTATTATTTGCAAAAATAAGTTCGTGTAAGATTTCGTGTTCTTAAAGATATAAGGAAAACAAATTTAATTTTCGCGATCGCAACTCAAAATATCCAGTATCTTAAAATATGTTAAACATAGATTACATATTCTGTAAATAAATTTTCGTTTTAGGTATTTAGTAAGTCCACTAATTGTATTATTTGCTCATTTTTCTACTCCATCTTTCCAAAATTAGAGGAAGAGAGTACAACGATACAATAGCATACAATGTTTATGACTTTAGAATCATGAAACACGGCTAATATGGGTTTTTTTTACTAACATACTAATAGGCTAACATCTACGTTATCTTTAAAAACCCAATGCTATGTACACCTGAAGCTTACAGTCTCCCCCCTTCTCCTTATTTTTTAAGTTACATATATAAAGTGGCAGTCTTATTTTGCTTTAGCTTTTAACCCGCGGCTACGCTCGCGTGGACTGAAAAATTTACCAAATCCAACAAACACAGTGGCCACTATGATCTTTAACGAATTACTCACAGTATAATCCCGTTACATAGCTTAGGTGACTTTTCAATTACAGTTGTGCCAATCTTTAGAAGGAGTATATGTAGCAGGACACTCTCTAGCTAGGTTCTCTCTCTCGCGGTCTAGGTCAATTATAGTTGTCGCTGCTGTGGCCAGCCGAGAAGTTATACATAATTTCCCTTTGGGTTTGGAATAATCTCCGTTCTCTACTTTATATCCACACAGAAAGTGTGCACTTACGAAGAACTTGAGCCAAGTTACTCTGTTTAAATATATTCAACAACTCTAACTTCACCGCCTAATTTGACTCGTTTTACCCTTTTAAGGGATGAAATTCGAAAAAAAAATGATATTCATATAGTTTTATTTTTTATTTCAAAGGTAAATACCACTTTCTGGGCATCAATTACAGAATTTCATACAAATTTTCATCCCTCATTTTACCCCCTTATGGTATGAATTTCAAAAAATGCTAAAACATGTATTTATAAAATACCAAGTTTCAACTAATTCTGATCATATATAATTGTTTGCCCATATAAACTTTATCACCCCACTTTACCTTTTTAAGGGATGAATTTTGAAACAAATGTTATACATATATTTCTTATTTTTTAACTTTCTGTGCATTTCGCGTGAAGAATTTCATACAATCTTTTATCCCATGTTTTACCTCCTTAGGGGATGAATTTCGAAAAATCCCTGCTAAGCGGATGCTTTTATAATATACTATTATATAATATACTACTATGTATACATATAAAAAAATTGTAAGTGATAGCTGTCTGTACATGAAAGATATTTGACTTTTTTTTACAGGGGGTCTTTATTAACGTAATAGAACCCGAAACAATGATTTTCACAAATTTTGTCTTTTTACCCGTGCGTTTGTGCGTGCAAATCTCAGAAACGGCTTAACCGATTTAGGTGTAGTTTTCACTAATCTATTAGGGTAAGCGTCACTTAATATTTAGTGTTTGTTTTATTTCAATCGGATATTAAATAAAAAAGTGATGTCAATTTAAAGAATCATCCAGGGACGAGCCCGAGCGAAGCGATGGTGAGACGCTATAAAAAATTAAATTTTTCTGATCAAATTTAAGTCACAGTGGACATACTACATCTTAACTGAGAATAACTCTAAGGCTCTGAACTAATGATGAAATATTATAGTGTATATAAGCAAACCCAAGTACAGTCTCATAGGCTGTAGGTGGGATGGCAATCCAGCATGACCATTGATTTGTCTTGGCTTAACAGCTTTACGTGCTCACCAAGGCGACTGGGTGCAACACCACCAAATTTCCACTTGAAAAGCTGCTACTGAGAATTTCTAGGCAGAAAATTCTTAGTCCGACCAAAAAGAATAATGAAAGAACTCAAACCGAAATGTCAACCTACAACAATGATACAATTACACACAAAGTATAATTTCGTACTAACTTATATGTAAAACCCTTATAAAATCCAGTAGCCGATATTTCTAAGCATTATTTTAAGACCTCTTTAAGTAATTTCATTATTAAGCTTAAGAGGATGGAGCTTTAACTGGTAATAAGAATTATGGCGAACCGACCCTTGACCTTAATATGAGCGAACTTGTATCTTTTAGCATTTATTTATGTTTTTACAGTAATTTAGTTTTTTTTATAAAATTATAAAATTATCATGTTCAAACGCATTTTGTAGGTTAATAATATTATATACAAATCTTATTTTATGTACATATATTGTTGTCGGTCTTTTGAAGATCCACTGTTTAATATACTTAAAGAAGATCAGGTTGGAAGTAGAAAGACCGCTGGCGAGCGTGCACAAAGATAATAATAACATTAGAAGAAGTGGCTACGTAGAGATTGTAGCCCTTGGCACTCTATTGTCCTTGACTACCCCGCAAGGAATATAACATGAAGTTAAGTAAGTGTTCTTTTATGTTTTTGAAGTACCCAATTAATATAAGCTAAGAACATTTAAAGTCAATAATATTAAAGTATCATACTTTTAGGCAATTATACTAAAAGGTTTTATATTAATACGATCGAACGGTTTAATATCCGCAAATATTTCTGTTAAAAACTCAGATTGCGAACTCACCTTACATTTACTAGCTTTTAGTCTGATTCATCGTCGTTGTGGATATCTCAATATAGATATCTATTGCTCTAACGCTGAAATTACTCTAAAGTGGTATTAATCTTAATCTTTTACTCGCATAGTATTTTTAATAATAAATCTTGCAAATATAAACCTATGAAAGTTAATAAAAAACGACGATATTACTTACATATTAGTATATCATTACTAGATATCGAAATATAGCGTCAAATATTAATAATTTTTGATTCAGAACTCAGCAGACTCAGTGATCAGGAATTTCATCATCATCAATGCATAATAATTACCCCTAAATAATTTAGAAAATAATTAAAAAACGCACGCCTGTAAAAAAGGGCATCCCAAGGGCTAAGTAAAACTAAGATAGATAGAGCTCGATTGCGGCTGTCAAATATTCTATCCATTCTATTCTATATGATGCTTGATAAACAGATCTAACATTTATTTATCCTAGAGATAACACGCATGTCTATAAAAAGATACTCATCTCAACTTACATAAATAATTTCAAGGCAAGAGTCTCGAACGTTGATAGAAGACTCTAAAGACCACTTAATAGTAAGCTATTATAATTTTAAATTTTGACTTGTAACCACAATGTTATTCTTAGTAATTAGACTTCCTAGAAACGTGCTTACACAGGTAGAAACCGAGCAAAGTTTAAAGACGATAATTACTTTGGAAAAGTGAAACTCAAACCATGTACGGAATGTTATATGTATAATAGTCCAAAAAAATCACAAGATTACAGATAATAACTCGAACATAGTTAATAATATTTTAATGTTTATTTTATTAATAAATATATTTTATTTATGATATAAACATCGAAAATATCTTAGAAGAATTTTTGTCTGTCTGCTTGTTGCCTGAACCGATTTCTTTAGATTTTCACTAAAAGGTAACTTTTCAGATATTAACCTAAACTACTTTTTATCGCGGAGTTACTCGTCATATGCAGATCCGAAGGTTTTAGTCCGGATCAAATTAAGTGTAGTTATTGAGTTTTTCTGTCAAGAAATTTGCAATAACCATCTATAACCATAGAAAGATAGATTCTCTCAATCTCTCAATAACTAATCTATAACTATAGAGAGAAAGATCGTAGAAAGAAGAGTGGATAAAACTTTTGCGAAAATTTGATTATGTTGAAGGAATTTATTTCTACATGGCTTTTCTTTTACATTATCATTTTTGTAATAGGGAATAATGAAAATGTCATTATAACTTTTTCCCTTTCTTTATAATAAGTCATTGCTATTTAAACCGACATGGATAAATGCGCACATATTGGTATCCTTAAAGAGTCGCCGGTACATGTTCCAACTATTTAATTAATAAATATCGGGGCCTACGTTCAGAAGATTCTATGAAGCTTTTGTATTGAGATAACGTACAAAATGTCAAAACTAAAATTAATACAAAGCTATGGACTCTTTACTTTACTATCTTTCATTCCTGGATTTACTCCCTTATTTGAGTCGTAATCGTATTAAGGCCTAGAAAAAAGCTGCCAATTCAGTCGGATAACTCTGAGAAACACATTAATTGAGGCTTAATAGCATTCGAAATGAAAACTGTATTAAATGTGTACTACACACTGGGTAATCGTATTTTTCCTGTCCTGAGAAACTCTAGAGTGTAACTGAGTCGAAAAATATTCGAAAAATTTTACTGCTTAACCTTTAAATTCATTATCAGATCCTGTCGATGATTATTATTAATTCATATGATACTATTGTTATTATCGGGGCAGTGTGTGGGTGAGATAGGGAGGGTGTTTGTTAATTTTCTACGCTTTATCGATTTTCAAGGATTTGTGTAAAAATTGGAAACCGAGATAATGTACATATGTAAATCCTTTTATTTGAACGTTTGGAAATGCATTTACGCAAATTACCACAACTGTTGGTTATGTGATATCTTGCCGACTAGAAGAGTCAGTAGAAGAGCCAGTAGTACTACTGTTTAAATCCAAAGGAAACATCCCCCGTCCTAATGGGGTGCCATAGAATCATTTGCACAGTCAATCACGACGCCTAGACGGCCTCCTAAGGCGGACCTCATGCATGCATCATCGCCTCCTACACAACAATCAATTTACTCTGCTTTCAGAGCAATATCAAAAGAAACACGCACGGTACACCTACCAACACCTTCCTAGTAGCTCCACCCCCCAAGTGCGTTTCCTGGCTTCACTGCCAGTCACTGGCTCGATTGCCAGACAACAACTGCGCTTCCGCACCACGACAATATGAACACACGTTCAGTGGGACGTGTGGTTATTCTGGATTAACACATAGACTACTTTTTGTTAACTGATTTACAAATATTTAAATTCTGTAATAAATACTTCAAATAATGCGCACCAACAGCACAATAAAGAGTCAAACTTTTTATGCATACTACGCAAGTACTCCTTAACAAATTTGTCCTTGATTTACCTATTGTACATACTTTATTACTTTTGTATTCCCTTTTGCATGCTATTTCTGTTTTCATATGATTTGTGAATACGTAGGAAGATTTCGTATTACATTTACGGTTTACCTATTAGTGTTTTTCGTAAACATCATCTGTCGATAAGTTTAACAACCAGACTAAATGGATCGTGTATGTGCAAATATCGCATTTTATGTTTAAAAAATAATATGAAATTGTCTAAAATAGTATAAAATTGTTTTGATATTAGTAAAATTTTATATATAAGTATATTGGCACTTAATAGGGAATTTTAGAAGAGCTAACCTAAAGAAATGTGATATAAAGTATATTTATATAATGAGATATGTCTTCTACATATTCATTAAAAGAAAAACAAATGTGATTAATGTTATACCATATTTGTGATCATTATAATTATTTCGAATTCATAAGTACCAATAGGTACTCAAATGGTGTGTGAAATTCGGCTATAAGCCAACCGTGAATACGGATCATCTGCTTTATTTGATTTCCGTTTCATTTATTACACGCTTAATTGCTATTCATATCGATTTAGATGTTTTTATACTAAAAGATTCATTAAAGGCTCATTCATATACATATAATATGTTTTATGTACTAAAATTATAATATTTATGATATCATTTTACGATTTATTTATGATTTTAACTTAACAAAAATTGTTAGTGACTGAATCGCAAGCAATTTATTGTTGTAACCGACCTTTCTACTTAATCTTAATCACTTCTCTTACGGTGATGGAAAACAACGTGAGGAAACCTGCATGTCTGAGAGAACCTAGCATGTTTTCAAAAGACATGTGAAATCGGCCAACCAACACAATATTGGCCAGCATGGGGGACTATGGCCTGATCCCCCTAATGATGAAAGGAGGCCCGTGCCCAGCAGACTACTTTAGAATTGGACTAGGGTTATACTATACTTTAATTTATTTCATATTATTTTTAATTTGTTTACTGTTTTTTAAGGTTAAAATTTCTCCATTTTTTATATGTTAATATTTAACCATTTTACTCACCGCTTTGATATTTTTTTGTAATCTTTCGAAAATGCTCCCGCATATATTTCATCACTTACCTAGCCGATATAAAATGGAAATCTAAGAAAAGCCAGCAATAAAGCCGGTATTAGCATATTTATTAGAATCATCTCATCATCTCAACAACGTTACGATAGCCACAAATAAAATATATTAAAATCTCAAACGACAATAACAATTTTATTTTAAGCTTACCGCGACTTCATTGACGTGGACAGCTAGAAATAAAATATAAGGATACTTATAATAAAATCGAATATACGAAGGCGAAAGCAATTAGCATACATCTTAGCGAACATATCGGCCTACTATTATAATTGTGAATGCGAAAACTTGTATGTGTATGTATTTTTTTCCTCCTTATGGCTAAAACGGCTGGAAAGGTTTGGACAAACGTACACAGATAGACTACGACCTGGAGTAAGATAAAGGCTACTTACTGGTACAAAAACTTAATTTTTTCCAAGATATAAATTGCGCTGAAAGGTGACGCAAATATTAAGTATTAATCATACAATAAAATTTGTTCCTGAATTAATTTTTTTGTCATAAAACTAACACTCAATTAATTCTCACACAAGAACTTTAATTTTTCAATATAAAATCCTATATATAACCCTACGTAAATGCTACCCGGTTAAAACGTACACTTTTCTAAGCTATTGAAACAAATCTTAAAAAATTGATAATTTGGAAGAATTTGAAGGCAAATATAATATTCATTTATATTTTAACTGTCTTCTTTCTATAATATGTAATCTTTAATATTTAAGAAGCGTTTACACAGAGAGAGCTTCTCGAATCGATTATGCAAATATTTAAGGAATATAAAATAGTACCGTCTATATGATATTTAAGTATGGAAATGTGATAAAATCCCCTCGTCTTTCGCTGTTGGCAGTCTCCGTGTAAACAAAACTCTTTTTTTTTTGTTTTGAGTTTTTTTATCAATCGCTATTCAATGCAGTACGCCAGCTTAATTTAATTATATCTGCTCTTTTAAGACAAGTGCTAATAAAACATAAACGTAAATAAAAACTTTTTAACAAAAAAATAAAAACCGACTTCAAACAAAAGCACTAAAAATTAAAAAATAACTGATTGGTAGTTTTCATTTACTATACATACCTAATCAAATATATTCGAAGTCGGTGTGCTTTGCTTTATATGGCCTGGCACCGATTTCGAAAATATTTGATTAAGTATGTATTTAATAGGTAGGCTTTAATTACTTAGCCAAAGCACACCGACTTCGAAAATATTTGATTAGGTATGTATAGTAAATGAAAACTACCAATCAGTTATTTTTTAATTTTTAGTGCTTTTGTTTGAAGTCGGTTTTTATTTTTTTGTTAAAAAGTTTTTATTTTTCCCTTTTTAGTGTAGACAGTAGTAGCAAAGTAAGGATTCTAACGTGTTAGGCTTGTCAAATCAAACAAAATAAGCCCAAACTCAAAGTATCTACTATTAGCCGTTGAAGAGTTCCACCTATCCACCTTCTGGCCTTGCCATCAGATCAGGTCAACAACACCGAACCACTGTACTATCAACGGAAATAGAAATACTTGCAAAGTTTTAAGTCAATATGACAATTAGAAGTAGGTTAAATTCATCATTAGTTGTTTTTCCACCCTTAGGGGTGGTATTTTTTTTTGAAATTTAAATGGGACCAATCTGGAAGTATACCCTTTCAAACAAAACAAAAATCGTCTAAATCGGTTAATAAATGACGGAGTTCTGAGGTAACAAACATAAAAAAAAACATACAGTCGAATTGAGAACCTCCTCCTTTTAGAAGTCGGTTGAAAAGATGTTGGAAAATAGAACTGCTTAAGAAGTTATTTGTATTTCAATACCATTAACAGGTCCTTAAATGTGACCCATGATAGTAATAAATTATTTATAGTTTAATACAATTCAAAATTCTTTATTCAATACTAATATTTCAGAATATACTTATCTGACCTTTTCCTGAAAATCAAATTCTTAGTCTTGAGAAGATCTGTCGAAAGAAACTTATACCAGATCCTGGAAGGAGGTAACATTATTCCCAAAGTGTGTCTTCTAGAAAATTATTTATAGGTATCAGGTATATGATGATGAGATGCCAGGATATTTCTAGTTTACTGTTATTTATTCATATAAAAATATTAACATATTCCGTAATTTTTTTTAAAATAAGGATTTCCAGCATTACTTCACCAGTTATCATAACCATAATCACAGTACAATTAGCACAATTTTAATTCCACGAATTATTTCAGTGGAATTGAAATGATGCTTTAAATTGGATTCAGTATATTATGCGTCAAACAATATTGCTTAAATTACGATGAGGCATATAAAAAGTTACTTTTATCTAAGGCTAAGATCGTTAAATGTTACTATAAAGTTTAGTAGCCACTTGTGATTCTTATTGCAAAGAACCTACCTACACCCATAAAATATCCGCTTCCCCTTTTTTGTTGTCTTGTTTCTTTTAATTAATGTCTTATGAAGAAAATTGTATATTTATTATAACATTTCATAACAAATGATATAATCTATCTGTACATTTACTCTTCTAGAAAGATGGTACATATGTTTTTTTATTTCTTTGTTTCGGCTATAAGATATCAATTTAACCATTTCTGATCTCTTGTGATATAGATGGCACATAAATGATTACTGGTTATGTCATTGTTTGACAAAATATATTCACTTTTCAATATTATCCATTCGTTAAACTCAGTTTATTAATATTACGATAAAACAATAGGTAAAAAACGCAAATCCAATGTAAAACATTTCTATATTCATATTTTTGTATTGAGCGCTATGACCGAAACAGAAACCTTATCTTTAAATTACAAAAATAATTTATGTAGTAAAATTAGAAGCAATTTCATCTTACAAGCTACCGTAACAAAGCCACGATACCCGTGCGTTGTTAAATGTTCACGCACTGGGAATATTAAGAAGTATAATATTTTTGGAAAACAATGCCTTCCCGGTATCTAAATTTTCATTTCCCCTCGATGGGACATTCAATGTGATTTGTGTTGGCAGATAGTGGACAAATGTTGGTTTTAGTGAGCCTGATTGTAAGCCCTTATTGTATCTTACGTTAATCAAAAATTATACTTTTATGTAATTCCTATTAAATAAAACTATCTTTTCGGATTATTTCGCGGATTTATTTTGATTTTTGGTTCCCAACGTCTAGAATGTTTTACAGCAATCATGGTTATGGGATTTTATAGTTATAGGAGTTTATGGTTATACATAATATAATAATAGCAACACTAAATAATATGTATTAGTAATTCTTAATTAATGAAGTTTTTTTAAAATTGTAATATGTACTCGTATAATAATAACAGCTAAAATTAAATAAATAATATTGCTATTTTTAATTATAATACTTTTTTTTAAATGTTTAGAAATAAAAATCAACAAATATTGTAAGGTACTTTAATGCCATTTTTGAATTTTTGAAATCATTTGTGTAAAATAGTGTGTAGGCACTGTCTGTAACAAGTATGTGTTTGAAACGTCTATAACCTTAGTCTCTCCTAAGGAAGTTAAATTTAACTTTCTATTAATTTGATTTTCAAGGCGCCATAGGTAAGTATGTAAAATAGCTTTCAAACTATATTTTTAAAGATTTTTATATTAAGATTCGATAAGCTCTAGTACTTTTTTATATTTATTTAAAAAGAGAAAAATCAAAAGATAATTATTGAAA
The DNA here is from genome assembly GCA_951806755.1 of Brenthis hecate. Lineage (NCBI taxonomy): Eukaryota > Metazoa > Arthropoda > Insecta > Lepidoptera > Nymphalidae > Brenthis > Brenthis hecate. Next base: position 556,087 of record OX638267.1, read on the forward strand.
CACTCCACTGGACTGAAAATAATTTCATATAAATTCTTATCACTTATCTTTTACAAAAAAAAAACAAAGTAACACAATATTTGACTAGTCCAGTCATTTAAGCTTAAATTAGGTAAGAATCTCGGAATTCGAGATACCCAGCTGTAAGTCTGTAAATACTTGTATATTGACAACCTAAAAGTTGTCCCAAAACCTTCATATGGTAGGGTGTACGCAACTATTAAATTTCAACTTTTAGGGTGTCAATATACAAGTATTTACAGACTTACCGCTGGGTATCTCGAATTCCGAGGTGAACTTACTATAATGACTGGACTAGACGTTTTAAATCACTGAAAGAGTCTCGAGTACCAAATGTACAATAATATTCAGTAAATTTTCTGCTTTCTTGCTAATAATATGGTAGGTACACTTTTTTCGTGTTACTTTAACAAAGAACATCGCACTTACACATGTAATATAATTTTTAGCGAAAAATATGCATGAAAAGTCGCTAGGTTTCTTATTAGTATGCAAAGTTCACAATGTAATCATGCAATGCATATTTAAATAATGGTATTTGTATACAAACACCTTTTGTATAAAGAAATCATTATTAAAGCTTTCTTAATTGTTACATAATATGTAGATATTATCTACATATTATTTATCATAGTAGCGACAGCAGTTGTCTGTCTGCATGACCGATTAAAAGTATCTGTATAGCCAAACAAACAGTTGATCTGCGTAAAAATCGAACCTGCGAGCTCTAAAACAATAGTCAGTGCCAGTCTTATAAGATAACAATAGGTACGTATTTATAAAATACTAACTAGCGTGTATTAACTGCCTCGTTGGACTATTCGCTTGGATGTACGGTTACGGATCCGGACGTGCTAGGTTCGAGTCGGGCCAAATATTTTTACAACATTATAACATTTAATTATCTATGCTAATATATTAAGCTGAAGAGTTTGTTTGTTTGAACGCGCTGATCTCTGGATCGACTAGTCCGATTTGTTTTTTTTTTATAGCCTATTTGTTGAAGAAAGTCTTCATCATCTCAAAATCACACACTACGACCTACGAGAGCAGAGTAATTCTACAAAATAAAACAACACAGGCAAAGCTGCTAGAAAACGCTAGTCTTTTATAAGAATAATATTATTAGAACTTTAAAATAATTATAAAATAAAAGATACAAGTTCAATAACTCCGCCATGATATCGAAAGCGTGTTCTATCAGAAAGTACCTATATCAAACGTGAAACGCTATTTATTACATTTTTTTAAAGTCAAATTTTTAATTCAATGTTGTTGTTAACTAAAACTTACCTTGGATATAAATAGGTAGAGAAACTAAATTATTCGGTCAATGACAACCACCACTTTAAGTTGAGCCCGCTTCATGAATCTGGCTCAAGAGATCTCCATTTAGATCACAGCTTTTATATCTCAGCTATCTAAGCAATGCAACTGCGAAAACCACTCTCCAATCTTCATATTTCAACTTAAATTAAGATTAAATAAATAAATAAATAAACTAACAGAATATAGAATACCTAATGCAAATTATAAAATATTACCTATATACCTCCTAATTCATAAACATATATATCCTTCCCATCATTAACATACATATCGTTGTTTGTGAAAGAAATATTTAAAATGTTTAATTTTTTATAGTTTTATTGCAACGGGAACATAAAAAAATAATATGTAATTATTTTATCCTAGTAAGAATTTTTGACCATATAAACGTAACTCAATAACCCGCAAACATATGTACAGTAGATAAGACATTTTCACGTAATATAGTGGCCATTTTATAGGCCTGCAAAATATACAGGCTCGTTTGCGATTCGGTTGAATGCTAGGTAGGTAGTTTACTTTCTCTATTTACGGTCGCGTGTAGCGTGAAGTCAGCATTGTTGTCGTTACGGTACGTATATTGTGAATTTAATAGTGCTTCAGACACCAAACTAATAAAATAGTAGCTTAGAAGCTATTTAATACTCTCAAAAATATGGACTCCTTAATTATATTTGTGTATCTAAATAAATAAAAAAATTACATATTTTTCTAATTTCTACAGATTCCATGTTTTGGTCTTCATAAAATATTTAAACTCTATACGAATTTGTAAATCGATATCAGAACCAATATAATGGGCAGACATAAGTGGTACGAGTCTGTATTTTAAGTTGACGTCGTTTTCGTGAGTTTACTTCCAAACAGATGTAGCAAGCTATTTTATTTGTACGCAAATTCGATGGGTCGTAACACCGGGGTCGATAGAGTCACAGTAATGACGGTAGCTTGTGTCGACTTATAAGCTTCATTTCCTTTAGCCTTTCTATAAACTTTAATGGCTTCTATTTCTAAAGCTACGTATACTTTTACGAATATTTTATGCTTCTCGTTTAAATACAGATACGTAATTTATTTAATAAACTACGTCATCTTTGCCCCAATTTAAAAAATAACATACTTTATTTATAGATATAAAAAGTCAGTTATGGGTCTTGTTTATAATAAATGTGCACAAAGCTAAAAGGTATCAAATTATTGAACAGAGGTTTAGAGGAACTTAAGTTAAGTTTGTACCTTCAGGTCCCCCTCCCCCATCGTACCTTCAGTTATAATATACACAATTAATAATACCCTTAATGACAATTAAGGGTTAATTTTTCTATTATCAAAGCTATTCTTCTTGTTTGGCTGGCAGTAAAATATTTTATTAATATAAATGTCATATTTAATTTGTTTATTTATATTTTGACCTAAAAATAACTTTTATCTAATTGTTAAACAATCAGCCCCAAATTGAGGTTTATTAATGTCATGTGCCAAATATGCGAATCCATATTCATTCAATTAAAAAATATTCCACATAAATCACAATATGTAATAGTAAGTGCACATTTTAAATTTTATAAAGTTTAATAATTTAAAATTTGCCTTTAATTACTATAGGAAATTTTAAATATTATTAATTTAAGATACATGTATTATATAATATGTGTGTTAATGCATTGTGCTTTTAATTAAATGGATGTCAATAAGCAAATAATTAAAATAAATTAACAGGGGAAATTAACAGAAGAATTAATAAATTATAAACTTTGCAATGGCAATATGTATATTTCTATAACTGCCATTTTTTATACTATACTACAGTGAGTAAAAAACTTTCGCGTTACTAATTTGTACATATATATTATGTACATGTACTATAGAAACTATGAGTCATAGACACCAGAATAAATTAGAGTTTAGTTTGCTGGTTTTCAAAATAGGTACGACCTACATATGTAGGACGAATATCATTATAATAAACACGTAACCAACAAGATAATTTAAAACTGGATAGAAAAATAACAAATATATATATATATATATATATATATATATATATATATATATATATATATATATATATATATATTTATACTAGGTATTAACTAAAGGACATCGCTAATCGCATATTGCGTATTTTTCTATGCTTTTGCAGTTTATGTCTGATATACAAAACACAACAGTTTTCGACTTTAACCGTAAAACAAATATTTATGTATATTAAAGGACTCTGAAATATTCACCCAATTTTAATACTTTGTTAATATGATATACTTTTTTTCTTACTAAGTAAGATATTGGTTAGATACTCTCCTACAATGTCGGACGATCGTAATATTTTAACGAAGGCTCGATCCTGAAATAATAACACTGTTTGACATTTCTTATTTTATTGTTTTTCTTTACGGTTCATATAAATGTACCATTAGCTACATTTTATCGTAATATTTATCGCTAATCATATAACACATTGTGTAAGCATCTTATTTACTTATTACACAGTTGTTTTGCTATTGTGTTGACATTACAAAATTGCGAAAAAAATATTCATAGATTTCCTAAAATATAGCTTCTTTTATTTTCATAATATATCCCATCGTTTGAAGATTGAATAAGGTTTATAAAATCAAGCAAATTGTAAATCCAATTGTAAGTGTAGGCGTGTACCTATAATATGTAAATTTCAGTTCAGCGAAGATGTAAAAATTCGTAGCGTTAAGACTTCAAAAACCAAAATAATGAGAATGATAATAATATCTGACAGAGGTTTTCCTTTGAGTATGAAATGTTTGTATTGTTAAACTTACCTCTTGGTTTTTCATCGACCTTTCAAACAAACTCTAAAAAGAAATCTTAAGCACTAAAAAAAATAATAAAAATTTTCCTAAGAGGATTGAATACAACATTTTGTAGCAATTTTTTAACTATTTTTGGATTTCTCTTAGTCCGGAATAGGATAATAAGTATTCATTCAAACATCAGAAAAATTAACGAAAAATAAATTATATGGCTAACGCTGGCTAATAAATATTTATATCTGTTTAAAACGTACCGCTAGTTAATAATAAAATCATTATTTAAAACAAAATCGTGTTCTAATATTTGACCTAACTGCGGTGAAGCCCAAAGGAGGGTTATGTGTTTGACCTGTATGTATGTTCGATCCTATGTTCCCTCGTAATGAAAACGGCTTAACTGATTTTGAAGATTGAAATGAAATGAAATTTTATTCAATTAGACTTATGACAAGTGATTTTGAATCGTCAATTTAATGAAAGCGTAAGTGTAGTCAGTCCGTGAGGAAGCTAACACCGACTCGCAAAGCAGTTCTGCTGAGAAGAACCGGCAAGAAACTCAACAGTTGCTCTTTTAAGTATCAAAGTTACATTTATTTTATTAACATAACATTATAATATAATCTTTGAAAGTTATATATTTAACAGATCTTTTTAAAATTGCAGTGAGTGCATTGTAATAGAAGACTGTCTTTTTCTAAGACTGTCTATTCCGAGATTTTTTTTTAGTTTCTATATTATCTAATTCTGTTTTTCAACTTACATTTGCAATTCAGCTATTTTTAGTTTTGCGTATTTTAGTTCAATTCAATTTAATTAAAAATCTTTTAACACATTTTGAGCTTCAAATATTTCGACGAATAATATCTTAATTAACTTCTTTGGTACATACATACATATTATTTATTCTAGAAAATAACCTCACCTGCCATATCAATGTCGGATCAGTGTCCGAGCTTGAACATACGGCAGTGCAGGGAATAGGGGTTTCTAGTAACACGATATTATGTAGGTAAGTACATTATTTGTCAAATAAAAAAAATATCACAACCAAGTAAAATATATACTAATATTATATCAATCTCGCATCTTAAATTATTATCATCTCAGATTATATTCTGTCAACAAGTATTCTGTTCCTTATTAGCGATTTCTTTTCGGCATCGTATTCTAAAAGACTTCTTATATTATAAATTTCCTCGACATGTCTGTTACAATTACAATGCCTACGTCATCAATAGTTTTAGAGCGCCATATACTTGTAGAATGCCCAAAAAGAATTTAACAATGAATCAAATATTTTATAACTATGCGATACTAATAAACTATGTATATACATATACTACTACAACTATAAAATATAATTTATTATGTGATTGTTAAATTCATCCTCTAACGCATATCTACCAAGTTCTTATAGAATAATATATAGGAAAAGTTATAATTACGAATTATTTATACGACAGTAATATTTATTGAAATAACTAGCGGCTCACAATCGCTTCGCTCGGATTCGTCCCTAGGTACGTTTTAAACAGATATAAATAGTTATTAGCCAGCGTTAGCCACGTAAATTTTAATTTGTTTTGTATATTTTTCTGATATTTTAACAGTTATTCTGCTATTCGGGGTGGATCCAACAAATCAAAAACCATGAAAATCGGCCCAGCAGTTCTCTAGTTATAAGTGTTGTAACAAACCCGACTTTGTTTTATATTATATAGATTATAGTTTTAAAAAACTGAAAATAATTTTCTACCAACTCCAGGCAACTTGTGAGGACGACGAGTGTTTAAAATGTATGTACAACAGCCACTCTCCATCTCCTAGCTTCTTCATCAGATTACAGATAATATGACAACTAGCATGTACAGCTAGAAATTGAGCTATTTGGATTGTTAATGAAGTATTTAGTTAGATAATGTATAGAAATTTTATTATTATTCTCAGTTTTGCTAAACAAACTTTAATATCATCTTATTCAGATAAATATCAAATACCAATTGATAAGAAACGACGACTCCGGCGTATGTCACATTGGTTCAAATATTTAATGTAATCAAATTCAATGCATATTATTTGAAACCTGTTTCATGTCATCCATTTAGAAGGCAGACGTTTCTGATAGGATTCCGAGCTCAACAGGCACCCATTTTCCTCATTTCCATGTGAAAGTGTGCTAAATATTGATACTGATAATGGTATGTGGCAACGGCTATTATTAAAAAGCTTAAAGGACGTGTCGCATTTATATTTAATGGAAATTTTGTTGTTTATCTTACTTAATACAATGTTTTGTATAAGGTGTGACTAATAAAAAAATGTTTTAAATTAAAGCTGACATTATTTCATTATAGCCCTTGTATGATTATATTTAGTATATACATTACACACTCGTCTACATTTATACATCTAAATTACTTTCTGGTTGCAGTCTGTTGTATACGGGCTCTATACACAAATTATTCGATACGAGTTGCGCGTCTATTGTGCTTACGAGTACGTTCGCGGGTGTACGCACAACAACTCACTCATCGTATTCGGATGAATTGTACAGAAATGTACAGAAGATGAAAATAAAAATAAAAATTCATTTAAATAAATTTGAAAAGTACCAATATTATAGAAAAACAGCATACAAAAAACGTCTAACTTAAAATATTTATTTATACAATTCATATATTAAAAATTAATTTGTTAAAATTTACGTAAAACTTATAAAATCGCTAAAATATCGTTTATATTCTCTATCGAGATCGGGTGCGCAATTAAGTTAGCCCCATTTTACGATCTTGTTAAGTCTTTTAATTGTTGAACTTGGCTCGATGAGGCTCTTGCTTGTAATAAATGAGTTTGAAGCATATTTCGCCCTTTACAACCCTAAAATGTTAATATAATAGTTACGCTTATTATGTATCGTGTATGTAATATGTTAACATAGTATAAGTATTGTACAAGTTTCTATCAAATATTATGTTAAAGCTTAGCCGACAACTATAATACTTGGATTACATAATCAAAGAAAATGAGCTATGTCTGTCCGACTTCAAAATCCACGATATATTTAATCGGGTCTATGTGTTTTATATACGAGTATATTACGTAATATCTTCGCCAATTACAACCCGTTTTTATAATATTTTTAATGAATACGTTATACATCGAAGTAGTCTCGTCTCATATAAATTGCAAGAAAAATTTTACCCTTACGCATATCATTTAAAATGTTTTTGAAGTTGGTGTAGGTATCTTTTTAGTTAAAAAGTAATTATTTGTGCACGCATCACACGAGCACGGCTGGACGGATTTAACTTACACTTGGTGAATATGTTATTTTATACCTGTGTCAAAATTTAAATCCCGCAAAAGGGTTGCAGGTGAGAGAGGGGATCATGTTTTTTTTGTAAAATTATTCTAATGCAGAAACTTCTTCATAGCATTTCATGGATATTAACATGATGAATACTGGACAGTTACATCAATTAATCTTAAACGCAATTTTTACGTCGGCAACTCAAGCAGCGAATATTATATAAGTAGTCATTAAAATTAATCTTTATATATATAATTCTTCTGTGAGTGTGTATGTCACTGAACTTCTCTCAAACGACTGGACCGATTTTGATGAAATTTTTTGTGTGTGTTCAAGGGGATCTGGGAATGGTTTAGATTCACAATTTTGTCCAAAAAGTTTGAAATTTTCAAATTAAAGACGTGTAGACAGGACAACGTCTGTCGGGTCCGCTAGTATAATTATAAAAAAATACCTACTTAAAACCCAAATGTTTTCTACAGAATACAAACTAAACCTTCAACAAAATTCTATTATTACAGCGTCATGTTCCACTAAAAGATACCTAAATTGGTATAATTATTACGACCTAATAATAACCTCAATGAAAATTAAATATTAAGATAACAACGATTTATTGTAATAAATTGATCGAGTTAATGAAACTGATTAATAAGAGCAATTTATGCAAATTTTCCAATTGTTAAAAACTTAAGGTGTTATATACATATGTAATAGTAAAATATCTAATTAAAATATTAACCGATATGTGAATAATTTTACCAGATATTTGCCTTTATAGTAAAGGATGTAGATCCTTAAAGGGGAAGTCAGAGGGTGTAGTACCAAGTGCTACGATCTTTGAATAGCTCTTTCGCTTCTTACATTATCAACATTATCTTCACACACCCTCATTGGAGAGCCCTCAGATTTTTAACTTGACTCTATATAATAAATACACTTAAAGGTCTTTAGAGTCATTACAGGTCTCCCTCTGCCTTGTCTATCCCGCAATTTTAAGTGCATTTATGATGATTTCATGATTTATTCTATTTTAGATCACATTAGATTTATTCCCTCGGCCCTCCCTTACTTCCGGCGGGCATATTCACTAAATACTCTTTCGAATTTATAATACTGAGTAAGTATTGTTAATAATATCATCAAATATGTGGACCGTATGCCATAAGAATGTTTGTATTAAAAATTTATCCTAGTTTGGTTTAAGGATCCTCTGTAGACGTCGCTAAACGGTGAATACTGTACATAAATGACAGACAAGTCTAAAGTAAGCCAACAGAAGTAACTTGAAATTATAGCTATATGCTTACACGAGTTAATTTATCAAATATATATTATGTATATTTTTTATTTTGCTTGTTTCGAAATGATTGTTTTTAAGGAAGGAAAATATTATAGAATTATATTTTTCCAATATATTTACAAAACCCTTTATTAGATTTTACGTTAATTAAAGCCGTAAATAAATCTTAGATTCTTAATAATGTAAGGGAATAAATATAACCACAACCTATCACGCAGCTAATACTAAATTATAATTTAAAATCAAATAATAAAACAATCTATACAAATAATAAAATTGTAACTGAATCGAATTGATATTTTTATTGACATTTGATATTTTTTTCGAAAATCTTTTTGAAATAGTCATTATTTTACCCTTTTAATTCGATACAGAGGTCGAAATCACGAGAAAACCCCTGGACAGGTTTTGATGAAATTTGGTATGATGATAGCTGGTTATCCGGGTCAACATATAGGATACTTTTTACTGCGGGAAAATATCTCATCTCTGAGAAATCTATACTAATAGTTAAAACATATCGTAAAGGGTGAGTTGCTAGTTAATTTATATAAAAGGTCAATGAAAAGTATAAGACCGTTTAGGCTACACGGTTGGATAAAGACAACGTCATTGATAAGTCAACTAAAAATGATTAGCATGGCATAACATCATGATATAAATTATTTATAATACGTGACAACACGCCACAACTCTAACCCGTAACATGGCCTTCGTTAAGCATCACGTTTAAGTGTAAACAAGAGCATTTCACGCAACACTTCCTCTAGTTTAGTCGACTCACATTGTGCCTGGTATGCAATGAAACGCCATGAATCAGCAACATTGTTCAACAAACGGGTTTACGATGAATTTTTGTTTCACACCTCAATTTTATTATATCTTGTCAATGTGTACTTTTTATTCACCGGAAATGTAAGTGTTTTTCAACCGACTTCAAAAAGGAGGAGGTTCTCAATTCGACTGTATGTTTTTTTTTTTTTTATGTTTGTTACCTCAGAACTCCGTCATTTATTAACCGATTTGGACAATTTTTGTTTTATTTGAAAGGGTATACTTCCAGATTGATCCCATTTAAATTTAAAAAAAAAATACCACCCCTAAGGGTGGAAAAACAACTAATGATGAATTTAATCTACTTCTAATTGTCATATTGACTTAAAACTTTGCAAGTATTTCTATTTCCGTTGATAGTACAGTGGTTCGGTGTTGTTGACCTGATCTGATGGCAAGGCCAGAAGGTGGATAGGTGGAAGTCTTCAACGGCTAATAGTAGATACTTTGAGTTTGGGCTTATTTTGTTTGATTTGACAAGCCTAACACGTTAGAATTCTTACTTTGCTACTACTGTCTACACTAAAAAGGGAAAAATAAAAACTTTTTAACAAAAAAATAAAAACCGACTTCAAACAAAAGCACTAAAAATTAAAAAATAACTGATTGGTAGTTTTCATTTACTATACATACCTAATCAAATATTTTCGAAGTCGGTGTGCTTTGGCTAAGTAATTAAAGCCTACCTATTAAATACATACGTAATCAAATATTTTCGAAATCGGTGCCAGTCCATACAAAGCAAAGCACACCGACTTCGAAAATATTTGATTAGGTATGTATAGTAAATGAAAACTACCAATCAGTTATTTTTTACTTTTTAGTGCTTTTCTTTGAAGTCGGTTTTTATTTTTTTGTTATTCTTATACTAGAAATAGATTAAAACTTAAATATTCTTATTTATGGCATTCACATACGTAGGTTATAAAGTAATGTTTGTTACAAAAAACATATCTATGTGCATAGCAATGAAGAATTACAATTATTTATTGATAGGTATATATCCCTACATAAATATCTTCAATAAAGTATTTATTTTTTTGCATTTCGCTTTGTTTGACACAATATATTAATTACATAAAAAAATATACATAACTTCCTCTCTACCGTATACCTATTATGAGGGCAGTAAAAATACGTGGAATTAGTATAATCATAAATTCTCACGTCCGATACGTTCTTTAGTCAGTTCAACGAATTTTAAATGGACTGGACTGAATTTTTAAATATGAAACAGAGTTTTTGATAAATTATTTTTTATTCAACTCTAAATAATTGACAATAATAAACTATAAATCTTAATAATTTACGTTTGAATGAAAGAAATGTGAAAAAAATGTGGTATATTTTCATTCTATGTATTCAGCCCTTTTTAACATCCCACTACTGGGCACGGGCTAGGGGCCTCGCTTTAATATCAGGGGGAAGGCCGACTGCAGGTTCGCGGACTTCACATGTCTTTCGAATATTTGCTAGGTACTCTGAGACATACAGATTTCCTCAGGATGTTCCTTCGCCGTAAGACAAAATATGGTAATCGTGTTAAAAGCAATTTGTACATTAAAATATCAGAGGTGCGAGACCCGGTATTTGAACCCGTTTCACTCAGTTTTTCTAGTGAGCACGTTACTACTGGGCTACCACTGCCTTGTTTTTCTACATGTAAAAAAATATATTAATTTTAACCACTACGAGTATAAAATAGTAATGATGAAAAATTATTTTTCTTGTTGATTCCTTACATCTGGCAATCATCGTTACGTACATATTAAAACGTGGTTCAATTTAGACATTAATTAGTTTTACCGATGGCAATAACGCCTTCGAGCAAAACGACTCTTGTAATTAAAATCTTGATAGCACCCGTCGCGCTGCTAAATCGCCCCGTCATTTTTAACAGCGATAAAATATTAAATATTATATAAAAAATAATTACTCGGAAACAAACTCGATTCCAAACACAATAATCAATACTGTCCAATCTATCAATAACTTCTAATTAAGATAAAGCAACATTAGATTGTAATGATGGACTTATTTGAAAAAGTCGGAAAATTTATCGTAGCAGTATTTTTACGTATCGTCAGATTATGTACATTTTGAAATGAATCAACATATTCATGAGTGCAATTTCAATGTCAAAATTTCGTTTATAAAATCGAGTACATAGTGACTCTACAAATTTTCAAATGCAATTTTCTTTCAAGGCGGGCAATCAATTCTAGATGAGGATTGCGGCCAGGTACGACGGAGTTAAATCGGATTATAATATTCACTTAGGCTACTTTTTTTACAAATAACGAAAGCAAATATTTTACTTCAATTTCGAAATTGCAGTAACAATTTCAAATTACATAAACATGATTGGCAAAATTAAGAAAAAAAGTAAAGATTAGGTATCTCATAAGGTAACTTTATGTTATTATATGAAATCATTATATGATAAGTTTATTTATTTAATCATGATATGATGCCACTGATCTCATGTAGCTTACTCTCATTGAGGATATTAAGACGGTTGGCTTAGCTGTGGGTCGCGTATCCACCTTATTAGACACTACACAGTATGTCTCCATAGTATGTGCTTATGAGAAGTATTAACAGCAGTTTTCTTGATTTATAAATTAAGCCTCTTTTAGGTATATTGGCATTTATACATATAATAAAATTGTAACTAAGTCGAATCTGTACATTAAATCTTTTTTGGAAAATCTTATTGAAATAGACATTATTATCGGTACAGAGGCCGAATCTATAGTTTTTACAAGTTTTGTCTGTCTGTCTGTCTGTCTGTCTGTTACCGCATCACGAGAAAACCACTGGACAGATTTTGATAAAATTTGGTATGATTGTAGCTGGTTATCCGGGTCAACGTATACGATACTTTTTACCGCGGGAGAATGTCTCATTTTTGAGAAAAAATACAAAAACTGCAATGTAGAATTTGGTTTTTGGTCATCTGAACGCTGGCGGAGCAGTGGGCAATGCTAGTACAGAAATAATTATGTAACGTATACACTCCATCTTATTTAATCAATTTGGATGAATGAGGCTTTTATTTTTGGTAGATGTTTTGGTGTTCGATAGCGAATGTTCCCATATAGTTACCATCACCATACGATGGTGGCGCGCAAGTCGTATGATATTTTTAGCTCGAATACGACATGACCTGCCAGTTGATAAGTAATTCAGGTGCATACATAAATATGGTATAGGTACATATGTGTTCGTTTATATAAGGGTGAAGCCATTTTAGATCGCTTGTTATAAAATTTTTGATATTTAGACTATTACATATTTTATTAGCCTTTTGCGTTGCTTCAAAATTTGAACATTTTCTTATTAAAAAATTTACGAACAACAAATCTAACATCACCATAAAACCTTATAACTTCTAAGATTTAAATAAAATAATGAAATTATTTTTTAATATTAATATTTCTCATATTTATTCGATATAAGGTTCAATACATCGTGTATAAAATCTGTAACGTTAGAAAATATATTGAAATAAAGTTACGGTTAGCGATGGGATTTATACGGCTCTCTGGAAAATGTACTCTTGTATGCAAAATGACGGTCGGGCGAGCGCTTGCTTCTGACATTTTAAAATTCATTTGGGAATGCATAAAAAGCCGATAAGTAAATCACAGCTGAGGTTCTGTAGATCTATTTTCCTCTGCATGAATATAAATTAGCAAAAATGAACATGACGCTTTGATAAAGAAATATTTACCATTATTTTCAAAAGTTAAATAACATCTATACATATTATTAAGTTCTGAGTCGCATCTGTAAATTAAATATTTTTTGGAAAATCCTATTGAAATATAGTTTTTAGAATTCTTGTCTCTCTGTCTGTGACCGCATTGCGGAAAAATCACTGTAGGGATTTTGATGAAATTTGGTATGAGATAGCTCATTATGCGGGTCAATGTATAGGATACTTTTTACTGCGGGAAAATATCTCATCTCTGACAAATAAACGTTAAAACGTAAGTAGGGACGAACCCAAGCCAAGCGAGAGTGAGTCATATAAATTATAACTATTGGAATTTCACAATTTGTCATTTAAATATGATAAACAAAAATATATTTTATGTGAGATGGAGTAAGGGTCGAACTTCCTACATACCAATAATTAGGCTGTAGAAACCTACACTTTTATTAATATTGGGAAAATACATTTACCCATATAATATTATCATCGTATCATTCATTGCATGTGATCCGAGATTGACTTGTTATTAGGCATTATGTTATTTATTCTCATAATTTTGAAGCCAATAAATAAAAAAATGAATTGAATATAAAAAAGTATTTTAAAATATATAATAGGCTTCTTATGAAATATTTAACATCACATTATTAAGGATTCAAATAGGGTTGTCTAGCGATGCGTACTGCGCTCACAAACATTCGATCAAAGCCGACTTTGATGTATCGTTAAAGAGAAAATCACGATTCAATTTAGATACTGATTGGGTGATAATTCTATTGGGGATATTGTTTCATTGAAGCATTTGTTTAATTAAGAAAAATATATTAGAATTGCTACAGCATTGATAGGTACAACTGAATCACTTCTCAATATTGGCAAGTAATTTGTATAAACTAAGCAGAATAATTAAAAATATACGTCATAGAATTCGAATGCAGCAAGCAATTATAACTACGTACTATGTTATTAATATACATATGTATAACATGTTGTTTTGTAAATACAGAAATAAGAAATTTTCAAGGGCTCCTTTTAATTATTTATTAGGTAGTTACTTTCGCTGACATTCTTTAAAATCTACATAAATCTGTGAGAAATGGCATCATTAGCATATTTATTAGTAGCTTTCGACTCAGGCTAAGCTTACCGCAATCTGATATAAATAATAAATGAACAACTTGACATTACAATTACTTTTGATATTACTTACAATTATTTATTCTGTATTTGTTTCTCAATTTATTCAAAAACCTTACATAGCTTAAATGAAATGAAAAAAAATATATACTTCATTAACATTTTGGTTTGTAATGTTGATAAATTGTATGTGTTTGCCAAATTTTATCCAGATCCATTTAGCTGTTCTGGGGTGAAAGAGTAACAAACATCCATACATACTCACAACCTTTAAAATTTATAATATTAATAATACGGATTAGTACGGATACTGAGGACGAATCTATAGTTTTTAGGATTTTTGTCTGTCTATCTGGGAACGCATCACAAGAAAACCACTAGACAGATTTTGATAATTTGATATGATGATGTTGATAGCTGGTTATGCGGGTCAACATTTAGGAAATATCTCATCCCTGAGAACTCTATACTAAACGTTAAAACATAACTGGCGGAAGCTAACTGAGTATATGTAGTTTGGCATACTAATATGTAGAGCCGACATTTGAGGTACAGTCGGCCATATTTCTAGCTAAGACTGCTCTACTGGTCGAGTATTATGAGAAAGGTGCCATGAATTGGGACATTTTTTTTTAGTGTAAGATTTTGAGCAATAAATGAGGTATGATAAAATATCATTTTTTTTAATTTTTTTAATTTCATTTTTCAGGCAGTGGTAGCCCAGTGGTAACGCGCTCGCTTGGGAAACCGAGTGAAGCGGGTTCAAATCCCGGGTCTCGCACCTCTGATATTTTCATGTGCGAATCATTTCTAACATGATTACCACTTGCCTTACGGTGAAGGAAAACATCGTGAGGAAACCTGCATGTCTGAGAAAACCTTGCAAGTTTTCGAAAGACATGTGAAGTCCGCCAATCCGCACTTGGCCAGCGTGGTGGACTATGGCCTGATCCCCCTCGTATGAAGGGAGGCCCGTGCCCAGCAGTGGGACGTTAAAAGGGCTGAATACAAAATATCATTTGTATATAACGTAACTTTATTAATTCATCTTTCAAAATATAAACCAAAAACAATATCTTTTCGAAACATTGTAGCATTAAAGTCAAATTTAAAAATTCTGAAGATAATATATCCCGTTCATGACGGCGTGCCCATGAATGGGACATTGATGGTCATGAAAACAACATACTATAAACAAGTTCTTAGCAATTATTATAGAAGCTCTTATGTTTTTAATCGTTTGTTAATACACCTCCAATCAATTGCAAAATGTATGTAAGCGAACTATTTCAGAACGTCTGCACCTATTTGGCTAATTCTTTTTTGTTATGTTTGTAATTGTCAGGACAATTGTTTGGGGGTGAAAGAAATATTTGAAAAAATTGTACGGAAAAGTGAAAAATTTGGGTTAAAAAATAAAACAGTGAGTTGACAGATTGACGTTCACTTTCTTCATCATGACAACAATATTCAAATAATAAATTGACAGTTTTGTCAAAATGTAAGATAATTATACTTATCTATACTAATATTATAAAGAGGTAAAGTTTGTGAGTTTGTGACGTTGTAGGGGATAATCTCTGGATCTACTGAACCAATTCAGATGAAATTTGGTAAGAACATAGTTAGATACCTTGGGAAGGACATAGGATACTTTTATTCCGGAAATCATCCCTTAAGGGGTGAAAATGTAGATGAAAGTTTGTATACATACAGGTGGTTATGAGGGACTCACCGCCTGGAGAAGTCAGTACTAAAACCCAGCAGAACCTCCCCCGTCTTTATGGGGCGTTGAAGTCCTGCCTCAACTCCTACTTTTTCGTCCCTTGTAAGGCCTATTTAGTTGTCCCAAACAAGACTTTCATACTATTTCAAAAATATCCATAAGAGCAAAAAGATTTTCGAATAATTTTCTATTATTGCGCACTCACCTTTTAAGTAGTTAAACCAATGATCAATTAGCGGTACAATAACTATCAAATATTATTTAAATAATCTAATAAATATATTTCACAAACAACGAATAAAATACTTTTACTTACGAAATAATTAAACTACGCTTCGCCATTTTCTCTGTTTTGAAAAACAAATGAAATTTACGTCAATATTGTTGAGTAAATGTTGTAAGAATTTAGAC
Source organism: Brenthis hecate (assembly GCA_951806755.1). Lineage (NCBI taxonomy): Eukaryota > Metazoa > Arthropoda > Insecta > Lepidoptera > Nymphalidae > Brenthis > Brenthis hecate. The sequence goes on from OX638267.1 coordinate 572,665, forward strand.
AACAAAAATCTACTACTTAGTTTCTAGTGCTGCAAAATTTTGTTCCATTCTGAACTTGTCCCTTTCATAACACTTTTATCCTACATGGTACTGGGGACCAAATAGAAGAAAAGCCAAGCGACAAAGTTTTTTGAAATCATTACTTTTTTTTATTAAATAACTATTTTTCTTCTAACTATAAACCGAATATAAAGGACGATATATATACAAGAAACAGCGATTTAGATGCTGCAATAATTCTTGGACCATATTTCGAATTTCAGTTGGGAGGGAACCTTACATAATGCCTTGGGAATCGAGATAGGATAATTGGCAAATTGTTCCGCTCACATTCCGATCAACACGCACTCGAAATAATAAGCACCTATTCGTAACTCAATATATCGTTTATAGCGCTCTGTTTAACTTTAAGAAAGTTTAAACAACTAAATATATGTACTTACATAGGTATATCTTTTAGGTATGATAACTCACAAAAAACAATAAAAAAAATTCATCAATAATTCTTTAGTCAGTGGAAACATAAACCTCCATACAGAGAATGTCTAAGACTTAACTTATATCAAATAACATAGCAATTCCATATAAAATATTTATTTTACAATAAGTTGTTAATTTATACAATAATAAACAAGTACCTACAATATTCAAAAAACGTGTATGGCCTGTGTGTACTTATGTACGCACGTAAGAAGTTATACTCCTTTGGCGTAACAGAACAATAATAGCTAAAGATTTTATCCGTAAGTCACAACTCTCTGTTTGTAAAAGAAATACAACAAACTTCATCATGTCGCTTTCAGCTAACTTCATCAGGTCGCTTTTTGGCTATCGGTGTGCGCGCGCATAGTAAAAATATTACTCTCATACTCTTTTCTAAGCGTGCCAAAAGAAGTATAACTTCAAAAAAATACTTATACCTGTATCAATGTTACATCTGAGCGAAACCGCTAAACGCAGCACTTGCTGTAATTAAGTATTCGTAAGATACGTGCTTTAAATACGTGCCTTAAATTTGCATCGTAGTCACATGCCTGAATGTTATAAAAACAATTAATTTAAAGAAATCACTTTTACCGTTAACTTAATATGCAGTAGTTATCTGCTAACTCTAAAATGATAGAAAATGGAAATACGAATACTACTTTGTATTTATACTAGTTGTGCTTTTATAATAACATGTAAGTACATTAAGAATTTAATTTTATTACTAAAACATTTTAATTATCCCTCCACGACCGCGGACACGCCGGCGTTACAGTTAACAATTGATTTCTTAGAAATTTAATTAATTTCTTAGAACTTTACTACTTTATTTTAAATATTAAATTCTTCTCCTCTACATTTTTCTTTTAGCTTTTTCGCGTAATATTTTTTTTAAAGGATTGTCTCATGTCAGGATTTACATTTAGGACTCTTGATGATCAAAAGCCAACTATAATAATTATTAATAAGGCCAGTTCGTGACGTCAATTACCAAATTTGTTCCAAACATATCAATGTTGAATCAACTATTGAATCAATGGATGATTTTAAGTGGCGCACCTGGCAAATTCAATAGTTTTCAACGAGTGAATTTGGCTCATGTATCTGCTGATATTTCACCTATTTATGTACATATACTCAAAAGTTAATTTTGGTTTGTATACAGGCTGTAGCTCTCTTTTAGGTTATTCTTAACATAGTATCTCTATTCTTCACAATATCTATATTGCATATTTGGTTTAATAATAACGTATTCATTATCTATATTGCAGTTATCGGAGCGAAACCTTTTTCACTTAACGACGTCATAGCAGCAGAACGAGAGGGCAAGGAAGCTTCATTAGAAACGTCCTTGATACCAGGTAGCTAAAAAGCTTATGCTTAGTAAAAAAAACAATTATTTTTTAAGCAACAAAAAACCAATCAAAAATACAATTAGAAAAACAACCCCTCAAAAAATAAAAAAAAATCCCATTTAATAATGGACTTATTTAATGGTAATCAAAGACCACCAAAACCAGTGTTCATTACCCTCTTAATAGGTCGTATCACGTACATATGTTGGGGTTCCATGTCATTGCAATGATATTGAAGAAATGGGACATCAGGTTTCGAATCGATTAATCTGTGAAAGTTCCTCATATCCTCTTATCGTCTAGAGACTAAACTCTAGAAAATAACTGATAGTATACAAACGGCTGAACGATTTTCCTTGATTTATAGCTAAGAATACTCTTGATCAAATCTCTTTTCAAACAAAAAAAACTAAATTATATTCGATTCTTCCTTTTCGGCTACGATGCCACAGACAGATATTAAACTTATAACACCCTTCTTTCTGCGTCGTGAGTTAATAAAAAATGCACACTAACAAAATATGTATAAAAAAGTTAAAAATGCTTTTATAACTCGTATATTTTTTTAGTTTTTTACATTCTAAGTATCTTCATAATATATCAGTAAATTTCTTTCACTTTCCGGTCTTCACAGTCCGCCCTATATCCTGTGCCAAAACTTATAAATCTTATGTTTTCCTATCCTGCGGCGACCCTTAACTTTTTTAATCCTCTGTCCGCCAGATTAAGTCCCTTTAAATTATATAAAACTTCTTCCTCTATTCAACCTTTTTTCTTTCCCCGACCTTTTTTTGTCTCACTTCTCTATCCACCAATAAAAATACCATTGAATGATTAACGGGTATAAGCAAACAGACAGACAAAATATTTAACATTTAATTCGTCTTTAGTACAGGGCATATAATTAATTATATAAGATTCAATGCTATTTTAGTGTTTTTATAAATTGCATGTAACATTTAAAACGCTAAGTTTTTCAAACACGACACAAATAAATATGATTTAGCAATTTTAAAATGATAGACAATTTAAAAAAATTTTTGAACAGAAGAATTCAATTTTATTTATTCTATATATAAGTGATCGTATAAGAATTCCGCTTTAATCGATTATGGTACCGAACCCAAAAAAGAACTTTATTAATCTTAAAAAATCTTTTACAGTTACAGACAATAACTACGTGGCTAATAGGAAAACGTCGTCGTTGAAATACAAAAAAACTTTTCAAATTAAATCACCGTCAAAACCGAAAAAATTAAAACACTTGCAGAAACCTCGTAATAAACGTAAAAATTTAACGTCAAAGAGAGAAATAAGTCACAATGAGAATATTAACAAAAAATATATTCCCCTGCTTAGAAATATTGGGATGTTATTTGACAATATTCTCAGTTCAGATTCTAGCGAAACCTTCGATTCCAGAAGGTACAACAAATACAAGAGAAACCCGGTTCAATCCGACAGTGACGATGTTGTATGCACCTGCGTCAGTAAATATGAGTCGGCGATCAGGTCTAACGCGGACCAAGAGACAACTTCCACGGCTTTTCCCACTGAGGTCGAGAGCGAAACTTTCACCTCTATCACTGTTACCACCCCGCCGGCCTATCATACTACCGATGATCACTTCAGCCGTTTCGGATGGAATAAGAACTTATCCGTATTACCTACAAGAAATCCCGTTAGCCTTCGGAGAAACAATCATAGATTCCGTGAAAGAAGCAGCTCCACATATAACAGAGGCGTTGAAGGATATATCACCGGGGATAATGGAGATAATGAATATACTGCCCTCAGAAGAGAAAATGACTCCGATGCAGAGTATAATAAAGAAAATACCAACAGTAATACACGAAACGATGCAAGTGGCGATAGATCCGGAGGACGTGGATACAGAACCTATCCCGGAGATTCAGAGGCTGATAGAAGAACCGACGAAAGTGAAGAACCCATATTCTCGACAAATGAAACCTTTAAAAATAATACAGGACACGTTTTTGAACACGAAGGAAAAACTCAATTCGAAATTCGAGGAAACAAAACAAAAAGCTCAATACTTTTACCAAAACTTACTTCAAGACTACGAGGAATTAAGCCCGAAAAGGAAAATACATCACTACGAGCCGCCGAAACTAATGAAAAAAGCGTCGAACTCGATTACGCCGGTAATAAACGATTCACTGTCAGAGATGGCGCAGTTGCCTCGGAAAATCAAGAAATTAGTAGAACAAATAAAGCAGTAAATTCTAGAAATTCTCAATCGAATTCAACTTTTCCTGGAAAAATAGTTATGATATTTGATGGATACAGTGTAGCAAGAGATGTTAATGGTGAAAATAAACTGACTGAGAAAGCCATTCACATTCATTCATAAAATTTAAGTACAGGTACAGTGAAATAAAATTATAGATAGAATAAGAAATATTTTGTATTCAATTTTAAACAGAAAATAAATAAAGTTAGCGCCTTCCTTTCTTTCCTTTACTCTTATTGCTGCCTTGTTGAACAGCTTGAGGCTGTTGATCTGCAGGTCTGTAAATAATAAATACATTTATTTTAGATTTATTTAAAATAAGTTATAATAAAAATGTATATTTAAAATCTCATTGCTATTATTATTATTATCATGATATTATTACAGATAAAATAAAAAATAAATTCACTAGTCATTCTAAAATTTTTCAATTATCTAATGTTTTAAAATTAAATAATACCTATTTTGACGAGTTTTTAATTTCGGTATAGACTCTGCAATGTATTTCATAACAGATTCTCTAGTAGCATATTCAGGTTTGATTGGTGTGCCATCATCATTTTTTATCTCAACACGAATGCGACCTCTATGTAACATTTCCTGGAAATAAATATTTTCCTAAATACATAATTTAACTAATAATTATACATACTTTGTCGGTTTACTTTCTTTTACATAATAAAAACATATATTAACCTTCTTTGAAAATAAATTTTATATTAATTTGTAAAACAATATGTGAAATTAATATTAATAATTTGTAGGTAAAAAAAATAGATTACTTTACTACGTTCACGTGGATACAGCTTATTTTCAACTCCAATACGCAAACCAGTTCCAATTAGAACATCTCTTATTTCTTGATGAGTAGGGTTTTCTACACATATGTCTTTTGAAAGCCTGCGACCTTGGGCAAGTGTCTTCTTACTATTTAAATAAGCTGGATAAACGCAGATCCATCTGAAATTTAGATAAAATCAAGTTATTTGAAAAATCATAGTAGAGTGTTTAATTGTTGTAAGAAGAAACCATAACTAGTAGTTCATCATAGATAAATATTGTAAGTATACCTTTCAACGTCGGTATGTTTCTTGTCTGGACTCCATGAGGTAAACATAGTAGCCATGGCTGGGTATAAATAAAAATAAAATGTGGTACCTTACAAAGAATTTATTTTTTAACTTAAATTACTCACAAAAACTAAAGGTTTTCTTGATTTTTTTAATGTCTCTTTTAGAAGTAGGTAATTTGCGATATAAGATTATTTATTGCTTGTTGAGTCGTTGCAAATTATTTTTTTATTCAGAGTTCTGACTTCTGACATAAAACAGATGACATAAGCAATAGTGAATTGAATAGTGCAACTTTAGAGTCAGTGTCATACAGTTTACACAGACTAAAGAGATCTAGTACCTAAGTATATAATAAAAACCATGTTTTAAGCAATAATCTTGTTTGTCTATGTAAAAAAAATTGAAATAAAAAAGGGATCTTTTTAAATAGAACTTCATTTAGTACAATAAATATTCTTACTGGACTTAGTCCGCTAGATTATTGGATGCAGTTCAAAATTATATTGAATTTAGTCTTATAAGCATTCTCATTGGACTTATTAATTACAGGTACCTTATGTATAGAAAACGGAGCCTTCAAGGTAAACTAAGACAAAAAATCAGTCTTCAGTGCTCAACTAAGTAAATAAGAAGAACGAAACGTGCAGAAGATACTAAAAACATGAATTTGTATCATACTCAATATGAGTTTGACGCCAGCTGCTGCAGCTGCTGAATGCCAGCCGATACAAAGCATAGCACACCGACTTCGAAAATATTTGATTAGGTATATATAGTAAATGAAAACTACCAATCAGTTATTTTTACTTTTTAGAGCTTTTATTGGAGTCAGATTTTTTTTTGAGTCTTTATGTACTAGTATTGTTTAATCTGTGGTATTACCAATGTCAATATGTCAATAATCAATTGTCACATGTATTACTTGACAGATGACTGTAATTTAAGGTTATTTACAGTAGTTGAAATCAATTTATTCAATAATCAGAAATCAGAATCTATTATTAAAACAAGATAAAATTATGCTATTATAACCATGACTTTAATGGAAGTAAGCGATAATATAATAGCAGTAGCTAACGGGTCTTATGTTGATTATTATGACTATACAAGTCATAAAATGCTTCAGTTAAAATTAAATGCACCGGCACAAGACGATGATTTTGTTATTGATATAGTAATTTCACACGATAATAAATTATTAGCAGTGTTATTTTCATCGTCAAAGAGATTATTAATATATGAAATACCTGAAATAAAAATCGTACAAAGTTTTACATTACCAAGAAGTGCTAGTAAAATTAGATTCGGAGTTAACAATAATCAAATATTCGTAGCAGACAAAACTGGTGATGTCCTCATTTATGACATTTTTAAGGAAGACAAGGGTACTAAACTCTTAGGGCACCTAAGTCTACTACTTAATGTTTTACAAACCAATGATGGTCAATACATCATTACATCTGACAGAGATGAGAAAATCAAAGTATCTTGTTATCCCAACACTTATACCATACAAACATACTGCATGGGACATAAAGAATTTGTAAATAATATTGAGCTAGTCCCTCATACTACTGGAATTTTGATCAGTACTTCTGGAGATGGAACAGTGAAAGCTTGGAACTACACAAACGGAAAACTTTTATACACAATTGATACTTATAGTGACATAAAGAATAATGAAGAATTAAAACAAGAATTTAGTAAATTCATGGATGCAGAATGTGTAGAAATCAATAGCTTACCTATAGTAGATTGTACAATAGTTCAATTTGATGAAAGCTCCAGTCTTATAAGTGTTACAGTTCATTCTTACAACAAGGTATTAATATATTATTTGAAAAGTATTAATGAGGAATTTAGTCACAATCTTGTTTCAGAGCTTCCCTTAGAAAGGTTTCCAGCTGCTATAAAATTCCACATGTCATCTTTGTTTGTATATGACAAGGTGGACTTAAAAGTATTGGAATACAGCATCTCATTTAAAAACAAATGTTTCTCTATACACTTAGCTAAGCAGATAGAAGTGTTTGAAAATGAAGATATTAACATGGAAACAAAGAGTGATCATAATGCTATTAAAGTACTATTCAAAAGAAAATTTGACAATGTACAAGAATATCAAGAAAGAAAAAAATTAAGATTGGAAAATAATTAATACATGTAAAATATAAAAAAAGGTGTTTTTATTTTACCTTAGCCTTTGACTTTTTATACAGTTTTGGGTTCGATATATATGGTTTTTAATTATTTTTTTTAAACTATACACAAAACATCTGATCTGACAATATCGGATATTTATTTAAATACTAACGACTTATCCTTGCTTCGCTCGTGTTCGTCCCTAGGTTGCTTCCTCATACTAACTTTCACCCCCATTTTTACCCTATTAAGGGATGATTTCCAGAATAACAACTATCCTATGTCCTTCCCAGGGTCTCAAACTATCTCCATAACAAATTTCAACTCAATCGGTTCGAGCCTATTCGATACAAACAAAAAAACATTGTTTTCCTTGTTATAATATTAGAATAGATATTTATTTAAATAAGAAGAATAATAATTTTATTAATAAAATCCCCTTATTTATGGATTTTAACTCCCGATTGCCTTAAAACGTTCATGGCTCAGTTAATTTTACTTATATTTACAATACAACTTACATTTTCTGAGTGCTTATACCGATTTCACCGAAATTTGAATTACTAGCTCGACTCGCCCTCGCTCCGCTTGGCTTCGTCCCTTAAATACTTTTTAACGTTTAGTATAGATTTCTGAGATTAGATATTTTTTCGTGGTAAAAAGTATCCTATATGTTGACCCGGATAACCATACTAGCCTACCATCATACCAAATTTCATCAAAATCTGTTCATAAATAAATAAATCCATACTAATATTATGTGAAGGTGTGTTTGTTTGTTTGTCCTTCTTTCACGTCGAAAAGGCACTCCTTTTGCGGCTTGGCGTGAATTTTTGTGTGGAAATAGTTGGGAGGGCTGGAGAGTGACATAGGCTACTTTTTATCGCGGGATATTACTAAATTCCCACGGGAAAACTCGTTATAATACAATCCAAAAAAATATTTATTATCAGAAGTTTACAAAGATTCAGGTAAAATTTGTATATTATGCTCTTCAATAAAATTAAACAAATACATGTCTTGGGATTTTTCGGAATTCATCCTGAGGTAAAATAGGGGATGAAAGTTTGTATGAAACTACCTTTTTCGAGATTTTTTTGTAGTTTTAGCGCGAGCGAAGCCGCGGGTTCTGCTAGTAGGTAATACATGCGAGTGTGTTTTATGTATGTTTGTCCTTCTTTCACGTCGAAACAGGTACTAACCGTTAAAACGTACGAAGTACAGTTCGATACAAAATTAATGGACACTCAGACATCAGCTGCGAGCGCAGGTAGGCGCAGCATCACGTCGTCTCAAGTGATACCTAATATTGCGTTCTGCGGATTAGAACGTAAGATGTTCACAGCCGCCAATAAGTTTGAATCGTACCTACTGTACATAGGGACGAACCCGAGCGAAGCGAGGTCGAGTCGCTAATTTTCTATATTTTTTACACATTATGCAGTTTTGACTTAGCCGGAATTGGGGCGGTCTATTTCCGTTTAGCGTCATGACAGAATTTTTTTTATTAGATATTATTTTTATATCATATACTCAACTTTTTAAAGTGAATTGAGAACTAAATTGAAATGAAAATTACATTTTACTTAAATAATTTCTAGCATTTAACTGGAGCTTTCCAAATAGTAAGTGTAAACATTAGTTAAAATGCTAAGCTCTGAAGACGATGGTTTTGTACTACAAAATATATGTAAAGGTGACCTATAATGAAGCAAAAAAAACTTTTATAACCAGGTAATTTATTAATTCTTTATTACAGTTGAACAAAAAAATATGAAGTGCAGGTCTTATATGTTGTACAAAAATAAATGAAACCTAAGTGAAGTTTCAACATTAAGCTAACAAGATAATAATAATGCTAAGCCACATTTCATATTTACTAACAAAAAAGCTAAATTACATATCACATTTTTAATTAAACACAACAAGATAACCTTAAAGTGATATTCAATAGGTTTAGAGCTTTTTCAACCAGATAGAAGACTCGAAGTTCGTTCAACTTAAATATTATTATCAATACAAACGTATTTTTACAGTCACGATAATATCTAAATGCAATAAATACAGCTGTGTCTTTAGTTTACTTAAATTTAAGCACATTAGCGAAATTACGGAGCTGAGAGCTGAGGCTGAGACTGATGTCATTGAGGACTCTGTCCACATCGTTCTTGAGATCCATGAGGTCCGGCAGATTGTTGCAATCAGGCACATTTAATAGGGTTGTGAATATCTTATCCCATAAAGTATTTTTCATGTACCTGTAATTTATATATATTTTTAAATATATTATTAAATATAAAGATTAAATATTTGAATTTTAAAAACTATAAAAAGTAAATCTGTAAGTTTTTTTTTTCAAAATATAAATAAATTTTAACTTCTTATTTATGCCTTGAATAATTTCAAAGATAAAATAAAACTATTGATTAAGACAAAGAAATACTTTTTTCATAGAAACTTATATTAATTATAATTTTAAAAATTAGGGGGCTTACCTAGGCAATTTCTTGTCTATATTCCAATGACCTAAGCGATTAACCACTTTCATGTAATTTCCCATGAGAATAACATATATTGTACCAGCAAGGCAGTATAAATCTGTTTGGTATGTCCAAGGTTTGCCTTCCCTCATTTCCGTACAAGTAAATCCTTCAGTGGCAATCAACTGAAATAATAAATTATAATATTAGATACTTTATAAAACATTTATTTAAAGTGGAACTCTAATTCTTTTTCTAAAATTAAAGATGCCTAAGGAACTCTTTATAACATCAGCTATCTGCCTGTGAAAATCCTGTCAAAATCAGTTCAGCTGTTTCAGAGATTAGTCGGAACAAACAGACAGACATAAAATTTAAAAATTGTGTGTTTCTTATAAGTACCACATATAATTTCGTATGCATTTAGTAATAACTAAAAGAGCTTTTATTTCGACATTACAAAGAGACACTTCAATTTTATTTGTATAGATTTGATAACGTCATCATTTTTTGTATATAACACAACTAGTATGTCAAAGCTGTATTGTTGTAAATACACTAAAGATATTTAACTTAAATTTTCCTATTACCTCCAGAAATAAGAAAAAAATGCATTCGACTCCTATTAGATAGTTAACTAAAAGGACTTATAAATGTGTATATTATGTTATTTATACTTACTTCTCTAAAAGTAGTTCCTTCTGGGAATAACGACATATCTATTGCACATCCTAAATCAATCAACTGTAAAGATGGTGTTCGCCATTCTTGCGTTGGTCTATAAATAAAAATGTATTTTAGTACTTAATTTTCAATAATTTAACAAAATTATCTCAAATATAAATATAATTTTGGGGCTTTTGAGTTATTTGTTTCAAATAAACCATTATTTTCTGCTAAATTGTTGTAATTATACTTACATTTTCATTAACAAGAAATTATCCGGCTTAAGATCTGCGTGAATGATTTGCGCTTTATGTAAATAGTGTACTATCGAAAGCATTTCAGATGTCAACAGAATAACAATACATTCATTTATACACTTAGATGTGGCAATTCTAACTTTATTAGCAACGTCCAACAATGATCCGTATCGGGAATATTCCGATACAAATAAACTTGCATTATCCCCGAGGAAAGCTGTCGTTATATCCATGTACCCTGGAAGCTGTGTATAAAATTATGAAATTATGTCGTATCTATACTCAGTATACACGTTAGTGAAATAGAAAAAAAGAATTATACCATGAAAGGATCTTTAATCCGAGCTTTTATCTCTTGACATATGTAAAACTCCCATGGACGACTCGGCTTTTGATATTTAACAGCGACCGACTTGTTACTGCGAAGGTCTAAACATAAAAATACTGCTCCGTAATTGCCTTTGCCCAACTGTTTTTCTATCGAGAACTTGGAGCTGCCCACTCGCGTCACCGTAGCCACTTGTAGCTTTGGAATAGACCTCACTTCTATATAACCATCCGCGTGCGTTTTATTCGGGAACTTAACATATTCTAATAAGTTAGTTAGCATCTTCTTATTGAAAGGATCTATTACTTTCGGAAAATCAATATCAGCGGGTCTCGGTATGTCACTGGTTTCCACTAAAGATATGGAATGCGACGATTTAAATGTCGCGCACTCCATTGAGTTCTCACTATCGACGTCCATCCCGTAGCCGTCGGATTGAAAATCAGACTGCCGCGTGTATATGGACGAGATTCTGCCGTCTTTACTCACGGAGTCCCTGCTATCCTCAGATTGTATCTCGACTCTGTGCTCGAAATCTAACTGTCTTTTGGATATATCTTTATGCTTTTCGATAGAATGGGATGTTTTGGCAGATTGAATGGGTGTAGCGGTTTGCGCCGTCATACCGTCTTTGCTATCGGTATCGGAGAGTCCAGAAGATGGCGGGACTTGAGCCTGCTCTGGGCTCGATACGTATAAGTTTTTATGCATTTTTTGGGAAATGCTTGGACTGTTAGTAAACTTCGGTGTGTTAGCGTTATCTTTGGGTTCGTTTCTATTAGATATAAAGTTGAGGAATTGATTAGAAAATCCTATATCTGGAGACTTCTGTCCGACTTTCACGTTGGGTTGGTCGTGTCTCACATTTCTTAATACTGAACTGTTAGGGCTTTTGTGTTGTTGTTTTTGTTGGTTTGAAGTATTCGTTATATTTTTATCGGCCTCGACTCGTTCTTGACATTTCATTGAGGTGTCAGCGTCTTGTCTAACCGAGGTATCGGCGTAAGCGTTCTGTGCCATATTAGGGTCATGCATGGAATTATTACGGAAATTATTATTAGGTTGAGGACTTTGATAAATTTGAAACTCATGATTGCTTGATACGTTTTGTTGATTTCCATACACTTGATTTTGATTATTTTCTACTTTGGGAGGTTGTCGGTAGGGACTGTGTACGTTGTAGTTTGAACTACTCGTGTTTTGATTTGCATTTGGATACATATTAGGACTATTGTACTGATTCTGTATATTGTGATAGTTTTGTTGGTTGTACTGTGGGTTTTGGGCAGGCACTTGATTGGTTCTCTGGTAGTACATGGAGTTTTGGTACTGAGTTTGATGTGGGGGGCTTTGGAAAATGGCGGTAGATTGGTGTTGATTGGCGTACACTTGTCTATCTGTTTGATTATAATGGAAATCTTGCCTGCCATAATTTGGTTGGGGACTGACCATTGCATGCCCGGGACTAGTTATAGGAGATTGGTGGTAGACCATCTGGTTCGAGTAGGTGGGACTTTGAAAGCCTGGCGAGACGGATGGGTTGATTTCGTGGCTGGCTTGTACACTATGTTGGGGGCTGTGATAAGGGTTGGGGTTTGGACTGCCATAGCCTTGGGGTTGTTGACTTATCATATGGTTATTTGGATAACCTTGTTGATAGTTGTAGTTCTGTTGATAAAGGTGCATAGATCTTTGAGGGGAGTATCCACTATAATTAGTCGATACAGGTTTTTGGTATTGGTGGTCATGAGACTGATAAGGCACTGAGGAGGGCATCGCCACTTTGTTTTCTGATTCCCGTTTTTGTTGATATGTTCTAGCAAATTGACCATTGGGCAACCTCGCTTGTGCTGATATGGAGTTCCTCTTGGAGGCAGTGTTCGGTTGGTTTGGGTCATGGTTATTGTACATGGAGTCATAGTTAGTTGTGTAACCTGTGAAATTAGTTCTTGTTGATTGTCCAGAAGAGCTAGTAGATCCTGATTTACTGAAAATAATTATTAAGTAAATTTTCTATTATATTATTGTTCCATTATAAAAGTACTTTTAGATAAACAATAAAATAATAATTACTTTGAGGTTTAACAACAAAGCCCATATATATTCTCTATATCTATATGATTTACTTAAATCAAGATCTATATAAATTCTATATAGTTGGTCTAAAGAATATACAAAAATCCTACCTGTTATATTCTCTTGTGGCTTCCATTATAACGGAAAGGCCATCACCTTGATTATTTACAGTATGTTGGTCTGTTTGTCTGGAGCATTCATCCCTCTTATTGCTCACTTGATCAGATTGTTCTATAACACTTTCGTCTATTGCAAATTTAGGCACGGAAAATTTATTTGATTGATCTATTGAATTTGGTTTCTTAAACTGTGACATATTTGGAGTACTTGCATCTTTTATATTGAAGTTAAACACCTGAGTGCAGGAAGGCTCTTCGTAATATGCGGTTTTATTTATCTATAAACAATAAAATATATTTTCTAGATTTGAATATGTGACAATGTTATAATAGATTATATCTAAATAACCTATACTGTCAATGTCATAGACAAATTTATAATATATACATTAAAAAAATTATAACCTGCTGAGTGGCCACTGTTGGTTGTGTATTAAATTTACTAGCATTTTCTTTATCTTCTGGAAAATTCCTTACTTCAGCTATCTCATAATTCTTCTTACAATTGATGGCCATCGTCATTGATCTATCTTCATGTATATCAAATTTGGGCACATCATATTGCTGGACGACTGGTTGAACCATGGATGGCTCTGCTACAATAAAAAATATTTTTTTCTAATGTAAGCAATAGGATAAAAGAACAATATAGTGCAAGTATTGAATAATAAGCTAATATGAGTTTGTATTGATCAGATAATAATATGTGTATTTGTCTACTTTGACAAAAACAAACATGCAATATCTCAAAATGTCGAGAAAGTAGACGACTTACATATTAATAATATTTTTATTGAGCCTTTTGTTATTAATATTTAATATGTTTGGTAATTTCTTTATTAAATGTGAACTGCTTGAGCATAGTGATATTACTTTAAAAATCTACAGCATAATTGAAAGTTAAAAAAATACTTTATATAAATAAATAATAAATAAAAAAATATGCTGGGACATTAACACACATCACTATCTCGTTCCATGGTAAGCTACGAGGCCTATATTATGGATACCAGATAGTTGATACACTACACATATATAACTTTAAATACATACATTATAAATATAAATTCATTATAATGCATGACTTGAGTACAAACATTGGTCTTCATAACACAAATGCCTTCAGCGGGACTCGAACCCGCGACCGCTGGCACAGAAAGTAGGGTCACTACAAACTGAGCCAAACGTGTCGTCAATAATAATAATCACCAATGATAAAATAATGAACTAACCATTACAATTAGTACAAGGCAAGTTGGTCTTACTTAGTTTACAGCCAACATAAAGGGTAGCATGGGGTAAATACTATTTCAAACTTTGCAGTGATTTAAAATAGCTTTGTTTGTAAATAAGTACTAGAAAATTAATTCAAGCAACCTGCAGACAAATGGAAAATACACTATAGGAATTATATTAAAAAACAAAACATACCGTTATCATTAAAAATATTCCTAAGCTCCCATCTCGCCTCCTTAGTGTTTACTGTAACTGAATCACCCAACAAGTTGCTCATCAGACTCCGATTAAATTCTTCCATCAAATTGTTCCTACCATATTCATTCCTCCCATTGTTATTAGGATTCGGTGACTGTATAACTTGATTTTCTTTATCTACCCTAATATTTTGTCTGTCACTCTCGTCACATTTTTTTGTAGCTAATTCACTGACCTCTTTCGAGTCAAGATTAGTTAGCACTTTAGGTTCACCGGGCGAATGCATATTTGTCACTTTAGTTATATTTTGTAAAGTGGGCATATTTAACGGCATTAGTTGTGCCATATGGTCTTGTTCAGTATCTAAGGCGCAGTTCGCCAATGTCTCCAAAGCACTGCATTGTGCTAGAGTCTCGTTTATATTTTTATAATTCTCTTTCATTTGATCAACATGTTCAGTTTTATTTTCTCTTTGTACGCTATATTTTCTCGCTCTTATTTCTTCTAAGCTGTATTCTTTATCGTTTACATAAACCTAAAAATTAACTAATAGATTAGTAATGCTATTAACAAAATAAATATATCTAATTAAAAAATAAAAACAACATTATCTTTTTTCATTTGCATATAAATCATGATAAAATGATATAGATTTTCATTATCATTTCATCGTGATTTATATGGAAATTCGAATGGACATAGGCTTAAGTCTATAATATTATCCAGGTAAAATAAAAAGGCTTTTTCGCAGTAACCGAATTTACAAAGTAAGTCAACGAATAAAACGGTCGAAAGAAAGCATTTCTTACAAACGCTGCTTTAACGGTATAATAGAGAATATGCATATATTTTGCCAGATCAAAACTCATTCAGCATTAGAATTACAAAAAACGCTAAACTTCGCGCAAAATAACTGTTTTTTGTCTTGAACCATAAATTATAATAAAAAACAAAAGCAAAGAAAGCCCTAGCCAGATCTGGAGCCCAAAGCACTAAATGGCAGCACTGATGTCCTGTCTGACAGTGAGACGCAAGTACTGAGTAGGGACAGTTCAGTCCATTGTTTACTACAAGTTTAAGGTGTTCTCGTTCATAGCTTATTTCACCATGGAAAAAACTCAAAAGCCAATTTATAAGTATTGCATTGTGCCAGAATGCAAAAACACTATCAGAAGTACACCTCACAAAGTGAGTTTTCCAGTCCCGATAGGTGCAAAAATACGTAAGGAATGTGTAAGGTTAAGGAGAAGAGACGAAGTGTCTGCAACAACTTGTTTACAGTGTTGTGAAGATAAATGAATAATAAATAAATAAAATGATTTGTTTCTTCACTAACTGTCTTTACTCATATTAACTTGATCCCTATCTAATATTTAATATTACAGACTAGATAAATACAAACAAACAACTTACGATATATCGAAAATATTGATATATTTTTACGATATATCGCGAAGTATCGATACAACAATACGATATATTATATCGGACAAAATATAGATTTTTTTTACATGAACATCCCTAGACACAGTATTTGACGTCACGTTTCGCTGGTATTGCGTTTTACAAATTTGAATTTCCGTCGCTTGATTTGTACTTTTATTTATTAATTTTAAGTAACTAAAAAGATATTAATTACTAAAATAATGGTTTCATTGAAATGTCAGGCCAATAAAGATTCGGAATAAAAATATTTGATCCAAATTTAAATTACATGCATATTCCCTATTGAATGATTTCTATAGAAAAGCCGTAGAACTTAAAAATACCTACAAAAAAGTCCGCAACAACATATTATATCAAACTTTTATACTAAGTCACAAAAACTACATTTATTTATTAACAAATAATTTAAATCGTGAGGTTAGTTTAACTGGTCATATTTTATATAAAACTCTCATAAATATAACTAAGTTCATCGTCACACGTACGTAATGGACATGATTTTTGTTCTTTACTGTATGTTATTAGGACGCGGAGTTAAAGAGATGTAATCGAGTAGTTCAGTGGCTGCGCCGATGTTGAACTGGGGTATTATTAAAACTGTAGATCTTAATACGGTCTAAAAATGAAAAGTCCACCATAGCATGAATGTATATCTAAGGAATACACAGAATATACTTCTATAGTCAAAACTGAGTGAGTGAGAAGTAGATAAGCGAGAAATTCTGTGAGATATATTAAAAAAAACATATAAAACAGAAAAACAAAAACCTCTATCAGAGGTAGGTTTTTCATCATGGACCTCTATAATTGAGACTGCGATTCATGGCTTTTTTGTAGAACTAACATTGTTTTCGTTTCCTTAAATTTCGAGGAACCAATGCTAGTTCCTAGTCAAATTCTGATAAGTCAAATTCCGGTAAGCTAGAAACTGGTTCGTGAGAAATCTCCAAAAGCGAGAAAAAGATCGCGGTCCCTTGCACTCTCGCTCTCTGAGTCGCTAGTTCTTTATATTTTTATAGAAAATAAATATTTGGTAAGTACGTGTTTTAATTTTTAAGTGATTATGTTAAATTGTATTTTTTTTGAAAGATTATAAGCTTAGCCTGAGAATATAATTCAGTGGAATTATAAATGTTTATTGGTCTTAAAACGCATAAAATATTAAAATTAAATATATAAATTAATTTACACATTGACTAATACAAAACTTACCTGGGCCTTATTATAACAAGGTATTTTAGTTGGATCTACAGGATCAGGTACACATAGAGGCACATTAAGTGTTAAATCATCCAAACAATAAGGCATATGGTTAGCAGAAAGTTTTATATCATCATCCACATCTTCATAAGCTGAAACAATATTAAATTAAATATATTAAAAATGTAAGCATATTTTAGTTATGGATTCTTAAATTAAAAAGACAATGTATTTGCTGACTTGTCTAGTTATCTGTAGCCATAACTGAAAAGAGACAACTTAATTCCGAATTTAATAAAAAATATAAATAAATAAATCTTAATTAATCTATATACTAATCTAAAATAATATTATAAAGTGGCAGTTTGTTTGTTTGTTTGAACACGCTAATTTCAAGAACTACTGATCGCATTTGAAAAATTCTTTTTGCATTAGATAGCCCGTTTATTGAGGAAGGCTATATAGGCTATATATCATCATGCTACTACCCAAGGGAGCGGAGCAGTAATCATAAATGTCAACAATTTGGGCAGACTTCCATACATTATTGTAAAACTGATGTTAATATTGGAAGTTTAAACGGAGGCGAAGCCATGGGCGCTGCTAGTATACACACAATAAAAACATTGAAAAGGGCGAATTTTATTTAGAAACATTTTTTTCTCTCAAGCACAGCTTATGCCAAGAATAAATAAATTTGCATTCTATGTAGTATTTGCATATTTGATAAAATCAATAAATGTGCTAATATATATAATAATATTATGATATTGTTTGTATGATTGGATCTTTATGACAGCTTTATAGAAGGTGATTAAATTTCTACACTGTTTCACGTCACGCAAAGGATCATATGCATGGGACTAGTATTTATAGAATGGATCATGTTGAGTTTTGACAAATATGGAACAAGATTTATAAGGTAGTGCCAGAATGTAATATATAGAAAGTACTAACAGAATGCGATAAATTAAATAATACTATCACTGTCATTGATACGTAACGTAAATGTAATCTAATTTCGTGAAGAGATCGATTTAGATTAGAAGTGGATTAGACCGCGCTTAGGTAATACCTATTTATTAAAAAGATCCACGAAAATTGGTTTACAATTGACACACATAAAACTACTTAAGCACGAACTGAGTACTCCTTGTCTAAAGTAACTCAAAATGATCTTAGTTTTAGTTTAATCGATGAAATAATTTTAAAGGTTGAACTTGAAGGTAATGTTTAGTTTTTGTAGAATGTATTAAAATATATAAAGCCTTGATAAATGCCACAGTGGGATAGATGCCTCTTTTAAAAACCTAATATCCCGAAACTAGTCTCAATGAGATTGACCACCGTGACCGGAATCGGTCAGGAGAACATCAAATCATCAATATTTTTAGGAGTTATGTATGCTAATTTAATAATTTTTAAATCCTTTTCAAAACGTGGGACATCTAACTCGGTTTTACCCTGTACGCGGGCTAAGCGTTAGGCATTCCTGAATTATATAGTGATCCATCCTCAGATTACTTGGGCTATATTATATACTCCATGCCAAAAACTACATAAAACTTAATTTCGTTCCACTACTTCGCTGGCATGACTTCATCCAGTGTTAACAGTAAATTTCTAAGAAATCAATTGTTAACTGACACGCCGGCGTGTCCGCGGTCGTGGAGAGATTAAAAGTACATTATTTCGTTTTCGACCGAAC
Organism: Brenthis hecate; assembly: GCA_951806755.1. Lineage (NCBI taxonomy): Eukaryota > Metazoa > Arthropoda > Insecta > Lepidoptera > Nymphalidae > Brenthis > Brenthis hecate. The sequence goes on from OX638267.1 coordinate 591,689, forward strand.
TTACTATACGCAAGTAAACGTCCAGATAGATATATAAACGCAAGAAAGGAAAGAAAAATTAAGCAGTGTTCCTTCATCCCGCAAATTAAAAAAGATAATTTCCCACGTCATTCCCCTTCAAATGCTATGCTCGCTAGTGAAAGTTTCAATATAATAGATTTCGCCATTCCGGAGATTAGCGAGTATAAACTGCCAGAAATAAATACAAACATATTTAAACGGATGCTTGTATCATGCAATGATATAAGTGTAATATGGAAGATCTATTGTGAAATTACAAACAAAATGTAATCAATTTTATTTGTGTAGATTCGACATTGCCGTATCCTCAGGGTTTATGTGTAATTCAGCCCTTTTCAACGTCCTACTGCTGGGGGCGGGCCTCCCTTCAATACGAGGGGGATCAGGCCATAGTCCACCACGCTGGCCAAGTGCGGGTTGGTGGACTTCACATGCCTTTCGAAAACTTGCTAGGTTCTCTCAGACATACAGGTTTCTTCACGATGTTTTCCTTCACCGTTAATACAAGTGGTAATCATGTTAGATATGATTCGCACATGAAAATATCAGAGGTGCGAGACCCGGGATTTGAACCCACTTCACTCGGTTTCATAAACGTTACCGCTACGGGCTACCACTGACTCTCTTCAGGGTTTACTAGAAGATAATATAGGAGTTTATTTTAAAATCCCACTACGACCTGGACCTAGGCCTCGCCTCTATAGGAGAGGGATCAGGCGATAGTCTACCGTACTGATCAGTGCAAGTTGGCGAACAACACATTTTCCTAAAAGTATTTAGATTCTCTCAGACATTCAAGTTTCTTCACAATATTTTTCTTTACCCTATTAGCCATTAATTCACGATTATATTGAAGATGTGATTCGCACATGACCAACTCAAGTCATGAGATACAGTTATGAACCTGAGTCATTTAGTTACCCAAATGAATGTGTCAATAATGGCAATTACAATCGACGCTCCTACGCGTTAACTCTTACCGGTTGTGTCGAAGTAACATCGTATAAGAGTTTGAAAGTGAAAAGGAATAGACTGCACTTGTTTGTGCGTACACTTGTGCGCTTGTCTCTAGCACATTCGCGAGTCTCAGTGACGTTAGCCGCCGTAGCGACAACAATTCGAACTATTAATAATTAAATCAAACCAATATATTCCTAAATTATTATAAGCCAGTATATACTTACGAGTAAAAGGCAGCGGCTGATGTGGTACGACATTAGTGTGAACCATCTTAGTTTTAGGATTAGTCCACATTCCAGCTTCTTTCTCATTCTCAACGTTGCTACAAGCCTGTACTAATGAAACTGGTCCAAGGTCTTCAGCGATTGGGACTGTACCTCTTGATGTTGATGGAGCATCCTAAGAATATAAAAAAAAATCTTATGAAGCAGAATATTGTTTATATTGTTATAGTATCATATGAATATAATTTTAATTGAGAACTTAATAAAAGAGCTATTCTTACAAAGATCTTAAAAGGGTTGCAAATATGATTTGAAACCAGTTTTGCAGTATAGCATAAACATAACCAAACCAAACATCCAAACTGAACAATCTTAGAAATGGATGTCTAAATAATATTTATCTTATAATATTGGAGAAAACAGAAAGCTTCTTACCTCATAAACATTAACCATGACATTAGAATTTGGTAGCCTATTATCTATTGCTTGTTGTCGCACAACTCCTGGCATAGTGCTCTTAAGGTTCTCTCCAACTCTTTGAACTGGTACATTAGCTATGTTCCTCCTTTTAAAGGACTTAAGAGATGTTAGAGCCATTCTAGTTTCAGCTAAAGCAGAAGCAGCCTTTCTCTTTGTTGGTGAATCATCATGTAACATTCTCTGAGCAAAAAATAATTGAAAGTTCCTAAAATCAAAACACTCATTAAAATATAATACATTCCTAAACTTAAAACACTCAATGAATAACAAATTTGTAATAATATTTTAATTATCATTTAGTTCAATATTAATTTAATCTATACTAATATTATAAAAAGGTTAAGTTTCTGAGTTTGTGACCTTGTAGGGGGTAATCTCTGGATCTACTGAACCGATTTAGATGAAATTTAGTAAGAAGATAGTTTGAGACCCTGGGAAGGATATAGGATAATTTTTTCCCGGAAATCATCCCTTGAGGGGGTGAAAATGGGGATGAAAGTTTGTATAAGAAAGGAAGCTAGGGAAAAACCCGAGTGAAGTGAGGGTGAGTCGCTAGTAATAAATAAAACTATTTGCTTACATATGAGCTTGTTCTAGTTCATCTAAAGGTTGTGCTTTAGCCTGCAAGCCAAGCATATAAACCTGATTTGCTTTCTTATAATCACCAGATTCTTCACAGTAGCAAGCCCAAGCACGATAGAATTCTGAGCATTCTACTCCAATACCAGTATTATACAATCTTTGATAAATTTCAAGTGGATTTGAAAGACAGTCCACCTAAAATATATAAAAATAATGATAAAATAGCTTTACTAAAGAAAATTAACAATTTTGAATCATTAGATAGGATAAAATTTTTATATGAAAGAGTATCATAAAAACAGATTATAACTTATTTTAGGAAAAAATACTAAAGTAAAAATGTTGTGAACTTAATTTATAGCAAGTATTTAATGTACAGTTTACAAAATTATATAATCATAATAGGATAGGAGGATATTGTATACATTTAAAATGGAAAATTTGATAAAATATAAAAAGACTAAGTGATTTGAAAACTAAATAATTTGAATGTTACTCACATATTTTATCCATAATTTTACAAGCCTCCTATCTTGAAAATATCTTTCATCTTTTTCAAACAACTGCAAGCAATCTTTTATTAATTTGTCTATATTGCCTTCATGACCATGCTTGGGATAGGACTGTTCCACCCATTGTATGTAATTAAACCAAGGATCCAATGGATCTGTACCTTGATAATGTCTGATGGCTGATTCATGTTCCCTGTAATTATTACAAATTTCTAACCTCATAAAAGCATAACTTTAAAGGGTTATTATCTAAGTCTCAGCATCGTACATACAAGAGAATAATAAATATTTTACAATACATTTTATACTATTCTTAGATAAAAAATTCTGCAGAACAAAACACATCTTTATAACATATATTTCTGCTAGAGTTAAGGTAATCTTATGAATAACTTCACTTGCATCTCAATAATAAACAATGTTTACTACAATAAGCACAAGATATATAAATGTAACTTACTCTTTTTGCAATTGCAGTTGCCTTTGGGCATCAACATCTGATTGAGCTTGCAATGCTGTTCCCAATTGCACGAAATTTCTACCACCTCTTACAGGCTGTATATTTTCTTTACTCACATCAATATCCATTGTAACACTTTATAATATTAAAGTATCAGAGCATTACAGTAAAATAGAGTATATGGCCACAAATACGTGAATCTAAATACTGATACTTGTTGGTGCAACTTCACACTTTCGGATCACTTTTGCACTATAAATAATTTAGGGATATTTTTAAGATAGATTTACTAATAAAATTAAAAACGAATATACATCAAATCATAACCACCAGGATAAGCAGATAATATTCTCAAAAAATTCATGTCTGTTACAACTGAAGCACAAATCCTGAATTCACTCACCATCAAAGTGACAAAATTCCCTAGAAGGATGATGTCTATGGTGGATTTCAAATTTGAAAGAACATGGCCGTTAACCTATTAAAAGTACAATAATTGCTTAGAGGCTAATAGATGATTATTTCAATCATTAATAATAATAAACCAAATAACGATACATATAAATTATCTCCATTAGTAATGCTTAAAAAATAATGTTCCTTTTATATTACCTACTATATTACTATTTATTGCAAAGTATTAAATAATAATAAAAAAATATTTTTTAATATAATTTTTTGAAATATGATTCTTTCTATATTAATCATTACGCTATATTTACACGCTTGCCGAGGATTGACAAACGTCTACAAGATTGTTTTGTATTGTTTTGTATTTGTTATTATAGCGGCAACAGAAATACATCATCTGTGAAAATTTCAACTGTTTAACTATCATGGCTCATGAGATACAGCCTGGTCACAAACGGATAAACAGACGGACGGACAGTGGAGTCTTAGTAATAGGGTCCCGTCTTACCCTTTGGGTACGGAACCCTAATAAACTACTCTAAAATACTCTGTTGTGAACGCAGAGCCCGAACCATACTCGAAACGTGCGGTTTCTCGATAACCAATCACAGTGCGAGGACTTTGGATCCCATCAGCTGCTGGCATACCTCGATAAGCTATCTTTCTCGCACCTATGGCCACGTATAAGACTTTTTTGTAGTACTAATTTGTAAACTTTATTTATGTCTAGGAATGGTTTATAACCGGTAAATTCGCCTGGCGATTTGCAAGTATTATTGAAAATTACTCTATAAATACGTGATTCAAATTTCAGATTGCCAAAAGTATATTTTTTGAGAATTTTAATAAAGCATCTTTGGAGACGTCTGGCAATACTTTATAACCGACAAAAACGTCTGGGGTTTTTTTTTTGAATTATATGAAAACTAAATTAAAAGATTAAATAAAAATCAAGTTGCCAAAAATATGTTTTTTTGGATATTTTTCTTGCAAACGTTGTATACTGCGCAGTAACGAAATAACCGCTAAAGCTATACCAAACTCGCGGGACTGGACTCGCCAATTCACGAAATTATATTTTTTCACAATTTCAACTTGCCAAAAGTACCTTCCCAAAATTCGTCACGAGCTCTTGGGCTATGTGCAGACGTTGAAGTTGTTTCGACTGTTGCTTTTGGTTGGACATATTTTTTACTATACAAATAATAAAATTGTAACTAAGCTGAATCTGTACAATATTAAATATTTTTTTGGAAAATCTTATTGAAATAGACATTGTTATTGATACACAGGCCGAATCTATAGTTTTTAGAATTTTTGTTTAATTTAATTTTTTGCCGCCGTGAGCTAGAGTGACACTAAACACGTACCAACGTGTAAATACGCCACAAATACTTGCTGGAAGCTTTTTTTTATCTGTGTTCAAAGCATGAATGACAAATAAAATTCCAAGACTCCCCTATAGAAAGACTGACACTAGCCCGCATCGTGACGAGCTCACGCAAGCCAAGCCAAACACCCCGTTCACACGCTTGTGTCTGTGGACGCTTGTCGACTGCCTTGTCAAGCGTGTAAATGCAGCGTTACATATTCTCTACATATAAAGCTGACCATTCACGATTACTTCAACAAGTCGCATGATTGTCAAAACTGTAGCATTTGGTATAGCCTGTTGGTTATCCAAACGAAAACAATCGATATGAACGATCGTCAATGTCAAAATTGAATGTTGGAACACGTCACGCCACCTCGCCAACAACCAAGTCAAATGGCGTCGTCGTAAATGCCTCCGCTGACCGCCATTTTGTAATTAATCCTTAATATTTTCTTAGATTTACGCGAATGTTTGACATTATTAAATAAAACTATCTTTTCGGATTATTTCGCGGATTTATTTTGATTTTTGGTTCCCGACGTTTCGAATGCTTTACAGCATCCATGGTCACGGGAGAGACTCTCCCGTGACCATGGATGCTGTAAAGCATTCGAAACGTCGGGAACCAAAAATCAAAATAAATCCGCGAAATAATCCGAAAAGATAGTTTTATTTAATAATTAATCCTTATTAAGGACTTAAATAGTCACTCCAGACAGATAGCTCTAGAGTCAGTTACTTCAATACATTTGTATGTGTACTAGATCTTTTTTTAACCAGTATTTTGACATATTTTTTCGGCTTTAGCTGTTTTAAACCCAGACAGACTAGCGAAATATAATAATTCCTCTTCAGAATCGGATCTCATCGTCTAAACACCTCACATGACCACCCAGAAACGTAAAGAAGCGGAAACTACATGCCGTGGTGCCCCCATGGATTTGATAAAAATATTACATCCATCCATTTGGATGCAATCCATTTATCGTCGAGACAAACGGTTGTGTGAATGCCCAGCTTAAGGTTTTAAGCTTCTCCAAGGCCATTATAATATATTTGTTACAGACAGTGCCTACCCACCAAAAAAATTTCAAAAATTCAAAAAATGGCACCAAAGTACCTAGCAATATTTTATCTTACAATAAAAAAGGTCGTAATGCCGTAAAAGTGTCGTTAGTAAAAAGTAGCTGCCTCGGTGGTGTTGTGGCTAGTATGTACGGCTGCATACCCGGAGTTCCTGGGTTCGAGGCCCGGATGAGACCATGCAAGGCCCGATCTAACCATTTTGCCACCCCGGGCAAAATAATTTTCGCCGCCTTTACATTAACACTTTTTGTCAAAGATGGGATGTTGCTTATTAGACCAATCTAACTAGACTACATCAAAAATATTTTGAAGAGAAAAAACCTGAATCTGGTTTGGGAACAAAATCATCATCAAAGCCCTCCAGTGGTTTTTCTGTGATGCGGTAACAGACAGGCAAAAATTCTAAAAACTATAGATTCGGCCTCCGTATCGATAATAAAGTCTATTTCAATAAGATTTTCCAAAAAATATTTAACGTACAGATTCGGCTTAGTTAAGATTTTACTATATGTAATATGTATAGATTAGCGATATAGATGATTAAAATAATAAATATAATTATTTCAATTCTTTTAGAAAACTTTATTAATTAGTCATCTTATTGTAGTGTTGTCATTATATATTTATAAACATAAAAAAAAGAATTATTCAAGCCACATTATTGTTCTATATGAAATAAAAAAAAATTAAAACCATAAAATTAATTAAGAATAATAATTATATAACAATTACATTACGGGATTTAAGCGCGTGAATTCACCTTTAATTCCCGTAATTTGCGTTTAAGTCCCGTAGTGTAATTACTATATAATTATGGAACACGAAAAGTTAAAGAGAATAATATATAATTGTAATTTACTATTATTAAAAAATTCAAAATACATATGTAGCAACACTATTACTTCATAGGTTTACGAATGAAAGATATTAATTTGAAATACTGTAATTTTAGATAATAAAGTCTATACGTGCGTGAATAAATGGTTATGTTAAATAGTTTATGATAATATACTTCTTTTTTAATTAAATTCTAAAAGTTTTACTAGTCACATCACTATTTAACCGCTTTATCTATAAGTATGTATCAATAGGTGTGTATAAAACATCTGCTTACAATTCGCTTAGTGAACAATGAGCGATACGCGCGCTCTATAGCTATACTCTAAGTATATTATTATATAATATCCATTAGCCTTAATTAAATGGTCAACCTATACCATGGTTTGGTAGGGCTATATTGTAAAATCTTATGTAAATTGTGGTATTATAAAAGATCGATAAATTTAGATAATAGACAAGACCAGGGTGCAAAATTCGTGACTCAGGCCTTTATATTTTATAATCCGATTGCCTTTTAGTCTATATATGATCTGTGTTAAATTTATGTTGACATTTGTGATTTGACAAGCCAAATGATATAATGTCATGTGACAAAAATGGCAATTGCCAAATTGGAATGAAAGTCAAGAAAAGTCAAAACAAGTATAAGTGTTTTGTCCGCAGTTACCTTTTTAATATAGATGGTTAATTCATTAAATTTATTTGTACATATTTTGTAAAAACTCCATTTCATTACAAAAAATTTCTAATTGAATTTTAAAGACGCCTTTATCAATTTTTATTTTAAGTCATATTGGACACATAATATAAAAACTATAAAATATGTCTCTACGAATGCAAATTGAGAAGAAAAAAGCCCAAGATGAAATGCGGCGATTAATGGCAGAGCGAAAGAATAAAAGCAAAAAACCTATTGGTATAGATAACCCGCTTGCAAAGTATAACAGTTCTGGACAACTAACTTGCATTCTATGTTCATCTATTGTACGCTCTGAAAACGTATGGCAAGTTCATATAAATAGTAAACAGCACAGACAAAATGTTGAACAAGCAAAAAAATTGAAGGAATTAACAAATAATTTTACAAATGACAAAATTAAGATAAAAAGATCTGGAATACCACTAGAAGGTGGCCCAGAACAAAAAAAACCCAAGGGAATTTTAAAAAATTCAAATGATAAACTATCAACACAAACACCTGTGACAAAAAATAATGCACCTATAATTTTTTCTCATCATGATGATAAGATTGTTAGAAAAATATTAATACCTACATCCCAAGAAGGTATCGTATTTAATATATTTTTATTTAATTAAAAGCACATTATGTATAAAATTATTTAGATTCCTAATTGAAGTCAGTTACGAATAGAATTTTCATATTCATAGTCACACATCATAGATTATGTGTAGAGGATTTAATATTCGGTAAATGGGTTTAAACAATTTCATATAATTTTTTTTTTCAATGTGCACCACACACATGTAAAGGATAATGGATAAAGAGCACTTAAAGTTTAAGCAAACTAAATACCTATATCAACAAATGGCCTCCAGTGTCATATTTCAAAATATTTGGATGCCTTTAAATTCCATGTGAAAACTATTATATTCATTAAAATTGGTTAAATGAAAATTCAGAGTTTCTATCTAAACACAATTCATTTTGTGGGTCTATATTATAAAGCTGAAGATAACATCATTTTAAAACTCTTGGAACTATCATCTATACATATAATAAAATAGTAACTTAGTGAAATCTGTACATATAATATTTTTTTAAAACAATGACTGTAACATATTGTTTATGGAATATAAATCCCTAAACAATAGTTATTAAAATTTCTATTTGTTTATGTGTACATGTTTCATGTAAAAATTACTGAATCAATTTTTATTAAATTTTGTGTAGTGATAACTCAATAGTCAAGTGAACACAGGACACATTTTACTACAGGACAATCTTTCATTCCCATGGGAAAACAATAATTGATCTATCCAGTATTCATTAGAAATGTATATGGCTAATGCTGGTTAAACCTTAAGAGATACATCAAAACAATATACTAGAAAATTATTGTAGGTCTTAAAAAGGCCTACAGTCTTCTTCCTCTTCAGACACGGCTTTTTTCGCACTTAGGTATCTTTGCCCGTTGTGCGTGAGCTTGTGCTGCTGTGTGTGTTATTCTTTTCATCTCAGACAGTCCCAGTAGTCTTAACAGGCTGCCGGTGTCCTGGAAGATCTGGGATCGATCTATGGGGGCCGAGTTTTTCTTCGCGTAATTGTTCCAGTGCACTACATTCAGTTAGAATGTGTGCTGGTGTTTCATCTTCTTGGAGGCACGCTCTGCAGAGGGCGCTGCCCGTGTGACCTATGTTAAAAAGATGTTTATTGAGTTGGCAGTGTTCTGTTATCAGTTCCACCACCGTTTTTAGTTTGGGTCTGTCTAGGCGTGTTAGTTTCATTGTTAATTGTTTATTTAGTTTGGGGAAGGCTTCTTTCGATTGACGGCAATCTGTGTTAGCCTTCCATAGTGTGTTAACTGTATTATCAGTGAAGTCTCGTAACCATGTCTTGTATTCACAGTGTGGAATTGGGGTTAGAGGTGTAGGCCCTTGAACTTTTAGTCTAGAGGCCTGTTTGGCTAGGTTATCGGCAATCGAGTTGCCTTTGTTATTTGTGTGGCCTACAGTCTGCAATATCATATGTCTATCTCTTTAGGTACACTCGCAATAATTATTTATATCTATATAAAATGTACCCAGGGATGCACCCAAGCAAGGTTAAGTTGCTAATAATCCAAAAAACTAGTTCTCCTATAAATACTTACTTAAACTGGAAATATTGCTTCAATACTATATATAACATAAACATGATCTTTACCTCCCAAGTATTTCCGAAACATGACACTGTATTGTGTAATTTTTTCAAAGAAGTTCTTTATCACAAGTTATACTCAACACCAGATGAGAGCTAGACAGAAAAATTGTAATATTTCGACCATCACAACACTTTTTATTATTAATAAGAGCACTCTATGTGACTTCATCATAAGTATCAGGCAATCATATTGTGTTAAGGAATGTATGTAGTAAGTTGTTTGTATGCACTATGATGATGTGGTCCTATGTATTGGACATTCCTTAAGGTTTGCCATCCCTTAGTACTTGTAGCATTATTGTCACCAAATGTTAATATATGACATCATCATAAATACCAGGCAATCATCAATGTTAAGTAATGTATGTTGTTAAAAAAAATTGTACACTATATGCAGGTATTCTTTGATGAGCTTCAACATATAATGTACATTGCTTGATATCTATGATACCCTAGTACTTGTGACAATTTTTATGACCTAATTTATGAACCAAGGGCACATGAAAGTGAAGGGAATTTCGTTCTTAATGGGTATCTCAACATGTCTCGACTTTTTTTTGATGTTTTCTATCCATATATTCTTCCTTCATTTTCTGCCTCTGAGAGTATTCTATATTCTTTTTTTAACATTGAGGAATGAATACACATGCCACCTGCAAAACTACAAGTGGTTATGTGGAAGTCACCACCTAGAAAAACCAATAATTACCGTCTACCCTCTTAAACCCAGTGGAACCTTCCCCAATAAAACACTCGACCAAGTTGCTGTTAATGCGGGCCCAAAGAGGTAGACCATTACAATCGGTGAGTGTCCTATATACTATTTTTTTTAACCTTTTCTTATGACTTTATGCTTCTTTTATTTCCTAGGAGCAATTGAAGAAGAAAAACAAGTTGAAAATCAGCAACAGAAATCTGAGAATAACAAGCAATTAAATGAGCAGCCCATCCCTGAAGGATTTTTTGATGACCCTATTTTAGATGCAAAGGCAAGTCACTAGTTTGTTTATAATATAAATACCATAATAGTAAGCAACTAAAATATTTCACACTTATTTATGTGAAAATAGGGGTATTTTTACTGCAATGATAACAAAGGAAAAACAAATTATTATTTATACCTTCATTTATTCAACACCTACACCTATGTAAAATACAGTAGCAAACCAATATTACTTATTATGTTTATTCACACCCATTATAAAACTAACCTGACCTGTTTATTTAAAAAATATTATTATTTGGCTATACATGTTATTTAAATTGTAAAAAGTGTCCTGTGGTTTATAAAACAATAATTTAGTGTTTCTTCATTTACTTATAATTTTAAAAAAAAATCAAAACTTATTGTCCAAATAATTCTATAAATCCATCATGTATATGTTCGATCATATCTGAGGCTAACATGCTCCTACCTTTTTTTTCAAAAGCTTTAGCATTGCATGATCTAATTAATGTTGATGCTGCAAAACATGACAAAGAAGCTGCTAACAATGATTTGTTTGATGCGTTAAAATCTATTTTGTCTACTGATGTTAGGGTCCAATGTAGAAATGTTGCTATTGATCCTGATAAGAGATCACCTTGACCTCCACATCTTCTTCCAGAACCACCTATATTAAGCTTCCATTGCAGGTTGGATTCAGAAGAATATAATTCATCAGTTTGACCTTTTTTTAAAATAGTTATATTCAGTCCTAGGCTTTTTAGTCCTGAATAACCATTTAATTTGTTACACAATCGTTCAAATTCTATTTTGTTGGGAGTTAGTACTACTGGTGACAAAAAATTACTGATAAGTTCTGGTTTTTCAGTGATTAAAAATAAGCCATCTGCATCAATGATTAATGGTATTTGTTTTTCTCTAATTACATTTATTAACTGCTCAACAACTTCAAAAGTTATTTTATCTCTACCTAAACCAGGGCCTATAACAATAACATGAAGCCTTTCTAACCAAGGAGATATGTTATCTGTTGCATTGGGTTCATCAAGTAATGGGTGCACTATTAATTCTGGGCTGTATGATTTAATAACAATTGCAGCAGGTTTGGAACAAAATATGTGTGCCAAATCAGCCCCAACCTGTGAAAGAAGTATTTAACAAATTAAAAAAATAATACTCATAATTTTTTCCAAACATGTCAAAAGAAGTATAACTCCAAAACCTTCGGAATTACAATATCATACTAGTAACCTATGTGTTAATATAGTCTAGAATCTAGATCGTAGACTATCTGTGTACTAAATTTCTCCTAAATCTGGCCAGCTGTTTTAGATTGAAGAAGTAACAAACATACACACATGTACAAACTTGTGCAATTGTACTTGATGAATGAAATCCTAAATTTTCTTATAGTAATCTATATACTTATTATATGTTTAGATCTATAGAATGAATAATAATTAAATTATGGCTATTAATAATCAGCCCACATTCCTTTATTTAAATTGCATATTGAATAAAATAATGAAGTGTTTTGTAACATAAAAATTGAACAGCCAAAAAATACAAACTTTTAAAGAGCTGATACCGGCAAAGTAAGGCGCGCCGGTGTATTCTAGGGAGCCACCAACTACGCCGATTCTTCCAGCCTGACCTTTATGATGAGTGCCATCCAAAGCCGGAATACAGTCTTTAACTAATTTTAACATTTTAGATTGCTCCATTATTGTCAACTTACACAACTGACTATACGAGTAAAAACAATTTCTTAATACTTCCCTTCTTGAGAGATTTAAAACCATATTATACCTACTATGCTTTAGTATTTTTTGCAAATCATGCTATAATCTTGTTTACTGTTTAGCAAGTGATAATAACCTATACCTATTTTTATTTTTATATACCTATTTTTGTTATTGAAAATTGGAATTTGTTAAACAACAATAATGACACTTGTCAGTGCGAAGGTGACAGAGTAGGGATGGACGCAGTATATCGATCTATTATGGTAGTTTTGTAATTACAGAGCGTAATGCCGCACTTTGGCGCACAATGCCGAAGTGTGCTTATGCTTAATTGAAAAGTGAATTAGTTTTCAAGTGCACCAGCAGAGTGCATATAAATTAAATATAAACAAATGTTATTAACGATAATATAAATAAAATATTGATCAATGCTACCTTGAAGAAAAAACACTTATATGTTCTGCTACTGAGTTGGTATCCGCAGCACGCATCACGTCAAAGTAGTACTCTTCAAAATGCTCGATTGTGCGGAGCATAGCTGTATTTGAAACATCGAGGTTGAGCATTATGCCGCATAATGTGCTTTAGTGCTGCAATTGGAAAACTATCGAAGAGTCTATTAAATCTAAAAAATATACTTTGGCAGCTCTCAGATTGACTTGTCTAAAGATGAAGCTAAAATAATCGGTAGCGAAAACATCAGATTTTATATTATATTATAGAAAAAGCAACCCTAATTAAATAATTTCAATTATATTTGAAATTGCTTAGCTTTTTATGACATAAAACTCCAAAATCTAATTCCTGCCATAAAAGCGTTTTGATTATTTACATTATTCTAATATTTCTAAAGATTATTCGGAAACTCTGGAATCTGAAATTGTCGTGAGTCGCGACACTACTGTAAAGAGTTTACTGCCGTAACATTGTCTTATCGTCAACTTAATTTACATTTTAAGATATTTTGTTTTTAATTAGTTTTACGAGTAGAGAATATTTTTTTTAATTTTAGGAGTCCACACTTGAAACACGTTTGAACAAAGTTATTTCTTAGTAAAACTTGCGAAACGGAAAAATGTATCTCTTAGTTTTAATAGATTATAACCTTTTTTCACCTTTTATAAAAGACTATAAAATACTATTCAGGGTTAATGTAAGCTTTAGGAAATTCTATTCGGACTACTAGTATCAATGCGAAAGTTTGTATCTATGCGTGCATGTTTGTTACTACTTCATTCTGAAGCGGCTAGATGGTTTTGGATGAATTGTAGTAAACAGGTAGACTTTGGAGTATCTCAATACACGATCACGTCCAGTGATAACGTGCTCAGTAGGGAAACCGAGTGGAGAGGGTTCAAATCCCGAGTGTCCGGGATTTCAACTTTTTAGGATTTGAAAATGTAAAATCGCACCTTGATATTTTCATATGCAGATCATTTCCAACATGATTATCACTTGCCTTACAGTGAAAGAAAACATCATGAGAAATTCAACATCATCGTCTAAGAGAACCTGGCGTTAAGAAGAGCGGAATACTACTACTATAATTCGTTGGCTCACTATTACAAGGTTCTATGTTACAATTTTAGTACTTATTTAGTTATTAATGCTACAAGCTTCTATGTGTCATTAGCTACAGTTTTGCAAAAACAAATCACTAGATAGCAGCACTATAACTACAAAGTATTCAATTTTACATAGTTCTATGTTGTTTTTTTACGATAACAAAATAACGAAGTTTTACGTAAAAATTACTAAACTTTATAAAAATTAACACAGAACCTTGTAATAGTGAGCCAACGAATTATGTAAAGAATGAGACCTAAAATGGATTGTTTAGTTAAAAATCTGATATTTTCTTATGTTTCCAATTTTTAATAAATTAACGAAGAATACCATGTACTAAGCTAAAGTCCATCATCTTGGCCCAGTGCAGGTTATTGGAATTAACGTCTATTTAGATTCTGTCAGATATGCAGGCTTCCTTGCGGTTGTGTTATTATCATGTTAAACACCATGTACTTATCGTGTTAAAAATATTCTATATGAGATCCGGGTTAGAACCCGCATTATTTAGCTTTTCAAGCAAGCGAAGAAGTTATTTGTATAAGTTAATAACTTATCAACTTTCGTTCCGACGTTAAATCCTTAACTTTGATTGGGAAAAATCATCTTGCAATTATTATGTTATTTTTAACATTGTTATACATTACAGTTTATATTACACCAGATTTTATTAATTACATAAAAATTAATAAGCAATTTAATTAGGTCAGGAACATTGAATATAAAGATCCAGTGGAGGAAGAATGGGAAAAATTCCAAAAAGAGATTAAAGAAGAAACTTCGACATCTGCGGAAATAATTGCTGGTGAACAAGAAGAAGCTACTGCCGAACGACAAATCGACGAAATAGATGAACAAATACGAAATTGGTCTAGGTAATAAAATAATAATTATAAATTAATGTGTAGCAACTGTATTAGCTGACGTTTTAGTATGAAATATAAAGTTTCTCAAGCTACGTGAAATTGACATTTTTTAATGATAATAATTTTAGGTTATTTTTCTTTCTATCTATAATTATTCTCTCTATTTTTCATTTTTCTCATCTAAGCAATTAAACGCCTAATTAGCTTTTTAAATACTAATAAATAATATAACATTAAAGCAAACGTTTTATTTTACAGAGTTCTAGATTTGGAACTTAAAAAAGAAGAAACAAAAAAGAAAATACAGGATGTAGAAATGTTGGATAAGGAAGATGATAATGAATCAGATAATGAAGTAGATATCGATGAATTCTTGGATTGGCGAGCTAAAAAATCTTTTGTGTAATTTTTTTATGTATTCTGTGTGAAAATAAGATCATATTAAAATATATTACAATATTACAGTTGTTTTACTTTTCATAATAATTAATTAAAGTTTTCTACAATAAGTTCACAACCATCAAATTGCAGAACTAACTCCAATGGATAGTCACTATTTAAATATAATCTTATACTATTAAACGAGCAATATTTGTATATATGTATGTATATAATATATATACTATATATAGTTCTAATTACGTTTTCGAAAATGGCTCTAACGATTTCGATGAAACTTGCAGTATTAAATAAATATGTTTGGACATTAACACACAGCGCCACGTAGTTCCATGATAAGCTACGAGGCTTGTGTTATGGATATATGGATAGTTGATACACTACACATATATAACTTTAAATCCTATATGTTGACCCGGATAACCAGCTATCATCATACCAAATGTCATCAAAATCCGTCCAGTGGTTTTTCCGTGATGCTTTAACAGACAGACAGATAAACAGACACAGACAGACAGACAGACAAAAATTTTAAAAACTATGGATTAGGCCTCTGCATTGATAATAATGTCTATTTCAATAAGATTTTCCAAAAAATATTTAATGTACAGATTCGACTTAGAATTTTATTATATTTATAGATGTAGATACTTTCTAAATATATTTAAAAATCACAAACATACTTGAAAAAACGCTAAATAAGTAATTACTAAATATATTTGCCACTCGCGTCGCGCTTTGCTCGGTCGAATTGTGAAGTAAGAGGCCCGGGCGGTGGGCCGGCTACGTTCGGACCGTCACAGTGACGTCACACGCACCCGCGTACATGGATTTTGCCGGCAGAAACGGCGTAATGTTTATTACTTTATATCTTCGCAAGTTATGGTCCGATTTAGATAATTCAAAAAGATATATCATTCTTATGTCTTATACAATAAAGTGGATACTAGTTTTATGGAATTTGCTATAACTGTACTGATCCTCATTAGAAAACAGGTCAAATGTCGATTTGACAATTCTCAATAGTTATAGCACGTCGATGGTTACTACTTGCTAGTATGTAGTTGTCACTTGTCAAATTCAAATCATGATACTCATGTGTCATTTTTATTTGTGTACCTATGTGGTAAATCATATGTAAATAATTGAAAGAAAATAATAAATATTTTCTTCAAATATTAACTATTTGAAAAATCTATAGTAATATTTTAATATATATCATAATAACAAACAGAAAAGATGACAAATAAACTGGAACATTATAAAGCTCTTATTGAGAAACTTCAAAATGAAGAATTAAGATCTGATGCATTAAATGATTTGAAGAACTTCTTGGTTTTCGAAGTGACTGTTGACAATGTTTCTATTGTTCAAAATGTTGGCATAAAAAAAATACTTAAGTGTCTTGAATTATCTGATAAGTATGTTATATTTAAGAGTTTAATTTCATTTTTTTTACCTAAGTGACATTTGATTTTCCCATATATGAATATTCTGATGGCATTCCTAAAGTTCCATTGTGGTTCAATTGATACTAATGCAATTACATTGTTTTTGTATTCAAGGATACAAATTGAGCTAACTTGTGAAGTACTTAAGGCATGTTTTGAAAAATTTGAAACAGTAGATATTATAAAAATGTATACAGCTAATATTATGTATTTGTTACGGCATGAACATGATTGCGTTCGAAGAATGGTTATTGATGGGGTAAGTTTTTATGATCTTGAAATAAAAAAAAATTAAAGCTGATAATAAAATTAATCAAATTACAATATTGAATATAGTCATATTATGTTTCAGATTTGTAAAACTGTAACATCAGGAGTTATGTTACCTCTCCCAAAATACATAGATGTCTATGTGGCAGTAGCTCAAACAGTGTGTGATAATGATGTAGGCATTGCAAATAAAGCCGTTCTAATAACATCTAACTTACCCACTGAAGCATATCCTAAGGTTTTGGAAGAAATGAAAATAGCCTTAGAATCTAACAGTAGCAGTAAATGTAATGCATACGAGGTACATATTAACAACAATTTTTAGCCAGTAATAGGTATCTAAGGATTTATCTTATTTCACAATGTTATATACATAAGGATATTACAATAATAATCATGAGTACCATTCCTAAACTAATTATGTATTTTAAATATTTTATATTTTTCTTTTTCTAGGTTATCATAAACATCTCATCAAAATCCTATGAATTATTTAATTTATCTGTTAATGAAGGATACATTGAATTTATGGTGAATGAACTACACTCAGATGATATATTATATCAATTGAATATCTTAGAATTGCTGACCCAGTTAGCCATAACACCACATGGAATAAATCATCTTGTTAAACAAGGAACCTTTCAAAAAATATCGGAATTAGTCCGGGATATACATAACAATCCTTTTGGAGGTCTTCTTATACCAGGTAAACTTCTAAGTTCTAGTAAACATAAAGAATAAGATCTATATTTATAAAAGGTAACAAAATCTCATAAATTACCTTATTTAGTGCTTCTTGCATTAAATTATTTCGCTTCGCTTGGTTTGGTCCTTAGGTACATTTTAAATTTTTTGATCAGAACTCTAATTCTTTTACAGAAATATAAGTAGCCTAAGTTACTCCTTTTAAAATCAACTATCTGCTAGTGAAAGTCCCGTCAAAATCGGTCTAGCCGTTTCGGAGATTAGCCGGAATAAACAGACAGACGGACAAAATGTTAAAAATTGTGTTTTTCTTATAAATACTGTATATAATTCCATATGCATTGCATATGGAATTGCATGCAACTGCCTCGGTGGTGTAGTGACTAGCATGTACGGCTGCACACCTGGAGGTCCTGGGTTCGAGTCCCAGGTCGGGCCAAGTGTAGTTTTTGAGTATTTCTGTATAGTAAGCTTCAGTAACAGCCCGGAGTCGGGAAGTTGGCGGTGTTTCACCCCCGTGCCTCGGAGAGCACGTAAAGCTGTCGGTCCTGCGCCGTAACTCTCACTGGTCGTGTCGAGCGGTCGTCCCACCAGAGTATGAGAGTGACAGGAATAGAGAGTGCACGTTGTGTCTGCGCGTACACTTGTGCACTATAATATCTCCTGCGCAGTTGGCTAGTCTCAATGAGATTGGCCGCCGTGGCCGGAATCGGTCAGGAGAACATCATCATAAATATAGATTTTAAATCCTTATATTAATACTGAATTTTGTTTGAATACTTGTACTGTAGGATATATGAAGTTCTTTGGATCCATTGCCCACTACTATCCAAAGGAGATCTTCCAGAAATATCCAATATTGTTGGAATCACTTTTTGATGCAATGAGCTCTGACGACACTACAATTTTACCTGTAGCTCTTGATACACTTGGTTTTATTGGTACAACTATAGAGGGAAAAATGTGCTTAATGGCATTAGGTAAATATCAATAATAATAACTTTTCATGCCTAGCTGCTCTATTACACCAAAATAATAATACTTTGCCCTAAATTTGGATTTGATTTTTTTCTCATAAAAAGAATTTAAATCCCTTCTTGGTGTCAAATGAAGTTTTAGTAGTTTTTTACTTTTTTAGATAAAGATATTTTAAATTATTTTTTCTTTGAAAATCTTTATAAATCTCTTTTATAAATTGAATGCATGTTATCCCTTCCCAATTTATATAGTACTAACAAGTGTCCACCACCAGTATTTAGAAGAGATCAAATTTTTTTGCTTTATACTGTTATTCTAAATTGCTGTCAATAAAATATAATCTACTAGTGGCTCACACTCGCTTTGCTCGGGTTCACCTCTAGAAAAACAAAAAATTATCCCACAGGAACTGTATATTTTTCCAGGATAAAAAGTAGCCTATGTGTTATTCCAGACTATAATCTATATTTGTGTCAAATTTCATCCAGATCCGTACAGCTGTTCTGGCGTGAAAGAGTAACAAACATCCATACATACTCACAAAATGTCACATTGTATAATATTAATATAGATAGATTACTACAGATGATAATGATGCAAAAACTGTAATGGATAATAAATTGTATATTGTCTGATAAATGTATAATTTTTTTTTATAGGAAGCAAGTATACACAAAATGTTGAAAAATTGTGCTTATTAATAAAAAATAGCCCAACAGAAATAAAAGTTCGTGCATTATATTGTATGGCCAGTCTGATTGGCATCAATAAGGACCCTAACTCAAAAGTTGAGCCAATAGATCAGCGAGTCACATTAATGACTCGAGAATGGTTCAGAACTTTAAGTCAGCAACCTGGGCCTATGGATGTACTTTTTAATATTTGTAAAAATCCATTTCCTGATATACAATTGGCCGGTTTGACATTACTTGATGCTGTGTGCCAACATCAATGGGGTGAAGAGATGGTATCCAGAGTAGCAGGTACATATTTTAGATTATTTTATTAGGAATGTCAATTGAAAATGCCTATAGTGCCAAAAGTAGCAGAACAATGGGTAATTTTTTATTGTTTTTACTAGTCAGATAGAAGTGCAACATATTAAACTGCATTTTTTGTGTTAGAGTAAGAATATGTTGTTAAGGAAAAAATGAAAAGTGAAAAGAATGTAATACATAAATTGGTCTTGCATTAAATGGCTTAAGTTTATTAAAAAATGTAAAATCCATTTCTTATATTTCTATTCACTTTTTTTTGGAAATAAGTTATCATACTGACATGGCATATTTTGTTACAGGGTTTATTGAGTATCTTCTGGATCGCTCTGTTGATTTTACAAAAGAATCAAAAGAAGCAAAATATGATATTATTAAACAACTATCACAGTCTGCAGCATTTGACGAAAATATCATCTCAAGGCTACAGAAATATGTTGAACAGGGTCCCTTCTACACAGAAATAGTAACTCAAGTTGCCATGGAAGGAGAATAAACATGTCTTTAAAATAGCAATTTTTTATTTATTTTAAACCATTTAAAAACACATTATTATATTTTTGTAGAACATAGTTGTATTACTTCTTCCTTTTATTTTTGGTTGACTCAACAGGAGCTTTTCTCTTTCTGGCTGAAGATTGTCCACCATACTTAATTGCTAAGTCATCAATGAATGAGTTCATCTGGTTAGCTCTAGCTTGTTGGTTTTGTCTTATCATAAGTTCTAAACTATCTTCACCTAAAATTTAAAAATTCGATTTCAGAAAGTTATGTTATTACTAGAGACTCACCCTCGCTTCGCTCGGGTTCGTCCCTAGCTTGCTTCCCCAAACAAACTTTCATCCCCATTCTCACCCTCCTTAAGTGATGATTTCTTGGATAGAAACTATTTCACTCACTTACTTTTCATATCATGAGATTTAAAAAACTCTTATTTAAAAAAAAAAAATTTGTTTTCATTTTCTTCTGTTCAATTCTGACAATAATACACAAAAAAAGAACTATCCAATTTGGTGCAGTTGATCAGAAGTTATGCGCGTACATTTTACATACATTTTGGTGATTGATTTTTATTTATATAGATTAAACCACATGATAGCTGATGCAGATTTTTTTTATGGCAGTAAATGATTAACATTCAATATTAACATGCCTGATGATATCTTAATTCATATCTTCACTATGAAGATTAAAAGGGTGAATGAATTTAGGAGATTATTTTACCAAAAAATTTGAGCTTAAAAGTTAATAAATAATGCAAACCTGTAGATAGACCCAAAGATTTTTTAAGTTCCTCTGCTTCTTTTGCTTCGCGATTTTCTTTAGCATGCCGACGCTGCCTTTTTTTTGCTGGCTCATTAGTAAATATTTTGTATGATGGTATTTCCCCCTGTTCTATCATTTCCTAAAATATAAAGGAATGTATTGGTATTAAATATACCAATACATTCCTTGTTAGTTATTTCTATAATTAAAACAATTCATGAAGATATGTGATTTATTTAAAATTATAAATCAATTTTAATAAAATGTATGGCCTTGACTTATTTTTGATTTTATGGCTAATAATTTTGGCAGGCTTATATGTATCTATATTAAATCTAATACATAACTTTATACTACAGGTCTATGCTGTAACTTTGTATACAAAAATTTAAATGTTTTTATAAGTTTTTAGCTATAAGTTTCATAATATAACTTTTGACTTACAGTAAGAATGCCTCGTATTCTTGGCTCATGTTCTGATCTGGCAAATTGTACTTGATCTACAATGTAATCCATATCGCCTTTTCCAGCTAAGTAAGCATTTTTCAAATCATTTTTTTCTTCATTAGAACCTGTAAAAATTATTTCCTTTTTGATTGCCACTTGCTAATCTAGTGAAGGAATACATTTTATGAACAAAAAAAAAAGAAGTCTTAACTCCTAAGTACTAACAAATCCTATTTGGTCAAAAAGGTAGACTAAGTCTGACCCCTCACACTGAGGCTAGACTTTTTTCTGATGTTAAAAGGGCAAGATATTTTAAAAAATATTTGTACTTGCAGCTTTAACTCTGTAACCCCTATAATAAAGCATATATTGTAAGATAGATCTTTTATATAAGTATTCAATTTTAGTTCAAAGAAATTGATGCAAAAGAGATCAATACCTTCTCAAAGAGAGTTGCTATTGAATAATCAATAACTTGAGTAGAAAAGACTGGTTTAAATATTAAATTTATTTACAATGTAATATTAAATACAAATTAGTTAAACTTAAGTAAATTGGTACCAACACACATATTTTACAGTTAGACGTTTCTTGTTTTGATATAAAAACATACCAATATATTCCTTTTCATATGCTTTAATATCTTCTTCGGTAATTTTCTTAAAGAGCAATCTCCAGTACACAGTCCAGTCTTTATCTTTCAGTATGTTGTATTCCTCCTCATCAACACTTTTGGTAGCATCATAAAGTTCTCTTTTATCTTTATCACTTAATATAGCATGAACACTACCAAGCACTTTAAATTTCTCAGTGGCATGTAATTTTTCATCATCTTTAACTCTATCAGGATGTACTTTCAGAGATAATTTGTGATAAGCTTTTTTAACTGCAAAATATAGCAAGAAATTATAAAGTAATTTTGTTTAATTTAATGTTGTTCCAAAAAATTTACAGTACCTTCTTTTTCAGAAGCTTGTTCTGAAATCTCCAAGACTTCATATAAATTATTGGTGTTAAAATACTTTTCGCATAACTCTAACAAACCCATAATTTATTATTGAATTCTATGTAACTATAGGATTTATATTTATTCAACTATCGTAGCGACTAACAAGTACATAAATATTGTCTGTAGGTTAGTTGTAGTAGCTAGGTCCAAATAATTGCACCGCGATCAAAACTAAAGTGCAACTATTTTAAAATGATTAGATTATCATTAGAAGTGAGGCATATGTATTGTAACAGATACAAATCATAAGTATTTCGTATTCGTAAGTACTAGATATCAGTAAGTACTTGTGATATCATATATCCGTTAAAAAATAACATTCATATTTCACAATACTCAATCACTGTCTACACTACTAGTTACTACCACTCAATCTATTAAATCTTTATGAAGGTAGGTAGTAAATTAAAAATTTGCAAGACGGCAGAAGCAAATAGCAATACACATTTTTTAGGGAAATGTCACTTTTGAAATTTTTGTTTGGCAGTTGGCCGTTGACATAATTCTGATTCCTCACGTTCGGAAATGTTAACCTAACCTAATCCATAAACAAAAACATGAGTTGAAAGACAAAACAAAAGAAAATAATTTTGAATGTGGGTATCCAACGCATTGTATCAACATAGCCAACGTAAGATAGCTTTGAAATGTCTATATATGAGTATATATATTTTGTGGTTCGCCTATATCACGAAATGGTACATTTCATGATATCAAATAGTACCCGCTGGCCAAATTATGATGTGGTCTGGCCAAATCAATAAATAATTAATCAGCCTTTGACGATAAGGATAGCTAAACGCACGACTGCTTCATGATATGGTCAAACATTAGTGATTATATCGTAAAATAGTTATATTATCCACCGTTAGATACATTGATATCGATTGTTATTGCGGTGCATCATGCGATATCTGGCCACGACATATTCAAGAGTATACGACCAATTTTGATGCGAAAGAGTTTGAAACGATACGGAGACATCAACGGTAAATCTTACTATATCAATATTTATCATAATATAGAAGAGGTATAAATCAAGGCATGGTAAAGAGGAAAGTAGAGTGGATTAGTATTAAAATTGATAGAGCGAGGATGTTGGTAATTTTGCGATAAGAAAAGCATTGACGCCATAACAGGAATGGAGTTGAAACAAATAATAAATTTAGCTATCTTTGTTCTAGCAACACCAGTAGGTACCTTTATAGTTCAGTCTTAAGCAAATGACAAGGATCAATCATGAGGATAAAGAAACACTGGCTTAGGTAAATAAAGCTAAGCTAAGTGCAGCAATAGCAGAACGGTTATTTTTGACTTGACGACTTCTTAAAACATGGCTACGTACGAATATAGGTGAAGATCGACTTACTGGTCTAACTTTACTAAATATCCATCGTGACATTGTGGTTCATGTTGATGATATTATCGCGTTTTTCGCAAATCCGAAAAACAACATTAGAATTTATCATTTAACATAATATAAAGATTTAAAAAAAAATCTTTTAGAAGAGTGGACCTTGCTAAATACTTTAAACGAACGAATGAAAATTAATTTACAGAATATACATAAAATATATTTTCTGATACTGGATATTTTGCGTTATGATCACTAAAATTTTTGTTTTCCATAATATCTTTAAAAAATAATATGAAACATGAACTTATTTTTGCAATTAATAAAGTATGTATTGTGAAATCATAAATAATTATTTGGGTTTATATAATATGTTAGTAAAAACGGCACAATATTCGGCGGTACGGAACCCTTTAGCGCGAGTCAAAATCATACTCATCAAATTATTACTAATAGCATAAAGCTAAAGAGTTTTTTTATGTAGTTTTAGCGCGAGCGAAGCGGCGGGTTCTGCTAGTTTATTATATATTTCTGACACCCCCCTCGCATTAAAGGGAGGCTCGTGCCCAGCAGTGGGACGTTAAAAAGGGCTGAATCAAGAGAACATAATATAATTAGGTGTACCTATTCCCAAATTAAATTTAATTTGAACCTGCACTTTAAGAACTATTGCAGGTCAAAGTAATTTCATCACTGACTCACTTACCGTTCATCAACATTTTAAGGTACTTCTAGCAGATACACAAACTTCAAATTTTGAATACAATGAGTGTTTAGTTTATAAAGCAAGGAAAAATTAAAACATCCAGCATTTTCGGTCCCGTTTTCTAGATATATAACAAACTACATAAGTAACTTAATAAATAGACTAGCACTGCCCGCGGCTCCGCCCGCGTTCCGATGACCAAAAACCAAACTCTTAGGTTTTACATATTAGTATACTCTTACATTGCAGTTTTTGTATTTTTTTTCAGAAATGAGATATTTTCCCGCGGTAAAAAGTATCCTATATGTTGATCCGGATAACCAGCTATCACCATACCAAATTTCATTAAAATCCCTCCAGTGGTTTTTCTGTGATGCGGTAACAGACAGACAGACAAAAATTCTAAAAACTAGATTCGGCCTTTGTATCGATAATAATGTTTATTTCAATAAGAAATTTCAAAAATTATTTAATGTACAGATTCGGCTTAGTTACAATTTTATTATATGTTTAGATATGCGATATTAAAGTTACTTTTGCAATTCATATAATTTTTTGTGAGTTAACCTACCCAAATGGATAGATAGGTAAATAGTGAATATTAATAAGTACAGTAATCCACTGACGATTTCTCCTTTAATAATATTAGTATATAGTATAACTATACAGTATATTATATACTTATAAGTCGGCGCAGCGTGGCGAAGGCAAGCGATGAGATTGAGATCTTAGCAATCTTATAGCAGGCTAAAATGAGTTTGGTATACTTACAAGAAATAGTACCAGAAAAGAAAAAAAGGAGAACTAGTCACAAAAAGAAATGAGAACCCATCAAAAACATAAGATGACATAACAAAAAATGCAAGATTCGCAACGCTTCAAAAATTAAAATGTTATTTTTAGATTATAATTGTCGTATGCGATGGTTAAGTTATTTTATTTATTAAAGAAATAAAGTTATCTAATATTGATACGGTCTCTATATAATGTTGTTATTTAACCCATTAGGTAAAAATCTATGACAAAGTTGTTGGATTAGTTGGTTAAAGTTGTTGGAGAGACTATATAATAGATATGTAGGTAGGACTTGGTTTTACATTAGATGTCACTTTTTGCGGTAAAAGACAGTTCTTTTACCGCAAAAAGTTGTAAGATGTTACGTCTCAAATTGAACTCTAGATCTGCGTGTGCTACGCTGTATTCATTTTAAATTAAAAACTTCATTAGCATATTATCATAAAAGTTGCAATCTCTGATGATGATGTCGGTATATCTTCGGTATTCGCCGTGTTATTTTCGGCAGTTCATCTGTTTTGAGACATTATTTTTTTAAAGTGCTGAAATAAGTGTTTTTGATAAAGAGTAAGTAAACCTACCTATTTTAAAAATATCAACTAAAGAATTTGAATTTCAATTGCTTTGTCGCTCTTGTCGAGAAACTGGAAGGTTTCTTTCTACTTTTCATCAATTTTAAGCCAATAAAAACCGATTAGTCTGGTGTAGTCTATATATTATATAATCTGTGTTGTTCTGGAGAATTGTCCTTAATGCACGAATATTCCACCTGGAGCTTAAGCCCATGGATGAACCCTTCCTGTGCCGTCTATTACAGCCTGATAGGTAGTTTGCGTTGTAGATTGTAGCGCGGCACGATTCTGCATACTGCTTTTAGGTAGGTACTATTTTGAATATCTTATACTAAAGGACATATAACAAATAACTTGTAACCCTAATATAGACAGCAAATAAATTAATTGGAATTTTTTATTTGTATTCCATAAAATATCACGAGAATAAGACTCTATGTATGTATAGGCACAGATTAACTAAGAGTTTCTCACAGGTATAGATAATATGTTAGTGTTATTATTATTATTTTATGTAACGGCTTCAAAACTGAAAATCTTAGCTAATGATCAAATAATACGTTAATATCATGCCAAAGACACCTTGCGTTACAAAAAAAATAAAAATATGTTTATCATGCAATAGCCAGCATGTAGGTAGTCTATGTCATGCGCATCGTTCAAGTTTATTTAGATGGTCTTGCTTGCATATAAAACTAAAAAAAAAACTATGAGAGTTTGCATGTTATATTGGACTTAATGTGATTCGTTTATCGATTTAAGAATTTGTTTTTTTTTGAGTATTTTAAGATATTCAAAAAAGTCTACGAAACACTAATGTTTAGAATCTAACCAATCTAAGGCAGGCAACATTTGCTATTAAAAATAATTTGAAATAACAATTCTGTCACCTTGGCATATTTTAATTTTACATTATTTTCATAAAAGTATATTTTAAAATTAACGCAATTATTAAATATTAATATTTTAATAACATGAATAAAACGGTATTTGATTCAGGAGACAATAATGGGGTTTTAGAGCCTGTGGACAAAACTGACTCTTTAAGTTCAGATCAAAATATGGCTGAGGAAATAATCCCTGAGGCTGCCGAAGCATCTGAAAAAATAGAATGGAAAAATAATGATATTACTACAAAAACTATTGATGACAAAAAATTACAATTGAAAGAAAGAATAGATCAATGTAAAAATATACTTGCAACTCTAAAATCAGAACTTGATGAAGAGAAATGTAAACTCGAAAAAGAATTAAAAGTTAATAACCCACAACAAAATAAAATTTCGTCAACCTTATACAATATTAATAATGATTGTCCTAATGAGAAAGCGGAAAACTTGTTTACACCAAACATGTTTGCAGCTACAGTTCATAGTAAGCTTAGATGCGATGAAAACTTGATAGAATATGAAAAACAGTTACAAAAATATCAAAACACTCTCAATATGGCGCAAATTGAGAAAAAAAATGCTATTCGGAAACAAATGCTAGCAAAAGCTTACAAGTTAAAACTTTTAGAAGTTGAAAATCAATGTAATGTTGAATTATTACGCATAAAGCAAAGTATCCAATGCCTCGAACCTTTGAAAATGATTGTAGAGAAGTGGAAAGCTACTGGAAATGAAAACGAATATGATTTAAATAATTTCGAATTGATTCCTAGGTATCCTGAATTGAGTCCTAATTCCGACAGCGATGTTTCCACCAATTTTAATAACGATAATGCGTAAATTAGATACTGTATAAGTTTTTTAAGTTCTATTAATAAAAAACTTATCAAGAAGTAAATTATAATAGTAGTTTCAATTACATATTACTATTTTATTTCTTGTTTAAATTCTTATATAGTTTACAATAAATTCTTGTTCATTTAATTAAATATTTTTTGATATCCCCGTAAAAGATACTCCACTATATTCGCGCTGCAACTGCGGCTCGCACATTTGCAACTGCTCTGTACGCGATTAGAAGAAAAACGCTCACTTCACTTTTCATTTAAGTTTTGAACTTTGTGCGAAGTGCGTACATTTTTGTGCCAACTTCGTTGCCGAGTGCGATACGAATTACAATGTGTATACTACGTATTAGACGTTCCCTTTGCTGGGGTTCGCGAATGCGGCACTTCAGCAATCT
Source organism: Brenthis hecate (assembly GCA_951806755.1). Classification (NCBI taxonomy): domain Eukaryota; kingdom Metazoa; phylum Arthropoda; class Insecta; order Lepidoptera; family Nymphalidae; genus Brenthis; species Brenthis hecate. Next base: position 619,727 of record OX638267.1, read on the forward strand.
TAAACCATTTCCAGAGCAAAGTATCACATTCCCAGATTGTTAACTTACCTACTATGCAGCAATATGCATACTAGCAGTTATACAATAAGTGTACTGATCTGAAATTGACTTTTCAAGCATTTTTATTGGAAAATTATCCGTATATTAAAGCTCCTGTATATTGTCAATTGCGTAGATAGTCACTACTCGATTTCGCGGTGGCGCAGTTATAATATCTACCCTTATTATTACCGCTAAAATACTGAATATATGCAATTTCTATGTTTTTTGCTATATGTTAAATTATATTAAAAAACAAATTCTATAATAATAAAATATTACAGACAACACTATTAAGTAGTTAAGAACGAAACTTCGAAAGAGCTTTTTAATTTAATCGCGCTTAAAAATGTTTGCAAACTAAAAAAAAAGAGTGCGAAAGTCAGATTTCAATATATCAAAAGGCCATTCGGGACCTCCAGAACGGACCACACACATCGAGGCACGCGCTTCGAATGCTGCCGACTTTTTACTCTTGCCGCCTGGACAGTCGTCGTATACGCTCGGCATTCATCGGTACCCGATCGGAAGGCTTCTCGCCGTCACATTATACGTCTGCTTGCGCCTGCGCCTCGTTTAGTTAGGAACTTGAATTTTACTTAATAAGATTCCAATTTGTCAATTACAGAGCAAAGCGTGAGCCAAACAGGTTTGACTTCTTCATACGTTGTTTCTCATATAGTTAGATAGAATTTAATGGAATTCTCCTTCCGAAGGTATGAGTTAAAATATGTGCACTAGTAAGGTGTGAAAAATTTACGTTTCTCTGCCATTACCAAAAATTTGCCATTAGGTAGGTACACGCTATAATTTATTAAAATATAATACTTTTATTTTAGTCGTTTATCATCTAATCTTTTTAGATAGCAACAAAAGAAAGTTAAAAAAGTATAATTAAAGCTCAACATTGCAGCGGTTTCGCATCGATGCCGATACCAAATTATGCGAGGAATTTCGATGATGTGATTCGAGTTTGTGGTTCAAGAAACCTTTGTACAGGAAATAAAAAGAAAGTTGATTTAATTCTTATAAATTTTAAAATGAAAGAATACTGATTCAGGTTAAAATTATAGCCCACACTCTTCAAAAATTTATTATATCATAATAAGTACATCAATAAAATGTTTGTAATAATATAATTACGTGACGAAACCTTATTCCATTTGATATTTTTTGAATGTATTAAGTTGAGAGTTTTATGGTAAAACAAACAGTTTAAAACACTACAAAGCGGGTGTATTAGCTCAGCACTCTCCTCCATTAGCCTCCACCGACACCTCGGCCGGTCCTTTGTCGAAAATATTATTTGCTTTGAAGCATACTGACGGAGGTGCCGACGCGACACTCGTTCACTACTTGGTATAGTTTGCTTTAGCTGCCTTTAAGCCGCTTGACGAAACACAAGTGTTATTTAACATGATCGATGGGTTAACAGGTAAATCAGAATATAGAATTCGAATTTCTCAATCACCAGTAAAAATTATTATGATTAATTAGTATTTATAGCTCTCTTATTTGTTCAATTTTACGCCTCAGACAGTTGGCATATTTGCTTGATGAAAAACTACATCTTAGGTCGTGGGTTCGATCACCGCCAAACCTAAAGAAGTAAACATTTTTTGTTTGTTTATATGGAGGGAAAAGTCTTTGAACCTATTCTAATAATATATTTACTAATGGAAGCCTATAATATTCTTGATACAGGTACAATAGATCTTCGCGAGCGAATGACAAAGATGTTGGTTGTGAACGGTATCGCCCGCTGTAGTCAACATGGAACGTCTGACGTAAATCTGAAAATGGAATGAGATGGCTATGTTTCATCGTAGGTACTTTATTTACTAGGTAGGTACACCAAACGCACTTAAATGTCGAGTCGAGTGATTAAAATATGTAATATTAATATAGGTAGGTATATCTATAAATATATTTTTATCCGGTTTTCTTTATTTATTAAAATAGTTATTTGAAAATAACACTTATCGAGTGGAGAGTGCCAGGAGTAATTATAAAATAAAGTGTTTATGAGAAATGTCAATTACAAAATTTTAATAGAATATTAAATTTCTTAAAATTATTGGAATCATAACTGTCTTGCGTAGTCATGAGAGTAGTTTTTACAAGAGTAGTTTTTATCGGGGAGAAGGTATATGAAGTATGTAATGTAATGTTTAAATCAACAACTTACCTCATTTGATCAATATTACTACGTATACCTGCCTATTGTAAAGATTAAATTGTTATAGTTCCCCTTAATTATTAAAAAAATAACAATAAAGTTTTTATATGAATCGATTGAAAAGCTAGTAAACTCAGTTTAAACAGGCAAAAATTATCTTATCGGTGATTTAGCAATGTCAGGTATTGTGGGTTAGGCGTTAAAATTGAATATTCACACGCTTTTGTTTGGGCTTACCTATATTCGGTGCGCTTGAGGTATAACTACTTCCGAGTATTATCGATAAGGAAGTGTAAAAAAATTATCTTTAGTTAAATATTAGTCATGCATTTGGTGTGCAAGAAGATTTGTTCTAGAATTATGTACCTACCTACCTATCTATATTTTACACTAACGGCCTGTTCTGGATTTGGTCGATTACTTGAAGGGTTCCGAAGCCTGAAGGTAAAAATGAAATTCTTATAATTAAAAAAATAAATTATAATCGAATCAAATCAAAATATTCTTTATTCAAATAAAATTTTATAAGCACTTTGAATTTTGAATCATCGATTTTACATTTTAAATATAAATTAAATGTCAGTGTAGTCAGTCCGTGAGGACTAAGGAATCTACCATCGGCTCGGAAGGCAGTTCTGCTGAGAAGAGCCGGCGAAAAACTCGACAGTTGGCTCTTTTTAAATATAATTATAATTTACAATATATAAAAACAATAATTTTGTTCTTTTTCTGCTAATATATGTAGTACCAGCATTTCCCGCAGCTCCGCCCGCGTTCAGATGACCAAAAACTAAATTCTTAGGTTTTACATATTAGTATACTCTTACGTTGCAGTTTTTGTATTTTTTCTCAGAAATGGGATATTTTCCCGCGGTAAAAAGTATCCTATATGTTGACCCGGATAACCAGCTATTATGATACCAAATTTCATCCAAATCTCTCCAGTGCTTTTTTCTGTGATGCGGTAACAGACAGACAGACAAAAATTCTCAAACCTATAGATTCGGCCTCTGTATCGATAATAATGTTTATTTCAATAAGATTTTCCAAAATATATCTAATGTACAGATTCGGCTAAGTTACAATTTTATTATAGGTATGTATAGATAAACAGGAATAATGGACATCAGCCACCTCGTGTTCACCGTCCTTAAGTGAAAAGTTCCGAAGACTATGAAATAATCAAATAGAGAATCTTCTATTTAAAGTAGGTTAGAATAAAATATATTTGTTATTCGAGAAAAATTGTGAACAAGTGTTACGAGTAATAAATACAGCTCTACTACGTAGTACGTAGTTATAAGAGTAAATCAAGATTCAGAACATTGGGGTGCATAACTAAGCGTGCCAGAAAATAGCTCTCTTTATTTATCGTTCTCAACTTCCAAGTACCTACTTGCAATTTGATAAAATACTTCTCAAAATAAAGATAATTTACCCATCTATATATACTAATAAATGGAGAGCCGTTTGTTGTTCGGTTATACTGCGATAACTACTGAACCGATTGGAATAATACTCATACCATAAGATGCAGCGTGTTTCGGAGAAGGTTTTAGTATATGATATTAATGTAATACGCGGGCGGAGCCACAGGAAAACGCTAGTATATTAAAATTGAGCTAAATGCAGCTAGTCCAAGTACGCGTGATGAAGTGTCGTTAATACTTATTACCGGTGATAAAAGCAGCGTAAAAGTTGGTACCTAATTGTGAAAAAATTATTGGTAGGTAATTATTTAAAACCATTAATAAGAGAATAAAAATACATACTTACTATTATTATTATATTCTTTTTTCGATCAGCGAAGTAATGACTTATAAGTTATAAACAATAGGTACTGGTAGCTCGCCATGAGTTTTTATTTGAGGATAGATCTTGGCATCGAATTTTGAAGTTACTTACACTGGACACTGGACTTCCTTACACTGGAGGTCGTGGGTCCGTCCCCGCTCGGAGATAATGTAGATATGATGTAGTAGCAAAAGCATTTACTTGTCATAAATATTTAATTACTTATATATAAAATATAGATTCAATATTCTTTTTTAATTGATACAAAACTTGTGTTTAATTTCTGAAACTATATGACCATTTAACTGGATGTAATTCGCAAAATGGACACGTTATTTATATTATTTTTGGAATGTATAAGTTATTTCATTATGTCTATAAAAAAACTATTTTGAACATTTTAGCATATTATATTTATAATATACTAGCGACGTACGTTTTTAGGTAAGTTTTAATTTTTTTGAGAGGAACCCTAAATCTTTTTCTAAAATAAAAATAGCCTAAGTTACTCTTTATGATATTAGCTATCTGCCAGTAAAAGTCCCGTCAAAATCAGTCCAGCCGTTCCGGGGATTAGCTGGAACAAATAGACGGATAGACAAACATTTTAAAAGTTGTGTTTTTTCTTATTAGTACCGTATAAAATTATTTCATATGCATTTAGTAAAAAGCTGTTATTTTGACATTACAAACAGACACTTCAATTTTATTCATGTATCTGTATAAATGTAAATGTAGCAAACAAGACAAAAAGAAAACTTGTGTTTATGAATATGATCTGATTATGCGATCTATGTTCTTATTGTGTAAACCTCTTTGCATTGCGTACAAATTATCCTCAACGGGCACTCTTTATTATGTAAATGTGCATATAAATTTTCCTGTAAATATTTCTTTTTAGGTCAAGATTGAAAGGGAAGCTAAAGTTGCTTTGTCTTCTTAATATTAAGAAATGAGTACTTTGACCTATGATTGCATCAGTAGCTGCTTTTAAAATAATTTTATTCTAGTCATCATATCACATGCTTAATAATAGATGAACATAATATTAGGTTAAAGATATTTTTAAGACCTATACTATTTATGAATTTATCATAATATAGGTATTTGATATAAATAATTTAAGAATTCTTTTTTATAGATACATTTTGGTTAATTTCTATATCCGAAATTGTTTCTTATTATCCGATGTAAAAATTAACCAGAATATACAAAAAAGAATTTTCAAATTATACCCTTTAGAAGAAATAATGCCAAGACTGAATTATTTTAGTTATTTTTTGTATGAAGTATGAATGAGCAGTAGTTTTGTACTATCTATATAATTTAAGGCGAAGAATATTTATTCGAAACTAATGAATTTTATTTTATAAGAATTATAATTATAAGAAGATTAGAAGACAGGTATAAAACTATCTTTTCGGATTTTTTCGCGGATTTATTTTGATTTTTGGTTCCCTGAACCTCCACACTAGTTATAAAGGAACCAAAAATCAAAATAAATCCACGAAAAAAATCCGAAAAGATAGTTTTATTTAAAATGTCAAATATTCGCGTAAATCTAAGAAAGTATTAGATATAAATTTAATTAAATAAACATAATTAATTGAATTTTTTAAATGTCTCCACACGGTATCGATATTTGTATTCAACGTGGAAAAATTCACGAAATGGTTTTTTTGAAAAAAAAATCTATTCCATGCTAAGCGTCAAAACCTACCTACCTAGGGACGAACCTGAGCGAAGCTAGGATAAGTCGCTAGTTCAAAATAAATACGTAGGTTAAGATCAGTATTGCAACAATTGAATTTAATTACTTTATTTTAATAGCTCTAAAATCTACATACGTAGGTAACAGTGGCGAAGCGTCCATACAAGACGTCTTACCGTAAAATTATTTTGCTAATAGTTATATTATATATATTTCCAAATTTCTACACTATTACGTATATAAAAATTGTATATTTTTGGAAAGGCTTACCTCTGCTAAAATTTCACCCTTCGCCACTGGTAGGTAGCAGGCACCTATTTTATGGTGTATTCCCATGCCTACAAGATTTAAAATAGTAAAGTGTATACGGAATATAACCTAATTAAACTTTATTATAACTTAAATTATTTTATTATGATGCAATAAATAAAACATATGTTAGGTACATATGTTACATTTATGTTTTCAGTATTTTCAGGAAAAATATTGCACTGGTGCAGTCGGAGCAGGTTCTAGATTAGGTCAGGGGTGGTTCTAGATTAGGTACTGTACGACCCTGTAAGATTAAATTTATCTTATTCCAATAAATTTAAATTGTTATTATAAACCATACTTCCATACTTACTAATATTATAAATGTGAAAGTGTGTTTGTTTGTTTGTTTGTCTTCCTTTCACGTCGTAACGGAGTGACGGATTGACGCGATTTTTTCTGTGTAGGTAGTTGGAGGGCTAGAGACATAGACTTTGATCGCGGGAGATTATCTCATTCCCATGGGATAACACATTATAAATCAACCCATAAAAATATTTATAATCAGAATTAGTTAAAACTTGGTACTTGGCTCTTCAATACAATTAAATAAATACATATATTAACATTTTTCGAAATTCATCCCATAAAGGGGTAAAATAGGGGATGAAAGTTTGTATGAAACCTAGTAGGTACCTAAGTATGTTTTAAACTCGTAGATAATATTAAAAGGTTTATAATATTAAAAGTTCATCAGAAGGAAGAATATTCTTTATGAAATCTATCGTTTCTATTTAAATATGTAATTGCAATAATATAATTTGCCATACTTACAGAAACCACAAGCCACAATAAAATGTTCATTGTGGAAAATATTCCATAAAAATATAATTAAATTATTTATTACTGTCATATATACATACATAGGTATGTATTTGGTATGTATATAGTAGTTTTCGCTTTCGTACTAAAATAATAAATATGGGAGGTGTGGATGTAGCTACGTATAAATATTAAAATTTAAAATACATTTATTGTTTTCGCAAGTACAAATAACATTAATGTGTTCGTTATATAAACATACTGGCATTGCCCGCGGCTCTGCCCGCGTTCAGTTAACCAAAAATCAAATTCTTAGGTTTTACATATTAGTATACTCTTACATTGCAGTTTTTGTTTTTTTTTTAGAAATGAGGTATTTTCCCGCGGTAAAAAATATCCTATATGTTGACCCGGATAACCAGCTATCACCATACCATACCTCTAAATCCCTCCAGTGGTTTTCCGTGATGCGGTAACAGACAGACAGACAAAAATTCTAAAAACTGTAAATTTGGCCTCTGTATCGATAATAATGTCTATTTCAATAAGATTTTCCAAAAAATATTTAATGTACAGATTCGGCTTGGTTAGAATTTTATTATATCTATAAATTAAAAATAAATACCTATTAGCAAGCACGTGTACCTACTGTTCGCAAAGTAGGAAACGTATAATTTAATATTTTTGCCATTGAAAATATGGTCATAATGTAGAAGATATTTGGGTGTTAAAAATCTTTTATAATGGTTTTAATATATAGTTATAAGAATTATTACCGGTATTCCATACATATCAACATCCACATGTGGAGTCAGTTGCCACGGCAAAATGCGTCCCCGCTCGTGGCCGAATGCCTGTCCCCGGTCGTTACTCGTTGTGCGAATGCCGAATAGCCGAGTGCAGTGGTCGGTGTCGCTCTCGCTAGCGGGTTGCAAGGGATGCAGGCTCGGTGGTGGCTCGGCACACTGCAAGCCGTCAGAGAACAGCTCTCAGTGTCGCTCAAATCGCGGCGCGCGGTGGTCGTGCGTCGAACGCGCGTGAAGTGATGTCCGAGAGATGAGGCTTTCGCTGGTGCTACTGTGGTTGGGTGCGGCGGCGGCATGCGGCCCGGGCCGCGGCTTCACCCGCCGCCACGGACCGCGCCGCCTCACGCCTCTCGTCTTCAACCAGCACGATCCCAACATTAGTGAAAACTCGAAATCCGCTAGTGGCCCTCCCGAGGGTCGCATCACGAGGGAAGACGAAAAGTTCAAAGACTTAGTGCCCAATTATAATCCGGACATAGATTTTAAGGATGATGAGGGCACCGGCGCTGATCGCCTCATGACGCAGGTGAGATTTTTTTTGTAATTAGTCAATTTTTATGTTACGTTTAAACTCGACTATTTTACCGACACTTGTAGTACTTTCAGTACTTACGTTCACTTTTTTAGTACTCGGCACGGTTGTTGAAAGTTTTATACCAAAACAATACTTTTCATGAAGTGTCTTCTGTTTTGAAAACAGCTCATTGCGCGGGTAGGGACAATCGCTGGTGTAAATATTAACGGCGACGGAACAATGGACACAAATTGCGGGCGGTACGGTAGCTTCGTAGCGAGTGTTACGATTGTAGCACTGCAATTACACAGACTTTGACAAATAACATTTAGTCTCTGTGACTAATAGATGAATGATGAATTCTTTTCATTATTGATGCCAGTTTTGCTAAATATATGACCCGTCATAAAGTCAACGTTGAAGGTATTCAATGTCATGCGTTGTCATTCACGACGTTTTGTTAAAGTGTAAATACAACCTACCTTTCTGTTGTTATCTAACTGTATTGTACTTTTGGTTTGAGGTGTTCATTGTTTTTGGATTAGATTACGTAAATAATTATTTCTCATTACAATTTATAAAAAAAAAAAAAATCGTATTTTGACTTTTATCCTCAGAAAACATAGATATTTATATACCTAATACTACTACTAAATCTTCTTATGAAATTTCAACCAAAATTAATTTAAAACTTCATATTTATGTATGATGAAATGACTTTGAAGAGTTGTTTTTAGTTATTGTCGAGTATAGGTTCAAATAAGTAGTTTAACTATTTGTGTGAATATGCCTAGTTCAATTTCATCATGCGTCTACAAGATCTGTTGTAAGTAAATCATATTAGCGCACTCACGGACCATAGTTCGGAGCACCCTCCTTGATGTTATATTATTTTTCTTAAATGTTCTTGTCCTAAAATTTTTTTAATATTATAATATTTATTATAAAAGAAGATATTTTATTATAATTCAAGCTAGGGAGCTTGCTCCTATGTCCTTCCCAGGGACACAAACTATCTTCTTACCCAATTTCATCTGAATCGGTTCAATATATCCAGAGAGATTACCCCCTACAACGTCACAAACTCACAAACTTTACCTCTTCATAATATTAGTATAGATAATTTTCTTCTATTGGCTGACACATGTGATTATTGATTAAAAGATTGCATACAATGTTTAAAACCATAAGGGATTACATTTATGTGCTATAAAATCTAAATATAATATAAATTACCTACCTATCGTACGTACTCGTACATAGGTAGGTATAGTAAATTCATTTAGTAGGAAAATATTGAACAGTCAACAGATCCTATAAGCGTCAAGACTATACCAACTTACCACTTAGACACTTTATGTCGAAATATTGGTAAGTCCTATGGGACATAATGAAAAAACCATCATAGGCTATTAAAATTTTATCTGTGAGGGACAAAGGGAAACTCATGGAGTTTACGTGAGCTAAATCGGTTAATACGCACGTAATCTAATTCTTGTCGAGTTTCAGCGCGGCCTCGCTCTAATGGCTCGACAAACAGCAGTTTGTTGACAAACAAACAAACATTTACCATCGACGTCAATAATATTTCCTGTAAGATGTAGGTCATATAGAATATATTATATGTATGTATATTTGCTCATATCTAAATAAACCTTAAAACAAAAAAAAAATGCGATAAAAATTCGTCGTATTGTTTATGGGTAGGTATCAATACAGAATAAAGTAGGTAGGTACTTAACTATATTTTATTTAAGTATATACGTAGGTATATTTTTATACATATCTACATATATAAGTAAACAATAATTTTTATTCTGCCAATCTTGATATTGCTCTAAATAATATACTTTTATAATGAACACTTAAGATTTTAATCATACTTGGAACACTTAAGAAACACGTAATATGATCCTTTAGTTAAGCAAAAAAGCATTTATTCTATTAATATTATTGCTATTGATGTTAAATCAAAGGCGACATGTTTATTGAAGCCAGTATTTCAGTTGCTTGTTGTTCGCTGTGTCAATCTATGCGGAATTGCGGATCGATGAATATCAGTCAAATTGATTATGCACTCTTAGTAAATAAGTTCTGGTTTAAATAAGCTCAAATTCAAATCGACCCGCTGTTAAAAAAAATTACATATTTTTATTAGCTTGTCTTAATGGTAAATTCTTGAGGCGTTGCTCAAGGATGGCTTTGCTTACTTCGTCATGTGCAAATAATGGTTTAAGCGTATGGACCGTTTGTACAGCAAATATTATATTAGCCTAATGTGCTTATGCGTAGAGTCCAGTTAAATTTTCTTAATGATAATAATCGGTATTCCCAGCAGACAATTTAAAGAGCATGTGTGCGTGTGAAAGAAGAAAGGTTCGGGCCGGCGCGAATCCGCCGACGGTTATGTTATATGCTCGCCGCAGGCAGCACATAGCCTGGACTGAGCAAGCGGCAAGCAGCCTTGCATTCGTAAAAATCTTCAAACCGGTTCGATGTGCCTCCATTACTTTCATTCTGCCTCTATCGTGCCTCCCATTTAACTCGGGCCCACTTTTTATCAGGAATCAGTATCTTCCTCTAATAGTATTATTTATTTCTCATGAATACGATAGAATATAAGTAAAGTTGACGCGGATGTGGTTCTTTACATGTAATATACTTTTCGTATTTTGTTGTGGTAGTTTTAAGAATTTTTAGACAATATTATAAAGTTTACCTAGACATTTATAGTAGGCTTATTCTTTATATAAGTTTTAAGTATTAATTAACAGTATTTCACTATACTTATATACCTATAAGAGATAAAATATGATTAAAAGCATAAAACCACAGTAGCTGTCATTATATATGGCCATTCGAATTTTCAATTATATTACATTGTTTGCAATGTTACAAAAGCGCGGTGATGTGGGACGGTCATAGAAGGGTTATTCATTTTAAAAACACTTTAGCCTTTGATTTGTTGGCTAGCTCTGCAAACCACAGAATAGGTGCGCGACCGCATTGCATGGGCTTCTCCGATTCCAATCGGAATTACTTACCTTTTTATGTAAGTTTTTATTTAATATTTTATATTCTCGAATGCGAATAAGCTTCGGCCGAGAGTGGGACGGGGAGCGGGGGTTGAGGGACATAAATATCTTGGTGATTTATGAGCGAGGCGGTCGCGGGATAGGTCAGCATTATTCAATTTCGTATTTGAGGCTCGAATTACAATGAGCTTTTACTGCGGCGCGCGCGCAGATAGCACGACGTCCCGACTGTTACACGAACCTTTGTTATCTAAATTTAATATTTTGTAATCTCAAGATTAACTCGTGTTTAAAGTTCATATAAAGATTGAAAATGATGCTTACATACTTATTTAAATTAAATCCAGCAGAAATTGCGTATGCAAACATCAATCCATCATATATAAAAAAAAAAAACCTTAATTTATATGATGAAATTGTTATAAAACCATTTAATTATAGATTGTTTATATTTATTTTATTTTACAGAACGATACGCTAAAGTGGTTTAATTTGTTGGCAGCAAAGACACCGCCGTTTAAATTAGATACTTTTCGGCTTATTAGCGCAGGATAAAAAACGGAACGAGCTTCGATCGCTTTGTGAATAATTGACCATAATCAAATTAATCCTAAAATCCTACGGTGGGTTTACAACGTTATAAAATGTAATAAAGACCTCTTAACAGCCTTATAATATCATTGCGTGTTTACCATTAGCGAGTATCTCCTACCTACCAAAGCTCTTACTTTCGAAGTAATTGAAATTAAAAAATATTTTTTAATATGTAAGTAACATATTATTTCATAAATATTTTTTTGTGCAATAAACAGTCGTAGATTATTAATATAAATATTAATTACGTACTCAAAATACGTTTTGAAAGAGACACAATGATAGTAAAATATTTTACAGACCATAAACTCTTATTCATAGACGAATTATGTTATACGTTGTAATAATAGTAATAGTAATCTCACGAATACTTTTTAGATTCACAATTTTATAGGATGGTGTTGAGCTAGATCTGCCTTTAAACTGTTTCGAAAACTAATCTAAAAAAAATATTAGAATATAGCCATCCACGTTGATGATAATTTTCATCATTTTTTTTGTACACAAGAAACAAATTAGATTTAAATGTAATTTGAACTAAGATTTATTGCACTGCATTCGACAAAGTATTTATTTACATAAAAATGCATATTATGTATCAACCAATGCTTTTTTATTATTTTTATTTAAACTAAAATTAAGTGTTTGTAAATACCTTCTACTTACATTAAATTACAATCTTAATCTTACATAATTTGAAAGTAACATTATGAGTTTCTGTAATAAAGACATTGTTGCAGTCTTGAAATCTGTTACAACAGATCCATTTGAGGTTCCTTTTAGCAAAACGATTAAATATTTGTATTTATCTAGATATGATAAGACATCCAGAACCATAATGAAATTGTAAGAAGGTCAAAAATTAATATTAATTGATTTAACAACGATATGTAGAAGTTATTTGGAATTTGCATATTATAAGGTTAAACAGAATTTTGGTCTCTCTTTTAAATTTGTATATGTGTCACTCGAGAAAGGCTACGTGGAGTTTCTTGGGACTTTTGCTTTTTTATTGTACACAGTAGGTACAAGTCGCAATAGTCTAAATAAAAATTTAGTTGAATTTATCGAATCGAATAAATAGAATAATCGAATAAATAGTTATAAATATATGTTTTCGCGGTATCATATTTAGTTATTTTTTTATTTATGGCCTAAATAGGATACGTAAAACTAAAGCTAATGGCAGAAGCGAATATGTAAATGGAAGTAAAAACCATACATTGTTATATACCTATATACTCACCATACATAGTTGGCATGCCAAAAAGGAAAAGCAAAAGTACAATGCTTTATGTTATGGCCAGTGCCAGAGCAAAGGCGATGAAATAACAATTACGATTATGTTAGTTTACATAAGCTCTATGTTTATAGCTGTCAATCGGTGTGTAAGCCCTCAACGTTCGCAACTGAATGCAAGTAACACTTGTTCAAATACGAGCCAAACTGTTCATGATAGGTCTTTGAACCGTCGTGTTTGCGGTTTGTTTTATATAGTTGCTTCTTAAGGTGGCGATAAATTAACGATTTGCATCTCTTTGGTCAGCGTAAACAGTTGATGAATGTATACACAAGTGTGTCGGAGTCAGACTTCTACCATGACTCGTGTGAATGTTAGTTTACGTACAGTGTTGCGTTGTTATTCATTTCCTTCTATGCACTCTTCATATTTTTTTGGCAAAAGTTATATTCACATCGTCATAAATACACATAACATGCCTATCAACCTATATATTATTATCCATCTCTTAGTAATTATCGTATAGTTATTTTAAAATGTGAGATGATCATGGATATATACCTGTATCGATTGATTAGTGAGGCCATAAAAGGAGTAATTGCCTCTTTATGTGTGTTTGCTTATGATGCTTAGATAAACGATTGTATAATAGCTCTTAGAAAATAAAATATCTTAGTTTGAATATTTAAAAATATATAGGTATCTAATTGTAAAAGTCAGGTCTTTTGTGTAATTGTGGCTGTTCCGAGGCGGGTTTATTTTATAATGAATTCCGCAAATATTTGTCCTGGTACAACTGTTCACGCTTATCTTATTCTTATCTGTCAAACCTCAGTCAATGCTAGAAGACACGGGCCACTAAAATGATGAATAAATAATGCGACGATCATCAAACTCAACAAAATTTTAAAATATTACATATAAATAATAAATTATTATCTAATAAAAATAACAGATCAAAAATATGCACTTCATGAATGCTATGAAATATGGAGACCAATGCTATTCTAATAATATATAAAGCATTCATGCCACATATAAAACCTAACATCACTTATTAGTTATTATTATCACCGTGTCTATCTAATAGTAATTTTTGTAGTAGGTACACTAATTATATATCAGGCCGTCAGTGCAAGAACAGCCTAACCCACATTTGTTGGTTTTTCAAACTAAATACTACAAAATATTCTAAATACGCTAAAGCTTAATTTAAAAACGACCTGGCTGCAGTTTTACTTATAAATAAAAATGTTACAAAAATTGTTTTTGTATTTAAATTTTTTCATCTTTTTGGAAATATAACAATAGCCTAACCCACTCAGTGTACTTGCATTGCCATTGCTGCCATATACCTTAGGCAGAATTACATGCGATTGTAGGCATTAATGTATCGTGAATGAAATGAAAATATTAAACGACAAAAATAGCCTAAGCCACATTTATTTGTGAAAAAGAGTTATTAGTTTTCTATAACAAATTTAGTTCCAAAGAACATAAGCAGCTAAAAACGCAAAAAAAAAAACACTTTAAAACTCAATTAGCGTTAAATGAAAAGTTTTAAAATATATAAAAATATTTAACAGCCAGGCAGTGGTAGCCCAGTGGTAACGCGCTCGCTTGGAAAACCGAGTGAAGCGGCTTCAACTCCCGGGTCACGCACCTCTGATATTTTCATGTGCGAATCATTTTTAACATGATTACCACTTGCCTTACGGTGAAGGAAAACATCGTGAAGAAACCTGCATGCCTGAGAGAACCTAGCAAGTATGCGAAAGACTTGTGAAATCGGCCAATCGACACTGGGCCAGTGAGGTGGACTATGGATTGATTCCCATCGTATTAAAGGGAGGCCTGTGCCCAGCAGTGGGACATTAAAAAGGGCGGAATAGATAGATAGATAGATTTAACAGCCATTTTCTCGAAAGTAGCTGTCAGTGGGTTAGGCTACTTTTGCGCTAACGGCCTCAAGATACTTTTAATATATTTTTTTCTTAATGCATTAAGTAGTCTATGTAACAAACAGGTAACCCATAAAATATAATAAAGTATACTGCATAATGCAAATGCAAGGCTTAATGAATTATTATAACTAGCACGTAGAATTGTCCGTGTATTAAGTAAAGTAAAAATATTTAAAATAAATAATACATAAATTAAATCAATATATCCAAATTCTAGTAATATCAGACACTCCTTATTGGATTGATTTCAACAGCATCTGTAAATAGTTCAATGCATAATATAGAGAAGCAGACTAAATAGGACACAATAACAAATCATCACGATATCCAATAGTTTTCTATATAAGCTCTAGTTACGTTATTTTTAGTTTAAGGAAGTACTTTAAATAATTTGAATTGTAGTACAATTATTTACTTGATATACTATTATTTAGAGAAAGAGCTTTTTTGGCATAGCAATAAACACTTTATAACATATAGAATGACTTCTCACACACTATAATATATTCGGTTTATCCTCTTAAGAGCTTAAAATGCAAAAAAATATATAAATGATATTTAATTAGATGTTCATATTTTAAATATTAATGTTTACATTCATTTGGTACTGATTGCATTCGCTACTGTAGAGTTTATTAAGTCATCAAAGTATTATAAAACGTCTAAGTGCTCTTTTCAAATGTTTATAAGAATTACATAAGTAATAATTGTTAGTGCAATGTAAAGTATTTTATTACACATAAAATAAAATTTGCTGCTTTATCAAAGCGTAGAGATACCGGTTAAAATATTTTTACTGTGTATTTTTTACTATTACATTGTTATCTTATAATACCAGAATGATTATAAGAATGTCAGTGAAAAAATGAAATGGTTTACATTACAGGTGATTAAGATCGTTTACTTCCACATATTTTTCATCAACTATAAAACAATATTACTATGAATACTTCAATGTTTACATGGATCAAAGTGTTCTCATTTTGTGTAAGCACGCGTTCGATTAGAAATTTATTGCTCTGCATATGCTTCCTTACTTTCGCAAGACTAGTTTCATAAATAATTTGTCCAAATTATATCTATTTTATTAACAGGATGTAACTATAAAGCTCATGTTATTAGTGACGAAGGCTAATAGATACTTATAGTACCACCTATAAACCTGTTTTATTCATAATTGATTTTTTTTATTATTAAAAAAAGTTTTTTTTTAAATTGTGCTTACATTTTTAGATGTGTAAGGTGTCTTGGGCAGAGATTTTTATTTTGCTTTATAATTTGTTTCATATAAGTGATATAAGTACATGTATGTATTAAAATATATGGATATATTATCTATTATTTAGATTCAGGTATAAAAACAATTTATCTATTCTTAATATGAGTATGTAGGTTGATTAAGTAAAAAGTATTATTACCTATCATAGAAAAATCTTGTTAAGGAATTTTAAGTAAAATAGATACATACTTGATACTACTTCTTTAATAAATGTAGCCGAAAATTTTAATACGTCCACGACCGCGGACGCCGGCGTGTCAGTTAACAATAGATTTCTTAGAATTTCAATTAATTTCTTAGAAATTTACCTGGAGGTTATAATGTTTTTGCGGTAGATAGAAGATATATTTGAACATTATTAGATTACATTTTTACAAATATATTTTAAGAAAGAAAAAATCTTAAAAGATATAATATGTGAGTGACTATAAAAATGAAGTTAGACCATACTTTGGCGTGTCGATCGGCACTTAAAACTTACACCCAATAAAAGTGCACCTCGCCAGCACAGACCTGTAATTGGTCGTGGACTCGGTGCTTTCGATAATGCTCGCAACGCAAGCGATCAACGCCGTTGTACTTTTACGATTCTCATTGGTCCTGTTTAATGACGTGTGACGTTTCGAATGCAGAACAATGAGCTTGTAATTGGATTTTTACAATGTGGAAAATTTACTGATTCTTGTATTCTTAACGTCAGTCTTGCTGTAGTCGTACCTACTTATTACATCAAAATATGTATTTTTATAACACTGGTGTTAAGTTGTATATATAATTATTTTATCCTTAAATAATACTTGATATTATAATGCTATGATAAGATTTCAGAAGGTTAGCATTAAAAGTTTTCAGTAAAGTATTATATACGCCTCCATTGCGAAGCTTGTAGCGAGCGCAGGCGCCGCGGGATGTCGCTACCCCCCGCACCCACCGCCTTTGCCTTTATTTATATTTATTTACCTTCCCTTCATTCAACGTAGGGCCGCCCTTTCGGCTCTTTTTGTCGCCCCGATACAAATATTGTGAAAGAGGCCTGCGGTTAGAGTGAATTTATTGTGGCTACAATTTGATGGTGCAGTTGTGGAAAAACTTTTTTTGAACATTTAAGCAGATGGTTAAAACGCCGAATTTTGTAGTCATAAATTATAACACTTATTGCGCGCATTTGTAATTCGCCTTTATTATTATGATGATGTAGTAGTATATTTATATAGTAGTCGTAGTATATTTTGTGGTTGCTTAGTTGCGCGCTGATACACAGGAGCTATCTATTAAAAGTTAAAATATTCAATTTCAATACCTAGCTTATTAGTTTAAATTGTTTCTACAAAAAGTTAGTTTATTTGTAGTATAAAAACCACTAATAGAATTAGTTTATTTTGCGTTGGTCTGAGATTTGATTCGCGAGTGAGTTCTTGAATTGGAATTAATGCTTAATAAGTATTTTGTTGTAATAAATAATACCACTCATATCCATATTATCCTGGAGTAACAAGGAAACAATGCAAGATAAATCGCTACAAATCGTGAAGGCTAAAGATCAAATCTTCACCCCATTTGAACGTTGTGACACGGCGACATACATGCGCATCAGTTATCATGATAAATGACGTATTTATTTATCCGACGGGCCTAAATAGCTATGGTAATATTGGTCGTACAACAGCACAAAAGGTAACAAAACACAAAAGTTGAAAAAGGTAAACCGCGCTATTTACAAAGTGGCTAGCGAGGACCACACAGCCACAATCGAGCCGCGCGTGCGACTCTGCCGCTGCACAATAAAAAAACATTCCCAACATAGATCTTTTTCGGTTATAGATCTCGCATTTTGCTGGTGTGATTTGTGATGTTCGGAAATGTTAACGGAACGTCCGACTCAAGCTCTTATTGTTATCCTTCAGATCTGGTCTAGTCGTGAACAAATTTAATTAATTCGAGATTTTCCTACATCAAAATCAACGTATCGTCCTGCTTTAATATACAAAAATTACTGAAATCAACGACCGTAAAATCCGTAACAGCAAACTATGTTTTACGGCTGCTTAGTTGCGTGCCGATACTCGGGAGCGATGTTTATGCGATCGGCGCAAGCGCTGACGGACGAAGAACATGCACACAATCTATGACACCGCACTCCGCATCCGCTCCTTGATGCCGCCCTGAGCTATTTTAGGACTGATTATATTTTATATTATATGTATATAAATTCCTAAGACTAAAGAATAGTTGAATTTAGCACCTAGATATTAACTATACACATATTGCAATACTGAAAAATTCTTATATTAAGAAAATTTCGAAGCTTGTTCATGAGTTTATTGGAATGTAATGGCGTAAACCTTTTCTTCTAATGATCATTTTACGAAGAAGTCAATGTGTACATGTCATTAGTTGCCTTACACAAGCACATGTGAGCTACTTTAGGGCACGTCTAATTGAACGTAGGCGCGGCGGCGGGCGGCGGGCTGCCTAACCTAATTTACATTAATGCAAACGAGGAGCATTGTTCAGGTGTGAAGCACCAGTGTCAACACGAGGTACTACTCAAATAGTTTATTAGCTCCACCCAGCGCTTTCTGGCGGTCGGACCTTTTGATACACTGACAGTCCTTAAAAGAAACGGAAACGCTTTAATGTTCTATACTCGTAGTTATTTAAAAGCTAAACACAGACTTATACTTAATTAAATTTATTCCATACCTACTGTACACATAATACATTGTTTAACTAATTAAAAATTGCATCATATTTACAGTAGGTATACCTAATATCAATTGTAGTGTGAACTTTAAATTTTATTTGTCAAAATATAACTGGTTATGTTTTGCAGAAATATTAAATTAGTGATTAGACAAATGCTTGTATGTATGCAAGAGAAATTATTTTATTGGTAGATCATTGGGGTCAATGACTGAGTTCACTCGAGGTTGCGGTCACCTGAAACTTTAGAACACTGTAGTGGTCACTTCATGTATCTTAAAACCTCAATGCGGAGATCAAACTGACTTAAAATATTTTATAGAAAAGACAGCAACACCATATTAGCGGTTAAAACTAAATTTTAATAAATACCGTTACAGGAATTTTCTCTAAGATAAAACTTTTCGCGGCCGTTGAATTGCTTCAAAGAATGTTAGTCATCTTCTCCCGGATAATAATGAAACATTACAGCTGGAGATACTAAATCAATCCAGATATTTCGCAGATACGTACGTGAATTTCTAAGATTGAAATATATTGTGGGTGTGCCTATAGTTTTACGATTTAAATAAAGTATCAAAACTATTTCTTAATATATAAAACTTACCAAAATCTTCGTTCAGTGGTATAAGATTAACTTTACGGCTAACGTGATAAAAAAAATCTTTAAATGCATCTTTATAACTAAAAATATATTAAATTGTGATAGTTTCAGTAAAAATATGTGTATAAAATTATTAAAAAATATATTGCCTTAATTAAACCCAAATTTACAGTGAAAATACCTCGTATGACGTCAGTTGAAAGACAATGGACGATCATAAATTAAAGTGACAATCTGCCACCTTGGAAATTAATCTCCACATGTCAGGTATCGCGTACATCGTTGGTTGGTAAACACATAAAAAATTACCGATTGAGACCTCGTCGTGCGACAAAGTGCATTCTTGTGTAAGTTGCTTGAAGTCAATTCGCGAGAATGTGCGAATGAAGGAACGCTGGCTGTTAATATGACGACGTAATGTTACTATGAGTATAAATGCATATTATGAATTACGTCTTTTACTAGAATAATATATTTAATTACTGTATTTGTTTTTATACTATTAATTTAATATAGCATAGTACGGTAAACATCTACATACCTAATTATTATTATTTTTTTGTTTTCTATATTAATATTAGTTATTTATTGTTAAGGTTAGTTTACTAGAATTAGGTATGTACTTAGATATTTGTAAACATACTCATTGATATCGATAATAAAATACCTATAATATTTGCCCTTTGCAGGAAAGGTATTATGTTAGCAGTAGAGTTATGTAAACCGCAATATGTTAGTATATATTTGAACATGTAAGAACTGTAGACTCTTTGCATCAAACGTGTAAGTCATGACTGTTCAAGCGAAACTTTAACTTAAAAAATATATTTCCTAATATCAATCTGAGAGCATCTTGGAAGCGACGTGGGCGCCGTGATTCAATTGTTTACTTTATTACACCCATCAATTTGTATTCACCCATATGGTACGTTTACCGGCATTGGAGTTTTATATTATTCATAATAAGATTAATATGTTTTGGTTAGCGGGCGTCGGCCAAAATTTGCGTAACTAACATATTTTTATATTAAACGCTTTCCGTATCAAAGGTATGACAGCGTCGGTGAATTAACAACGAAAGTAAAATACTAAATATAATAAGTACTTACAGCCTGCCTGGATGTTAATGATGTTACTGAAAAACTGAAATGTGTTAATTAATTGTATCAATGAGCACAATCAATGACATTAAGTTAAATATAGTAAAGATCGTTAATTAATTGTGTTCCAAACAAACCTTGCGTTTATGAAATTTATAACACAATATGGAAGCAGAAATGGGTAAAACTGTAAAATTTCTTATACCTGTTAAATCATGTAACTTTAGTAATTTAGGTAATTCATTCACAATGAATTTTTGAAATTAAATAATATATAATGTTTATTATAAAAGTATAATTTTTACAGCTAGCTAATACCTTGGCCGTTGTCTATTACCAAAATAACCAACCTTTTTGGTGTCACTAAAAAAAGTCTTATATAGCCGTTACCTTTGAGAATTATGTATATGTATAGGCTTTCTCGACCAAATCTAGCAATTTGAACAGGAAGACTTAATATATGTAGATAGGTGTCTCCTATAGATAACTTATATAGATAACTATTAATAGCATTAAATTCAAAGAAACGACAGTTTTTTTAGTTTGTATGTCATGAAATGAAATCAGTAATAGGTATTGTGATGTAGAATTCTTCAGTTTGATTCATGTTAGTAAACTTTACGCTTTACATCAATCATGGTATTTGAAGGGATTTTATACCGATATTGTTAGCTGCGAAAATCGACTGAATTACAGGTTACGTTGACTGAAAACCGGAAGTAAATGTATAACTTACTGTTGAATGATTTATAATAGAGTGCTAACAGCTTGCATTAGGCTTTTACCTATATGAGAACAGATTTACATATAGGTATATAAGACACCTACTTATTTTTAATTTTTTCAGCTTGATAAGTCAGATATTTAGTAATAATGACATTTTACGCGAATTATAACTATACTTATTTACACTACACAGGTAAGTTATATTGTCATGGAATTGTTATGGATTCTATCATACTACGCTACTCATGTTAAAAGTAAAGTGTGGTAAATTACTTTTTACTATAGACTTTTGAGATTCATTTTCATTCATTCGATTTATTTATTTTAAAGGCTAAAGTAAATCTCCTTGAGTATATAGCATTTAGTGTGATTTACTGTATATGTGGAAGAAAAAGGCGCTCGGAAGGTCTTATTATTAGTACCTATATCATAATAAAATATGTATAAGTTGGCATAATAACAACTGTTATTAAATAAATAATATGTTTTACAATTAATGTAGAAAAAATTTAAATTGTTTTTTTTTTAATAAACTTTAAAAGTTTATTTTAATAAACTTTAATTTAAATATCGTGCTTATGATCTCTTTTAGTAGATATGTATGTTATAACAACATTTATTGCATTTTCTTTTAAAACGTTTTAAGCTTTATAAGAAAATAAAATAAAAATTAATCAACTATAAAACAACGTTTTATTTATGATACAGTAAAGGTACCTATAATTTATCTCATTATTAATTTTTTATATCTTTTTATTCTTTGAACTTCTCTTCTATCTTATATAAGATATTGCAATAATGCCGGACTCCGACAACCGCTGTTACAGTATGGCTGACCGCATATGCTCGTACTCGTAGAACTAAGTTCCCACGGAGTTCGTTTTTATGTCCTACTTAATATCGACATTATTTAGAAAATAACTATTAAGTGTATCTACTTTAACGGATTGTAAAATATTTATATCATGTATTATTATTATAATATTAATGATGTTTGTTTATGTGTAATGAATGATAGTTATGCATAAAAAAATAAAGAACAAGTTTTTAATGCACTAAGTATATTTCGTAAATGTAATCTATACATATAATAAAATTGTAACTAAGTTGAATCTGTACATAAAATATTTTTTGAAAAATCTTATTGCAATAGACATTATTGTTGATACAGAAGAAAGACATTATTATCGAATCTATAGTTTTTAGAATTTTTGTCTGTCTGTCTGTCTGTCTGTCTGTCTGTCTGTCTGTCTGTCTGTCTGTCTGTCTGTCTGTCTGTCTGTCTGTCTGTCTGTCTGTCTGTCTGTCTGTCTGTCTGTCTGTCTGTCTGTCTGTCTGTCTGTCTGTCTGTCTGTCTGTCTGTCTGTCTGTCTGTCTGTCTGTCTGTCTGTCTGTCTGTCTGTCTGTCTGTCTGTCTGTCTGTCTGTCTGTCTGTCTGTCTGTCTGTCTGTCTGTCTGTCTGTCTGTCTGTCTGTCTGTCTGTCTGTCTGTCTGTCTGTCTGTCTGTCTGTCTGTCTGTCTGTCTGTCTGTCTGTCTGTCTGTCTGTCTGTCTGTCTGTCTGTCTGTCTGTCTGTCTGTCTGTCTGTCTGTCTGTCTGTCTGTCTGTCTGTCTGTCTGTCTGTCTGTCTGTCTGTCTGTCTGTCTGTCTGTCTGTCTGTCTGTCTGTCTGTCTGTCTGTCTGTCTGTCTGTCTGTCTGTCTGTCTGTCTGTCTGTCTGTCTGTCTGTCTGTCTGTCTGTCTGTCTGTCTGTCTGTCTGTCTGTCTGTCTGTCTGTCTGTCTGTCTGTCTGTCTGTCTGTCTGTCTGTCTGTCTGTCTGTCTGTCTGTCTGTCTGTCTGTCTGTCTGTCTGTCTGTCTGTCTGTCTGTCTGTCTGTCTGTCTGTCTGTCTGTCTGTCTGTCTGTCTGTCTGTCTGTCTTTCTGTCTGTTACCGCATCACAGAAAAACCACTGAAGGGATTTTGATGAATTTTGATATGGTGATAGCTGGTTATCCGGGTCAACATATAGGATATTTTTTACCGCGGGAAAATATCTAATTTCTGAGAAAAAATACAAAAACTGCAATGCAAGAGTATACTAATATGTCATCTTTAACGCGGGCGGAGCCGCGGGCAATGCTAGTAAATATATAAAAGAGATTACATGAATGTTATTACTTATATAAAAAAATATCGATGTAGGTAGTAGGTACCTGCATAAGAATTATATATAATTCGGCGGATATAAGACCTTGGAAATGTCATCGACGACCGGTTTTGAAATGCAATACTTCATATTCTAGTTCTTTCTGTGTCCCCTTTGGTAAGCAAAGTCATTGGTGGCGATGTTATTTGGTCTAGCGACGATTGTCCGGCGAAGAACAATGCAGTGCGCGGACCGCGATTAATAAACTAATGGCTTTAATTATTGTTAGTGCAATACAATCATTGGAATTATTTTGACTAAAGCTGCTATCGAGTTGTACGTGTGATAAGATTTGTTGCCAGTTCAAGTTTTGTAATCAAATAATCTCCGCGTAATTTTAACGACCAATTGAAATTAAATATTGAACGGATGTTTACTATAGAAAAAGTAGCTATATGCCTCATAATACCTGTAGATACTCAAACAATACTCCGTGATAGGAAAACGTATTTGTTCGTGAAGTCAGAAATAATTTTCTCATTCCACAGAAACATTATATGGAAAACATAAGAGGCCCATTGATTTATTCTAAGCGGTAATGATGCGTTAAAATACATATTTTCATTGATTTACATTTTGTTTAATATGGATTCCGTTATATTGAAGTTTAAACAACTAATAGTAAGGACAGTGCGCGCTTGGTTCTTTTGCTGCAATGAGACATAAATACAAAATTATTGGTCATTGTTTTAATACAACGGCCGACATACCGCTCATAACTATTAAAATACGCGACGGTTTGGCCTCAATGCTCTCGAATATCTGCAAGTGTCGTCTCAGTTGCATTGTCCAACTTTAAGTTAAACGTTGAATACTGCATCATTGTTTCGACATCGCTGTGCAGTGTGCAGTGTAGTTGTACGTACATTTGAATGAAACTCTTGCTAAGCAAACTTGAACTCGAGACCTTATGAAACAAATTTCCTCGTAAATCCTTTTTGCACAAAGGTGTCATTTTAAAACATATTATAATTGCTAGATTTACACCTGTATAAACTTTGTTATGTATAATGTATTGAATAAATAGGTACTTACTGTACATTTTAATTTTACACTTGTTACATAAGATGGACGTTTGTTAACTTATTCTTCACATTTGTTGATAGTTAAGACTAAAAAAATTTTATTTAACTATCGAACCAATAAAACCTGTAAGTATGTAATATCAAATAATTGCATTATATAAGGATATTAATAGTAGTTAATTTACATAATAAAAATCCACTAAGCTCATAACGATACATTTCTAAAAAAATCAAAACCTACAAAAAATTCATCCCGAGATATAAAAGTGTCGGATAGTAAAATAAGTTTATGAATGTAATTCTGTATGTACAGTATGTGATTATTTATGAATACAAAATTATTATATTAATTAAAGAACGTATCTAAGAAATAACTACTGCACGGATTGAGATATAATAAATATTTTGACCCTAAAGAACTAAAGAGTCTATACAGATAAATAAAATTGAAGTGTCTGTTTGTAATGTCAAAATAACAGCTTTTTACCAAATGCATATGAAATAATTATATACAATACTTATAAGAAAAAAACAATTTTCGAATTTCTGAACCGGCTGGACTGATTTTGACGGGGCTTTCACAGATAGATAGCTGATGTTATAAGGAGTTACCTTAGGCTACTTTTATTTCAGAAAAAGAATTAGAATTCATCCCAGCGACACGAGGGTTAGTCGCTAGTAAAATATAAATATTTAAAATTACTTTTTGTTAGTACACATTTCAGTCAAGGGGTATGTTATTAAGCGTGCATGAAGCTTAGCTTATTTCATTGGGTTCAAAAGGCTTTTCTTTATAAATTATAAGTCATTTTTTAATTAAAAAATATTAAAACGAGCGATAGTTTATAATATATTTTAAAAGTTTAAATTGCAGTGTTATATCATTCTTGTAAATTTAATGTTTGGTGGCAATAAATAATTGTGTCGGGACACAAAAGATGGCATTGTGAAGTCGACACGGCGACGTCCGATAAAGATCATGCCGCGACTCCAGCCACGGTAGTCCTTCGCTAATCCTTCAAACCTTTTATACAAAACAGCATTAAATGCCCATCTGAACTACTATTCTATTTCATGTTGATATGCTCACAGCGACGTCCAGTCACAATATAAGCCTACGCAAGAAAATAAATTGGTTTTTGATAGTGAGCATTTAGCGATAAGACATGGGAACGACGTGCTGTTGTTTTCACTCTCAGTTGTTTTACGTCCAATTAGTTTAAATAATAGCTTTTTCCCTGTTTGAGAGTTAGTAGCGACTTTTGGCAATTCAACTTTATTTTTTTTTAAGTATACAAATGAGATTTTATATGTATACTTTAAAAATGTTCATATTTTTTATTGTAGAATGGTCAGTTGAAACGCGGGAAAACGTCAACAAAATTGTCTTGGCTGTACAGATTTAGGGTTAAAAAAATAAAGCTTCTATCTTTTTTAAAAAAATGTAATTTATACTGTTCGCAGCCTATACCTACATAAATATTAAAAATGGATTCACTTTTTAGATTATGTTTTATACTTTAATTAATAAGTATTCATATATTGTTTGTCATGACCCTAAAAGGAATAAAGCGCTCTAGACTTCCAAATTAGCATGTCTTAAAAGTAAGTTGATCGCTCTGAGGTCGCTCATTGTATCCGTTAAGGGGGACATTTGTCTACTATTATTTTTCGGGCCGGTTTTTTATGTACCTGCCTACATGGCGCCTGCCTATTCATATTCAAATTCATATTTCGTGTTGAGTAATTTTTAACATTTATATCTAATTCTATACAATGTTTATTGTGTAATAGCCGATCAAATGATACATTTTTATTATCTACAAAAAGATTTTCTTCTCCGTGAGGCATTAGAATTTAAAAGAAGAATTGTAATTATTATTTGTTGTTTCGTTTTAATATCATGAATTGAAATTATTATTACTTAATATATTTTACACTTAGGTACAACCTATCCACAAATATTTAAAATTTCTTTCATATCAGACCCACAATAATAAGATAACATTAAAATTGATCTTACTATTTTACTTAATATTACAAATGTAAAAGTTTAGATGGATATTTGGTTGTTTGTTACTCAATCACGCCAGAAGGGCTGAATAGATCTGGATGAAATTTGGCACAGAGATAGATTATGGCCTGGAATAGCACATAAGCTTTTTATCCTGAAAAAATGGACGCTTCCCATTTGATAGATTTGTTTTTGTTTATCTAATCACAAATACATATATTATTTTCTATACTAAAGTCTAAAGTCTAGGCATTGATTAATCTGTATGGACAATTAATTTTATATACTCGTATCACCTTACATAATATCAAATTTTAATGTCTAGTTTCTATATGTTTTTTTATCAAAAATTTCCTGTGTAGGTAACACAGGAAAAATGATATGACACTGAATCATCCCATTAACCAATAGAAGAGGCTTTTAAAAGATCCGATAGTAATGTTTAAGAACCCTGCTGAGGCAGATTTGAGTTCTCTTATTCATTAGTGCAGTGTTCCTCCCACCGACGTAGCTCATTTTATTTTATTTATGGCCATCGAGTCGAGGTGAGACCCCAATTTCGCATATGTCTGTTGCTTGATAATAATTATACACTAGCAACGCAACTCTAAAAAAGGCCGCCATTTTTAAACACAACCTCTTGTCCATATACTCCGCAAGTTGTTCATATTTCTTACCTTATATATTATAAAAGGTTTAAATTATTCTTTTTTAATTTATTTCTATATTTTATGTTAACTTAACGGGACTATATTACATGTGGGTATACATCTACATACATATATGTACCACTATTAGCAGTAACAAAATATACGATTATTTCACATATTCACAATCATAATAAAGTAAATACCTATATAAATAAATTTAACAATGAGATAAATAGCTCCTCTGAGAATTTTATAAAGCGACGCGAGAAGGTCAAATGGAGGGACTCGGTGGCAAAAAGCTCTCTCATGTCCGCGATGTTCAGATAACCTTAAACTGAGCATTTGTTATCCTTATCTTGTGTTCGAGCGTGGCTAATGTGGCTTCAGGGAGATACACCCGATCGATTTATGTCGCCTGCCTGGCACCCACGACAAATTGATAATTAATTTTCGACCGATGTCTTTGATCATACCGAAGTATTTGCAAGCAGTATGTTGATCTGCGATCGAAATGACGGACTCACTGAAAAGTATATGTTTGTTTTAATTGCCTATTCGTGTTAGTGTGTTTTCATTATAACGGGAATTGAATTTTCTATGAAATCTTTTCGATTTCTCGTCGTCCACAAATGAATGATCATCATATGAGTAAATAATCTCAATGTATTTCCTTGTCATTCATTCAATCATTTAAAAATTGTGTGTGTGTGTGTCACAAAGCATGTTATAATATTTTTTTCATTTGTTTATATAATTTTTACATTAAATAAATACATTGTGTGTAAATTTAGCAAAAATAACACTAAATTACTTTATTATTATTATTTATTATAAAGGCTTACTAACTAAATTTATATAAAACATGTATTTAACATTATAATGTTACCTATTTGTATATAAATTTTATTTAAAAGTATGCACAGCTTTATGTTTGTCTATCACTTATGTTAGTGATCGTATTACTTTATTAGTATGCAAGTAGTGACTGAGTGTTTTACACATATCGGATAACTTTTGACGTGAGTGTCAATCTCGCCAAAAATTCCATGTATTAATTGAGGTGAAAACAACCACAGGATAGTCCCGTGTCAGTTCGTCTTGTTCATGAAATATTAATCGATTGGAAGCACTCTACTACGTGTAAATCAATATTCTATACCTTCCTGCAAAGTTACATATGCAGTTAAAAATCTGCCACTATCTTGTATGTTCGGGCAAATACAGGTTAAGTTTTTCTTTTTACATACCTGGATAATGCGAAGGATCTTTGACAAAAACTATATCTCTCTCATCGGGTAATTTTGTCAAATTACTGGAGATATCACTTTTGATTAGGGTACCGAAAACAATACAAAACCTTTTGTGTAATTTAACACCGATCGCTGGCACAACTTATAAAATTTAACGTTTGAATCGATCAGTCAAATGAAAACAAATGGGATTGAAATCTTTAGTTTTTTTTAATATTTACTTTTGCTAAGAATGTTTATGTCGCTACACAGATGACATAGTACAAAAAGTATTCACAAAGATAATATCCATCACATATACATATAATATACATATATCTAAACAAAATAAGTTAAGTTTATCAGACACTTACGACTAAGTAGCCATTTCACACTGATTAAACGAAAAAAATAAATAAATGGTATGTGTCATAAAAATATGCGTGTTGGACAACGTCAACACATCGTCTCACAATGCGTCTTCTAAACGCCGCTTAATCCTTTAAAACAATGCTAATGGATCTACGTTAAAGTCCGCCGCCTCGGACCCGTCAGCGTATTAAACATTCAACTGATCCTCTTAACGCTTCGATCACCACCAATAAAGTTGACACTAAATTACAAACTGTTTTATTTTGCTTCTACCCAAAATCACAAAATTGTAAATAAATATTTTATTATACGCGTTCACTGAACGCATTTTAGTGTGAGCGATGAACACGGGTTCACGTCAAAACATCTTTATCGGGTTATTTGTCTTATAAAATATTATCGAGAGGCACTTCGGGACCGTCAGCAAAAGAGGACGTATAGTGTGATATGTGCGCGATTGTTGATTTTACGCCCACGATGATGTGATCACTTCTCTTTGGGGCGAGACAAACAATAAAAGCGGCGATTACGAGCCTGAGACGTAACAAATATAGTTTATTATTCTAAGGAGATGATATCCAAAAAGAATGACTCTTTAAGCGTGAATAGCATTGCCGCAGACCGTACCCGCGTCGGAGATTAGTGCGCGAGCCACGCAGCCGGCCGTACAAAATGCGACGCGACGGCTCGAGTTATGAAGTTTTGATATACTGATAAATCAATAAATTTTATTACGATAGCACAAAGCGTCATAATTTTACCTTTAGACTTATTGAGTGTACCGTCAATGAATTCTTTGATATTTAAAAATTACAGGTGATAAAAAATAATACAGACAGCTCTCGTAAACTATTTCCTAAATTATATCGTACATGGCTACGGGTTGAAGGTAAAGCAAGAAGGATAAAACTTATAACCGGTCGAGTGGGAAGAGGCGGGTATTCATCGCCTCCCGCAATCACGTACTTGTCGCATTTTCATCACCTCCTGCGTTAAAAGTGACGTAATTACGGATGCAAATCGATCAGCGGTAGTTATCGGCACGATGAGGGTTGACGCAGAAAATTAACGCGATACGCAAGTTAATGTTTATAGCCTTACATGATTAAGCAGGACGACGATTGTAGCTTGAAGTAAATAGCCTAAGAATAAATATAAAAGAACGAAAAGATATTATTAAGTTTTCAAACTGTATCTTATGTAGAATAATATTATTTTAATTCATAGAACTATTAAAATAACAAAACTAGAGAACTCTAAAATTAATCGACGTCGGAAGCGTGGATTCCATTTCTCATTCGGATGACTTGCAAGTTGCAACTAGTGGGCACAATCTCATTGACTCCACTATTGACCCCCGCCACAACCGATGATCATGATATTATAAATAATACTCATACAATTCCCGCGGGTACTTACTAATAAATGTTGGAAAATATATTGCTGAAACTGTTCATACACAGGGGAACAGCAACAGTAAACAATCTGTGAATAGAAAGATGTTTAGCATCTGGCAAATACAAAAAAATATTACTTACACATTTTTCAGAAAATAAGTAGCCTCTTTATTTGAAATGCCGATTTGATTAAAAAAAGTTCGTTTATTAGTTTTTGCTGCTATTTTTAAATATAAGACTATGACGTTAAAAATGTATTCCAAAAAAATAATTCTAAAAGTAGGTATTATAAGTTAATTGTATGAAAATAGAAAATAATTAAAATTTAATATGTTTGTGCATTTAATGTAGATCAAAATTGCCCTTTAACAGCATATTATTAAAATTAATGTCTTAGAAGATATCACAGATATAAAAATATTAATCGCTCGCAGCGCAACGGCTAACGCTGGCTAAACCTTTAGAGATATACCTACATATTTATCATAACAATATACTAGAAAATACTGAATTTTAAAAAGGCCCACAGAAAAGTCCGCAATAGCAGGTATCTACCTCCTAAGGTACGCTCACAACTATTTTTATATATACTAAACGTACTAGTTTATTATAAAACACCAAATATCACGTTGCCAAATTCCACTCGTCCGTAGTTCGCAGTGTGAAAACAGTCACCGTCAGAGAAACAAACAAATTCGCTTTCGCGTAGTCGTCATATTGTACACCTATCTTACTTATTCATTAATATTTAGAATATGTTTTTCCACTTTTAATTATATGTATATTCATTATTATATTACCTACTAGCAGCTCACCCTCGCTTCGCTCGGGTTTGTCGCTAGGTACGTTTTGAATAGATATAAATAGTTATTAGCCAGCGTTAGCCATATAATTTTTTTTTTGTTAATAATATTGACATTAATATTTATACGATACTAACATCACCCAATTGTTTTGCCTTCCAGGAACCTCTCCACTAACACTTAAACTTTATGGTATGGTATTAAAGTTCAAATTGACTTTTTAGTATTATTACGAATCTTTTGTATGGGAGTATAGAAAAGTGTTGTTTTTAGACTTTATTAGGCAATTTTTTAAATTTTTCTCTCCTTAAAAACCATCCTCGTACTTCAAGGAATATTCTAAAAAAATAAATTAGCGAAATCGGTTCAGCTGCTCTCGAGATTTGCGCTTACCAACACATTCAGCGATTCATTTTTATATTATGTTTTATTACCGCTCAGATTATATCGCTGGACCTAAGTATTTTTGAAAAAAAATAGAAGATATTTTTGAAATTCCACCTTTAAAATAAAGCTGAACGGGTGGCAAAGCTTGTATGAAAAATAATATTTTTTTAGTGCTATATTAAATAAAGAGATTTGGCAAAGCTCTCTAGCCCCAAGAGGCTGCTAGCAACACACGTGTATTTACATAAATAGTTTAGGTATGCCGCTAATAACACATACTAAAATGGAATAATCTACGGTCACGATGCTTGGTGCACTTATATTGAACAAAAATTATACCCTATTCGAATACTATCTATAGATGCAGAAAAGAATGACATGGCGAATGTGCCACTAAATGTACATAGAAGAATGCGCAATGTGCATACATTTATGAAAAAGCTAGACATATTTTGACACCAGATATCACCTTTTTTATGTTGTTTATGATGTAAAACAACAATGAGTTTTGTTGGTGTTTATGAAAAGACAATTTGAGTGAATGAAGTGTAACGTTTCATTAACAGAGCTTTGAAGCTTACGCAAACACTATATATTGATGTTTTGTTTCAAAAGCTTTTTTAACAAAGTGAAAGGCGCTCAAGTCTCCTTAAAAACTTGTAGTCTCTATTCGTTAGCATATCGTATGGAACTTTAAAAAATAAACATTTCGAAGTGGTAAAATCATTTACTTGCATTTGTTCCATATTTCCTTGCAACTTATTTTGTCAAGAAGCATATTATGCATATCATGCATAGACCTATAAAAAAAATTAAAACCTATTTTTAAAGAAATAATCTCTTAATAAATTTTTATAGGCTTTTTGAGATTTTTTATTAGATTTTTGAAAAAAACATATTGAATATAAAAATTGGCTAAGTTGGTTAAAATTACAGACTGTAGGTACTTATTGAAAACAAAGATAGAAGGAAAAGTGATATTTTTCGTGGACAAGCATTAAGCTTCGAACATCAACGGGCACAAGATATTCCAATGCATATGTATGATTTGTTCGACGGCTTCGTTTACGCGGCGAACAAATGTTTGCTTTGATCCATCTTTACACAGACATGTTAAAATATTAACGTGTTTGTAATGAGTAGCTAATGGAATTGAGAAATGATCTCAAGTTTCTTATCGATCAATATGTTTTATCATAATATATTTTATTTTCTATAAAATCAGATACTGGTGTTACAAGTAGGTAGGTGCGTATAACTTACATTTATAAACATATATAGTTGTTTAACAGTCATCCTCCTGGTCACCTTCTTAAGGGATGATTTCCGTCATATAAACTAGCCTATATCCATCCCAGACTACTTTTTTTTCTCTTTATAATATTGCTGTAGATTTCAAACAGATTATAAAATTAATTTATATAATATCCTTGTCTTCTATATTATATGCGTATTATATTTTATTGTTTACTAGCGATTTACCCTCGCTTCGCTCGGAGGCGTCCTTAGGTACGCTTTAATTTTTAAATATAGATAGTTATTACGAGTGTACCTTAGGAGATAGACTCATGCATAAGCATATATATATATATATATATATATATATATATATATATATATTATATTGCGAAATATATATATATATATATATATTTCGCAATATAATTGCGTACTGGACTCGAACCAGTTGTTGTGTTTTCCCATAGAAATGAAAGACTTTCCTGTACTAAAAGGTATACTAAATGTTGACTCAAGTAACAAGTTATCACTATACAAAGTTTACTTAAAATCAATTCAGTGCTTTTTGCGTGAAACGCACACAGACAAACAGACAAAAATTTTAATACCTATTATTTTAGGATCTGTAGTTTGTACACACAATATGCTACACTGTTTTTAAAAATATTTTAGGTATAGATTCTCTAAGAGAGAGATTCTCTAAGTTACTGATTTTTTATAATATGTATAGA
Source organism: Brenthis hecate (assembly GCA_951806755.1). Taxonomy (NCBI): domain Eukaryota; kingdom Metazoa; phylum Arthropoda; class Insecta; order Lepidoptera; family Nymphalidae; genus Brenthis; species Brenthis hecate. The sequence goes on from OX638267.1 coordinate 653,121, forward strand.
TTTATATGTTAAGTTGCATATATACCTACGAATACATAAATAGATATAAAAATAGTTTAACAAAAATGTATCCAAAATCATAGTCAATATAAGCTACATTCATTCAATAATGTTAACGATCGAATTTATAAAACCTCCCTTAAACTATTTGTTATAGTTTCACCAAAACAAAAAAAAAACATAAACCAGTCAGCATTGGTCGGTGCTTTTCGACTTCTGACTTTATACAAAAAACGATGCGTTAAAGAATGTAAAGAGCCATTTAATTATCTTAATATATTGTTATAGTCGTGAAGGGAGGCGGTGATAAATTAAAGAAGGAACAGAGTTTTGTTGAGGTGGCAAATGGGAATGATCACGATTCTTAGAACATATGAAGGTACCGAAAGTTCGTACACCATATCTATTTGTTTCTTGATAACAATGTAGGCAACTTGTATTTGATATATTATAAGCCAATGTGTATATGTCCTCACGTTACTGCACCCGATGTTACAGTGCGATGATTCTTTATGTTTTTGTTTCATTTTTGCATCAATTCCTTTGCACGGCCTTCATTATGCGTCCGCAAGTGCCTCGTTCGCCACCGGTTCAGGTAGCCTGATTTTACTTTAAGTTGACCCTAGGCATTCAACACGTCAGTTGTTCTTAATTAATTAATGTAGCCTCAAATTAGATATTGATTTGGTGTAACCTAATAATTTGCGAAAGACCATGTCGACATTTTTTAAGCCTTGTATTTTATTGCATAGATTTTTTTCTCATATAAGTTTTATCATTTTAGAAGATAATCGTGTTATTAGGGTGGGTTGGTATGGCGTAGCAGGAGAGAACAAGGTGTTAGAGTCGGGCGTCCCGCTGCGCCCAGGCATTGTGATCGACAGCTTGTTTACTAAAAATATGCATAATGAATTTATAATAGCCCGCCCGGTCTGTCGCGTCGTATCTTCTTACTACTCTTACTTGTGTACATATGTACTGTCTACAGCAATTGATAAACTTAAGTTATGTCTTAAACTCAAAGTACCTTTTTCATACATATAATAACCCAGTGTTTTTATTTGTATATCTTACAATATTAAATTCAATTGACTATATTTTCTTGAATGCTTAAAATACACGAAACAAATTATAATAAAAAATATTTGTAAAACGACCTAATTGTGCCACCACAGCATCGAGTTCCCACGTTAAAAAGCATCAGTGTTTGAGAATACATTTAGCATTCGATTGTTTTAGTGTCGGCCGAGACGTCTGCAGTGTAAACATTGAGAATCTCGAGCTTACTTCGCATGTCGGCGTTCAATAGTTGCTCACAAGCTATGGCTGTAAAGATATTAAGTTTATATTCCATTTCATAACTTAAATATTATTTCCAAGACCTATAAGATTGACCGGAATCAACGTTGATATCGTGTCTGTGAAACGTTACGAAATCGAATTTTTTAAATATTTGTACATCCCTAAATTTGAAGTTCTGCACCGTGAAAAATGTGGAATCACTTTAGCGAAGTTGAGCGTTTTGAATTTCTTACAACTCTTTATTAGATGTTTGGAACGTTCGTAGAAGTAATTATGTACGGTGCTCCAAAATATCTTTTATATTGAATACAAGCGGACGCGACGGCCACGCGGGGCGCCCATCGCGCGATTCGTTACGTCAATCTTTAAATTTTTTCTTAAAGAAATCTGCATAGAGTGAGTTGACATCGCGACACAAAGCTGGCATGCAGTGCGCCGTCATTGTCCACATTTCTTTATAAATATTTTGACATTTCCTTTATTTGGACCGCAGAGTTATTTTACAAACAGAATCGTGTTGATTCCTTTGTACGTTTTAATTTGATTTATTTTTCATGACGAAATACCGACAAGTCGAAACGAAAAAACGAAATGTCAATGACTGGCGGAAAGGACCATTTGTCAATTAGTTGTTACGTCTATTAGAGTATTCTTTAAGGCTTACAGAAAATTGTGCATGTTTACTCGTAGTAGCCACCAAAATTTTAGAACAACGACTAGTGACTCACTCGTACGTTAAAACGTACTTAGTGACTCACAGTCCCTAAGTACGTTGCAACGGGTAGTATAGATTTCTCAGTGTTGAGATATTATCCGCCTTAAAAAGTATCCTATATGTTATCACCATGATCTATCATCATACACAATTTCATCAAATTCTGCACAGTGGTTTTCTCGTGATGCGTTCCCAGCAGAGATAGACAGACAGGCAAAAATAAAAAATAAACTATGGATTCGGCCTCTGTTTCGCTAATAAATATTTCAATAAGATTTTCCAAAAAATATTTAATGTACAGTTTCGACTCAGACTTCTATTATATGTATAGATTATTGTGTAATGTCGTAGCTTAACTCTTAAACTCTACTCATACCTATATTCCGCTAGTGTAAGAAATGCTTTTTCATTTGATCTTAAAAATAACTTGTTTTATAAAATTCATAAAACAAATATTAAAATTTTACAAATTAATTTTTCAGCGATGCAAAGAAAAACTAAATACGTTGGCAATAAGCGTAATGAACCAGTGGCCAGGAGTTCGTCTGCGGGTGATCGAGGGCTGGGATGAGGAAAACTCCCACCTCGATAACTCCTTGCACTACGAGGGTCGCGCCGTTGATCTCACCACCAGTGATCGTGATCACAGCAAGAACGGAATGCTCGCGCGCCTCGCCGTAGAGGCTGGCTTCGACTGGGTCTTCTACGAGAGCCGCTCCTACATCCATTGTTCTGTGAAGACAGGTGTGTAACATTTAGAATTTTTGTAGCATTAAGAAGCAAAATGTAAAAACAAACTTAAATGTAATGTTAAATGAAAACCTTCTATAGATAGTTTATCTATAATAGCCATGTAGAGTTGAAAAATGAGAAAGAACCGTTTAGTTATTTCAAATATTGATGGGTACATAACTGTATAATGTGGATGCTACGGGACAGGCCTCGCAGGCCAAATATATAGTTGAGCTTTATAAGAAGAATGCATCTCAGACAGCTTCCCGCGCCCGCTCACCGGCGGTGTCGATCAAACGGACGAACAAGCCTCTTGTTAACGCACGTCTTCCTCGCACCCCACTTGTATCATATGTTCTTCCCTCTCTAACACAGCCGCAACCCAGCCAATCCCCCACTTCTATAATTACGCCGGTGATTCAATGCCTACTTATAGCTATGTGTTTATATGCAACATAACGATGAGAGAAACTACTATTTATGTGTATGTATGGACATGTTTTAGATGTTAAGGCAATGTGTTACTTGTGCACATTCTTTTAATAATTATCTTTTAGTTCACTGCAATGCTAATCGGTTAAGTAGGTTGCCTTGCAAACAAATTTAAATAGTGTTTAGCAATATTATTGTAAAACTATCATATTTTCTTTATTTATGGGGTAATTAAAAAAATTAAGTAGCAAAGTAAGGAATAATACTTATTACTGATAATATACATATATACTTATAAAAATTAAATAAAATAAGCTTTTTGTCATCACAAATTATACATAATATGAAAAAAATAATTAAAATTAATCTAGTACTTATTTGTGTGCTTTCTAGCTTAATTTAAAGCTCTGTAAAGTTGAATCGAATACATATACCCACCTACAACATCAACTTAATGCAATGTTTATATATATGTTTATGTTATTTCTAGCTTTTACTGATATGTAGTTCCAATCAAATAACAAAAAGACACAAATATCATACATACCTATTACCTATGTCATCTTCTCTCAAATCCCGCCAATTTAAAAGTGTTTAACAAGTCAGTTAAGCTGTTCGGCTTCCAATCTCTGTCACGAAAAAACTATTCCCTTTTCTGGTATAAAGGCCATATCCCTCACACCCGAATTCTTTATCTAGGAGTAAAAGTCCCAATAAAGTCAGCATGGCAGTTTTGGAGACTTATAGACACAAATAGACTGCCAGACAAACATTTTAATGGTTCTTTGGTTTTTATTTTCTTTGGGGTAGCTATTTTAAAAAAAAACAAACAGTCACTTCAGTTTCATTTAAAAATAAAGATTATGTTCCAAATCGAAAGTTTTTGGTATTAATTTTGACTTTATAAATAATTAATGTGGTGTACGAGGTCAAGGCCACTTAACTCACGATTTCTTTGACCATTGTTTTACCTATTCACGCGTTTATTATGCTAGAGACTTCTAAAGACAACTGAGAAAGTTCAAAAAAATATTAGGATGTGTTTTTGTAAATTATTATTTTAATTAAATTAATATAATATATATAATTTATTAATAACAAAAAAATATGTGTTTGTTTAAGCATCATAATATTTTTAAAGTTTAATTTTATATCCTTCAATTAATCTTTTATAGCCCGCCTTTATCTTGAATACCTAAATCGCAAACTACATTAAAATTTTTGACTCCTGCTTTGTGGTATATTTAAAAGTAATGAACGATTAAAAGCTCGTATGTCGTGATTGTAAACGGTAGTTACGTGATCAATTAAAACTTTTTAAATAACTGTTACAAAAAGTAGCTTAACCAGTATATTAGCGTTAAACAAGCAAATTATGACAACGAACTTTGTTTTTTTTTTTAAATTAAAAAGAGTTATGTAGAGACAACTTGAAACAGTTTTGTGTAAACAATTTTTAGTATTTCAAAATATTAATGTTATTTTATGATAACAAGCAAACCAGTCTCGTGACATGATCTCATATATTAAATTAAAGCATCGCCCTGGATTATCGCAGCGCCAATAATATGACCAGTTTTTATAATGGGTCCAATTAATTGATTTTCATTGGTTGATCTTTATTGTTTCTTTTGCAATAACTTAGCTTTTTATATTAAAATATTCAGGTGTAATGGATTAATAAAGATTTAACGAGATGTATTACTACTGCTAATAAATTTTATGTTTTAAAACCAATATCTATATATACCTATAAAACAAAGTCGGTTTAGTTACATGATTTGTTGGATTTGTCTCCGCCCCGAGTAGGAGAAAAACATTTAAAAACATCAGAAAAAATCACAAAAAAAAAATTAAATAAAATTTACATGACTAACGCTGACTAATAACTATTTATATCTATTTAAAACGGACGAACCCGAGTGAAGCGAGGGTGAGCCGCTAGTTACAGTAGAAATAAAACATTATTGCTATATTATTTATGTTGACTTAGTAATGTTAACATATCTGCTGCTTCAAAAGACATCAACGCGCTTAAATGTTTCGAGGCATAAATGTACCTTTGCAAAATCAAATAGAATATTACAAATTTCACTTTTACTTTTTATTTAACTATAATAATTATTCTTATAGTATTCTAAAAAAATTACAATGGATGTGATAAAAAAGCAAAGTCCAATAAAAACAGTCAACAGACTTAAATTTCAAAGTTATGATAGTTTGTCGTAGAAAATGTTAAAAAACTTTAAATAAAAATTAGTTTTATTTGGTAATTAATGTAGGAGGCGCACGTAAATGGGGTGTGACCGAAGGCAGGTCACGAGACGCTGAAGGACGAACGACTCGATCTAGACAGTCCCGTCCCGACAAAATCGTGGCCCGAGACTAAATTAATTGAAAAAATCCGTGAATAAAATTGCAAATGCCAGCGCTAATTGACCAGATTACATGATAAAAAAATCAAGAAGTTTAGGTTTCTTTTAATATGAAGGTTAGAGTAAATGTCATTAAGTTAATATATACAGTAGGTACTAGGTACCTACCTACCTATATTAAATAATCGTTTTACGGCTATAATAGTATAGGTATAATTATTGATATATAACTGCTTTAGTATTTTTACAGAATGGAATGAAATTATTTACCATAATGCCCTTATAGTTTAACAAAATTATAATTCTTTTTCAAATATCATAACAATAATCATATTTAATCGATTTTTTAACTAATTCAATAAACTAGATTGCATGGACCAACGCTGTAATTTAATGTATCTTGTTACTGAGTCGAAACTTTTACCTTGAATGCTATATTTCGACGGAGTGTATCTCATATTGGTATGTGTGGGAACGTAAAGGGCCGTGGCCGCAGCTATCCGGGATGTGGCAAGTCGCAACAGTATGCATCGCTCGAGCGCACATCGTCGGCTAGCATTATTCTTCTTCTCTTCTTATTTAATAGCTTACCTAAATTATTTAACCTAATTTCAAATTGTCTAGGTTCTAAGAACATCTTAATCGCTATAAGTATAACAACACTTGAACATTCCGTCCGATAAAAATAAAATAAAAAGAAATGATGAAAATATACGTAATAAAGTGTTTTAACGCTTTACGAAATATTTCATATTATTTTGATAATTAAGTTATTAGAAAAACTTATAGAAAATATGTTTTGTTTTATAAAATTTAAATGGTAGATATATGAAATATCATCTGCCACATGTACTCAAGGCTTCAACCATGAATTACACTTTCTACATTCTGTTTTATAAATAAATACACATTATTTATAAAGCAGAAATAATAAATGACAAATAATATTAAATGTATTTATAAGAGATAAATGGTAATAATATAATAAGTAGGCACCTAAAGTGAAGTTTAATTGATTAAATAATTAGTTAGTTGCTTTGCAAAATCTTTTGTTTAATCTTTATTCAGAACTTTTTATGGTTTTTAATATCTGATCAAGCTCAAACAGGGAATAAAAAACGAGAGTGCAGGCATTCGCTATAAAGAAGCCATAGGAATAAAGTTCAATGCTCTATAACATTGAGCAAGATTACTGATTACTGAATGGTGTCAATTACCATATTTAAAGCTGAAGTATTTCTATTAAATATAAAATGGTCACTTAATTTACTTATATCATCTTTAGATGAATGAGCTAATCTATTATTCAATGTCATAACTCTCGGACAGCAATAACTCAGCGGGTTACGATATTCCGAAGCATAAATATGTATATATTGCATTAGAAAGTCACCGAACCTTATTTGTAGTTTTAATCATTCAATTACGCAGATATAGACTTAAAGTAAAATATTGATTTACAAAATGTACCTAATGAATATTTACAATCTTTCTACTTCTAGATTATGTCAATACAACAATCATGGTTATGATATTTAAGCTTTGAATAGTGGAAGGTATTAAAAAATAAAGACCTGAGAAGTTAAACATATTAGAAAATAGGTAGGTACAGTGCTACCGACTTGACATTAAATATACGAGTATATGCTGATTTATGCTACGCAAATTATGCGTAAGATATGCGCAATAACTTTTTCTTTGTTGCGAGAAGCGGTTCTGGCCGGACGAATTTAAAGTGTTTGATAAATTTAGGTATTTTTGCAGACTAAATATTTATTGCTGTGGAAGCTCTATAAAAATACCACGGCCGCATATGAATCATAACCGAACCGGCGCGAGCGCAGTTTAACATTTGCATGACTACGCTGATGTCGGCATTTAATTGCTATACCTTACGATATAAATCAAATAGATTCGTCGATTAAAACCCACCTCGAGGCATTTTTAGTAGAGTTTATATAGAAATATTTTACACATTTATCGAACAACCCCACTAATGCACACGATGTTAAGTAAAACAAGTAGCCTTGCGATAAAGGAACATAATATGCGTACCAAGCAGCTCGTAAATAAAAGTAAGGTGGCACGATGAAGACGATCTAAGATGGCATATGAGGTGTCATCCCGAGTAAGCATGTGGTACATACGGTATAAAAACATTTCATGTTATATTTCCGTCAGAAAATCGAAATATAGTATATTTTTACGCATACGTGTAATTAAATAGATCATATTGCAAGTTTATTAGAAAAATACGTAATCCCTCATTCATAATTAATTCATTCGAAACGTCGGGAACCAAAAATCAAAATAAATCCGAAAAGATGATTTAAAAAATAAAATAAAGTCATGATTTTTAGGTACTATATAGTATGATCCATTGGAGATTAAGTGAAGAGTGTCACGTGCGTGTATTTATCTGGCAGCGGCAGCATGGCCAGGCCGCTCAGGCGCCGCCTAGCTCTCCCGGTGGTCTCCGCGGGGCGGGGTCGGCACGGCCACTCGCGCCGCCGCCTCCGCCTCTCCCGCACCCTCACCCGCGCCCGCGCCGCTATCGACGCATCTTCAACCTAACCTCACTTACGTCACGCCACTGTGAAATCGTGTGACAGGTTTAAGATATTGAATTAGTTTAGTGGCCATCGAGGTCAGGATTCTCGTAGTTTCGAATTAAACACTATTTTTAATGATCTACATTCTTGATTATGTTAAAGGATGTTTTAGTTGTAGGTGCCTATTTAAATTTACTATGTTACGTTCCAGCAAGGCAAGACATATTGCACTAAAAAGTTAATATCACTAAGTATAGTGTATGTATAACTTCAAATAAATACTTTTGTTTATTATTTTAGTGAGATTTTTTAAAATCTTATAAGTAGGTATCTAATAAAAACTTACATGTAATGTGTAAGAAAGTACCTAAATAATAATAATTGATGTATTACGGAAATGGCTACAATAATCTTGTATGAATACTCAAAAAAATAGATTGCCTTGAGATACGTGTGCAAAAAAGCAAAGGTGGCCGACACCTATTCAATGATTCGTGTGATGTGTTCAGCCAACAACAAACAAAATATGTACAATAAGCGCCTGACTTTGAACGAAATCTAATTTGTGTGGTTATTGTGTAATATGATCAGGGCGTCCTATCGTTTTGTGAACGGGATCGGTCGAATTTATCGGTCGGTTACACAACAAATCAAAGTTTAACGAGCTCTCGTAAGAGTTGCCATCAGCTTTGCAATAATCCGCCGCCGCTATGTTCTTTAAAGCGTGTAATTGTATCGTCTTCTTTAATTGTCAAAATAATAAGTTTCGGGAGAAAAGTAAAATTGCTTAATGCTTACTTACACTTTTTTTATCTTTACACTTTCCATTGAGAGTGTAGCGCGGGAACACCACGTTGGCTTACCATACCATTTTGACTTATCGTTTTCGTGCCGAGTCTTAGCACGTAAAGGTAGAGTTTTTGTACGCGTAAGATTAACTTCAGGTACAGTTTAAGCTGGATCAGGATTAAAATAAACACCATTATATAATAAACAAATAAATCTACGAATAAGTTGGTCCATGGTCATTTCGACATATATTTTTTACAAACAATGGTCTAAAAATTTACCAAAAAGGATAATTTTTTTATCTGCTAAAATTTGTTTAGGTTCATCTTAACGCGCTTCCTCGAATTTTTATTTATACGTACTATAAGTAAATAACGCACGTTTCTTATATTGGATTTTCGAATTGTCTAACAAAGGAATTACCTGTGTGGAACATTGTTTTGTGCAGATAACCTTCGGACTGAGAACAAGAAAGCAACTGCGATTCCCTTTTGTTTTGTATCTTATCGGATTTTAATTACCAGTAGAGAAATCTCGTTATTTCTTAAAGGACTAAACCATGCTAGCAAATTAGCTTTACTTTTCGTTTTTTGTAATGGTTGTGTTTTTGTGTATTTTTTCTTAAGTATAATTTATAAATACGTTATTGGTTAGGTACATATTAAAAATATATATATTATACCTATTCGATTGATTGTGATTTTAGTTCACCAAAACTTCGAACTAAGTATAACTTAGTGTCTGTACTTTAGGAAATACTTACAATATTCTAAATATATCTGTTAATATTACAGAATCGTCCGTGGGAACAGGTGCTGGGTGCTTTCCTTCTGGATCAGTGGTTCACACACTGGAGGGTCCTCGTGATATTGCTACACTTAGGAAAGGCGATAGAGTGCTAGCCGCTGATGATACAGGAAAAATGATATATTCTGAGGTATGCTTATTTTACATGAAATTAATATTTATTTCGCCAATTATTGTATCGACGATTAGTAAATCATTTATTATGTTATTTTGTATTGAATTTTTTTAAGTCATAGATACATGTATAATTGTTTCGTAATACTCTTTGTTATAACAATTGCACATGAATTTATATTTGCTTTCATATTCTTCAATCAAACTAATATACTTAAAGGTATTGCACTGGAGTCTACTTATAGGTTCTATTTTAAATAAGAATTATATTCCAAGCTCTAATCTTTCATATTTGTTTTCACTTCAGGTGTTGACGTTCATTGACCGAGATCTAAATGCAACAAGGCAGTTTGTCGAAGTGACAGCAGAGAACGGTGTCGTTATTACTGCCACGCCTTCACACTTGTTGCTGCTTGCAGACGCTGATGGCTGGCGGGATACTTTTGCTGCTAATGTAAAAATAGGTGATGTTCTCCTTACACGAGGGCCAAGTAGTGTAATGCGACCCTCAAAAGTTGTAAAAACTAGATTAGTTTTTAAGCGAGGAGTGTTTGCCCCATTAACGAAATCTGGCACTATAATAGTCGATGATGCGTTAGCTTCCTGCTACGCTCTTGTAAGTAGCCACTTGTTGGCTCACACCGCTATGGCTCCATTAAGATGGATGTCCGGATGGAGCAGCGAGAAAATTGTCCCTCGTGGCGTCCATTGGTACGCTAATGCCCTTTACAATATCGGAAATTTTGTCCTGCCCTCATCATACAAATATCGCTGAGAAGAAGGAAGAAATTTTCGTGTGCTATATGGACAAATACTTTAGTGATTTATGATAAAATTGCGCGCAGGACGTGCCACTGTTGGACATTAATTGTATATAATTTACCTTGTAAATAATGTCGTGAACATGGCGGTCATGAAATTGTAAATAGATCTGGATATTGAAGTTTTTATGTTATATTCTGCTATAATAATTATTATTATCTTGTCGAAATCTTGTCTATTTATTAAGTATCGTTAGGAGTGACATTGCAAAATTTACATATTATTAGTTAACTCACAAATATTTGTAAATTATGTCGGTATTGTTATTCTGCACAATGCAGAAATACTTATCTGTATGCGCTTATGTATTTTAAGAACTTGTACAGATATTATAAGCACTTTATTAGTGAATCTAAATTATCGCTCTTCGGCTATTATTTACGTATTATTTAGGTCTTTTATGACACAAAACAGTATTTAGTTAATACACCACATTTGTAACTTGACATTCCAAGACTCTAATCTTTTTTACATACTAACATTTTACAAGAGTTTAAAATAATGAAATTGTGATCTTGGTACCTAAAACAGTGCCTTAAGATTTTATTTATTGTTATATAGGCTAGTTTTGTATTTAAAAATTGACGAATACAATCAAATCTTATATTCTTTTAACTTATTCTGCCACATTTGTCTATCATTAAGTTAATTTGCCGAATGCTTTATTTATTTTTCTCTTTACTACTAATACTATACTTATTCGGCTTTCTATTTATTTAGTGATATTTGTTTATATTAAGGACATAATTAGGTATCGTTTGCTTTGGTTTACTTGCAAAAAAACCTCGTAGAATCAGTTTTATTTAATAGACAATAAATATATTTATAAATATCAAATACACTAATACCTACAGAATTTAAGTTTATCGCAGTATGATTTTTATAAAATGTTTATTGCCACTTTACCAGTTTTATTGCACTGGAAGCATTAAAAGGTTTATAACATCTCGGAGGAACGGACATACAGTATTTTTCATTATATTGATAATGAATTTTCCGGGTCACTTTTGTGCTCGCATTATATTGTATGACCATATAACCTTTTTATGAAGCACTAAATTGCGCCTTAAAATGAAATGCCTTTAGTATATTCTAACACTTACTGAGTAAAATGTTTAAATCTGTTTTGATCGTACAAAGGATCTAGAACTGAACTTTGGGTTCCTATAGTTTGAATTTAGTACAATATTTACTAACTCGCATCAGTATTTAGAAATAGATAATGTAAGATGAAAATCGATGTTATATATTATTATTATAGGAATATCGATATTAAATTACCTTGCGAATTATAAGCATGCAGGTTAAGCAAAAAATCTGTCCATTATTTACTAAGAGAAACATGTGTGACGTTTTGCTTACATAATATATATTTAATATTACTAATTAAGGGATTAAAAATATAAAAGCTTTAACTAATGTTCCGATAACCGCAGTATGCTATAAGAATGCCATATTGCATATACTTACTATATATTTCGTGCTATTTTTATTTTATATTGTAACTATTGCGTAATTTACACGTGCACAATGTAAACCTGTGCTTACATGACCTGTAATCTGAAATTAATGTATGAAATCATATAATTTTATATTATGTTTTCATATAATAAACTATGTGTGTCACCGACGTGCGTGTGTACTTTGTTTATTAAGGTTTTTCTTCATCTTACTAAGTTAGACAACTTTAATATTTTTGGCACACAATTTTGTAATTTAGAACAATTTAGCCAAGTTCCATGTAATTAGTGCGCTTGCATATTATTTATTGATGTTATGTATTGATATAAAAATCTTAACTATTCAAACTGAGCTGTTTTATTTTTGTCTTTGGCAAATAATTATAAATGTACAAAAATAAAACCTTTCCATAATGTATGTTATATATTTATAGTATATATGATAGAATAAATATTTATAATAATTACACTACGGGACTTAGACGCGTGAATTTAAAAAGTTATAATAAATATACTTTAAAGTTTAAATGTTTATATACAAAAAATAATATATTAGTAAATAATTAGGTAATTTAGCATTAATGTCGTAACAGAATCATAAATAAACTAATCCTTTTGAAGTTGATACCAAGAAACAACGATTTCATCCATTGCTAAAAAGCAAACTGGTCCCTACGTAAAATAAGGCTTTATGTTATTTTGTTTTTTCTTTGAATTTAAACTATCTTTTTCATATTAATTATAAGAAATAAATAGAATAATTAGAAAAATAAATACGAAGTCGATACGATTTTGATATATAACCTCTTCACTTTTCGAGTGCTTTGCTTAATCATAATGAGTATAAATAAAGTCTTGAAATATATTTATCAAATACGATACCTAAAAAGTAAAAAATAATTCGACAGCTTATTAAGAAATGAGATATTTTTATACTCAATGCCAAAAGATATACAATCAGTAATCAGTAATGTAATAAAAGCGAATGTGCGAAGCCTTTTAACATAGTTATTTTTAATATACCTATTATTATTACTACCTATTATTATTACCTTTTTTAATATACCTATTTATTAAAATAATTTAACTTCATTTATTTCCAATACCAAATACAGTGGCACTGGTAATCATGCCAGGGGTATATATATATATATATATATATATATACATTTTTAGTTATCTTACAATAAGTCCTCTAGAATATCTTTCACTACAGGAGAATGTCTAATTTTCACGGGAAAACAATAACTAGTTCGGCCGACTTATCTTCTTAAAAAAATCTATGATTTATTACCAAACTCTTAGTAACAGGATTAACAACAAACTTATTTAACAACTAGCGGCTCACCCTCGCTTCGCTCGGGTTTGCCTCTAGACAAACAAAATCAAATCTATCAAACTAATTTTCCGGGATAAAAAGTACCCTATTTGTTATTCTGATGTATGAACTATATTATTGTAAAGTTTTATTAAAATCCAATCAATAGTTTTTGTGTACTAAGCTGTATAAGTAACTATAGTTTTTTAACTATCCCACGGGAACTCTTTAATTTTCCGGGATGAAAGGTATCTAAAATGTTGACCGGGAATATAAGGTACCATCGCGCAAAATATCATCTTAGCTCTTAGCTCGTACAAACAGATAAACAGACACAGAAACAAAAAAAAATGGATTTGTTCTATTTCTCTTTTAACCCCTGACTCGGTTTTTAGATTTTTTCAACCGACTTCCTCAAAAAGGAAGAGGTTCTCAATTCGGCTGTATTTTTTTTAATGTTTTTTACCTCAGAACTTCGTCATTTATTAACCAATTTGGACCATTTTTGTTTTGTTTGAAAGTGTGTACTTCCAGATTGGTCCCATTTAAATTTAAAAAAAAAAATACCACCCCTAAGGGTGGAAAAATAGCTAATGATGAATTTAACCTACTTCTAATTGTCATATTGACTTGAAATTTTGCAAGTGTTTCTATTTCCGTTGATAGTACAGTGGTTCGGTATTGTTGACCTGATCTGATGGTAAGGCCAGAAGGTGGATAGGTAGAACTCTTTAACGGCTAATAGTAGATACTTTAAGTTTGGGCTTATTTTGTTTGATTTGACAAGCCTAACACGTTAGAATTCGTACTTTGCTACTACTGTCTACTCTAAAAAAGGAAAAATAAAAACTTAAAAAAAACTGACTTCAAACAAAAACACTAAAAAGTAAAAAATAACTGATTGGTAGTTTTTATTTACTATACATACCTACCTAATCAAATAATTTCGAAGTCGGTGCCAGCCGATACAAAGCAAAGCACACCGACTTCGAAATTATTTGATTAGGTATGTATAGTAAATGAAATCTACCAATCAGTTATTTTTTACTTTTTAGTGTTTTTGTTTGAAGTCGGTTTTTATTTTTTGTTAAAAAGTTTTTTCTATATACAGACATTCAACCTCTACAGTTTTTTTATATGTATAGATTTAGTGCGGAAAAATATTTCATTTTCATGGGAAAATGCGAAATTTAGTTCGAGCGCAAGTCGCTACGAGTATATCTATACTAATATTATAAATGTGAAAGTTTATAAGGATAGATGTGTGTTACTCTTTCACGCCAGAATGACTGAACGGAACGGATGGATGAAATTTGGCACAGAGTTAGTCTGGAATAACACATAGGCTACATTTTTATCCCAGAAAACTATACGGTCCCCGAGGGATAGATTTGTTTTTGTTTTTCTAGAGGCTAATTCGAGCGAAGTGAGGGTGAGCTGCTAGTCTATGTATACTATACATATCTGCGAGTATCTATACATATATACTCGTAGAATAAAACAGAGTCGTTGTCTGCCTATTGCTCCGTTTACTTCTTCTAAAACAGGCATCGGATTTTAATGCGGTGTCTAATGGATTTGTAAATATTCTGTACAAATTCAGCCATTTTGTCTGAAATTGTACAGAAGTTTTGTCAAAAAACACAGCCGACAATAGATAGAAGATTTTCTACAAAATATTCAATGTACAAACGCGGTTCAGTTACAGTTGCTTTTATTTATGCCTAATATTTCACGCAACACATTATTAAATAAACCTGACGTTTCGAAAAAATCAACTCTTAGAGGAAAATGTCGTGCAGCAAAGAATAAAAATAGTTTTGATACATACATATTTTTTTTTAAAATGGACCGCTTGACTATTTTTAAATAAACAATAAATCTGCTAAATAATATTTGTTTATATGCTCTTTACTCTATACCTACTTCATAATCCTTATCTATACTTCCATACTAATATTATAAATATGAAAGTGTCTTTGTTTGTTTGTTTGTTTTTTTGTTTGTTTGTTTGTTTGTTTGTTTGTTTGTTTGTTTGTTTGTTTGTTTGTTTGTTTGTTTGTTTGGTTGTTTGTTTGTTTGTTTGTTTGTTTGTTTGTTTGTTTGTTTGTTTGTTTGTTTGTTTGTTTGTTTGTTTGTTTGTTTGTTTGTTTGTCTTTCTTTCACGTCGAAATGGAGTGACAGATTGGCGAGATTTTTGGTGTGAAGATATGTCTAGAGCTGGAGAGTAACAATAACAAACAATACAACCCAAAAAATGTTTATAATCAGAATTACTTGAAAATTGGTAGGTTCTAATGCTCTTCAATACAATTAAAGAAATACGTGTTTAAGCATTTTTCGAAATTCATCCCATGAGGGGGTAAAATAGGGGATGAAACTTTGTATAAAACCTACCTTTTTAAAGTTTGTTTTTGCAATTTTAGCGCGAGCGAAGCCGCGGGTTCTGCTAGTAATATTATGAAAGAAACTTGTATCAATCATTATTAGCTACTGAGCCTTTTTATAATTTCAGGATGTTACTTTATGGGGTAAAAAGAAATAATTTTCCGCTAATTTTGCGATTCTGAGTAATAAATGTAAATTTTTTGCGTCCTACTTTTCTGAAATCGTTTTTAGAGTTCCGTAGACAAAAGGCTAAAACGGAATCCTTATAATTTCGCTATGTCTGTCTGGACATATGGACATTTGCTCTTCAGTCTGTCTGTTCGTATTTATATAAGACACGTTTTTGTCATCAACGCAATAAAATAAAGGACCAACTTTCAAATTCAATTCTAGCCTAGTGGATTTATCAAAACAACCCCAAACTTAAAATGTTTACTTTGTATTAGTAGCTTTTGAATAGTTCTACTATCCACCTCCTGACTCAGTCAGTCAGTAGTCAGAGCAGCTCAGTAATACTAAATTATTGAGCTGTCATCATTTGAAATTGTTATACATCTTTAATTGTTTCGACTCAATAAGACAATTAGAACTAGGTCAAAATTGACTTACTAGATATTTTACATTTATAAATTCATAGAGATTTTTTGATTTTCTTTAGACGTAATGTCACAGCACACAACGTTTGTCAAAGATACAGGACATACAGGATCCCTTACGGACAAAGCTTAATACAACTGAGCACGCCAAATCGGTCAAGCTGTGTCAGAAAAATCGATGATTGTTTTTTAAGTTGATTAAACGTACCCAAGTTATATGTTCAAAATTAATCATCATATAGATATATACGCTGTGTACCAGTGTAACAATTTTGTGTTTCAGTACTGGCCTTGTATAAATACTTGTTTATTATTACTGTTCTAACACTGAAATGGAAACTCATGTAGCGTTAGGTGCGTTATTGAAGGAGCTCTATTTTATCTAACTAGATATGTATAGACACGTTGGATCAGTAATATTTCAAGTCTGAGGGAGAGCGCACGTCACGCCCTTAGTCAACAAGTATTGAAACTATTTTTACTGTTTTTTGTGGAAGCAAATAATATATGGATATTTACATATTCAGTTTGATCAAGTTTTATATCAGTTTGAACCAATAAATATGACTTATAAAAAGTTTAATGTTCGAAAAAACTTTTGTATAAGAACTTACGATTAAAGTTTTTGAATTAACATTAACAAGACATATAACATATGGGTTCTAATTATTTAATAAAATGAAGAATTTGCGGTAAGTTATAATGTTAAATACTTATATTAGTTCTGTGAAATTAAAATGTCAGAGCTTTCTTATAAATCATTTTGCGCTTTACCTAAATGTGTGTTTATGTTAAACTAGCGTCCCACCCTCGATTCTCTTCTAATCCCTACTTGACTTTCCATCTATAATAAATGAAAATTGGTGTAAAGAATAATTTATTATTCTTATATATCATTTTAAATGTACACTAATATTATATAGAGGTAAAGTTTGTTAGTTTATATGTAAGGTGTGATTTCTTAAACTACTGATCCAATAATTAATGATTTCTCTGTTATGAAACTACATTACCGCAGAGTGTTATAGGCTATTTTTATAAGTCTCAAGTGTAGGTATGTAGCTATACATCCCCGCCTTATTGTAGGCATTTTAAAAACCAATAATATTTTTTTGACTATTTTATTTTTATAGTCAAAGATTCTAAGTAGGGTCGTTCTTCACCTATTTGCTTACTGCATGAGAAATATTTTGTATTAAACATCATTTATAAACAAAAATATCGCAGATATATTGCTTATAAAATGTAGCCAGGGTTAAAAATTATACAATAATTTTTATTTTTATATTTTATTTACTTACTTTAATTTAACTTGCTATGTGAGCATCTGAAATTACTGATAATTTTTTTACATCATTTTCTGTACATATGTACCTATGTACCTATACCTATATGACATAGGTAGGTACATCCGAGCGAAACTTCGATTAGTTGTTTTCGCAAAGATTTCTGAAAAAGTTTCATCACCGGCCGCTGGTGCGCAAATTGTTAACGTGCCAGCATGGAAAATTAAGCAAATTAATAGTTATATTTAACATTTTCATAAAGTACACAAATAGAAAGTGTGAATAATATTTTTTATTCGTCCCTATTTTAATACGAATAGCAACAGCCTAAAAAGAAATTGAGAGTACGTTCATTATTTGCTATAAGAAAGGAAAGGAAATCATTCTTAATTAAAACAGCTCTTTGGAACTCCGTAATTTCATTTAGGATCGCTGTTGGAACATTTTTATCAATACACTGTAATTAAATATATTGTTAATGTTATGTGTACTAGTGATCGAGAAACATTAGAGATTTTATGTATAACAACACTCTACCTACCTACAGGTGCTCTGTTGTGTACCTAAAAGTTCACAAACATGTGCTCTTCTTTATATCACAATTCGTTTATGGGTATTAGGTACTATTCAACCACCTTCATAAAAATGGAGGTTATCAATTCAACACATATGTATGTATTGGAAGTGCAAAACATTCACATTAGATAATCTATTAGGGTTTACAAAAAAATATACAAACTTTTATGTATAGGTGTATGTATGTATGTATGTATGTATATTTGTCCAAGCGTTTTTCCAAAACTAGTTATCGGCTCGTGATCATTATTTGCTTACATTTTTTTCAACTTAGGGAATAATAAAGATTTTATCAAAATCGGTTCATTAGTTTTTATAATATGGACTAAAACGTGTAGCTAAAACTGAAATAGTTTGTGTAATTACTACTTATTACAAACATTTCAGTCTTTACTTAAAACTAAAAATTTCGAAATAAAAAAATTATTAAAAAAAAATTAATCCGACTACAAAAAAATACTTAAAACTAAAAAAGTTACTGAACTGGTATAGATACCTAATCAGATATTTTCGAAGTCGGTGCCAACAGACATTGCTTAAAGATATTAAATATTAATATCTAATAGGTAAATATGACAAGGTAAGAACTCTAATTATAGTTAAAATATTATACTTCAATTTGTGATGTATAATAGTATGTAAATATTTATACGTATCGAAATAGCTTTGCTTTGCATCGGCTGGCACTGACTTCAAAAATATCGGATTAGGCATCTATAGTTAATGAAAACCCCGTTCAGTTATTTTTTTACTTTTTATTAGTATTTTTTTTAAGTTGGTTTAATTTGTTTTTAAATGAACATTGTTTATCTAAGTACTGTACACTAAAATACCTCCATTAAACGTTCAATAAAATGTTAATAAAATGCACGATTAAAGGAAAGCCAATTACTTTGATAGCCTCAATTTCATAGTTTTAATAAATTATTAGAGGAAATAAAGATATAACACCTCGTCTTATCACGTCTACTACGAGTAGTGACAGGAGAGCTTTTTCGCCCAAAGCATTCGCATTGCCATTCAGCGGGGAATGCGGCTAACATTCTTGCCACTATTTCACACGGACATGACTTATACTTCAGTAATAATTAAGTGTACATTTGTTTTGTGAAATCTTTAAATAAATAAGATTTTCAAAAAAATATTTAATGAACACAGAATTGACTTAGAATTTTATTATATGTATAGACTAACTGACATGGCACACGTTGTCTTATTAAGATTAATTTTGGGTTATGCATTTTATATGCAATGTTAAGCGCGTTTTATCGTGCTAATTAAGAATAGCTAAGTGAAGTTCTAATAGCTTCAAACATAAAGTTTGCGAAAAGATAGGAAGCTCGTAAGAAACTGAAAGACGATGACCAATAAACGATTATCATAAACAAAAGATGAGGAACGTCTCAAATTTATCTTTCACATACTTGGGAGGACATGAATAGTTAAAAATGGCATTCGTATACGTTCGCGGATACAAAACCCATGAACGAATAAACCACTTATTCGTTCATGACAAAACCATATGAGTCGAGAAAGGTAAAACTTAATATGACAAGATGGTCATAACGTACTCGTAAATCTTAAAAATAATACGGTACGAGTCATCTACGAACTCATTTAGTTCTTTAACAGAGTCTTCGTCTATAATAATTAAACATCACATACTGGTAAAATCATTAGAGCGTTGTGAACTAACAGCACTCCAGGTAAGAAACTACCAAAGTTTTAGTTCAAGCTTGCAATAAATTCTCAATAAGGTAGAGTTCGTAAAGGAATTGTTATCTAATTATCTTTGGCTAAATTTTATGGAAGCTACTTTGAAAAATATCCATTTTAAGGGTTCCGAACCTCAAAAGGTAAAAAAGGAACCCTTATAAGATCACTCTCTTGTCCGTCTACCTGTCCGTGTGTCACCACCGATTACCTCAAGAACGGGTATACCTAGCAAATTGAAATTTATACCAGATACTGAGGTCCATAGTCCCTATTAGGCGTATAAAAATCAAGGTCCTGATTC
Source organism: Brenthis hecate (assembly GCA_951806755.1). Classification (NCBI taxonomy): domain Eukaryota; kingdom Metazoa; phylum Arthropoda; class Insecta; order Lepidoptera; family Nymphalidae; genus Brenthis; species Brenthis hecate. Next base: position 673,402 of record OX638267.1, read on the forward strand.
AACACGACAAAAAGATATTAGCAAATTTAGATTTGCGCGAAAACTTGTAAGTACCAAAATTTACCTTAATTTTCGACTTGTTTTATTTTTCGGAGTTTTCCCTTTACGTGTGCTTTAAGACCTTGCTTTTAATCAAAATTGACAATTCTAGGTCAACCGGAAGTACCCTATATTACGAAATTTGGCAAAAAAAAAACAAAAAAAGATAAAATTCCAAAAAATAAAAAAAGTTGAAAATTAAAGTTAAACAGATTTCCTACTAATTTGTACGGAACCCTCGGCGAGCGATTCCGACTCGCACTTGTCCGTAATTTTAAGTTTTGAATAATACATTTTACAATTAACCTATAATTTTATACTTTAAGCAAGTAGTTTTAAATTGTTTAAAAATGTAATTGCAATATAATCGGATTAAAAAGGAAAGAAAGTTGTGATTTCACTTACTAGTCTTATATGTTTTTATATAGAGTTTGATTTCCATTTCCTATAAGACTTGGTCCAAATACGTATAACAACACCGAATTAATCGTAAAAAAATTACTAGACCTTAAATTACGATTCGCAGCAGTATTATAGATTTATTAGAAACAAGTAGCTAACACCAGCTTTATTTTAACATAATATTTTCACTTCTTAAGGGTTTATAGTTCAAATTCTTAGTGATTCAGTAATACCGCCGTAGTGCTTTTGTGTTCAAACGACCAATATGTGCTGTTATTTACAGTAGGGAGTTGTTCCTCTATTTAAAAAAATATATTTTTTTTAAATTTATATACAATATACATACAAGTGTTTACCTAAATAAAATGCATTTTGCAGGCATTATTAAAGACTAGCATTGCCCGCGGCTCCGCCCGCGTTCAGATGACCAAAAACCAAATTCTTAGGTTTTACATATCAGTATACTCTTACATTGCAGTTTTTGCATTTGTTCTCAGAAATGAGACATTTTCCCGCGGTAAAAAGTATCCTATATGTTGATCCGGATAACCAGCTATCACCATACCAGATTTCATCAAAATTCCCTCCAATGGTATTTCCGTGATGCGGTCACAGACAGACAGATAAACAGATTTAAAAAAAAAACTATAGATTCGGCCTCTGTGTCGACAATAATGTCTATTTCAATAAGATTTAAAAAAAAACATGTATGTGTACTTATGTACGCACGTAAGAAGTTATACTTCTTTGGCGTAAGAGAACAAAAATAACTAAAGATTTCATCCTGTATGTCACAACTCTCTGTTTTTAAAAGGAATGTAGCTTTCAATTGAACTTCATCATGTTGCTTCTTGGCTGTCAGTGTGCACGCGCATCGTAAAAATTTTACTCTCATATCCCAAAAGAAGTATAATTTCAAAAATATTTAATATACATATTCAACTTATTATAGTGTATATATGTATGTATACTTGATTATTATAGATGGGGGAAGCCAAGAAGCTGGTTAGCATTGTTTAAAAGTTAAAAAAAAATCTATTGTTGATTTGTTGAATTGATGAGTTCATCAAGACTAAAAATTCAATATAGACAAGATAAGAGACAAATAAATATTCAGGTTCTTTAAATGATATATTACAGCCACAGACTTAGGTTATATTGTCTGTGATTACAGCTCAACAAAGGCAATGCGCTTCTATAAGTAAAAATCGGGGTATCAAAAATGAGAGAAATGGAGGTCAGCACCCTGCCATTTATCACGCTACAACAAAAATGACATGAAAACATTAATTTATTACACTAATTATGGTTCATTGTAACAATTTTTTAAGTCAATATACTTTTCAAATTTGAACAAGGGAATTTTAAATATATGATTCGCCCCTAGGCAACGTTTTAACAGTTAGTACAGTATAGATAGACTATATATATATATATATATATATATATATATATATATATATATATATATATATATATACACATACTATATATATATATATATATATATATATATATATATATATATATATATATATATATATATATATACACACACACACACATATAGAAAAATAAATAAAATTATAATTTTTTTTTTTTAAATGGAAATTTTCACCCCCCTTTTCATCCTCTTAAGGGGTTTTTTACGGGATAAAACCCATCCTTTGCCTTCCAAGGGTCACAAACTATCTCCGTACCAAATTTAATTAAAATCGGTTCAGCGGATTAAGCGTGAAAAGGTAACAGACAAATAAACAGACACAGACAGACAGAAATACTTTCGCATTTATAATACTATGTAGTAGGTATGTTAATTATAAAGTAATAGTAAGGAAAAAGAAAAATGTGATTATTTCGTTGCGTATATATTTCGTTTTCCCTGTATTTTTTCCAATTTTCCTTTTCTTATGAACTTTCCTTGGATTTTAACGAATATTTAAAAAATAAAAATTTGCGGAATTGGTCTGGCCGTTTTCGAGTTTTGAGCATAGCAATACATTTATTTAGCCATTCATTTTTATTTACATACATTTAAATAAATAGAATTTAGATTCTTTTTACAATATTTAGTTTGTTAAGTAGTAAAATTTATTTAATTTCATATTCATTTAATATTATGAAGTATGTATAGATGATACTTCTTAATTTTTATATTAATGTTAAAACATCCAGATATCTATAATAGCTAACATTTCTTATCGATTATTTATATATATAATTTCATAGTATAGGTAAATACTAAATACTATACTATATATTTAATGTAAGTATAGAATAACAAACAAATATTTAACAAATATACGTAAAAAAATGGCACATATAGAAGATAATAATACCTATTAAATTATCCTTTGATAATTATATTAGATAGCCTTTGTATAGTTTACCCTTAATATCACATTGATGCTGTACGGGTAACTCTATTGTATATATTAAATTAAATTTGGTTATCTACATACGTCTTAAAGGAACGATATTATACTACAAGTCAAAATATTTTAAGCGATTTTGAACTCAAGACAAAAAAGTAAGAGTGTTTAAGACTGTATCGTAGGTCACAAACGTATGCACTTTATTTGAAAATTTGTAAAATGGAAATTGTATTTCCAGCTTAAAATTTAGGATATGCGGAATTTTATAAAATGTCTATAGTTGGCTTTTTCCTAAATAACTGGTAGTATTTTAGATGTTTCTAAAACGCCTTATTGTATTTATCAACAGTTTCAGGACTTATTAGTTACAAATCAATAAATCATATAAATAATAATAATAATACTCATTTAATGGCAAATTATTTACTTTTTATTTACTCAGCGATATCCCAATACATATTATTTCATTAAAAAGGAATAATAAGCACTTTATATCCTATGGTTGCCTTTAAATGAGGCTTATTTTTGACTTTTTAAAGGGTCATTTTTATTATTGATTTTTTTTGTGATGGTTTTTTAAGAGTATTTCATGCTTTTTAAGCTTATATTAAGTGGACATGGAGGAAAGAAGTTAGATATGCCGCCTAGTGATGTGCCAAAGTGAAAAAAGTGTTAGATAAAATAAAGATTTCTTAACCAAGTTACATTCCTTCAGCTTCATTTCACTCGCCGCACGAACAGAAGAATATGTATACTGCGAACACTGGCACGCATGTTAACCGCGCTCTAGGAAAACCTACTTACTCATCGAGACCAACCTAATCCAAATATGAAGTGTTTGGTGTATATCTTAAAAGAGTTACAAAGTTACTCTGATGCAAGCTATCCATCGTAGACATTCATTCATTTAATTTCAATTAATTACTTCCCACGTTCGTGATCCGAATAGAACCCAACCCTACGATCCCTTACTGTATTTAGCGTACCTACAATATAAAATTTATTTATTCATTTACTCAATCAAAACATTCATTCAAATCAACAATGAAACATTATTTCATTCACTCAACACAAATCTTCTTTTCTTATATATATAAAAGAAAGTCGTGTTAGTTACACTATTTATAACTCAACAACGGCTGAACCGATTTGGCTGAAAATTGGTGGGGAAGTAGCTTAGACCCAGGAGACGGACATGGGATACTTTTTATCCCGTTCGATTGCGTTCCCGTGTGACGTGACATAAAAGTCAAGAACGGCTGGACCAATTTTTATGATATTTGAATTTTTGGATTTCTCTTAGTCCGGAATAGGATAATAAGTATTAAAACATCAGAAAAATTAACGAAAAAAAATTATATGGCTAGCGCTGGCTAATAACTATTTATCTCTATTTAAAACGTACCTAGCGACGAACCCGAGCGAAGCGAGGGTGAGCCGCTAGTATACAATAAATCGCCATAAACGGTAAGTACTATATCATAAATCATAATATCATATCGATTGAAAATAGCTAGGAATCCGTTATAAAATCTTTATTTCTCTATACTGCTGCAACATCAGGCACAGATCACAATAACCTATTCATTGAGACCATTTCAATGAGCGATATATCTGCGATATTAAAGAGTTGAGTTAAAGATTTGCGTATTTTAACCGACTTCCAAAAAGGAGGAGGTTCTACATTCATCTGTATGTATGTTTTTATATATATGATCACCGATTTCTCGGAGTCTTCGAAAATATTTCTTTAGGTATCTTACAGTAAATGAACGGAGGTTCCGTTCAGTTACTTTTTACTTTTTAGTGTCTGAAAGTCGGTATTTTTTAAATACAGATTATTGTAAAACTTAGAACATCCTCCTTTTTGCGTGAGGGATTAAAATGAGAAGAAATATTTACAATAATAAAAATAATAATTCATAGAGAAGAACAGATGTCCAATATAGATTACTATGTTTGAAACAAATTGCTTTAAGCAACCCGCAGTGTCACTCCGAGCTCTGCGTGAATACAATTATAAAAGCACTTTGCTCCTAGATGTCGAACATCTGAAACACTCAATGGAATCGATAGTGTTAATAAACATTTTATACACTAAAACCTCTTTAAACATTTTATTTATCTTAAACATCTTTTCTATATTTTTTTAATCAATTATATCTCCATGATTCGTTCGGACCAATTTCTCATATTTTCTTAAAATTTTCTAACTGTTCAATGTTCATGTGTCGGGTTATTTATCAGTACTAGGGTATATTAGGTTAGTAATTGTTTTAAAATTATTATACACCCTAAAACAAAGTAACCATAATGAACACTAAATACTCGTAAATAGTAACAATTAGAGATTTCATATTCAGTTATTTTAAGTTTACAGACAAGTAAATCATATTTCAAAAGTTGCCCAATATTTGTCAAAGTTCTTAGGTTTATGATTTACACAAGAAAGAGCAAATCCTATAAAAACGCTACGAATGTAGGGCGAAGCTATTTGACGCAATTGTGCGAGTATGGGTTTTTTCCTTACGATATTCGTTTCAGTATCTAGAAAGAATTTTATTACATAGATAATAGTGCTTAGTCAACGCCTAGTGTACTGCCTATTCTTTTTAGTGGATTTTTCATTTAAACCATTGTTTTATCTATTTTCCAATTCTTTTACTTTTCTTACAGATCGATCATGACGCATCGCTGTATTTGTTTGTCTGGCACTGTCTATTATTTCAAAGGTCACGAGTTCAATTCACGCCCAAAAAATGTTTGTATTTATCATATTGATGTTTTGGCTTAGTTAAGAAAATACAACATGGCATTCAAAATCGCCACTTTAAAGTTCTAAAGTTATATACATATATATATATATATATATATATATATATATATATATATATATATATATATATATATATATATATATATATATTTCCAGACAGAAACGACGATAGTGAAATTTGTCCTATTGATACTAAAATCCAACGGATTATTGGATTATTTCGTTACAGAAAAAAAAACATTTTATATACTATACCTACCCAAAGTACCTCTGTACACAATTTTTTGCACATTATCAAAATAAGAACTTGAACTTCTCATATCTAGATAATATGTATACATACTTATTACTCATACATACATATTACATATATAATATAAATCCATACTAATGTTATAAATGTAAATGTGTTTGTTTGTTTATTTGTTTGTTTGTTTGTCTGTCTTTCTTTCAAGTCAAAATAGAGTGATAAATCGGCGTGATTTTTTGTGTAAAGATTGTAGTTGGAGGGTTGGAGTGTGACATAGACTACGTTTTACCGCGGGAGATTATCTCATTCCCATGGAAAAACACGTTATAATACAACCCAAAAAAATATTTACGCAGAGTTACTTGAGACTTGGTATAAATGCTCTTCAATACAATTAACTAAATACGTGTCTTAGTATTTTTCATAATTCATCCCATAAGAGGGTAAAATAGGGGATGAAAGTTTGTATGAAACTTACCTTTTTAGAGTTTTTTTGTAGTTTTAGTGCAAGCGAAGCCGCGGGTTCTGTTACCTACTCTTCTATTTATTTTAAAAATTAATAGCTGTTTGTAAGTCTCTCTAAAACTCAAAAACGGCTGGACCGATTTGAATATTTCCTTTTTTGTTTTGTTGGGGGTGAGTTAGGGATTGTTTAAGCATAAAAAAATTAGGGAAACCCCATAAGAACTGCGGGAAAATCACTACTTCGGATTACTTTCAATAGATGGCGTTAGATGGCGGACCTATTTTTTCATTTAACAACAATGCCTCAAGTTTAAGTTGGATCAAAATATACATATGTATAATATATAGACTATGTATTTCATGCCATTAAACGTAGGGACGAGCTCGAGCAGTCGGTACGATAGTTGTAAGCTAAGTTGAAAGCTCAAGCAAATGTATCTTATATATCTTTTCGAATCCTGATTAAAAATAAACGTATCTATAAAACTATATACACAAGACTTAACGATTTCACGAGCTTGACTAGCGCGAACCACAACACTAACTTTATTTAAAAATATTTTTGTCCAAAATAATATAATCAATCTATAATTCTAATTATTATTTTTAAGTTTTCCTAATAATTATTATTCTTTATCGTATAGTTCCAAAACATAGCACAACAAGTAATAAATTTAAGAGATTTTAGGTAAAAGAGACGGCCGTTAAAACAACGATCTCTTCCAGCCAACCGTAAGTTGTTCATCATGTAGAGCAAGAAATATATTTTTCACAATATTGTAAAAAATATCGATTTGCGTGAATAAAAAATAAAACAACAAACTCAGTTGTTATTTTATTATAATAAAAAAAATATAAATTCTTACATCATCATTTTGTAGGTAGAGGTTTGTATCGGTTCGCAATATCGCATATTGCTTACTAGTAACGATTAAATACACAATTACTGATAGTAACATCGCAACTAACCTACCATACTTAAATAAAATAGTAAAACAATTTAACAAATCCATTTGACTTTAGACATAGTTGATGAACTTATGTAGGTATATATTATTTGTAGTTAGTTTTTAAAGTACATTTTAGCTTATGATAATTGACGCCTATTAAAATTATTATAATAATAACATTGTATTTAATTGTTATTAAATATGTGAAGGTTTTATCATTATGGAATTTAGATTATATCAAATCTGTATTTATAGTTTCTAATTATTATTGAAAAACTTAACACAGTCACATTTATGAAGTAGAAGAAAATTTGATATGTTGAGTTTTTTGTTGTTGTTTAAGCATAGAGATTGAGTGGGTGTTATTGGATGCTTAAGCTCAATACAAGCTCACTGTCTACTGATTTCTTGTTAAAAAATGTAGCTACTATTAAAATGTTTTGTTGATATTCAACACTATAAAAAAAATGTTTACAATCTCAAAATAACGAGGAAGTCATATTATTCGCGTAAATTTAATGTGAACCTTAAAAGTATTGCTAGCGGAGTACAACGAAACATCTCTACATATTTGTGTTTGTCGGCAATTTCAAGACATTATATTTTTATTAAATATTTGACAAATTACGCTCTTTATTATAACAAGATAATATAATAATACACGCTATTTTAATCAAAACTTTCATCATCTCATCCTGTTTCCGACCGCCAAGAACGTAAACCACAAGGTATTTCTGCTGCTATCCACAGAGCTAAAATATTTATGCCACTGGGAAATGCCAATTATACTAACTTACAACTGAAGTCTAAAAGTTTATGAGATGGAAATAATTAACCTTAAAAGTTATTGTACTTCTCCGTTTGACAAATAATTTCTTTTGATTTTCAAAAGATTTTACAATTTCATAAACATTACACCTAAAATTCATTTTATAACTGTACGTTTACGATATAAAAAGTTTACCTACCGAAGATACTATTAAAAACTTAGGTAAGTCAATTAAAATATTTAAATAAAACTATCTTTTCGGATTTTTTCGCGAATTTATTTTGATTTTTGGTTCCCGACGTTTCGAATGCTTTACAGCATCCATGGTCACGAGAGAGACTGAGGTGTTACATGTCTTGAAGGTATAGTTGTTACAGACAGCCTACCCACAATTAACAAAATGAAAATTGCACCAATTACATTACAATATTTTTTAACTTTAAAACATTTTTATAATTTTAATTATAATTGAATATGGAATATTATTTATTTAATTTTGCTATTATTTTTATAATTATTACAATTTTAAAAAATATTAATTAGTAATCTATATTTAGTGTTGCCATTATTATATTTATAACCATAAAGAAAAATATAAAATATAGTATTAATTATTTAAGCCATATAATTGTTCTATGTGTAATTTAAAAAGTTAAAATTAATTAAGGATAAAAAACCAAAAATCAAAATAAATTCGCGAAAAAATCCGAAAAGATAGTTTTATTTAAAATGTCAAGTATTCGCGTAAATCTTAGAAAGTATTATAAAATATTTAAGTTAAAACCAGAAACCTTGCAAATTAAACAATGCATCTTAAAAATACCAAATACAGCATTTGTTATTTAAGATATATTATATTAATTACCTGCTAGCAGACCCGGCCACGCATTGCTGTGGCACACTTGTAAAAACTGTTTTCTTTAGCATAGGGGTAGAATTTGTAGCTCCTTTCCGGTTATGAAAATCGTTAATTTTTCAATAAATAAAAACTTTTTAACAAAAAAATAAAAACCGACTTCAAACAAAAGCACTAAAAATTAAAAAATAACTGATTGGTAGTTTTCATTTACTATACATACCTAATCAAATATTTTCGAAGTCGGTGTGCTTTGCTTTGTATGGGTTGGCACCGATTTCGAAAATATTTGATTAGGTATGTATTTAATAGGTAGGCTTTAATTACTTAGCCAAAGCACACCGACTTCGAAAATATTTGATTAGGTATGTATAGTAAATGAAAACTACCAATCAGTTATTTTTTACTTTTTAGTGCTTTTGTTTGAAGTCGGTTTTTATTTTTTTGTTAAAAAGTTTTTATTTTTCCCTTTTTAGTGTAGACAGTAGTAGCAAAGTAAGGATTCTAACGTGTTAGGCTTGTCAAATCAAACAAAATAAGCCCAAACTCAAAGTATCTACTATTAGCCGTTGAAGACTTCCACCTATCCACCTTCTGGCCTTGCCATCAGATCAGGTCAACAACACCGAACCACTGTACTATCAACGGAAATAGAAATACTTGCAAAGTTTCAAGTCAATATGACAATTAGAAGTAGGTTAAATTCATCATTAGTTGTTTTTCCACCCTTAGAGGTGGTATTTTTTTTTGAAATTTAAATGGGACCAATCTGGAAGTATACCCTTTCAAACAAAACAAAAATTGTCCAAATCGGTTAATAAATGACGGAGTTCTGAGGTAACAAACATAAAAAAAAAACATACAGTCGAATTGAGAACCTCCTCCTTTTTGAAGTCGGTTGAAAAGGAAATAATCGGGACAAAAACAACAAATCACACATACTTATTAAAAAAATACGTGAAGATTGTATAAGTAGTCTCGGAGTTCATCGCGGACAAACATTGTGACATGGGATTATTGTATATATTAAGATTTACAAAAAAAGTTAGACTTCTTTAGTATTGATTCTGAATATAGGAAATCTGTATCCCAATCGTAATATATCGATCGTAATATATGCACTTGACCCAACTATGGTTACATGAGGTTAAAGTAAAATGAATAAAAAAAGGAAATTTCAAGATGTTTCTATGCCATAATTAATTATAATATTGTGAGAATTTGGAATGTGAATAATCAAATACCAATACCGATCGTAAATGAAATAAAACCGGAACGTAAATAGACTGTTACTCGGGTTCCGCGCGATAAAGCAAACTGCCACAAGCAATTTCAATGGTGACGCCATTGTAGATGGATTGACTGATCGTTTCCCTATTTAGCACAGCTATATTGAGGAATAAATAGAGAAAAATTATTTATTTTTCAAATAATAATTGATTAGTACCTAAACGTATTGTACTCTTTTAGTAGGTATATACAGGTTTTGAAATTTTCTTTTCACAATGACTGCTGTTTATATGATGTATTTGTAGTTTTCAAGTTTCCGTACATCCGAAGAAAATGGAAACCCTTATAGCATACAAGAAAACTGATCTGTATCTACATATTATGATTATTTGTGTAATTGCCACAGCCTGTATTTTCCCATACCCATGTGGCGTAACTCATCCTTATGAGATATTGCAATAAACCAACAAACCTTTACATTACCATGCTCGGCTGTAGATTGTGAGAACTTGAGGTTGAGCTCGCGTCGTTGCCAGGGATAGGCCAAAAATAGTTTGTGGGATTTTATATTAAAGTATTCTCAGTAGTATCCCGGTAATGCGAGATTGACTGTGTTTACGTTTGCGGGAATGTAAATGATGTAGAGCACATGTAAAGCATGTTAAGCGGTCGGTCATGCACCTCATCTTCCTATTGGTGCAAGGTATCCGAGACCTGAACCTAGACCGTGGGAGTGAAAATATAGAGAGAAATATAGAAATCACTTGGATTTTTTTTTCTTAAATAATTCTTGTGTATTTAATTAAAACTTTGCTTAGTTACGTTAGCAAAAAACATTTATTTGCTCCATCATAAAAAGGAACTTTTCACAATTCCTTAACAGAAACAACTTTAAAATAGCAAATATGAGTTATTTAAAAGTAACTACGTTTTTTATATAGAAGTCGATCTTACAAGCCTAATCTATACTTAATATTATAAAGAGGTAGAGTTTGTGAGTTTGTGACGTTGTAGGGGGATATTTTCTGGATGTAATGAACCGATTCAGATGAAATTTGGTAAAAAGATAGTTTGAGACCCTGGGAAGGACATAGGATAATTTTTAACCTGGAAATCATTCCTTAAGAGGGTGAAAATGGGGATGAAAGTTTGTATGGGGAATCAAGCTAGCGTTAATAATCTAGCTATCAAGGGCTAGTTATAATATACTATATTATAAGTCTGCTTATAATATATGAACAAATATTCACTTTGAAGCGTATTTCATCAAGCTGTTATTATGAAAAAGAAAACTTATTTTCAACCATTTGCCAGGCTGTAAGATATTGACCTCGTTCATTTTACGGGGTAGACATAATCGTAAAAAACGTTAGAATTTGATACGTTCTTCAGTTTGGGGATTTATTGTTCTCAAAATAAGAAGAGAGATATTGTAGAATTTTTTTTAATTTTACTTATTTGAATATAAAACTTAAATTTGATATAGACATAATAAAATTAGAGATTTCTTTGTATAGCGCCAAAACTAGAAGCCCAGAGGCTATATATATTAAAATAATCAAAACTTAGATGTATTCATTACATAATTTAATCTAAATTATTGGGTATTTCAGTACCCAAAGTTTCAACTTCTTTTATTTGTAAAATTCTTGAGAATTCTCATAGACAACTGACATTAATTTTATTTTCAAAATAGGTGCTATTTATGTAATCTCTGTTTTTACTATTTAGAATGTAATAAGATTACCTATATATATATATATATATATATATATATATATATATATATATATATATATATATATATATATATATATATATATATAGCGTAATGATCCTACAACCAACGTATCTACACTACACCATCTACACCTACTAGCACTTACTCGTAATAATCACATGAATCGTAAACTATTTGTAATTCTGAAGAGGATTTTTTGAAGGCTGTTTTACGAATCTAATTCGCAATATAGAACGTTGTGGTTTGGATAGAAAATTTACTATACTTTATAATTTTTATATCAAACTAGCGACGTACCCTCGCTTCGCACGGGTATCTCTATGTACCTACGTTTTAAATAGATATAAATAAGTATTAGCTACCGTAGCCATATAAATTTTTATTTTTTTTCGTTAATTTTCTTATGTTTTCATATTTATTCTGCTATTCGAGGTGGAGACAAATCCAACAAATCCAGTGCCGGATTAACCACGTAGCAAGAGTAGCAATTGCTACGGGCCCCGCGCAAAAGGGGGCCCCGCATATTTAAACCCGCTCATCTCTGCCTGAGCTGAGCGTGATTTTCTGAGTGAAACTTATTAAGACGTGGTATATTGAATTTATTTGATGTCAAAAAGACGTGAAACGTCACACCTTTTCCTACTAATAGACCAATCGGAATTCGCTTATTTTTAAGAGAAAAAATATATATTGAAAACCTGAAGTTTAGGATTTTAAAATTTTAGTAGGTATATAAGGAATTTAAATTCGTAAATACCCTCTATGGCCAGCTACTCCCGAGAAATGGCGGGACGCAAAGCGTTGAAAAATAGTTTTTTTTTTTCAATTTCCGCTTTACTGTGACGTTCTATCGAAAAATGTTTTGTACAAAAGTTGTAGGCTTAGTAGAAATCTACAACTTTTATAAATACCACTTATTACAATAATCTCAAAGTTTTCGAGATATTTGCAAAAAACTCGATTTTAACTTTTTCTTTTTTTTTTTTAATTTCTAGAATAATCTTTTGATTTCCATGAAAAACTACAAAAATAAAACAAAAGTAAAAGCTTTGTATGCGACCGGGATTTGAATTTGAATCGATTCGGGACACCTGTGATTTTCAATCTTGCGCCTTGGCTGCTTGACCACGATGCTTATACCTGAGCGTGCGAAATTAGCGACCATATTTTGCGTGGAATAATGTGAAAGAAAACGGCATGAAAACTCGAAAACACGCGTTTTCCTAGACATAAGTCTAATCTAGATCGATTTTTTGCCCCCGAAAACCCCACATGGCAAATTTCAGCAAAATCGTTAGAGCCGTTTCCGAGATCGCCGGTATAAATAAACAAAAATTGGTCGTTTAAAGGTATTAGAATTTAGAAATATGTATTAAAAAAAATTGTGCAGTATCGTCACTTTTCAATTGGTAGTTTCTTATCAAAATTATTCTAAATTGCCAGGAATTCTCATCTCTGGCTTTTTGTACTTGTCAGAGCCTATAGGAATCTACTGTACTATTAATCACTCACAAAATTGTAACCTATAGATGGCAAATTAACGTATTGAGGTCTGAGGTATTGAGTAGGTATTGAATTGTTTTTTTTTTTACCACTTTATACTTAAAAAACCATAGCAGATCAAGGGCTCTTCAAAAGAATTTGCTACGGGCCCGGCGCTTGCTTACTCCGGCACTGAACAAATCAAAAACCATGAAAATTGGTTGAGCAGTTCTCGAGTTATAAGTGTTGTAACAAACCCGACTTTGTTTTACACAGGTATATTAATTTAAAAAAAAAACCTGTACAAAAGCGGAATAAAAAATTTAAATTGTAAGTTTTAACAACTTTAACCATTTTTGAAATGCGAAATATAGCTAGTAATATATTGATTTTACCATAAAAGTGTCAAATATGATCTGCAACAGGTTAAGAGATATAAGATATGAATATTATACGCGTAGAAGTCCGCTAGTACTGAGCTTGGTACATCATATGGCATGGCCCCAATAAAAAAAAGAAAGAAATCATAATACTTTTCTTGCAGGCGAATACTTTTCTTGTAGTTCGTTATGTATATTTATAGCTATTTATATTATTTGTTACAGATGAAAGTATAATTCTTCAACAATGGGTCGTAACACTGGAGGTCTGGAAACGAATGGAGAACTAAGAATACTATTAGTGGTAACCGTTGTAATTGGCTTGCTCCTAATGTTGTCCCTTCTTATGTGTTACGCTTGCGTACTCAAGCGGCTCTGCTGTGGCACTCCGAGAGAAAGGGCGAAGAACTTAGCAAGTGCCAGAAGAACCGAAAGCTATCCTATGGGAGATGTCACGCTACTTTCGCAGCCGACGGAGAGTGAACGTGTTTAGTAAAGATTAGAAAATAATTAATTGTAATCAATAATATCGAGATGTATACCAATATCAATAAATGGTAAAGTAATTTGTAAAGTTTTTAGGTTATTATTATTATTTAAGTAAAGTACACGTGTTTATGAAATATTTTCATTATGTTATGACGTATGTCGCTTTTAACATGATGATTGTGATTCAATTTTTGCTCAGAGTAAATACTTAAAAGGGTCGCGCTGTGGGCATGTCAACATTCATGGTACGTACATAAATGTATTTTAAGGATCCCAAATGTAGGGTGTTTATATGTACCTATACAAATATCTAATCATTAATATAAAGATGTAAAGAAAAAATAATTTGATCTCTTTAAATCTCGTATAGAATTATTTTCTTATAACTAGTATTATTTACTACATTTGAGGAGCTATTCTGGTGTCGTCGTCACTAAATTTTTGTAAGACCAATTTAAAGTTCGACCTTTCAAATAAAAAAGAACCATCGAAATCGGATTTCATAAGGCGCAGATATCCAGTAGCCCCCTCTTTCCCTTTTTGGACGAAGTCCCCTCCAATCAAAAATCCACAACGTCAAAAAAAGAAACTTTATAGTCGTAAAATACATATACCAAGTTTCCTTTAGATCGATTGTAAAATAGGCACCTGTAGAGGGGTACCAACAAACTGACAGAGGAAAGCAAATTTTACCGGACTCGAAGTAGAGACGTTTCGCTCGCTTTGCTCGCTCGGTCAACTAAAACTAAGACTAAAGCCGCAGGGTAAGCTTTTCGTCTTTAAAATTGGATTCAGAACATTACAAAAGTGACTATAATGATATACTACAATATTTAATGTTGTAAGTTTAAAGTTGTACAACAAAAATTAAAACGAATTTAAATTATCTATACCTAATTTTTTATAGCCGTACTGCTTGTAGAAGATAAAAAATATATAACGCCAAACATTTGATGCTGTACAAACCTGTAAATAATTTTACGTTTGAATGTTTCAAGCGTATGTAAATCATTTTTTGTTTTTTTTTTATTGTGTATAGATCTACTACTACAGTAAATTACTCGAAAAACGCCCGTGAATTACTTCCGAAGCAAAGTTGAATATGTACATACAAAGAAATTTTAATCATAATAATTATAGAGAGTTTTAGATTACTTATCTACATAAATAAATCAAAAGCTTTGTGAACCATTTTTCAACTTTCAAATAGGAGAACAAAAATTCCCCGACGTACCTAATAAATCGTTAAGTTTTCAAATGTTTAATGGAGTTTCGGATAAGTTTATTGCGAGATATGTATTTTTATTCGAAATGAAAATAGCAGTTGATTCTAAATACTTAATTAGTAGACAACTTTGTCTTGTACACTTTTTTGACTACTTAATTATTTTTATACAACAATTATATTCTTGAGATTCGTAAATTTTTAATTATTACTTATAACTTTAGTAAAATGTATTAGACCAATATAATTATTTTGATCTTATAGTAGGTATTATTTTCTCTTGTAGTTATATTTTATTAAATAAGAGAGCGCGTAAGATATTCTCTTTTTGTAAAAAATAATTATGTTACTAACTAGCGATTCGACCCTGGTTTCGCTCGGGTTCGTCCCTAGGTTGCTACGAATACAAATTTTTCATTCTAAATTATCCCGGAAATCAATCCGTATATTTGCATAATGCATTGTCCTTTATTTGCGAGATTAACCAAGTACTAAAATCACTCTTCATATTTCACTGTCTGGAATTTCAATTTTTTTAGTGCGAAAAAAATGGTATTAATTTATAATTGATCTAAAAAAGGAGTTAAATAAAACAAATCATATTTGATTAGTAAAAATATTTTACTTACAATTCCTTTGATATACCTATTAGTAAAAAATTGGTCATTGATTTAGTTACAATTTTTTTATCCAAATTCGTAGGGTCGATTCATTAACCGATAAGTAAATGAATTATAAGGTATAAAAAATTCGTAGTTTGTTTGCAGATGAAATTCTTAAAATAAAAACAAATAAACCGCTAACGCTAGATGTTTATCAGATAAAATATATTTGAATTTGACACTTTTTTACTTAGAATATTTCAATAGAAAGACTGCAAGTTGTTATTTTTATATTAAGTTTCATAATACATTTCTTATATGTATGTTTTTACAATTTAATTAATATTTTTACTAGGGTCTAAGATATGTTTAACTCTTTATATATTAGGTACATATAACAATGACAATAGAATAATAATTATTAAGTATTTTATAAAAAATCACAATATCCTTTATAACAGTAACTATTAGTAAATAGCGTTATTGTAATATATACAAATAAAACATATAACAATTCAAAGTTTTTAAATGTATTTTTTTATAAAAATATCATTATTAGCGTAATATTATTAACATTCTGTAAATATTATCGTACTACCGACTCATCGTCGCTTCTCGGGTTCGTCCCTCGTTCCGGCAATTCTTTAAATTGACATACTCTTCTACGAGTATTTATGAACAGATTGAAATAAAACATATATTGTAAAAAAAATCTAAATGTAAAGCGAGGCTTACTACAATACATTAGTGAAAACCGCACCCAAATTGGTTAAGCTGTTTCTGAAATTAGCGCGCATAAATGCTCAGACAAACAAACAAAAAATTTAAAAAAATCATTGTTTTGGCTTTTATTGCGGTAACAAAGACCCTCAATAATAGTTTTTCTCAAATATCTTCCATGTACAGACAGCGATCAGTTACACTTTTATTATATACATATATTATCTTTTATTATATACGTGTATGTATAGATTATATTATCATTGAAAAATATGTATACCTATAGGCAGGTGAGCTTCCCTAGTGGCAGTTTTCGAAACTAAAGAAAGCAATTTACAGTACTACCACAGGTTATATAATATTATACTTGTTACTTATCAGTATCAGTACTAATTTATCGACTATAGGTACTTGATCTTAGCTTTCATAGTGATGTTATATGTAGGTCGTAAATTAGTTTTGGCATTGGTAAGGAATCTACTCGACGCTAATAAAATATAATCATTATCACAATAATGTTGTTACTATTTAACGGCTTGGTCGTATGAAGTTATATTATATACATAATTTATTAGATTTGATGGAACGATGGATCCGCAAGATAGCTACAGTTGACGAAATAATTAATAAAATGGGTAAAAAAAATCATGCTTTAGTTTTAAAACAATCAAAATCTGTAGGCGATAGATGGACCGAGTTATTAACAAATCTTACACCCGGACATATGCCACCAGCTTCTTATTTTGTAATTATAATATTATTGTAATAGGCACTTCAGTTTTAATCATTAATAGTAACTAGACTTACCCTGGCTCGTTTGTCTCTTGCTCGGCAGGCGAGTTATTAATACTATAAATAATATAGTGATGTTATTTACATTTTCCGAAACAAAAAAAAACTGCCTCGGCAGTGTAGTGGCTAGCGTGTACGGCCGCACATCCGGAGGTCCCGGGTTCGAGTCCCGGCTCGGGCCAAGTTTATTT
This sequence comes from Brenthis hecate, assembly GCA_951806755.1. Classification (NCBI taxonomy): domain Eukaryota; kingdom Metazoa; phylum Arthropoda; class Insecta; order Lepidoptera; family Nymphalidae; genus Brenthis; species Brenthis hecate. The sequence continues at coordinate 691,136 of OX638267.1, forward strand.
ATGGAATGTTTGTTCAGTAAGCCTCGGCAGCGGGCCGGAGCGGGCGTAGCGGCGCGCGACAGGGACGGAGTGCGCGCCGCGCCGCGCTCTCGCTCGCGCGCTGCACTATAACATCTCCCGCATAGATGGCTCGTCTCAATGAGATCGGCCGCCGATGAATGAGATCGGCCGGAATCGGTCGGACGGATATTATTATTATTTACAATTTTATTTAGTATGTATTTATTTGCAGGCACATATCTATGAAACGATCGATATCATGCGGAGTCATAATATATAAGGAGGACGAAGCCGAAGCGGGTAGAATTCTCGACTTATATAATAAACTAAGTGGGATAAATTATGATCGAAACGCGAAAATTTAATACATAATTATCAAAAAATCTTTTTACTATTATACAGTAAAAATACAATATACGACAAAAATATATATGTATAAGAATTAATGCTAATATATTATATAATAAAAAATATATCATATAAACTACACATTACAAATCTAATAACAATAGCCAAATACCCTTTTAAAATTTTATACAGATGTAAAAATTATTACTATGGCGTATAGTTTTGTTCCCGCAAAACTCCATGAACCAAAGTTCGTAGAGACTGAGGCTTGCAGTATTCTTCGAGCCAATTGAAAACACCAGCCGAAAATTCTGCAAAATCGTTTGTTGGAACCGATTCAAATGATTCAAAAAGCTTGTCCATTATACCCTGAAACTATAAGAGAATTTTATTGCAAATTTTTAAATTGTAGAACCTTTATTATCCTTACTAATACATGTTTATAATACAGGATGCGACTGTCTGTTTGTAACATTTTCTAAATCGATTTCCTGAGCCCGTATCGATGAAATTGATAAAGAGATAATTTGTATTTTGGCGATTGATATAGACTGTGGAAATACGAATACTATTTGATAGTCTTCCGAAGATGCCTCATGTCCTGAAGAAATGATTTTCTATCAATGGATAGATATAGAATGGTAATCTAATGATATTTCTATGGTAATTGAAGTAACTTGCTATGTTTAGTAATTAATATGTATGTCCACATTTAGGATATGTTACATCCTGAAACCAAACAACAATCATTAATCACTGGAAATTAGATAGCAATGCTCAGGACCGGCCTTAGCCATCTGGGCGCTCCGGACGAGTCATGCCTTTGGCGCCCTTTTAGGTATACATACTTCATTACAATTAAAAAAAACGTATATGTAGAATTATTTAGTGGGGGTTACGATAAAACGCTGAGTCTAGTTTTCCTTTAGATCGATAAAAATAAGTATTCAAATTAAATAGTTAAGTTGAGTTGGCACGCGCGTCGCCCTGTATAACCTGGCGCCCCGGGCTGAGGATTATAGGATAAACATAATATAATAAACATATTTATTGGTTAATTAATATAAACTTGTTGTGTACATGGGCATTTGTAATTACGTGTAAAAAACATTAAGATTATACAAAACTTACTAAAAGAGAAACAAAAGTTTAGCACATACTATTAAAAATTGTCATGAAATAAATAAGAATAATGAATATTTGAAGAACAGGTGAATATTAGAAAATTCCCAAGGAGGGTTGACGTCAGGCAGGCGTGAGGCGGCCGGTCGTAAAACTTTTGCCAAATCCTATCAGCAGTACAGGAGATGTACTGCGCCGACCCCGAGTGATTGGGAAATGGGCAGGGAGAAGAAGATATTTATAAAACATCATTTAAGGAAAGAATATAATATTCTATATTATTTTTCAGACACTGACAACGGTAAACGACAAACAGTTATCAGCTAACTTCATCATGTCGTTTTTTTGGCTGTCAGCGTGCGCGCGCATCGTAAAAATTTTATTCTCATATTTTTTTCTAAACCTCCCAAAAGAAGTATAACTTCGATAAATGAAATTTTATTGACCGTTTTAACAAATTGTTTGATCAAATATAATGATGTCAATGCAGAATGTAGTTTTCTCAGTTATTGTGGTATGCACATTATAAACTTTCAATTAATTTTACTATTTAACTAGTAACACATCACTGTCATTATTGCAAATGCATAAAAATGGCTACTGTTTGAGGAATTCAAGCTTTTACGCCGTGCTGGGACAGATCTTCATGATCTCTTAATAGCTACACAACCTCTTAATAAACTGCGTCATAAAATACTACATACTTCAGAGTTTCGACTTAAAATAGCTACCAGTTGGGGCTTTACCTGTGTTGATTTCTATTTAGGCAGGACCAAATGTTCTATTTAATCTTGTTATATTGGGTGTGTGAATATGACTCCGCCCCTTTTTGTCAAAATAAAACACATTTGTTCGCTTACAAAATTAAAAAAAAAAATTATTGAAAGTATGCTCCATCTGCAGCTACAACCTTCGCCCATCGTTCAGGTAGTTTTCGTATTCCTTGCTGGAAGAAGTCCTGGTCTTTTGAGCTTATCCAGTTGTCAATCCAAATTTTGATACTTTCACATGAAGTAAACTTTTCTCCAGTAAGGTCTGTCTGCATCGTCCGGAATAGGTGGTAATCCGAAGGAGCTATGTCTGGTGAATATGGCGGGTGGGGTAACACTTCCCAGTCCTGTCCCTCTAAATATCTTTTTACGACTTCTGCGGTATGCGGTTTGGCATTGTCATGCTGAAGAATTAATTTGTTATGTCTATTCACCCATTCTGGTCGTTTTTCTTCTATGGCTCGCTTCAAACGCATTAGTTGTCGTCGGTAAACTTCTCCATTAATAGTTTCAGAGGGTTTGAGCAACTCATAATATACAATACCTTTCTGATCCCACCAAATACAGAGCATGACCTTGGCACAGTGAATATTTATTTTTGGCTGTGATGGGCCTGGTTCGCCTGGTTTCACCCAAGCTTTTTTGCGTTTAGGATTTTCGTAGTGTATCCATTTTTCGTCTCCTGTGACTATCCGATGCAAAAATCCTTTTCTTTGCTGTCTTTGAAGCAGCATTTGACAAATGGTTTTCCGACGTTCCATGTCTCTTTCTTTTAAATCATGTGGAACCCAGTAACCGGCTTTTTGAATCATTCCCATCATTTGTAAACGCTTTGCAACAGTTGAACGATCAACATTTAATGCTGCAGCTAATTCTGATTGAGTTTGGCAAGAATCTTCCGCCAATAATGCTTCCAATTCAGCATCTTCAAATTTTTTTGGTGGTTTTCCATGTTCTTTATCCTCAGTACTAAAATCGTTATTTTGAAATCGTCGAAACCATTCCTTGCAAGTTGTATTAGACGGAGCATGCTCACCATAAATCTCCACAAGCAAACGATAAGTTTCCGCTGCAGTTTTCTTCGCAATAAAATAATGTAATAACACTTCCCGCAAATGACGTTTATTTGGAATAAAAACCGACATTTTCGAAAAGGTGAAAACAATTGTTGCTTACACTTCAACCAAATATCATAAAATGCGTTAGATAGCTGACATTCAGTACTATCGAATACAAGTATGGTCATTTATTAGTACACGTAAACAATACTAAAAACGACATCTGTTGAGAAAGGGCGGAGTCATATTCACACACCCAATATAATTAGAGATAAAAGTTTTAAGAAAGTAAGGGATCTGTCTTTTTTATTTTAATGTTCTTATGTACATGTACACAATATATTTAAAAATTAGTGTTTCCATCCTGCGTTTCATTTTGAACAAAAATCCCAGTTAGACCAAAGTTTGGTGTCCGACAAGTAGTATATACTGTAGTTTTTTCTCTCATAAATTTTTTTATCAGGCACAGTCTACTTTCAGAATAAGTAAAGAAAAGATCAAATCGTACAACATAATTTTTATAGTTATTCGGAAGCGGAAATGAGGCCTTATTGATACCCTTTCTTTGGATTTCATTTCTCTTATATCTGTTACTTTTCCATAACATTATGGCCTTAAGCAATTTCAATGTATGGCTTTCAAACTTTTCACTATGCATAAAGACATAAAATTGGTAAAGTCTTGTAGAATACTTCAGTAAATTACAAATAAGTAAATAGCTTACCACTTGAAATTTGTCTTGGTCACTTAACCTTTGTTCATTATGTCCAGGGACAGAGTGCTGTGCTTTGACTATTTGCTCATAGTTAGCTTGCATAATACGAAGAGCAATGACATCTTTACGTAGAGCATTACGTTGTTCCTCCTGCCTTCTTCTTTGTTGCAACAAATATTGAATATAGTCTATAGACTTTTGTAAAACCTGTGATGTATATAAATTATATATTATTTTTATAAAATATAAAAAGATTGAAGCCCTCATCGAGAAATAATGGGACAGATGGCAGTACCCATCAATAAACTTTCTTTTACTTGGAAATGCTTGTGTACGGTCAGTAACTCAGGGGTACTAGTAAGATACCAAGTTAAAATAATATTTTTTTTGTCATATCATAGATATTAATTTGAGAGTTGTTTTAAAACAATATATTCTGTTTAACTCTACTCTAGTGTATTATTACATATAAAAGCATTTGAGTATTGTTTAGTCATTAATAGAATAGTAATAGATTGTGACATGATTCACCTATAAACATTAGTTGGTTTGGTTCCAATAGTAACTTTTATTCAAGGGTAAGAGAGTGGAACTTCATTAGGTAACATTCATCAAATATATCTCAAGGATTGCAAATTAAAAATAGAATAGATTGCTTATAATATAAAATGTATTTGTATTATTGATTGTATTATTAAAATTAATATTTGATTACTAAACATACAAAAGCTCATAAATTATTTTTTCCTAATGTAAGTTGTTAAGTTGAACATAACAATATCCAACAGCTCATTAAGAGGATTATTATACTCACAGCAGCTTTGCTTGGCTTATAGCCTGATGCATCAGTCTGTTGGCATGTTGGTACTAATTCTTGCAAAGAATCATAACCTTTTTTTATAGCATCCCTTCTTTTCTGTTCTGCCTAGTAACATATTTTCAAATAAAATATTATAAAAAATGTGTAACTAATAAAAATTGTTTTACATTTTAAATTAAACTATCTTTTCGAATAGAGACCCAGTCTCTCTCGTGATCGTGATTGCTGTAAAGCATTTGAAAGGTCAAGAACCAAAAATCAAAATAAACAGGCGAAAAAGATAGTTTTATTGAAAATGTCAAATATTCGCATAAATCTAACAAAGTATTAATATATACATATAATAAAATTGGAACTAATCCGAATCTGTACATTAAACATTTTTTGGAAAATCTTACTGTAATAGACATTATTATCGATACATAGACCGAATCTGTCTTTTGTCTGTCTGTCTGTTACCGCATCACAGAAAAACCACTGGAGAGATTTTGATGAAATTTGGTATGACTATTGATTATAGCTTTTTTTTCTGGGTCAACATTTAAGATACTTTTTATTGTGGGAAAATATTTCATCTCTTAGAAATCTATACTAAACCTTAAACGTAAGTAGGAACAATCCCGAGCGAACCGAGAGTGAGTGGCTTGTTATTTTATAAGTTAGCTAATATACTCAAAATTTTATGGATATTAGATTTTTATTTTTATTTATAATGCGTTATATAGTTTATTCTTTACCTTATCTAAGTTAGGTTAAAATGTCATTCTTTTAAAAAAGTGGAGATAAGAGTTTTAATATTTAGAAATAGTACCTGTGTATGAGCCTCCCTGCGTCTTTCTTTGAAGCTAAGTGCTGAAGCTTTATTATCACCACTATCATCTTCATCTTCTATGTAAAGCAAAAATAGTTTAATTAATATAATTATAATTAAATAAACATACGATATTGCTAAAAATTAAACCTGAGTTATGATTTGAAGATGATGGCGTTTGGTGGATATTTTGAATAGAGCCACTACTACCGCAACGTGGGTACATCGTGTATATTTAGAATGAAAACAATATTTTTAATATGTACAATTTTAAAAAATTACGCTGCTGCCTGTTAATAGCCATAATACAACAATTGACAACAATGTCTTGATGACAGACAGACGACAGTGAGTGACATATTAGAGATTGCAATTTTAAAAAATAAAAAATATCGATGTAGAATTTAGATCTTTGATAATCGATGATTAGGACAGCATTAAAAACGATTAAAAGATAGAATATCAGTCAATGTTTTAAGTTAAAAGTATCGCTTATAGAACAGTTAATGGAAATATTGTTATGTTTAATAGAAAGTTTAATGGAAGTAGATAGATATCAAAACAGTAACTTGTGCTGATTATACCATAAACAATTTATTATCTGCTCTGTCGAGATTGTAAAACTACTTTTTATGTGATTGTTGGCAGCCTTTTCGATCTATAGCTCCGAATGAAATAAGATTGAAAAGAACGTAAAGAGTGAAACGTTTCAATCTCCATCACTACAAATATAATTTTAATGAAGTCTGTGCTCTAACAAACAAAAAATATTCATTGAATCTTGTGAAAGCATAGCGTTCTTGTAACTATTGCTTGTAAAATTACTGTTAAATTAAATAAAGATATTAAAGCAACAAATCATGTGCATGAACTCTTGAGTGAGTGTGATATTTAAAATATTTTCATTTGCATTGATGCATATCTGTATCCACTAAATTGACCTAGGCAGCTATGGCCACCATTTTAGAATTGTTCGGTTCGGTAGTGCATTGAATTAAAATTACTTTTAGTATGAAACGTACATATGCTTAAACAAATAATCTGTATACATTTTTAAGATTATTTCGTATGGTGATGGAAAATGAATCTCATATTGAAGTTTTCATAATTTATCGATTTAGAAGAGAAGTTGTTATAGGAGAAAGTTTTTTTCAGAAGTACTCATAATTATAATCGGCCAAGATGGTGTCGACTAGGCAGATGAGTAGTATCGGAGGAGGTAATGGGAGTAGCGATGGCGCCGGGCCATCTCATGCAGAGCCTGTGACGGTGGCGCGGGTAACACGCCACTCAAGTGCCTTACTCCCCGGGGGCTTCTCGCCACATAATAGTTCCAAAAATGCTACAGTATCGGCACCCAAGATATACACCACTAACTTACTGGATTTACCAATTGAAGTTTTAGAAAAGATATTTCGTTATTTGGGATTCAAAAGCGTATCCCATCTTAGAATGGTGAATATATTTGTGAATGCGTAATTAGATGTAATAAAAAAATGTGTGCTAAACAAAAAAAAAATACAGAAAGATGGTTTATGTTTTTCATTTTGAAAATGGTTAATATCAAACAATTTCTATTACCCATTTTGTTTTTTTAAATATAATGTATACTTATTCAAGATAAATTTAATATATCTTTTATGACGTATTCAAACTATAAGTTTTACACAGCATGGAAATTTTTCTATAAAAATTAGCACCTTAAAAGTTGTACCAACAAATTATTCATACTTTTTATAACATTCTAGGTAAACCGGCAATTCAATACTGTATGTAGTAGTATATTAAATTCTACATTTCAAAGATTACAAAACCAAATGTTACATAGATTCCAAGCAATAAAAGCAAAAATGCCTAGAAGAGAGTCTGCAAGAAGGAGCCATCCTTTGGCTTGTGAGTCTGATATCATTGAAACTCTGCATATGAGATTAAGTTTATTGCAAATGACATTTGGAAAGCATATTGAACGGAAACATTGTTGTTTTTTCCCAGGAGAGGTATGTTGTCATATTTTATTAATTTAATGATGTATTAATTTAATGAATAATTGTATTTATTTTGTTTATGTATACTTATTTATGTGTTAATTTAACTTTAGACATTCAATCAAGAAATTATATTTTAGATTCTTGATGAAGTGTACAGTATTTTGTCATATTTAAAAACTACCACAAAGCTTGCAAGGCCGTATAAAGTAACTGATGAGCTTTTTGATCTAACTACAATGGCCATGGAGTACTTCAAGGAGCACATTGAACCTAATTTGCCAGAAATCACATATTTTGGCACAGATTTCTTTGATATTACTACAGCTTTTTCACGTAAGTACTTAAAGATTTTAACCTAACAATGATATATAAATGTTGTGTAATACAGAAATAATTATAAACATTAACTATTAAATTACATATTTTAAAAAGCAATAACTCTAAAGAATAGAAAAAAGGTCAGTTTTATATTTTTATTTGCTTCATAATTATTTTTATATGATACACCTTTATTCTGTTTTTCTTTTCATATTATTTATTCAATTGTAGCTCCGCTTGGTAAAATAAAATGATAGTTTTATTGATGACGCTGGGCTTATTGTTATTGTAATACAATCTACATTATTACATAGTTGGGATTTGATGAGAGTTATTTTTACATTCTTATCAAATAAACAGTTTAAAACAAGAAAATTTATTAAGATTACTGATAATATTGTGTACATATTATAACTATACATAAAATATATATGATATCAGATCATATATCTCCTAAGATCCTTAGGTTCTGTGTGAAATGATCATTTATAAAAAAGAGAAAATTAAGATTTAGTGAAAAAAGTAAGTATATATATATATATATATATATATATATATATATATATATATATATATATATATATATATATTATTTAATTAAAGTATATGCCATTATTGCGAACTTACTTCAGCTTAGCCATTAATATAAATAAAAACAGGATATAATAGAAATAAAAACAGGATAGGAGTCAACGAATTTTTTAAATACGGTTTTCATTACAACATCAGAATTAAAAAAAATCCCCTTAGTTTCTCAAAATTAGTTTAAGATAAGTTATTAGGGGATAGTGGTAGCCCAGTGGTAACGCGCTCGCTTATGAAACTGAGTGAAGCGGGACGAAACCTCAATATAAATATCATAGGTGCAAACCTATGATATTTATACATATATGCTAATTTCAACATGATTCCCACTTGTCTTACGGTGAAGAAAATCATCGTAAGGTAACCTGTATGTCTGAGAAAACTTAGCAAGTATTTGAAAGACATGTGAAGTCCGCGAAGTCGCAGTTGACCAGCGTGATGGACTATGGCCTGATCCCCTTCGTATTGAGAAGGCCCATGCCCAGCAGTGGGACGTTAAATACATACAAACAAAAGCTATCTGCACCAGGACTTTCAATTTATTCTTAGACCTGACAGTCTTCTCAGATCGGCCATAGAGTTCTTTGTCGAAATTTCCAAAGTAGAAGCATATATATATAGGCATAGACAAAATAGTTCAGTACCTTTTTTGGTGCCGTATTTATCAACCGATTTTCTTTTTTAGGTAGCTATTGACGAGCCTTAGTTTTAGTTAAAGTTTTGTAAATTCATATATATATATATATTTTTTTCTCAAGTTTTCAATAATGATTATAGTCGAATAACGACTACTGGGCGAACCACAACTTTAAAAAAATCGCACATCCCTCAACGTACAATTTGGACCATATAACACTACAAAAAAAAAAGCTATATTTTCTGTTTTAATATTTGCCGTAGTTCGTGCTTTCGCATTTACATGTATTATGAATATATTGATTGATATAATAATGAAATAAAACTTTAATGTTTGTTTGTGGTTAACTTATTATTACAAAAAAATATTTACGTATAACGTGAAATTGCCACATTTGATAAGATTTGGGTTCATCATGGCACGAATTGTCGCTATTATTGTAATAGTTAAATAATAATAAATTCATAAAAAGTTGATTGTTTCAGTAATTAGGGTCGAGCTCCATTAACAAACGGGGGTCTGGAACATTAAACACTAATAGCGTCAAAGCAACAAATGCTTCTACTTGCCACTGTCGGAAATCGAATTAGTAATATTTGCTTAATTAAACAACACCTAATTAAACCTTACCGGAACGATCAAAAACTTAACCATTCATAACTTATTAACAATTTTAAGTAATTTTGCATATTAAAATATAAAAGTACTACTAGCAGTACCCCGATGCTTCGTCCGCGTTCAATTGCTGGTATAGCACATGTTTAGTATATGGGACGCGGCTTCTGGAGGAGAGGGTGGTATTTTTGGATGGGAGAGATGAAAGGGAATCTAAATATACATATAAAATATTTTTTAGGAAATGAAAAAGACAAAAGTTATGGAGACCTAAAGTTACAAAATTATTATATTTTTTTCATACCTTAATAAGTCGTTACTAAATACAAACCTGCATCCCCATTTTCGCCCCCTTCAGGGATGATTTCCGGGATAAAAAGGATCCTATATCCTTTCCAGGGTCTCAAACTATCTTCTTACCAATTTTCATCTAAATCAGTAGTAGATCCAGAGATTACCCCCTACAACCTCACAAACTCACAAACTTTACCTCTTTATAATATTAGTATGGATTATGACTTATATTAATTATAGATGGGTCGTACTTATTAGTTGCAGCCGCTGGTATTTTTAAAAATAGCAGGTATTTTTAATTATATGAAGTTCTAAAACTTTTTTTACTACTTTTTTTCATAAAACAGCCCAAACAACAAATGACTTTTTTTCGGATTCTGATTTCGGAACAACTGAACGTCGATCTGTCAACTCACTTTTTTATATGGAAATTTAAATGAAATTTTCCACTTTTCCGTACAATTTTTAAAACATTTTTTCCATACAAACCTTGTCCTGACTATTACATACACAACAAAAAAAATAAGCCAAATAGGTGCAGCCGTTCTGAAGTAATTAGCTTACATACATTTGGCAATTGATTTTTATTTTCATAGAAGACAAGCGACTCACCCTCGTTCCGCTCGGGTTCGTCCCTACTTACGTTTTAACGTTTAGTATAAATTTCTCAGAGATGAGACATTTTCCCGCAGTAAAAAGTATCCTATATGTTGACCCGGATAACCAGCTATTATCATGCCAAATTTCATCAAAATCCCTCCAGTAGTTTTTCCGTAATGTGGTAACAGATAGACAGACAGAAATACTAAAAACTGTATATTCGGACTTTGTATCGATAATAATGACTATTTCAATATAAGATGTTCCAAAAATATTTAATGCACAGATTCGACTCAGAATTTTATTATATGTATAGATTACATGTGACAATTTACTGTTTTTGCTGACTTGGATGTTTCATATGGAATGCGCTGCATGCATGTTTAAGTAATTTTTATTAGCTCTTATTTCCGCCTTGAAGTAGGACACTTCTTAAAAGCAATTAAAGGACACCCACCTACTAAGCACTAATATTAAATGCTTTATTCTTTAAATACAATACGGCACGTTTGCTAGTTGAATCACGTACGGATCATAGTATGAATTTGTGATTAATATATACTTATGTATATTTTTTATAATAATTCATTACAAATAAGTATTATTGCTGACAACCGCTTCATTTATTTCAGGAAATGTATAAATATTTTAATTTATAATTCCGTTTGATTGAATCTCATTTGAAAATTAGCTAACGGTCTAAAATAAAATCATTAAAATGCACACGAATATAGAGATTAACACATATAACCATTACACTGCAATATTTTAATTGTTGTTTTTCGAATTAAAGCATCCACGAAAAATGTTATGTTTCCTTCTAGTGCAAAGTTACTTATAATTTTAAATTGATATTACATATTATTATTCTAATAGTAATTAATAAAATTATGCTTTATGTCTAAAAGTTACTAGTATCTTGATCTAAAGTTCTACGAAAAAGGTAATGGTTATTATATTTGTTGTATAAAAATTCTATAACATATGTACATACATATAACATATACTTCATTAGAAATTGATGTCATTTTTTTAATAAACAGTCTACATATTGTAACATGTCACAATAAATAAAATATGATTAATTTTTATGCGACATCTTGATGTTAAGCCATGCTATGCTATAAACGGTTATTTATAATGATTAACATAATATGGCGTAGACAAGGTTAATATTATTTTCTTTATAGACTATAGCGACTTACCCTCGATTCGCTGGGGGTGTGTTCTTAGGTACGTTTTAATTTTTTTGAGCGAAACCCTAATTCTTTTTCTAAAATAAAAGTACCCTTTTTTAACGTTGGGAAATGCATTTACGCACTAGGTGTGGGACTCACCGGCACAGCCAGTACTACCCACTAAAACCCAACAAAACCTTCCCACATCTTAATGGGGCGTCGCAGGATCGCTTACGCATTCAACCACGACGCCCCGACGGCAGGTCTGCCGAAGCAGACCATAACAACCATGGGGTTGCTCCAACGGTCCACTCTGCTATCAAAGAATTACCAGGAGCAACACGCATGGTACTCCGCCCACTGAAGTGGGCCACCTCCCTGTGCGTTTTTTGACTTCGCGCCCGACTGGATTGCCGGACATTACTGAGCTCCCCCACCACGACAAGGTGAACGCACTTCGGGGCTAATACTGAGTACTTCAACGTGAGTTAAATTAAAAAGAAAAGTTCCATCTTTCGAGTTTCCATGTTTGTATCGATTATTTATTAGAATTTAATAAAAGCAACATTTAAACGTACATAATTCCAGCTGGAGAGAGCAGTAAGTCATACATATGCTTAGACTCTCCGCCTCCGAGTGGGTTCGAGTCGTCGTCGCAGCAGGCGGGGGGCGCGGCCACGTCGGAGCGGCGGGTGTCGTCCCTCAACATGTACATGGAGGAGAGCCTGCCGCCGTCCCCGCCGCCGCCGCAGAGCAATATGGTGTTGAGGAAAAGAATACATCGCATTAAACAGGGCATGAAGAAGTGCGTATTGTCTCTTTTACTATTGCCACAGTTTTAGTAGCAAAGTTAGGCAAAGGCCCGTGAGGCCCGGGCTTTTAGGACGGCAAATTTTGAGGAGCGCCAAAATTTTTAAGGCGACAAAAAATTAAAAATCGATTGGAAAGACCAAATTTTGAAGTTTATTTTCTTGCGCTCTTACAATCTAAACATAGTACGGAGCACCATTTCAGGGTATCATTTTAAAATATTTAATCTATAATTATTATACTGTTACGTAAAAAAAGGGGGCCATATCGACTTGGGCCTATGGCGCCATCGAACCTAAATCCATTTCTGCAAAGTTTTCTAATTCATATAGTCGTCTAACGTCAAAATTCATATAGACGAGGCTTCGTGCGCGGATGAGAGGAGATGAGGTGAGTCGTTCTCGACTGTCATAAGTACTTTTATATGACAGTCGGGAGATGGCTTTAGTGTTGACACAATGACATACGAGATACACTACATACTACAGCCGTTTAACTTCAAAACTGGTTGACATGAAAATGGTATTTTTTGCAACCCTTAAAATGTAAGGCTAAATGGCCTACCTATCTACTGTATGGATTTTATACTGTGATGTATCCATTCCTTATATAGGCTATACAACTAGTTTGTTTTGCCAACGAGTTATATTGAAGGTAACGTTCATATGTAGGGTATGGTTATGAAACTGCTTAACATAGTGGACTTATAGAAACTGCTATGTATTTCTAGATATTTTATTCTTAAGTTTGGTGACATAACTACTACTGCTCAAACTATACATATATCCATTTTACATTTATGTAAATGCATAGCAAATGTAGGCATTTAATGGTAGGTTGTTAGGTAATTATACCACATGATCGTTTTGTCTATACTATGTTATACCAAAATCTCTTATTTTTAAAGTAAATTAACGTTTAAACTTAGTTGTATATCATACATAAATTATTTCATGTAATTGTATATCAATATTATTCATTAATGATTCTTAATATCCCTAACAGATAATTTTGTTACACGGAAACCATTTCTTTACGGGTGCATGTTTGATAAATGCAATAGTATGCCTTATATATATGATTATGTATTTCTAAATATTCCAGGTATAACGATCAGTTATCAGCGCTGCGCAGCGATCTTAGGAGTTGTAAACGCAAGACGGCTCTTCAACAGAAGCAGATTGCGGAACAGCAAAAGCAGATCGCAGAACAACAAAAGCAGACGTTGGAGTATGCCAACCGACTGGATGATTATGATAAGAAGAATGAGGAAACCAGCCGCAAGTTTCAAACTTTACTACAGGTTAATTCTTATTGGATACCTATTAGATTAGACTTTTTTAATTGATTTATTTGATTTAAATACCCATTTTTTTTTATAAATATAGGAATTTGAGTTGCAATATATAATTGTACTAGCGATTTATCCTCACTTCGCGTGGTTTAACCCTAAGTACATTTAAAAGAAATAAAAATTATTAAATATTAAGAAGTAAGCAGAGAAACAGATAGGCACATGCAGACAGCTTGTTTTATATTTCGTATAAATTCTTTATTAAGAGAGTAACGGACGAACTAAATTTTGTATTTTACCATAAAAATAAGAGATTCTATTGCACTAAATTGTTAATTATGTACATTTTTAACCCTGCTACTAATAGTTTTGTGTAATAAATCATTAAAATTTTCTTGGCCGACCAGTTATTGTATTTTCCCTGATGAATGAAACATTTTCCTTTGTAGTAAAAGATATCCTAAATGTTGACCCGAGTAATAAGTTGTCGATTCACAAAATTTAGTTAATAATTTCAACAATATTGTGATGCAGTGTATATTCTTGTACAGAACATGTTATGTGATTTAAGAACAATTTCTTAAAGTATAGTTCACATACAGATTCTGTTTTTGATTTGATTTTGAAGCAATTTTATCCTCTATAGCAGCAGTCGGCAAGTAGTTTTAGGTGGGGTCCGGATACTGTGGGAAAATTTTAAGGAGGTCCAGAAAAAAACAACCGATAATAATTAAGTGCTATGTATTATTTTGGTTTCAAAGTTATAAAACACAAGACCTAAAATTAATGTGAGAAACTACACCGTGTTTCGTGTGCGTAACAGATTTAAAAATATTTAATTCACGTCAGTTATAATTAATTCGCTCAAACATACGCACACAGGCCAGATAGGAAACTAATCCGATTAACTAATGATGACAAAACTAATGACGATTATAAACTATTGACGATATAATGACGATTCAAAATAACTTGTATATACTTTATATTTGAATAAAGAATATTTTGATTGATTGAATCAAACCTTATCAGTTGTAGGTACTTGTAAAACAAGTTAACTAGGAAACTTAAAATAGAATGAGTACTAAGTTAAATTCTGTGACTTAAAAATATTATTTTAATAAATAAAGGTATAGTATAACTTATCCACGTATTAATTTATACTTGGTATACAAAACAATACAATATTTGGCGGTCCGAGGTTCGATCTTTCGCGGTCCGCAAACGGACCGCGGTCCGCCTGTTGCTGACCGTTGCTCTATAGTGATTATAATCACTAACATAAATGAAATAAATATGTATATTTACTCCAATTACTTCTAATGTGATTAATTTTGTATATTATATTACAATTTCGATATGGGTAGACTTATAATTTATTGTATACACTGTATATATCTGATAATACAAAATTATATACAAGAAGCCTCACAAATATTTTTGGAAATATTAACAAACAGAAATTCAAAAACGTGTTGGCTAAATCATATTTAACTAGCTTGGATAACTATAGTCATAATACCCCTTGCATTGATTGGCCAGACAGTGGGATGTTATGAGGATTAAATTAGTATAAAGGATTTTTTATATAAATATCATATTAATAATTATTTATAATTCATAATATACATGAGGCTGTAGTAGCCAGGTGTGACGCGCTCCTTTGGGGAAAATGGGTTCAAATCTCGGGTCCCGCACAATTGACATACCTACTCATGTGCGAATCATTATCAACATGACTACTACTTGCCTCACGGTGAAAGAAAACATCGTGAGGAAACTTGCATGTCTAAAAGAATCTATCAAGTTTTCGAAAGACATGTGACGTCCGCCAACCTGTACTTGGCCAGTTTGGTGGTGGCCTGATTCCCCTCGCCTCGAGGGAGGCTTGTGCCCCTCAGTGGGACGAAAGGGCTGAATAATAGAACATATTCTTTTATCATATCCTTTATTCAAATGAAAAAGATGTAATTTCAGGAGCTAAATAAGTGCAAAACGGAGTTGCAATATTGGCGGTCGCGCTCGCCCGCCGTGCCGCCGCTGTGCGCCGAGTGCGGCGCGTCGCTGCGCCTGTCGCCGGCGCTCGCGCAGGTACCGTGGCTACGTGTTATTATGTTCTATGAGCTAAAATTATAATATTTGAGTTACATTAAGCTGTGATGACTTTAATTATATTAAATGTCATAATAAATCATATATAAATCGTATTGTATTCACAGTTTTTCGATTATAAACAATTTAACGTCGAATAGGGTAAAGTTTCAATATATATATATATATATATATATATATATATATATATATATATATATATATATATATTTTAATTAATTTTTTGAAAAATGCAAAAAAAAATATTTTATATAAATGATTTCAATTTTTTTTTGTACTAGTTATTTTTTTATTATTCAATAACCAATTTTCGGAAAATAAAAAGTGCATTTTCAATACGCGAAGAGGATTTTTTCTCACCCTCCATATTTTTGCGCCCCTAACAATTTGCCGCACAAGCCCCGAACGCCCCCAGCGTAAATTCAGTAGCGGTACGGTCGGCGATGACGATCCGTCACAAATTCCAGTGGGCGGCGAGCGGCAGCGCGGACGCCGGCGACGAGGCGGCCGGCGGCAGCGGCGACGCGCCGGCCACGCCCGTGCAGCCGCCCGCGCCCTCGCCGCCCGCGCGCCGCCGCTCCGCCGACGCCGCGCCCCCCGCCGGCACGCCCGACCGCAAGAAGCGCCGCCTCACGCGCCCGCGCAAGCTGTGAGGGCCCGCCGCCGGACAGCGGCCCGTCGCACGATGAGCTGTGAGACCTCACCGGTATGTCGTGCGATCCGTTTGAACTCTGCTCGGAAAGCTGTGAGACGCGACCCGTCGCGTTCCCCGCAGATCATACCTCGAGCTTCGACCGTTATTTGAGGGGTCGGTGTCGATATGTCGAGGTGTGAGACGCGATTTTACAGCATCGCAATGTTAAGTTTGACAGGTTTCGATACATAGAGTTGTTTATTAAAATTTCATATCGTATTATAATCCATAAATATCGTCAGATATGAAATTTGAACGAATGACTGGATGTAACGAAACATGTCAAACTTTAATATTGCGGCACTGTAATATTGATATTTAAACGCTGTCGACGTAATTGAGCCGACCGCGTAGCCTGTGTATACATAAAAAATCCACAAACGGTAAAGTAATTAGAACTGTTAATGTTGCTATTAACTAATAAATACTTTAACAGCCTGTCGTAGTCCAATCGCCGCCAATAGATTTCATAATTTGCATTATTAATTTTAAAATTACGATTATTTTTTGAATTGTATATACATATTTTTGGGTTTTACGATAATGACGTACGATGGTGTGTTGCTACGAATGAGGAAATTGCCGGTCCAAAATGTTATTAAATACAAATTGGATATCCATTATTAGGTTTCATTTACACATTTAAAATGATGACACTTTCAATATAGCAGGTCGACTTATATAGCCAAGCCCGAATATATAAAATACTATTCTATGTTTGGATCACTATCTGTACTTAACCACTTTTAAAACAAAAATATAAAGCACATAAATAGTTACAGTATCATGATAATGGGTCCTTAATGGCTCACTGTGTCTTAAAATTATAATGATATGGTCAAATATAAAAGAAACTAAATGGATTGACCATCACCCAAAACAGTAATAGATTAAATATTGCTTTTTATATTATATTTCGGGCTTGCGTATATTTTCCAAATCAAAATAATTTGGACGTGACAGTATCTTGACTCACGATTAATAAGTAAGGTATTTGATTACTTTTGTATATAGCTTACGGAGAAGTGGAATGGAGATTTTACAACATTCGATCCACTTTTGATAAACATAGACTTCATCTAAATAAGTATGTGTAGGATGAGCGGTGATATTATATATGGTTAAGTGCCAATCCGACCCTAAGGTTATAATTTATAGAAAATTGATAAGATGACCTAATTATACACTTCAAAGGTCAGCATGTTATCAATTGACCTCAAAATCATTTGAGAATGGATTAAGCAAATGGTATGAATTTGTACTAAATGTATACTTTTCTATTTGTAAAATAAAAATGACTAAAACGTGAAGTATTTCAATTAATAGAGTTTCTGTGCAATGTGACAAAATAACTTATCGAACATTTGGGTGAAGATGATCATAAAAGCTGTTTAACATTACACAAGTAATCAAATGCCATACAATAGTAATTAATGTCCATGAATTATTGGACTAAAGTATATGTTTACATAACATATTAAAATTTATCAAAAAGTTTATTGGCGGACATTGTATATGTGTGACAATATCGAGAATAGCAACAAAAAATTAATGCGACAGTATATTTATTGTATAAATAAGAGTAAACGGTGGTCAATTTATTTTTGCCTACTTGGTGTAGGTTTTTATTTATAGTTCAACACATGAAAATTATAAACAAGGAGTCCAATCTCTGTATGTAAAAGTTGTCCTGAAAATTTGAAAATATAATAGTGAGCGCTGCATTTGCTGTGTCAAGAGGGAGGGAGAAATCCCAGGTATATTCAAATCTATATTTAGGGTTAAAAAATCTATTTACTTATAACATAACTAAGTATTAAAGAAAGATACAATTATTATAGCGTGAATTTATTTTTCAATTAATTAAATTCGCACTGATTTGTTTATCACTAACTTCACCCTACTTAGTACTGACATGCAGCTAAATTCACGTGGTAAATACGTAAATCAGCGTGACTAGTGGCAGTTTCTAGAACTATAATTCTAATAAGTTTTGCGGACGGATTTCTTGAAACCTTATAGAGATTGGACTCCTTGTCTATATGCTTCCTGGTTCAACAAACGAACTAGTATATATTTATTTCATTTAATGACAAGTTTACAAAGTAACAAGTTAATACTGAAATTCAAAATTCTTTAAAACTGGCCAATTATTTAAAATCTAATTTTAAGTATAAGTATTGTATTTTTTATTATATGTATTTTATTATCATTTCCATATATATCTTTAAACCACAACTAATTAAAAATATAAAAAAAAATCATACTACATATGAAAGTAAAGGTTGTGGTTAGTTGGTTACCTAATATTAGTGATTAAAGTGCATTACATTTGCTTTATATTTATTTGCTTAGTTTTGTGAATTGAAAGTTTTGTAATGCCTATAAGAAAACACATTATTTGTATTTTATTGTTTTATAATATGCAATTGCAATATTAAATTTAATTTTGAAAGCTAAAATGTTCAGTATTTTTTATGCAATAAATACTATCTATCATATAACTTCTGCTCAATTCAATGATATGCAGACAATCCCCAGGACAGTATTTATATGCCAAATGGTTTTATAGATTTCTATGAAATGTAAGTTATTGAAACTGAACTAAAACTCAGTCTTTATCATTTTTAATTGCAAATTATATTAAAATTATGTATCAACCTTCCCTAGTTAATACTTGGTGGGATGGCATGTAAATTTTATATGAAAGCCACAATTTAATATGAAATTTACATTTCATCTTTGTAATATTAGTTAAAATAAAGAAAATGTCAAGATAAAAATATTTTTAGTTTGCGTTGGAATTTTTTATACTAATAATACGGAATATCAAATAATGTTTCTTAGTTAAATCATAGTTTATTAAAGGACTTGATATTTAGGTTTCGTTTTTATTTTGAGATGTGAATGCACTTCAAAAATTTTAACGATATTATGCAACGAGGGCCGTTTTAATTTTTGAATAGCATTATATAAGTATTTAGTTGTATATGTTTTACAGCCCTACTTTACCCAACTGTGAATAGAGGTGAGGGTTGTTTTATTTGTAAATATAATTATTGAACGTAAAATCTCTTGTGTGATGTACAAATAAATATATTTATGAATATGTGAATATACATACAAAGTGAATATTTTTGTGACATGGTGTACAGTTAATTAGGTGCCGTGTTAAGATATTAACCCTTTCATGTGTTCGGGGCTTCACACAATTTTTGCATCATGTCACGTGTTCAGAAAACATATCAGTCAAACATTGAAACACGAACTATGCACTTAAAATTACTACAATATGTATATCTACATGCAGAATAATCGATGAGTAAAAGTACACTCGTTTCTATGTCGGAGGTCGCAGGGTCGCATCCTGTGCAACCTTGTGGTGCCGTTGTTTGAAAAGCGAAATTAAATGAACACAGAAAATACACATTTTCAACATTGTATTTCTTTAGTTTTGTAATGATGGAAAAATGGAAGAACATTTAACAAGCTATCAATCAATATATCAATTTTCAACCCTTATAATAATTTAAAAATAATTTAAGCGAAGCACTTACTATGTAATAGTATAAAATATTCAAGAGCTTCCGTTATTTCATTAAAAATATAATGTATGGTGATCGGTCAAGAGAAATGTATATACGGCCTCTCCGTTGTGCAGTTGGCACTTTATTGAAAATCAAACCATGTTGGTATCAAACACGCACAATTGGTACAATACGGATATTTATAATTTTGCTTGTAAATTCACCTTTAATTTATAGACACGTTATTATAAGGTATATATATTTTTTATATTCTTTAAAGATCGGACTAAATTTGTTTAATTTGCTGCTCCATGTGCAAGATGTATATCGTAGGTCGGTAACGTGTAGATGTAGACAACAAGTTAGATTTAACTCGGTAGAACGTGAGTTCATATTATATAGATCAATGTATTGAGTGCAAATCATTTATCACTTATGTACATATAATAGTTTTACAATGTGTAAATTCTCATTGAATGCGAGACGCTTCTTGACAATAATAATGTTCAGATACCACCTCTGCCACAGCCGCGAACGATGAACACGCCTTACGATTTACCTTTGTGTTCAATTTATTTTATTAACAATGTAATGGACTATCTCAGAGTGTATACAAAATATGCGATTTGTGTAAGAATTGAAACGGCCCTGCGCAAACTTGATGTTTATATAGTCGGCAACACAATAAACATGATTTATCTCTATGTAATAATGAAACATAATGTTTCTTCGAAGTTTTAGTATTTAAAAAAATATTATACAAAATACATGGGGAATACTCGACTTTTAAAAAATTAAATTTGTTTATTTGTCTGTGGGAACTTGTCAAAATGTTAACGCTATTTTTTTTGCGAGGTTTATAAGCCATTTTTAGTGTGTTAGCTTATTTAATACGGATCCAACGACCTAAGGTCAGAGGACTCGGAAAAACTACAAAAAAATATTAATACAACAATGGTGTTAGTGCGATAAAACTTATTTTGTATTAGATTTAGAGTTAATTTGTTTTATTTATAATTAGCAAAAAAATATATATTTAAAGATTTATTTGTACGGTCGCGTAGCGTTTTACAAAATCCAACCTGGCAGAAATTCTATTTCCACTTAAAATAACAATTAACACCAAAAGGCGGTAGGCCGATTCTATTGTCATTTCAATCGCAATATAAACAGTATTCTGATTTGCCCTCGGAATTGGTCATTACACTCATAATTAACATTGTGGAAAAGTAAACAATATGAACATTTGTAGGAATATATTTTTATGTCATATAACAAAACGACATGAAGGTAAATAAATGTCTTGCGTGTTCGAGGCACGGAGTCATGGCGTGTAGTTGTGCTGTCTTTGCCATTATTGTATATAGATACTATTGTACATACTATGTATGCTGTGTGTAGAACTGTAGATTGTTTCACATTGTTAGGATCGTAAGTCGAATTTATGAAGTGAAGGAATAATGGATTTATTATTAAAATATATAGTTTTTTGAATTACAATGGATCTTGGTTCGACATCGACTCATACGGCAATACTGAGTACATCTCGAGCCACTACAAATTACAACACTATTGATGCAATTGTTTATACTTATACATATTAATTCAGACAAAATTATAATTTGATTGATTTCTTCATTTTTATAATAGAATTTAGAGGATGATTACGAATAATAAATTGTAAACAATTTATAAAATTGTAGACTAATGATTTTTTCATTTGGAAATGATTTGTACCATTAAAGTAAGTAATTGGTACGTTATTTCTAAGAAAAGAGCCGAGTTGTGACTTGAAGATTACATTTATGACTGTTAACATGTATATTTATGAGAGTACAAACGACCGGACCCTGGGCATGTTAAAGGTGAAGTCATAGCATATTATATTATTTAACGTATGTGTAAAAATATGTATTTGTTATATGCATGGATGAATTAGCCGGAAATGATTATTATATAAATTAACTCTCGGTTAACACTTTGTATGGCCCGCCGTGGGGACTAAAACCAATTTTATCATTTACACACATTCTGTCCCAAATAATAATATTTTGCAGTGAGTTAAGAAAAACAGTTTTTCTTTATAAATAATATTAGAATATACACATAGTATATACCCAGGCGTTGCTCTCTACATAAACTGTTAGAGATGAGCAGATATAATTTAGGAATCTATTAAAGGTGAATGTTACAAATGGGTTTGATTTAAATATAATTAGCCAATTTTAGTTTCGACTTGTATATATATTTTATATTAATTGTAATAGATTAAGTAGTTCACTTTGTAATAATTGCTAAAAGCGCAAACTGTTTGCGAACACAATGTACTATTTTTGTTGAATGTTTCATAATTTTGTAATATTATCAATTTTGTTTTTGCGCCTGCTCGAGATGTGTACGTTCCGTAGAGATCGATGGAATTTAAATAGATGTTTTTATGTAAATTATTTAAATGTTTAGTAAATCTAAAGAGATCAGTGTTAGAAGTAAGAAAGTATTACTGATTGAACACATGTTGTGCCTAAATTACATAGTACTTAACTACGCTTGCTTCGTCCATTGCGATGGGCTCGGACTATCAATGTTGAAGTCTAAACGTATACTGAGTTGCTTATATTTATACTAAGATAACTTTGCTTCAATAGTGCAATACACGAGTATATCCATTGAATGGCGTTTGTTGTGGCAAATTCTTTTAATCTCTTAATTAAATTAAAAAGATAAACGATGTCTAGGGCTGTAAAAATTAGGTTAAAGAAATCTGTTCTTGAAAAAACAATGCACTTAATGCATGAGAAATAATATTGTGTTCTGGTGGGTGTGTACAACCAGCAAGACTGTCAATTGCTGTATATATCCTTATATGATAGTTTTATTATAAAGTATTTTTATTAGACAAAAATACAATAAATGTGTGAAGTCCATATGCATTTTTATTTTTGTAAATGTGTGTCCTATTTTACAATGATTTTTTTTATATTGGAGCATTAAAAATCTATTATATATCTACTAGTGACTTGCCTTCGCTCTGCACTGGTGCAAATAAACATGTTATTGTGAGTGTACCTTGTTGACTAAGAAGTTTCATATGTTAATGTTCAAAGAGATCGTAGACCTAATTATTTATATTAGTCAATAACTAACCTATAACCCACCACGCGTTTTTCTGAGAAAACGTTCTTGGCAGACGGATGAACAATAAATACCCTTTTTTCCTTTTTCGATACTGCCGTACCTGGAAATGGAGATTTAATAATTTTGAAAGATTTAGTTGAAAATTAAAAACAAAGACAATATTTCAAATACAATAAGAAAAAACATAGTTAACGTAAGGTTAATAACATCGGTAATTTTTTTTTTTTGTTTTGCGTTAATAAGCAAATTTTAAAAATTTTCGTTCATAGCGTAAGCAGCAATGGCGTAATAAATGGCGGCAAAGACATATCATTCACATACATTCACATAATACATAGTAGCGAGTGTCTGCAATAGATGAATAAAAGCCTAAGTACTTTACCAACAGCTTGCGTTGCCTGAGCAAGCAGAGTTCTAAGTAGAGAAACAATGTCAAATGGGAACCAATTGTAGAGCCTAAGAATGTGTCGATGCCTCTATCTATAATAATATTATAAAGAGATAAAGTTTGTGAGGTTGTTGAGAGTAATCTCTGGATCTACTGAACCGATTTAGATGAAATTTAGTAAGAAAATAGCTTGAGACCCTGTGAAGGACATAGGATACTTTTCAGCATCCCTTAAGGGGTAAAATGGGGATAAAAGTTTGCATAGGGAAGCAAGAACGAAACGAACCCGAGCGAAACAAGGTGAGTCACTAGTTGCATATAAAGTTAGAATTCATGAAATCGTTAGGTAATTCAAAATGAAGTTCTACAAAAAACAAACTAACCAATGTATTTTTCTCCATAATATGTAACCTAAAAGACTAAATTAAAATTTGACATCTAGAAGTAGAACTCAGACCCAAAATTATTGTTGACTGGTAATCAACAGCCAACAGGAATGCACTAGTGTTAAAGTGAAGATAAAAGTCGAAAAATTATCATTAATATTCTCTGCAATCAAAATACTATCGATTTATGACTATATTGGAATAATAGGATTGAATAAATTCGGAACCGGTTATAAAGAACAGTTAATTTCGGTAAATGAAATGGTTAATTCATCGCTCGTTTATTAACCAATTAATAAAAACGAACGGTTTAGTAAACCGAAATAATAATGATTTACGTTAGAGAAAGGTTTGACTTAGGTTTTAAAACCGAAATAAACCGTTTAATTCATTCATAAATAAGAAACGTTCATGTATCCTTTTTCTAAGCCATTTACCATAGATTATTAATAAGTACCTGGGCCACCGAGCTTCGCTCGGAGTTTTTGGTAACAGAGTACAACTTTCTTAAAAAAAATCTAAAAACTTGAATAAATACAAAAAACATTTTCAATTAACATTAGTCATTGACCAAAACCGATTTTAAAAATTGAACGGGTTTCCGAGCAATGATTGGAGCATAATTGCGACTAGCGGTAAAATTCAAATAAATTAACTCGAATAAAGAGAAGTTATAATAAGTAATATTCATTAGTAGTGTCGATGACAACGGACAATTTGTCGTCTAGGCTTCTCTTTTGAGTTTGTGCATGTCCATTGTGCACGACTATAGCTCACTAGATATACTTAATATGTTTATATCAATGTTTAAAAAAAAGGACTCACCTAATCTAAATATGGCTGTAACCAACAACTTACTGAATAAAATATACTTACTAGTAAATAAGTTCGAAATAAGTTATATGGAAATATATTTAATTTAAATTGGAAAATGGACTAGATACAAAATATTTTAGTCCTATTGCGAACCATTAAAAAGTTACAGTGTAATTGATTATGTCAGTATCCGTTAAAATAATTGTTTTTAAAACTTTTAAAAACACGTTTCTCACAACAATATAATTTAAAATGTAATCGAAATAATATGACCTTTTTAACCGACTTCAAAGAAAGGAGGAGGTTCTCAATTCGTCGGGGACTTTTTTTTTATGTATGTTCCCCGATTACTCGACCATGGCTGGACCGAATTGTAAAAATCTCTTTTTGTTTGAAAGGGTATAGTTTTTAGTTGGTCCCATAGTCACCAAATCACGATCTGATGATGGGATCCCAGGGAAATCGAAGGCAACTCTCAAATTTTATAGGCACTTATTACGTTTTTCATATATTTCCTAAAGCTGTTCAAGTATTTGCGTCTGATAATCATCCTCTCCTGTGGTTGAGCTAATGATGGAAGGTACAACTCCTCAACGGTTAGTTTAATTAATTAACTTTACCTTTTGTCAGAAATTACATTTCTTAGTCGTTGCATTTCTGCCAATGCTCGTTCATCATGGGGTTTTGTTAACAGTTTAGAGGGTTCTAATTATTACCCCTTTATTTGACTGCTGTATATAACACAATATCATAATATTATGTTTCATATATGAAAAATTTTTACGAACCGACTTCAAAAAGGAGGAGAACAACAACAACCTAATATTTTCGAAGTCGGTGTGCTTTGCTTTGTATGGGCTGGCACCGATTTCGAAAATATTTGATTAGGTATGTATTTAATAGGTAGGCCTTAATTACTTAGCCAAAGCACACCGACTTCGAAAATATTTGATTAGGTATGTATAGTAAATGAAAACTACCAATCGGTTTTTTTTATACTTTTTAGTGCTTTTGTTTGAAGTCGGTTTTTATTTTTTTGTTAAAAAGTTTTTATTAGGATTCCGTAAAATCTAAGGTACAAAACGCAATCCGTATAACTTCATGTCCATATGTTACAGCTGTTTACTCGAAAACTTTTGGAGGTATATTGCTGAATTTTCGTAAAAAAATAGGTATCTCCTGTGAACCTCTACATACCTACCTATAGGTTTTCGAAATTAAGATAGATGTTATTAATGCGAACTTATTTATACCGTTAATACTGTAGATGGACATTTAATATGACATCTTTACCACGTCTTAACTTATTACATCTACGCCTTATTGTAATGTTAATAATTTAAACTTTAAATATTTAGAAAATAGGAGTTAGGACCCTGGTCTTTGGATATCATTATTTCGCGCACCGTTCTGCCAGGGACTGCTGAATGACTTTCAGATGTCTGATGTTATTTCTTTGCCCAATATTTTCTTTTCAACATTTATCTTTATCGATGAATAAATGGATAATGTTGTAGAATGTTTCATTAATTTTAATTTCAATTTTAACTATAAATATAAAGCATTGATAAAATAACATAAGATAATGTTCAATAAAATTAAATTTGATTTATTATTACATGTCAAAAGTTATTCATTTAATTAAATTTTCTTGTTTATTCATTCTACATATTTTCTGTCGCTGCGGCTCGTACTAGCAATAACAATACGTCCTATCGTATATAATCGTTGTTTAACATTGAGAAATTATAACATGATAATATATGTATTTTCTATATCTCACTAAAAAGTGTAACTTAATATTTAATTATTCATTTCGACACGATACCTGTGATTGGCGCTTTGTTTGTCACATATATTAGATTGTGACAAGTCATTTATGGGGTTAAGCGTCAATGGACGGTAATATTGATTACTTTGTCTTGTTCTATCACATCGAAGTCGCATTAAGCTTTTCCTAAACTCGCGAATATCACGTGACCTATAGCTCCATCTGAAGTGTAGATATAATTTAAGTATTATTAAGTTTCTAGTTACGTACTCTACCTAGCTTTGCTCGGGTGCGTCTCTACAAATATACACACACATACAAAATTTCGCATTGTATAGGAATGGTAGTCCGATTTTAACGTATAAAATTTCACTTTTTAAAGAAGTTTTTGGTTTAAATAGAAGGCAATTAAATAATTATTATTTTTTTGCTTATTTTGTAAGTAATCTTTATAAAATGTTTATAGTTTCGACGTGATTTTACTCTTACCAGTTAAGATACATAGTTTTCATTGAGAATGAAAGATTTTCCCGTAGTAAAGACTATAATATGTTGACTGAAAAAATCAAATAACACCATACCAAAAAAAACCTACAAAAATTGTACAACAACAACAAATTAGATATTTTACTCGTGGCTTCATTTTGTATACCTTTCCTTAGCTTGTTCAAACAAAAATTAATTAGCTTAATATTTTAAAAATGCTATCAATATTACTAACTTAATTAAAAATTTATTCAGTTCATTACTAAATAGAATGTAACGTCCTCGAAGCTCGACTCTTAACACAAATAAATCACATAAAATTTTATGTATATTATAAAATCTAATAAGTGAACCATATTTATTTCGCTTCCTTTTTCTGTAACTTTAACATTGATATTATATACGTATACTTACTGTATAGTATAGTGATTTGTGTCGTCTATGTATACACCATATAAAATTATAACGGGCTATATAATAATAGAATACATATATAAAATAGTAACGAAGTGAAATCTGTTCATGAAATATTTTTAATTAAGTGTTAAAAATTTCTCTTTAACCTTTTAGCTTCATTAAAAGTACCTATAAATATTTTGATGAAGAGCTTCGCCACGTCGCGTCGGGGACCGCTAAGTAAATAAAATAAAAACAAGAATACAAATAAAAAGAAGAAAATACAAGAAAAATATTAGCGGTCCCCCCACGTGGTGACGCTTTAACATTAGGTATTTAAAATCTTTAATTTTATTTTTATTAAATATGTTGGGACATTCACACACATCACCGTCTAGTTCCATGGTAAGCTACGAGGCTTGTGTTATGGATAACAGATAGTTGATACACTACACATATATAATTTTAAATACACGCATATTATAAATATAAACACCCATGACTGGAGTACAAACATTCGTGCTCATCACACAAATGAATGCCCCCAGCGGGACTCGAACCCGCGACCGCTGGCATACCAAGTAGGGTCACTACAAAATATTATTACATTCTTTTTAAATTACTCGCGGACACTAATTCTAATAGATAACTCTCATTGAGACTATTCTTATGAGCCCAAACCTTATTAGTGTACTTGCTTTTGACATCAAGGTTCACTCCTGAAACTGAAATTCGGTCACATGTAACGAATTTCAGTCCTCAGTATTAAAAAAATATTACCTGCTTTATAAATTTATTATTGATATATTATCTTAAAATATAATTTCTAGAAATTACACTTCTACTATCTCTCCCTTTTACCTGGGCAAGTATAGCGAAAAGCTAAAACTTTGTGCCTTTTAGCTACTCAACCAATTGATATAAAATTTAATTATTTTTTATAATTCAGACTTACAATCCTGTAATAGACCTGTAATATAAGTTCTATTACATTTTATAATTAACCTAATTCTAAAATATATGAATGTGAGTTTTATTAAGTACTTATTGTTAGTCTCATATTGTGTTTGAAATTTTCATAAAAAATGTGATTTTTAATTTGACTACTGATTACCGCTAGCTCATCTGGTATAAGGGAACGTCCTGAGGAAACTTGGATGTCGAGAGCTTTTGAAAAACATTAAGTCTGCTATTACGCATATTACCAGCGTGATTGACCATGGCCTAAGCCTCCTTACATTGCGGGGAAATCCGTGCCTAGTTGTCGGGTTAAATTATCGATTTTATTTAATTAAAAACAAGTGATATACAATTGCTTTGCTCGGATGCTTATGTCTAAATATGTAACTTAGGACAATGCTATCGGCTATCGCGTACTTTTCTATAGGCTTATTGTTTTAATGTATTCTTTAGCCAGCGAAAACACATTTTTGACAAAACATCGCCTTAGTTCAGCTGTTTTGTAAAAATTATTTAGAAATTATATACACACAAATCTTCCTCGTCTATCCCATACCTTCTTTTAGTGAAAACTGTATCAAAATCCGTTAAGTGATTCTAAACAACGAGTCGAACTTCGAAGTACGAAGAAGTAAGCGGAGGAACAGACAGAGGCAGATTTGCACTTGAACAAATAATAATTATGCATTTTCCCATGAAAATGAGAGATGTCAACCCTGCTACTAATAGGTTTGTGTGATAAATCAATAAAGTTTTTGTATAAAGGACAACTCAGCCGAGCCAGTGATTGAGTTTTCCCGTGGGAATGAGATATTTTCCTGAGATTTCCCCTTTTCCTTTAATCGCTACATAAAATATAGTTACATACGCGTTGAAATCCGTTTAGTACTTTGTTCGTAAAAAGCACACAAATAAACAGACAAAAATATGTAAATGTGTACACAATATTATGCAAAAGTCATTGTTTTTAACTCCCGACATAAAAGAGGGGTGTTATAAGTTTAACGTGTCTGTCTGTGGCATGGTAGCTCCTAAACCAAAGGACCGATTTTAATGCGTGTTTTGGTGTGAAAGCTGACGTGATCGAAATGGTTCTTAACTATAATTTATGAAGATCTGTTCATGCGTTTTATGATCATCAGCTCATTTCCTACTTGACAAAAGGATCTTATTAACTTTCACAGATCCGATTAATTTGAAATTTGGTATACCTACCTACTGTTACTTCGGTGGTATTTCCTTACAGCAGATATAGTATTCGCTATACTTCCCCATATAAACAGGAGATAGTAGAAGTGTAAGCTCTAGAAGTTATATTTTAAGGTAGATAATATATAATACAAACCAGGCAATATTTTTTTAATACTGAGGACTGAAATTCGGCACATGTGATCGTGAGTGAACCGTGATGTTTAAAGCAAGTACACTAAATAAGTTACCTCTACCCTAAGATAAACGGTAGGTAAGTAGTACGTACCTACGTCTTTATTTTTTTTACATAAATTAAATCAAACAATTTAGGTACTTAAAATTTCATATAAATTGAATATTTTATGTATGAAATGATAATATTTTTTTCACCAGTGTTTGTTCCGTCGATATTACTTTTTCACGGAAAATAGAAAATTATTTTTGTTGTTGGAAAATTATGCATCAAAGACATCTGTCGCCCTTACATAAAGGCAGGGCAGTTATAAAGCAGGGAAACAGTTCGTTTCACACAGTTGTTTGGTCACGTAGTGGAGCGCTGTCGTTTTGCCGGCCAATATGTATTACGCTAAATCCGCTTCTTAATTGAATCATAATAAATGAAAAATTTTGTTAAAACTCAACGTTCAGGAATTGTTAATGTGAAAATATAGAGTGCGAAAGTGCCGTTATGATCTTCACAATATTAACAATAATTGCTGTCGTACTATTGCAAGGTAAGTAGTACATATTAAAACTCAATTTTATTTACATAGTTTTTTTTTAAATGTCTATTTTTAACAATTGTCTTGAAATATATATATTTTTTTTAAGTTTGATTAAGATTATAATCATATTGATATCTAACATAATAATAGGTACCTAGATAGATAATAAATAATAATATAAAATAAAAACTAAACATTGAAAATTAAATATACGTTATAGGTAATATAATTCACACGTTACAGGTGTAAGAATTCAAAGTTTCATTTAGTGTTTTATGTTACAGTGAAAGCGCAAAGAGAACTAGATGTTTTTAAAAGTAAATGGATTTCAGACGTAATTTTAATTGACGTAATTAAAAACAGAAAATATAAAATATTACGTATATGTTAGGTGAAATTGTTGAAATTTATGTGTATAATTAAATGTTTTAAAAGTATGCTCAAATTTAATTTCATATCTAAAACGTAACCTTGTTATTAGCCGACATCTTCTGTCTCTCTGTCCATCCCTATATTTAAAAGACTGAATTTTTAACTGTTACAGGCAGTCGGTTAGAATTTTCTCAGAATAGGTTTGATTACAGCGGAATGCCGACAACAAACAAAACAAACTAAAACGAAATGTTTAATGTTTTGCTTTAAAGTAAAACGCGAATACAAGGGTATTTTATTGTTAAATGTGTTATAAATGTGGTGGAACCAAATCCTGGAAAAAGTACACAATAAATAATTTATTTAATAAGATATACCTACTGATGAAAAAAGTAAAAACTAAACAAATAATATACTCGAATCTTAACTCTAAATAAAAAAAGGTAGGCATATTTTATAAATTTAAATTAAACTCGACAATATCTAAATCGATTTATTGTTAACTAATTTGAACAATAGGAATTAGAAAGCTTATCGGTTTGCCGAGCATAATAAAAAAAACTATTAATTGAAAAACCAGGGTATGAATAGAATTAATTTAATAAAAAAATCTTTTATATTTTGTATATTTGTAGGATTTGAACTTTTTGCACTGTGACTGGCATTTTTGATAGAAAAAATATGTCAAAGGATAAAAAGTTTAAGCTAGATTAATTAGTTAATTAATTAGTGGAATAATTTCGAAATGCCATTTTTTATCCATTTTTACGTACTTACTACCTGTCACGAAAGAACATACAATTTAAGCATGAGACTTATAAAATTATTTACTTACGCATTTTTGATAATAAGATGATTCATTACTAACTCTGATCACAAATACAATAGTTTACTATGTAGTTGCCAGCCTTATACATGCATAAAATAAGGAAAATATTCCCCTGACGTCTCTTTCATAAACATAGACTTGCAAAATTGAAATACTGTTATGGGGAAAAACTAGCATTAGCTCAATTTTACATGAATTTATTTAGATTAATATTTAATATGATATAGGCCCAAATGTTACAAAATATGTTATGTTTTATTATATGTATGTATATTTAATATATTTATTTAAGTATTCATATTTTTGAGTAACTTCACGTTAGCCCACTTTTTAATACTAGGTATATCTCTATCTCACTTAGGTTGATTGGAAGAAATCTCTTCTAGAGATAAGTCCACCTTTGCTAACTAATTTTATTGTTTGTTAATTTCTCTATTTTACATATAAGTGCAATAAAGAATAGTATAAATATATAGCTGTGTTTTAGATAGCCGCAGTAACAATACACCTCTTAATCAGAGGCAGGAACTAAGCCACCTTACTTTCACTTGCGTCAGTTGAGAAATTTAGCTTGTTAAATAAATAGGTTTAAGCTAACGAGCGTCTTAGCCTGTATAAGGACGATAAATTACAAAATTTATACTCGTTTGAATTTATTAACCAAATTATATGCACATATATGTATATATGTAGCTTTATTATAAAAAATGAAATATTCATCAAATATGTTTATTGTGAAATCAGCTATCCAGCACGTAATAATGTTTGTTAATATCAGATTTTGAAATTTTCAAAATATTTTATTTGCATTAATTATAAATTATATCTATCAAATATAATACTGATGCTCCCCAGATAGACACACAGACACAGGAGCTTACAGTTTAATTAATTTACTATAAATTTATTTCTAGGCAAAAGTTGATTAAATATTATAGGTATAGGTTGTATGTCATTTGCCTTCAAACATTACTCTTATGTTAGTGAAAAAATCTGAAAATAGGAAAAAATTCAAATTGAATGTATAATTAATTAGAGTTATAAGTTTTCTATGTTTTTGTGACATTTCTTTAAGTAATTGGCATATTCCGATGGATTTTTAAACTACATGTATGGGATGTACCTACCTAATGTAATCGTGAGTTTGAAACCATTTCAACGGAGTTTTAAAATTAAGTAAGTAAAAAATAAAGATTCATTTAAAGAATAATATATGTAAGTAATATAAAATATAATATAATAAAACACATACCTACTACATAAATACATTTAAAATACTTATATTATAATAAAATATACGTATAAGTATATATTTAACTCCTTGTACCTAACAGAGAATTAAATTTTAACTAACAAATATTTTGCCTCGACTTGGCGAAACTTTTAAAGGGATTCAAAACTTTTCTTCGTACTCTTAGAATTAGTTGCTGTATGGAATGGACCGTTATATTATATACGTAAATTTAAACGAATCTGTTGGGAGAGACAGTGAGAGTTAAGGAACTTCAAAATCTTTATAGATTTAGTTCGGTTTTTTTAATTATTTTATTATGATTTTTAAATCTTATTTTTATTACACGTGTATAATTTGTACTTACGTGTACATAAATGAATAATTCAGATATCTTTGTTCATATGCATTTGAAATTATCGACGATGTGAATTCTTGGCTTCATATACTAATGCTTTGTTTGACCGTTATAACTGCATTTGGAATTGTACCAAGTACTCTTGTAATATCAAGCATTATCTAATTGCTATTGTGTGTTGTTCTATTCCATTAAATGATAAGGTTTTAATTGTTATTATTAGTTATTTGGCTAAACAGAAAATAAACACAAAAAATAGCTAATGAAAAAAGCGTTGAACCGGATTACGCCGGTAATAAACGATTCACTTTCTAAAATATTGCAGTAGCCCTGAAAAATCAACAAATTAGTAGAACAAATAAAGAAGTAAATCCAAAAAATTCTCTATCGAATTCAACTTTTCCTGGAAAAGTAGTCAAGATATTTATAGACACAATGTAGTGTGACATGAAAAAAGCTGTTCTTCCTTTCTTTCCTCTACTCTTATTGCTGCCTTGTTAAACAGGTAGAATTCGAGATCGGTTCCTATTTTGACGAGTCTTAAAAATCCCTAAATACATAATTATTGTAACTAATAATTATTATTTACTTTTACTTAAAAGAATTTTATTCAGACCTTTTTTGATAATACATACATATATCCCATATTTATTCGTATAACTGCCTCGGTAGTGTAGTGGCTAGCATGTACGCCTGCACACCCGGAGGTCCTGGGTTCGAGTCCCGGGTCGGGCCAAGTTTAGTTATTGAGTCTTTCTGTATAGTAAGCCTCAGTAACAGCCCAGAGTTGGGAAGTTGGCGGTGTTTCACTCCCGTGCCTCGAAGAGCACGTAAAGCCGTCGGTCCTGTGCCTTAACTCTCACCGGTCGTGTCTCGTGTCGTCCCACCGGAGTATGAGAGTGACAGGAATAGTGCACGTTGTGTCTGCGCGTACACTTGTGCACTATAGTATCTCCTGCGCAGTTGGCTAGTCTCAATGAGATTGGCCGCTGTGGCCGGAATCGGTGAGAACATCATTTATTCGTACCACAATATGTGAAGTTTTAAATTCATATTCATCATATTTCAAATTTGTAGGTAAAAAGCATAGATTACTTTACTACGTTCACGTGGATACAGCTTGTTTTCAACATCAATTCGCAAACCAGTTCCAATTAGAACATCTTTTAATTATTGATGAGTAGGATTTTCTACTCATATATCTTTTCAAAGACCTGCCTGCGACCTTGGGCAAGTGTCTTTAACTTAGTAGTGTTTATAATTGGTTTTTATAAATATTTTATTAAAATACCTGATGTAGGTACTTCTGTCTTAAATTATGAATAAGCTCTTCTATATGACGATGGCAGAAAAAGTGTATGCGCTTTTTCTTTGCTTTTAACATTGAAAATTTTGTTTTTGTCGCTTCGGTATAGGCCCGATTTTCAGTGAAAGTGCTACATCGCCCTGGTGTCGTCGGTTTTGGGGTTATGTGGCTGATTGGATGTCAAAAGATGCATCTCAACGAGGGCTAAAAAATGCAAAAAAAAATTAGAAAAACACACTCAAAAACTTTTTATTAAAATTGAAAGAATGCGGTCGTTTTTCGCCCGGTTTCGATCAGAAAAAAAAACATATCTCTCACGAAATGAGATATCGAAAAAAATAAATAAAACCCTAGACTTTGGGCTACATTTATAAAAATATTGGAGGTGCGTATCACTGATGCAGAAGTTGTACCTTTGTGACACGGAGTTAACGCGCGGAGGGCGCGGTAGTGACGGTGAATAAATGTATTCACCGTCACTAACGCCCTCTTCGCGCGTGGTGCATGTGTATGTTTTTAGACGAAGTGATTCTTTCTGAATAAATAAATCGAGAGACGACCACGAGATCTGTGGATTTTTTATTACATATGTATACTGCTGTATTTACTTGAAATACTTTTGCGCCGCTCGCAAGTATGTATTTGATGAAAGATTCGCATACGAAAGAAATTGCAGACTTCTTACCGGCACAGCCGGATTCTTGATGATTTTACTGGCCAGTAAAAAAATGAAAAGGCTACACGGTTTCATTTAAAAAATCTATACCGAAACTAGCTATTTATTTATTTATAAAACAATATTTCAACGCTCGCAAATTTGACAATTGCTTTATTCTATCGACTGGCTTTAATTATTAAAATAATTGAAAAATGTTATTTTACTCTTACATTAATTTTTGTTGTTTGTGAAAAGAGCAGCTATAAAATTGTTAGCATGCAACCTGGCGGGTAATGTGTGCGTGTTCACCCACAGCGTGCCCACTGGGCTAAGTTAAATAGTCTTGCTATTTAACTTAGCCCAGTGGGCACGCTAGCAGCCAAACCTGATTAAACTATTGAAGCTGATAGAAAGTCTACAGTCTGTGGCGGCTCTTAAGCTATAGTTATTCCGTTACTATTAAGAAATATTTTCGGGGCATTTTAGAAAAACTAAGCTAAAACCTGGAGGCTGAAATTTTCTTAAAAGTCTAAGTAAATAAAATAACAAATACATACTGTATATAAATGCAATTTTTAGCATTTATAATAGTAGTCTGAATACTGAAAATGTTTTAAAAGAAGTCGGTTAAAATGTAGTGAGTCATTAGATTAGATTTGATCATACTCTTGAAGTATGAGTATTCAACGGTGCAAATTGTACACTGTGCAGAGTAGTAGTGTGTGCGCAAGCGATCCTGCTTCGCTCCTTGTGACTGCGGAGAAGGGTTCCGCTGTAGATTTTAGTGAGTAAGAGTCACACAGTTCTCTGCTGGCGGAGACGATGATGGGTTTCCCCAAGCGAAATAAAAAAAAAGGAACTTAAAACTATATAATTTATATAAATTACTATGTTACATATTTTTTGTTTGTTTTTTTAACATGTGAGCACATAGTAACAATTTAAATCGTAAACCTTATACCGAAGAAGCATTTGGCTACAAAGTGTATGTATACGCGACGTACTCGTAGGGTACTAAAAATAATTGTAGTCGTAACAGTTGATCATGTTCACAGCCGATGACGATCAATAGAAGTGTCATAGATTTAAAACTATCACACGTGCAGGCTATTGCTTGCGACACGTGCTCAAAAACACCTATTTTATTTCGACAAGGTAGCGTTCATAAATATTAAGAAACACACTCAATCTAATCATCTTCAAGGACATATAATCAACGTCAATATGTGAAATACTTTTCGAGAACTTTAATTGAGGTCCTGCATACTCGTAGAATCGATGTGTGTTATAGGTATAGCAGCCTTTGGACTTAATTTGTTTGTAACTTCACATTATAGAATCATTTTTGCAATCATATAAAACACATATCCTACCTTTTGATGAGCATAATTATGTATGTGAACATTTTTGTTAAACTTAATTCAAAACAATTAAGTATAATTAAACACCTGTTAGATAATTAATACCTATAAAATATTTTAAGTATAAATCTTAAATTTATAAGACGTGGGAAAAAAAGATTTTGAATTTTTTGCAAGTAGTTTTTACGAAAATCAAAACTTTAAAGTCATTACTAATAAGTAGGTATATACTATTATACACTATACAATATATTGCTATGCACTATACGGTATAATCTATAATATTATAAAGAGGCAGAGTTTGTTTGTTTGTTTGAATCCGCTAATCTCACAAACTACTCTATCTAATGCGATTTGAAAATTTATTTTTGCATTAGATATTTAGGAATGGAGGCTATAGGTTACATTACATCATGCTACTGCCCAAGAGTGCGAAGCAGTAATAATAGTCTGTCTATTCCATACTAACCGTTAAAACGTACCTAGGGACGAACTTATTGAAGCGATTTGAGCGATTGAGCCACTAATGCTTATTTAAACGCAGCTCTTAGGTACTATTGATAATATTGCTTTAAAATATAATCCCTAATTTATAAATAATATGTTTTACAGAATATTATCAAAACCAATATTGATTGTTGTTTCTTTTTCTGTGGACTTTAAATTCCGCCAGATGCTTTGAATTCAAAATATTAAAAATTTACCTCTACACTTTCTCACATACCTACTACCTACGTTATTAGGGATTCTACTCTACATTTGTGGTTTCATACCACAAAAAGAAAAAAGTGAAAGGAACCCTTATAAATTCACTTTGTTGTCCATATGTCTGTCTATCAAGATTTTTTTAGGATTGCATGAAGGTATGCAGTGTAAATTATTATCAAATAATTACGCGTACAAACTGAGACACGTTCACAAAAATTAAGTCCACATAAATTTGCGAGATCTTTAAAATTGAGATAGATACTTCTATGTTACTTTTTTAGTCAAGGCAATACTATTGCCTTTCGAGCTTGTCGAGTTATATACTGCTAAAGTTGTAAACATTGTGTATTTTATATTTTTTGTTGCTACTGTTTTGCAAAGCGCATTTTCGATTTGTACCAACATTGTTAATTTTAGAAAAAAAATCGTGTCATCACGACTTGTTTATAACAAGAATTTTACTATTATACTTTTGAACTAACAACTGTGATGTAATACATCCGGCCAGTACAATTATTAATATTATTATAATTTTGCTACTGCTAAGAATTATCTGATTTTATCACTGTACTCTACCGAGTGCGGACGAGAATTACCACTTCACATAAGCACCTAGATAGAACTAGAAATAATGTCATACACGAAATAATACTTACACGTACCTGTTAAAGAATTACATTCTCAAAAGATAAAACTAAAAAAGGAGTTTCTTTATTTCTTCTATACATATAATAAAAATGTAACTAAGCCGAATCTGTACATTAAATATTTTTTGGAAAACCTTATTGAAATAAACATTAGTATCGATACAGAGGCCGAATCTATAGTTTTTAGAATTTTTGTCTGTGTCTGTCTATCTGTCTGTCTGTTACCGCATCACAGAAAAACCACTGGCGGGATTTTGATGAAATTTGGTATGGTGATAGCTGGCTATCCGGGTTACCATATAGGATACTTTTTACCGCGGAAAAATATCTCATTTCTGAGAAAAGATACAAAAACTGCAATATAAGAGTATACTAATATGTAAAATCTAAGAATTTGGTTTTTGGTCATCTGAACGCGGGCGGAGCCGCGGGCAATGCTAGTTGTTGTATAAGCCCTGTAGTGGTTATAGATTTAATATTTTATGCTAAAACTCTTTTTATTATTATATTATATGCATGCAGTACCTATGTATTTCAGCATTTTATTTATGGTCAGTCGTAAACTGTTTTCATTATGGTGTGAATAATGAAATCGTATGGTGTTTAGCGTTAGTCGCATGACATACAGGTAATGTTAGTTTATTCAAAGCGACGTTTGCCGTGATACCTACTAGATATTATTCATTAGGTACTATTGAATGCAACTACGTAGACTTAGATAATCGTTACCGATTAATGCAATTACAAAATATTATAGAAAATAATAACATACAACTGAATATTTTATACCTACTGGCTATTTTATATTCAATTGCTTCTATGAATCCAAATACCCTCACATCTGACGTAGGAGCACTCGATGCTATCACGTAGAATGTTTAGTAGAAATAAAAACACAAAAATATTTACTTCACTTAATACTTTAATTGAATATACATATATTTTTCTTTTTCTTGTTTTCATTATTTGAACCTGTCAGTTTCAGTTAAAAGTTTGATATTTTCGTGTGAACCGCCCATTAAGACAGTGTGAAACCTTGTAAAAAGTTAAGCGCAAATTGATTGTGTTCATACTTGTTGAGTGCTGCACAATGAATTGTACCAGACTTAAGTTTGGTCATGGTTAAACATACACAAAATGGTGCCACAATTGTCATTGTGTGCCTCCGAGATTGTTTAAAATGAGCCTTACTTCCGAATTAAGGTCTTTGCCATTACGCGTATTTTTTGGCCCTTGAAAGTATAATTAAAATAACTTCGCCATTGTACCTACTATAGTAGATAGATGCTGTTATATATTTAGATAATATGCAATAAATCAAGATTAGTACTGCAGTGAGTTCCAAAGATGAAAACACACTACACAGAGTGTTGGTGTATCTTTGAATCAATACTAGGTATATTTATAGTAATTATTATAATTACCATTTACCAGATCGCATTGTTGCATAAAATGTTATAATGACTACAACACAATATTCTCGCCGGGACGATGTTTTAGCAATATCTTTAAAAAAAATCACTTGTCATGTTCATTTTGCTCGGTTTAACTGTCTCGTTTTAGTGGCAAGCTCATTGGAGCTAGAGAATTAATGGGCTTTTTCTGAAAAAGAAAATTTAAGTAGCCATCTGATGTGTGACAGTTGGCGTTGATACGAACTTGTGCGAGGCACTAAAATTTCTGTCCTGTGGATCAGCATTAAATCGTCGAGACTTGAATTTTTAAGGATGAAAGCAATAGAGTCTGCGCATAAACTTGTACACTAAAGTTAAATATCTACTGCGAAGATTTTTCATTAAGTCTCAGCGAGACAGGCCATTACGGGCGGAATCAGCCAGGATTATATAATATATATAATAATATAATTTATAGTTTTTAATAAGTTACAATCTCATTTGACTGAATTAATGTAAAATTGATTTAAAGGCATAAGTAAAAGTGGCTGTAGAATTTCAATGAGCCTTTGTTTCGTTATACAAGATTTTGATTAAATAATAGCTAAGATTGACATGGCATTTGACTTAATAATAGTTTAGGTTCATGTCAATAGGTCAAGCAGAAGCTATAGCTTGAAGTTCTCTATCTACGCGCTTTCATAAAAGAAGAGGTGCTGTTATGTACCTACCTAATGTATATTATATGTATAGAATGAAATAAATAAAGCACGTGGCGAAATTTCAACTTATTCTAATATTTGATAGATAAAAGATATAAGTATTTAAAATGAGTCAATCAAACAATTTTTATAAGTGAATATATATATATATATATATATATATATATATATATATATATATATATATATATATATATATATATATATAATAAATGTATTGTGAAAGCCTTTTAATTAATACAAATAGTATAGACAATTACGGGCAAAGAGAGAGAATGAGCCCATCCCACGTGTATTTAAAGATTACTAAGGCTTTACTGAAGCATTCACAGACCACATACATATTTTATCGTCTAATGTCAATTGACGAAACTTAAACGACGCGACGTACGCAAACTCGTATATGATATAACAGTTGAACTGTGTTTGCGAATTTAACTATCAAGTTATGTACGTAAGAGGTAGAAGGAAACCTTAACACCTCCAGGTAAATTTCTAAGAAATTAATAAAATTTCTAAGAAATCTATTGTTAACTGTAACGCCGCGCCGGCGTGTCCGCGGTCGTGGAGGGATTATTAAATATTTATTGTTACATATTTTATAAGTATAGTACACAGATTATCTCTATATAGACATTAAGGAGAATATAAGATGTAACTAAGTAGACTGACTGGTTGGTTGTATAACAGTGGGTAATCGTAATGAAGCTTAATGATGTAAAAAACATCACAATGTAAAAAATCCGTTGAAATATGCTGCTCTTAAAAACAGATGAAGAATCACTGGCAAAAATTTTTATAGAAAACCTGTTAATAATATAATAACCTGTTTATAATACAGGTAACAACCTATAATTAATCAACTAATTATAAAAGCAATTTAAATCATTAGAATCATATATTTAATTCTAGTTAAATATTAATATTTGCATGCAACTGTTCCTAATTATAAATATAAGTACCAAATTGTTACGGCGCCCTCCAACGAGAGAAGGTCGGAATGAATTACTTTTATCAATGAACTTGATACGCTTCAGTAAGGTGTTATGGCACAATTTCTTAACATCGAATCGCTTGTTTAAATTCAGTGAACCTTAAATAGAGTAACCGTGAACGGCTCTAATATTTTTTAATACCATAACTTGAATTTAGCTCTATATACCCGATTAAATTTTTTTAGTAAGGCAGCATTGATCTACTTAAGTTAGGTATATGTTTGTACTTTTAGTTTTGTGGTATTCAGATGAATGGCATACCGCTTAGGGTAGGAATTATATGTTAGAAATAAAAACTTTAAAAAAAATAAATAAAAACCGACTTCAAACAAAAGCACTAAAAAGTAAATAATAACTGATTGGTAGTTTTCATTTACTATACATACCTAATCAAATATTTTCGAAGTCGGTGTGCTTTGCTTTGTATGGGCTGGCACCGATTTCGAAAATATTTGATTAGGTATGTATTTAATAGGTAGGCTTTAATTACTTAGCCAAAGCACACCGACTTCGAAAATATTTGATTAGGTATGTATAGTAAATGAAAACTGCCAATCAGTTATTTTTTACTTTTTAGTGCTTTTGTTTGAAGTCGGTTTTTATTTTTTTGTTAAAAAGTTTTTATTTTTCCCTTTTTAGTGTATACAGTAGTAACGAAGTAAGAATTCTAACGTGTTAGGCTTGTCAAATCAAACAAAATAAGCCCAAACTCAAAGTATCTACTATTAGCCATTGAAGAGTTCCACCTATCCACCTTCTGGCCTTACCATCAGATCAGGTCAATAATACCGAACCACTGTACTATCAACGGAAATGGAAACACTTGCAAATTTAAAGTTAATATGACAATTAGAAGTAGGTTAAATTCTTCATTAGCTATTTTTCCACCCTTAGGGGTGGTATTTTTTTTTTAAATTTAAATGGGACCAATCTGGATGTATACCCTTTCAAACAAAACAAAAATTGTCCAAATCGGTTAATAAATGACGGAGTTCTGAGGTAACAAACATAAAAAAAAACACAGTCGAATTGAGAACCTCCTCCTTTTTGAAGTCGGTTGAAAAATAGATAAATTCATTTAAAACACATATATGTATATGTATTCAGCCTTTTTTAACGTCCCACAGCTGGGCACGGGCCTCCCTTCAGTACGAGGGGGATCAGGCCATAGTCCACCACGCTGGCCAAGAGCGGGTTGGCGGACTTCACATGTCTTTTGAAAACTTGCTAGGTTTTCTCAGACATGCAGGTTTCCTTACGATGTTTTCCTTCACCGTTAAGACAAGTGGTAATCATGTTGGAAATGATTCACACATGAAAATATCAGAGGTGCAAGACCCGGGATTTGAACTCGCTTTGTAGGTGACTTATAACATAATATATTTAATTTATCATATTTATATATTAATCTTCACATTTCTTAATATTTATGTTTTATTAAATATTTAATTTACGTATTTATATTATCTACTCACCTACATATACACATACAACACGTATACATAATTATTTATATTTATTTATTACCAATTATTCATATTATATTGAATCGACAAGCATAGCCGCGCGAAACCGGTAGTATATAGTGGATCGGAATTTGTTTTGCTTCTACCGACCACTAATAACTTTTTCTATAACAAGCAGTCGATGCTTTGCCTTTGATGCGACTTACTTGTTTTATATAATTTAATCGTTTTTCGTGAGATATTGTATGTGGACTTTATATGTTTGTACTGTATCTCTTTGTGTCATAGTGTATTTCCCTAAACGTTCCTTCTGTACTGTTTTTACGTGTGAGTTGACTTTATTATTATAATTACATCAGTGACGTAACATATTCTTTTATTTGTGCATTATCAACACTCATCAACAACCAAACGCTTCACTCGGTTTTCCAAGCGAGCTCGTTACCACTGGGCTACCCCTGCCTTATATGTACATACGTATACACGTAAATAAAAAAAGCTTTAAGTTTGACAAGCAGAGGTCATATTTAGTAATTGTGGGCTACATGGAAAAATAACACCAGGTATTTTATGGATCTTAGTTATTTAGTATAAGTTTTTAGTAGAATAAAATATTTAATCATAATAATTATCTTTAACAGCAACCTTTTTCCTCATTTTAATTATCGTACGTTATACTTATCGGGTTCAAAGAAAAACATAGGTACCGTAAATAAATTATATAACCTTGAGGAGTTAACCAAGGCAGTGTTTTGCAATTCTCAAGACATTTGTGAGATTTAAGTGCGTTTTATGGAATGCAAGTATTTTATTTTCTGTTATCTGTTACACGTATATCTTCATTGTCAGTCAAAACATGTACCAATGTCAACGTTTGTTGATATTATCTTTTTTTTTTTAAAATAAAACGAACATTTAAAAAACATAGAGTTTTCTAGCGGGTTATATGGGACATCTGCCTACTAAATTTCAGCAACGTTTGTACATATATAGTACCAATAGTCTTAGATAATAATTACTGCCATATGGACAGACGGACATGGCGAAATTATAAGGGCTCCTTATTAGCTACCCTAAAATGGTCACATTTACATAGAGTATGTATGTATTTACATAGAGTATGTATTTTTTTAAAAAAACATTGACTATGTACATTGTGTTACACATTGTGTACAGAATATAGACCTTAAAAAATAGTTATTGAAATTTTTGCCTGTTTGATTGTATTTCAATGGACATTTCACTCAAAACGTACTAATCCAATTTTAATCAAATTTTGTGTAGTGATAACTTATTACTCGGGTCGACATTTAGGACAAATAAATAGATATACAAAAATTTCTATAAAATAAAGTCACTGTGTTTCTCGGTCTACTTCTTCTAAATCACAAAACTCATTTTAATACGGTTTTCATTAATAGAAAGAGCGATAAACGATGAAGATTTGTATATAAAAGTAAATATTTTATACAAAATGGATTTAGGGTTATTTTAACAAAAAAAATCTGTTTTCGTATGCTTACATGACTAACGCTGGCTATACATTAAAAGATATTATATATCTACTCGTACATCAAAACAATTTACTAGAAAATAGTAGGCCTTAAAAGGGCTTATAGAGTCTTTAAAGTATCCGATATATGTGTCTCTTTATCTAAGGTACACTCAAAATAACTATTTTTATTTATATTAAGCTAGCTCGAGTGCGTCCTTAGGTACGCCAATTTTGTTCACAATTTCATAGGTTTTAATTTTTTTGCGCGGAACCCTAATTCTTTTTCTAAAATAAAAGTAGCCTAAGTTACTTCTTATAACATCAGCTATCTGCTAGTAAAAGTCCCATCAAAATGGGTCCAGCCGTTTGGAATTTAGCCGGAATAAATAGACAAAAAAAATATTTTGTTATTAGTAACATATATACTTTCATATGTATGTATTTAGTAAAAAGATGTTATTTTAGCATTACAAACAGATACTTCATATTTATTTATTTGTAGGTATGTATACTCGAGACTTGGGTTGCACCCGAGCGAAGCGAGTGTAAGTTGCTTAGTACCTACATAAAACACAAATTTATAAGTACAACAAATAAATACTTGTGGATTCATATCATAATTTATATTTCCGGCGTTACGTTAAGTACAAAGGGAACTGGAGTGACAACAGTCATAGTTTCCTGAATTGTTAACGACTCATTCGCTTCACAAAAGTCAAAACAATATAATGATAATGATAGACAGTA
Organism: Brenthis hecate; assembly: GCA_951806755.1. NCBI lineage: Eukaryota > Metazoa > Arthropoda > Insecta > Lepidoptera > Nymphalidae > Brenthis > Brenthis hecate. The sequence continues at coordinate 735,975 of OX638267.1, forward strand.
TGATTTATTTCTTTTCATGAACATAACTATTCTGTGCATGAAATATGATAGACACAACTATAAAGTAGGTAGGTACTAATAGTAAGCTACATTTAACAAATTTGTTTCATAAGTTTCTATGAATTAGAAGAATAAATGTCAGCGTTGCCCCCGAATTGATTGGGCGCTGCAACATATTCCGAAATAAAATAATATAATTCGGAATACCTAATTAATTTTAAAATATGTGAGCACTTCCTATTTGAAAAGCCTAGGTATTACTACCTGCATGCTTGGTTCCGTTGAATAACTCATAATTTGACAAATTACAGTCATCAAACCATCACTTTTCCACTATCAAGTTCTTATAACTAGCTAATCTTTTATATGAGAGTAAATTACTATAACAATAGTTTATAAAGGTGAGTTAATATTGTGGGGTTAATAAAATAGCTGACTAACACTGTCTTAAAACCAACTATAAAACTCAGGAAATTTATGAGAATTGAACAAATCCCATTAATCCCGTGTATATTATAATTGCGAAAGTTTGGATGAATGTTTGTAACTCAATCACGCCAGAACGGCTAAACGGATCGGGATGAAATTTGGCCTAGAGATAGATTGTTGTCTGGAATAGCACATAGGTTACTTTTTATCCCGAAAAAATGTTAGGTTCCCGTTGGATAGATTTGCTTTTGTTTTTCACTAGGGAGGTTACGAGCGAAGCGAGGGTGACTTGCTTGTATTTTATGAATTTATAGTAGCATCTTAAAATCGACTTGAATTGGGACTTTCCTTTGTATTATACGGACGCAAAAAGAGAGGTAATATAAGTTTGACGTCGATGTCTGTCTGTGGCATCGTAGCTCTCAAACGGATGGACCAATTTCGATGCGGTTTTTTCATTTAAAAGCTATAGCTATATAGCTATTCCACCTTGCGGTGGTTCTTAGCTATGTTTAGTTAATATCGGTCCAACGGTGTAAGAGTATCAGCTCTTTTCCAAAATGATGTAAGGCATTTTGACGTATGATTACTCGATTAAGAGCTTCACGCATGCCAGTGTAATCGTTAAATGACAATTAATTTGCTTAGGTTTTTTTTTAATTTTTCATTATATTATGAAAACATAACTTTGGATTAAAGATTCAAAGTTCCAAAAAAGCCTTGTTATACATCTGTGACCTTCTAAATAATAAAGTCAATAATTAAAGAAATCAAAATAAGACTACACAAGTTAGTTCTTAAAATTGATTATTCAACTTATACCTTCTGCGAAATGTAGCAATTTGGAAGTGTTGTGGTTTCTGTAATAATAATTTATATATTTTTTATTACAGCAACAGAACTCGCTTGCGGAGAGGACTTTGGTTACGATGGAGTAATAGGTAAAATATAATTTTTATTTCATCATAGTTATTGTTTTAGTTATTCGATGTCCAAAAGCTATGCGAAAGTAATCGATACTATCTAATCTATTTTTTTATTAATTAACATTCGTTTTTAGGTCCAAGTTATTGGGGTGACAGGTATCAAGAATGCCGAGGAAAACATCAAAGTCCCATAAATATAAATATACTGCGTGTAAAGCAAGTTGCATTACCAGATATAACTTTCATTGGTTTCGATGACCCTATAGATGGTGTGCATGTATCAAATAATGGTCATACGGGTGAGAAATATATATACTTTATTATATACCTACTTATAAACAAAATTAAGGCGTAGGTCTTTAATTCAAAAACTAAAAATGCATATTTTTGACCAACGAATGTAGAAAATAATGTATTGAAACCCGTCAAACGTAATTTGATGACGTAGTTACAAATTAATAACTATTAAAAAGGAATTATTCATGAATATATTCTCATAGAATCAAGTAACAGTATGACTTCATAATATGTAATATTATGTTAAAGAGTTTTGAGTGCAAGATAAATAGCTAACTAAATTATTGTACGAATAGATACATTGATATGAACTTGATTCACGTAAGGAGAAGACTTGTAGGTATCTCTTCTTTTGTATAATTGTAAAGTAATTATAGAGAGGTCATATCTTTACAGTATTTTTTTTTTGAATTCAATTACCTATTTCACATAACAGCAACACAATACAACTCGTAACGACATCTATTGGTGATTTTCCCAAAAAATAACAACACGTATTAATGTCCTATTTTTCTTAAACGTATTTATAATTATTTTCTGGCTTACTTTGTAAGTCCTAATTATAAGCAAGTAGAATGTATAATTTTGGCGCGATTTTACTAAAATATTTAGTATCTTTAGTATATATTTTATTGTCTGATAGTAAGGTATATGATGACCCGAATAACCATGTATATACCATACAAAATTTCATTAAAATCATGTCAATAAAGCGGTCACAGAAAGACAACAAAAATTAAAAAAAAAGTCAATTTGATCTCCGTATCGATTATAGCTATTACAATAATATTTTCCAAATAATATTCAATGTACAGATTCGGCTTAGTTACAATATTATATATAGACTATATATAAGATAATCCCATCAAAAACATTCTGTAAAAAAATTGCAAGTCTCGCAACGCATTTCTTCTACCGCAAAAAGCTATGAGATGTAATGTAAAACCAAGTCGGTTAATTTATTCATTACCTATCTATGGAAGCATCTATCCGACAACTTTGTCATAAATCGTTACCGAATTAGTTAAGTTACAACATTTTATAGTGACCGTATTAATATTAGATATATTTATTTCTTTAATTAATAGAATGTATATATATAGTGGTCTACAGCCCAAGGTAATGTAGTATATTTAGATATTTTTAATTAATTGCAAATTTATCTAATTTCAGTGTTAATAGAGGTGGAGAACGAACCACATCCTCGAGTTAGTGGTGGTCCTCTTGATGGCACCTATGTTTTTAGTCAGATGCACTTTCATTGGGGAGATAATGATACTTTCGGATCGGAAGATAAAATTAACCATCGAAGGTTAGTAACCCAAAAAGTTTGCAGCAAAACATAAGTATACAAAAGTATAAAAGGTAGAAGTTAGAGAAGTATAAATACAGAAGTTGGTAAAATTCCATCCTTACTAATATTATAAATGTGTAAGTTAGTTTCTTGCCTCTTAACGTAGTAACGTTTTAACCAATCATGATAACATTTGACAATCTAGAACCGGGGGTAGAAAAGCGAAAGGTTCGAGAGTTTGTTACGTTCGTTGCGTTATGTTCCCCACGTTGTAATATTAGATTTAAATGAAATTCGGAATAGAGAAATCTTACACGCAGGCTACAACATTAACATATAGTCCTACTCTTATTTTTCCCTTCTTATTTTTATAAATGTACCAACTACCCACCACATTAGAAGGGCTGCGGGCAAATTCTATCAAATAAAATGTTACATGTACATATTAACAGTTTTCCAATGGAGCTGCATATGGTGTTTTACAAAGAAGAATACAAATCGGCAAAATCTGCTATGAAGTATTCTGATGGCCTAACGGTGCTAGCATTTTTCTACGAGGTAGGTTAAAGTGTAATAAGTTTTACGACTTAGGCTAAATAAAAAACTCATTTAGTAACTAACATATTATATTTTATTATAAATGACCTATTCAAAAAAGGTAAGCTTATGTGCATCCAAAAAATTTTTACATCCCTTAGTTGCATGTATGCAGTACAACTCTTGTTTTTGTTTTCGTAATTTGGTCACAACATTGTTCTGGTAGCGATGCATACGGGGTACTTATTGTTCAAGTTCCAGCTGTTTGTACCAACATTATCTAAGTAAAATGTTTGTGACAAATATCGGAATCCAATATAGGTACCTAATTAGTTAATCCAATATCAGTCTCCATCTTAAAGCTAACCAAGGTGTTTTTCGATTTTTACATATGAAATGTAGAATTTATACAAAGATTCAACATTCTAAACATACGTTAACCTAACGCTTATGTTTTTTAAATATTTATTGATATGTATTATTAAACGAGTATTTCACATTCAGTTGGATCGGCACCAGCACCCAGCCTACGACGACATAACCTCTGCTCTATCAAACGTGACGGAACCACATACCAGTGTTGTCATGAGCCATCCGTTTTCATTCCTCAACATACTGCCTTTAGACCTGCGACGATACTTCACTTATAAAGGGTCGTTGACTACTCCACCGTGTTCTGAAGTAGTCATATGGCTGGATTTTGAACAACCAATAAGACTGGCGCACGATCAGGTAAAGTAAATATTTGACAATTTAAATATTTAAATTATAAAAGAAAAATATGGTACAAAAGTCACCGTCTTTTAAGCCCTTAATTCGAAAATGTATGCCCAGTTCACTATGTCGTTTAGAATTCGGACGAAATAAATAAGTATTCTTTGAGAATAAGAGACTGTTATCTATAGTAAAACTGCATATATACACTCAAAAATTAAATATAGATATTTGTGACCATGTAAAACTGTGTTGGCAATGGACAGTGGAGAGCAGACAAATATGTTTTATTATTTTTAAGCAAATCTATTTATATGTCTGTCATATTTATGTATTTTTACAGATAGAATCATTTAGGGAACTGCGTTCGGCGACGGGAAAGATCAGACACAATTTCAGGCCCATTCAACCGATTGGTGATCGCGTCGTATTCTACAATGTAGATAACAATTACTATAATTATAATGAAGTCGATGATCCTGATAATGATTCTACAGGTTCTAACCGAAAAAAGAAAGGTCGCAACGACAGCAGCAATAATAAATTGAACTTTTTTATGTTTATATGTACTTTATTAATATTATGTGCTTAGGTTTGAAAAATGTACATAATAAGCTATACATATTTCGTCAAAATCGCGGTAGGCTGAATTTTTATGCGATTATTTGCACAGCTACCATATTACTCACAACAGCACTCTGTACTATAAATGTGAATTGTTCAGTTTTTGTTGGATATGATGCAATATGACATAAAAAGTAACTATAGGTAGAACCTAGCCAGTATTAGCTCATAAACTCTTAAAACACAGGTGACTAGTAAAAACTGCGTAGTGCACTACCTGCTTCAGACTAAAAGATTCAAATATACAGAGAACAAAAACACATTAAGACAATGATATTATATATTTATGTACAACCGTGGATTGTCTCGGGCCTGTACTGAAGTTTACAGAAGAATATATAATGATACTGATTATGACTTCACTTTTATTGTTCTAGTCTATACGTTTTCTTCTGATTCTATAATCCATACATATAATAAAATTGTAACTAAGTCGAATCTGTACATTAAATATTTTTTGGAAAATCTTATTAAAATATACATTATTTTCGATACAGAGATCGAATCGATAGTTCTTAGAATTTTTCTCTGTCTGTCTGTCTAGTTACCGCATCACGGAAAAGCCACTGGAGGGATTTTGATGAAATTTGGTATGATGATAGCCCTGGTTATCCAGGTCAACATACAGAATACGTTTTACAGTGAGAAAATATCTCATCTCTGAGAAATCAATACTAAACAAACGTTAACGCGTAAGGGATGAACGTGAGCGAAGCGAGGGTGAGTCGCTAGTCTTAACACGGTAATGTAATAATATATGTAATATTACCGTGGTCTTAATCTATAACTATATATATATATATATATATATTATATATATATATATATATATATATATATATATATATATATATATATATATATATCTATTCTAGTTTATATATTCCTTTGCTATTTTTTGCAAAGAGAAAGCTTTATGACTTTAATGATTTTTCTAGAGTACGCACCTAACATCACCAAATCTTTTTCAAATAAATTACTTGTACATATATAAAATGAAATTGACAAATTAATATAAGGCTTAACAAACCATTGTTATATTTATGCATTTGTAATGAAAGACATCTTAAGTACATACCTATAAGAAATATTTTAAATCCGAATATTAACAATGAGTTTGAATGATTGTTGTAGTTTTAGTTTAAAAATTTCTCTTGATATGCATAATATAATAACAACAGTTAATTATAATAATTATTAGGTGGCTATAAAACTTCTTTTATTTGTAATATTTGGACTGTTGACTGTGATAAATAAAACTTATTTTTCTGCAAATAAAGTAGTACATCAACTCGTCATGCTTGTTATTTATACAGCTTCTTGAACATTATCACTTTTTTTTTAAATATGTTGGGACATTAACACACAGCACAAAAACGCAAAGAGTATAAGTTTTCTCTTTTGCAGAATGTACCAGCATACTATAAGTTTGGCGCAATGGTGGTAGTATTGGGTTTACAGAAATTCCTTTCAGGAGCTTTGTAGGGGCTAGTGCACGATCCAGTTGGAAAGCTTAATAGTCACTAATCTTTCACGGATATGCGCCCGCTGTCTGAAGGTAGCATTGATTCTTAATTGTAAGCATACTTTACTGTGTTGTAAAAGCAGCTTAGGTCAGATAGGATTCGAATAATTAGTTGCGATGCAGGATGCATCACACCAGGACTGCAAACAACCCCGTATTTCATTCCCTGTAAGATCTATGCCAACAAGAATATAGGTGAGACATATACAAAATTGTCAAAAACTATCCATATCAATGTCCTACATGCCACTTCTCATGTGTACAATGGATATTGTGTGGCTCATGTTAAAAATGAGTTTTTAAATATTTTATGTGAGGTACCACTATATGAGACTAGCAGCTCACCCTCGCTTTGCTCGGGTTTACCTCTAGAAAATCAAAAACAAATCTATCCCACGGGAATCATACTTTTTTCCAGGATAAAAAGTAGTCTATATGTTATTCCAGACTATCTCTGACATCCATTATATATAGCACATAGGATTTTTATCCAAGCAATATAATCCTGTATCATAACATTAGTTCTGAATTTATCAATAGATAGCACTTCCCGAGAACTTGAAATAATAAAACATTTTTCACTAAGCATTAAGAGATTTAAATGGCATAATAATAAAGAAACAAACTAAATATATCAGAATAGTTTTATTTAAAAATACTAAATCTTTGAAATTACCTTAAAAATTATACAAAAATGTATAGTCAATCTTCATCTGCAGGTCTATTTTCATTTAAAGACACCATAGCACTTAAATTTTCTTCATTCCCTTCTTTTAATCGTTCCCAAATTAATTCTGCAATTGCTTTTTGAGTTCTCCTCTCTAACTTTTCTAACTTTTTAGCAACATCTCTTTTTAAATCCCAATCAGGTTTTCGTGGGGCTAAACTGGATATATCTAAGTCTTGTAAAACTACCTGAAACATTATAATATTAAAATTATAACTTTTTTATTTTAAACCCGTGATTGAACTGAAATTACAAGCTTCTTATGAAAAAATGGGTCTAAACAATAATAACAAATAATCTAAAATTAATTTCTGATGAATTGTATTTTTCATTTTAAAAAATGATGCACGGCTACATCAGACTTAATCGAGCTTCACTCACGTTTATAGTTTACTGACCTACTTTATTATCAACAATATAATCATCTCCCTAGTCCCAAAAAGTATTGTGCTTAGAAATAAAGGAATTATTGTAATAACTTATTTAATTACTAATCTCATTTTTATCAATTTTGTGATAGGACTTTGTTTCATTATTATGATATTAATGATAATGATATATTTGTACACATTACATTAAATAGAATATAATTTTGTAATATACCTTCTCCTTACCAGCTTCAACTAAATCTTTAACTTCTTCTTCAACTAACGATGGTTCTGCGTCTTCTAACTTTTCCTTCTGTAAGGACTCATCTTGAGGTTTGTAGCTTCTAAACTTAGGTCTGAAATATAAAAAGTATACAAAAATATGTTATCTGAGTTACAATAATTTTAATGAATTGTTAAAGTGAAGAAATCATACTTTGGAAGTACCACAGGCTCAGCTTTCGATGTGCTTTCTACAGTGTCATCACTGTTTGGTGCTTTTCGTTTCAGATTTTTAAGCCTTTCTTTCCTTTTCAAAGCTTGTTCTTCTAAATTACCAATACTTTCCATAGTATCGAGTACTACCATTATTTTTACCTGTACAATAATCCAAATATTGATTTTAAAAATATAATCATTCTACAATCAAATCAGTGCGACAACAACACTCAACTTTTGGGTTTCGGTGATCGGACTTCGAGGTTCGGGGCTCGGGCGATAACTGACATTGACATTTAACATCACAGAACAAATACTCCTAACCATGGATGACAAATAAACTCCTAACGGAGTTTAACATGTGATAGAGAAGCGTCTTATTCGTTGTAGATTAAAGGGTTGCCAAGTGCCAACTAATAAAATCTACTTACTCTTTGTTTTCCAATTACAGAGCATAATGCCGTACTTTGGCGCACAATGCCGAAGTGTGCTAATGCTTAATTGGAACGTGAATTAGTTTTCAAGTGCACCAGCAGAGGGCACTAGGTTCAGCGTTGAAAGAAAAAATATAACTTAACTAATATGTATATAATATATAATAATACATATCGCCGATATTATAAATTATAATTAACTAGCAACTCACCCTCGCTTCTCTCGGGTTCGTCCCTAGCTTGCTTCCCAATACAAACTTTCATCCCCATTACACCCCCTTAAGGGATGATTTCCGGGATAAAACTATCCTATGTCCTTCCTAGCGTCTCAAATTATTTTCGTACCAAATTTCATATAAATCGGTTCAGTATATCCAGAGATTACCCTCTACAACGTCACAAACTCACAAACTTTACCTCTATTAGTATAGATATATAATAATATATAACTAATTAATATAATAAAATATAAGCAAATATTTCTAATGATAATGTAAATAAAATTATGATGAATGCCATCTTGAAGAAAAAACACTTCTCATATTTTCTGTTATTGAGTAGGTAATTTAGTATCCTTGCGCGCACCACGCCAAAGCAGTACTTTCCAAAATGCTCGATTGAGCGGAGCGTTGCGGTAGTTGGAAGTTGGAACATCTGAAGATAGCATTATGCCGCATAATGCGCTTTAGTGCTCTAATTGGAAAACAGGGACTATTCTATATCTTCTTTAACTTATTAGTCTTTACTTATTTATTAGAAATATACATTTTACTATATTTTGATGTGGAAAATGTAATAAGTTGTGATTCATTTTAACGAAATGGTTCATTGATATTTTTTTGTAGACATATGATTTTGGCTACAGAAACTTCGGCTACACTGTTATAGTGATAACATATACTTACAAAGCTGGGTTTACACTAAGGGCACTCGGGGTTTGCGCCCGGACGGATAATTAAAAAAAAATTTTTTCGCATTTGTCAAAAATTAAAAAAAGTGAACTAAAGTGAACTTCATCGAAACAATTTATCCATTTTATGCAAAATTGCGATAATAGGGTGGCATTTCTTACATAGCCCAGGGGCGGCACTAACGTTGAATCTGGCACTGTTTACGATGACACTTGTGCGTATATTTGTTTTCGTATAATATTTTATAACTTGAACTAAAAATGAGAACATTTATAAATATTTTACTAAACAAAATATATTATTAGAAGTAACTTTTAGTTTTCGTGGGATGTTCATCGCTTTTTAAATACAAGTATATTATATAATAAAGATATTTAAGATAATAAAATAACTTTATTTTTGGATTCAGCTCTGATATTTAATCCTATTAAAGTGTTAGCAGGACTCTGAAAATATAAAAATATTACGGTTATGAATAAATGTATAAACAAGTATAAGTAGGCTGTAGGTATGTCTATTTTGAACTTTAATTTGCCAAACACCCGAGTGTGCAACGCATAAAAGTGAATATAACGTGTTCTATTTCAAAGGAAAGGACGAAGTAAATTCATTATTCAAAACCTATAAATAAATAACTTATTATTTATTCGTAGTTCGAAACCAATCGATACATAAGTTAAAAAAATGAATAACTCATCAGAAAGAACCTACTCAGGATATTTATGAGCATTCCCCCTAATAATATTTTAATTATAATTAAGACTACTGTAATTTTTTTTCATTGTATTGTTTTTAATACATTGGCATTGGACCTTGAGATTTATATTAATACTAGCGGCTCACCCTCCCTTCGCTCGGTTTCGCCTCTACGATAACAAACTTATCCCACGGGAACCGTATATTTCTCCGGAATAAAAAGTAGCCCATGTGTTATTCCAGACTATAATCTATATCTATGCCAAATTTCATCTAGATCCGTTAAGCCGTTCTGGCGTGAAAGAGTAACAAACACCCAAACTCACAAATTTTTCTTGTTGTCTGTTTGTACGGGCTAATCTCCGAAACTGTTAGACCGATTTAAATGAAACACAACAACCAGCTTAGTACACAAAAAGTACTTTGGATTTTAATGAAACTTTACAATAATATAGTTCATACATCAAAATAACAAATATGAAATAGCCGCTAGTTATTTGAATAAATCTTGAAATATATAGGAAAACATAATATAAGGATGTCATTGAAAGAAAGAAATTCATTTTATATTTTAAACTGTATATTTACAAACATTACGTCTTATGTACATAATGTGTAATACGATAATATACCTACTTATGGTCTAATCATATTTTACACAACTTTCAATTCATACTTAAAATAATATTTAAAGATAAAATTAAAATTTCAAATTCAAGAATTTCATTATAATAATTTTTTCCTGGCAACAATGGCTATTAGAATTAGGGTAATGAAAAACATTACAATGTTCGGGTTTTGAATATATATTTTTTTTACTTGTGTAAAATGCCTAAAAATAAGCCTAATACGATATTTTTTGCAATAGCAATTTACGGACAGTTAAAAAATTATAGTCAGCGTGCCTACTATATAAACGTATTCTCAATATATAATTAGAATACAATTTTAGTAAATAAACAAATTATACTTACGGCTGTTTAATTAAATGTCTTTAGATCTTCAGATTTTGTAAGGTGAAATTATAATTTATAATAGCAAAGAACTGCAAATATTATAATATATTATTCTTATCGATTTTTAACAATATAGGTATTTTGTACTACTATTGCATATTAGGTACCAGAGTAAAATGACTATTTTTTTAAGACGACCAATTATATTATATCTAGCAGTATTACATTGAGTTATATCATTTATCAGTAAGTTATTTAGCTACTTATGGCAAAATAATTATTTTTAAAATAAATAATCGTATAACATAATATTCTTATACTACACTAATCTGTCATGCCTCTATTCTAATGAAAATAATTATTCGTAGCCGAATCCTTAGTATGCTTAATAGGCCTCAAATTTTCTCGTTTTTGATTTTGTTGCATTTCAATATATTTTTTTACGAGGAATACAACATATGACTTTCCTACGAATATCTAATTTCATTCGAAAAAGATATCGACAATGGATCTGAAAAATATCTGACTTAGTCTTACAACAATTTAGGCAAAAGTTCTTACAGGTCTGCGATTATCAAATGCAAGTCTGTTTGCAACATTATTAAGGGGAATTCCATGGTTCAAGGATAATACTTTAGATACAATATTTAGATCTTCATGAGCTCTTGTGTTTATATTAGATTGGGCCAATAACTGCTTCAACTCGGAATCGCGACTGAATTGGTTAAATCGATTTGTTAAAAATCTGTTGGAAAATGGTGATTCAAAAGTATTTAATCTATTATAATTTTGGTTTATACCAAAATTTCCAACACTACTTTCATGACGGAATACACGATTTCCTTGTTTTTGCCCTTGTTGATCATCAGGTCTTAATTGATTTGTAAGTTGAAAATTTGAGACTTGGTTAAAGTTTTGAACTGGGTTAGGTTGTAAGAAGTTGGTTATGCCCTGAGGAAGATGATTTTCTTGTAAAGGAAACTGAGTCTGCTGTTGTTCCCTTAAATGTATTAGAAAGTCAACAGCTTCTCTATTGGGAAGTTGTTGTTGGGGTGCTAATGTATTTGTCTGATCCAAGGTGACACTTGGTTGAATTGAAACTTGGGAATTTTGTGGTCTTACGTAATTTTGACCTACAATATGTGGGGAATTATTTTGTACATTAAACGTATTAGATATTTGATTGCTTGAAAGCTGTTGTTGCTCTCCAATAATTTTTTGTCTTTTAATCTGTTCTTGTTCAAATAGCGCTTGTTGTAATCTTTGAGCCTCCTTTTGTTGCAATAGAAACTGCTGATTTCTAAGCAACTCTTCTTGTTGTCTTTGTTGTATTTGAAGTAATCTAAGTTGGTGTTCCAATATTAATTGCTTTTCTTCTAATTGCTTTTGCAGAGTTAATTGTTGATTAATAAATTCAGTTGACGGTATTCTTTGTATATTAGCCGTTGGTATTGCTGGAGTTAAAAAGCTCGGAGCAATAATGTTCGTTGGCGTGCTCAGCGTTGGTGAAGGTTTTAAAATTCCCTGATTATTTGATTGTTGATATATAGGTATAACTTTTTTTGGCACACCTTGTGCATCTTGATGCACTGTAAAAGCAGCTACTAATGGTGCTTGAAATACTTGTACATCTTTTTTATTTACTTCTTCAATATTTTCACCGTCTTCGTTATGTGTTGGTTTGGGAGTAGTCGTAGTCGTGGTTGTTGATGTAGTAGTAGTAGAAATTCCGCGATTTTTTGATGTTGTAAGTTTACTACTACTGCTTACTAAATTACCAGTGCTCGATTTAGCTGAACTTGGTATGCTTCTAGTTTGTTGTAAATTAACGCCAGTTTCTTTTGTCTGAAAAATTTCTTGAAATGGAGCTTGTGTTGGAAGGCTAGCAGTTACATAATTTTCAACATTTCCGACCGTAGTACTTAAGATAGATATTTTGTTGTCTATTAACATTGGAGTAGTTTCAGATGAATTATCAAATGCAGCTTGACCATTCACAACGAAAGAATGAATCTGTATATTTTCTTTATTAGCTTGTGCAACTGTAAATTCGTTATTAGTGTTTGCAGTTTCCGTGTTAGACTTTAAAATACTATCAGTACTATCAGTATCTGTAAAACTATCATCCTCTTCAAGATCACTAAGTGCTTTTAGTAAGGCTTTCCGTATGTAAGGATCTAAGCGAACCGACGGCCCTGCTTCTATAGTATTAGTTTTATGATTTAAGTCATCGTTAGTAGTAGTATCTTGCGCCACTCCAAAATAAAGTAGAGTGGAGAAAGTAATGATCTGCACCTGGAAAGAAAAAGATTTTAATTATTTACTTGTTACTACTTTAAAAAATACTAATTAACGTTCTTACTAATAATAAAATATCAAAATAATTTAATTCTCAAATTCATGAATTGTCTGGTCGGAGTGAATGACATAAACCATAATAAACAATCAGGCTGAGAGGTAACAGTTTTAACATCCATATTTATTATTTATCCATATTAATATTATAAATGTGAAGATATTTGAAGGGCTGGAGAGTGACATAGGCTAATTTTTTATTGCGGGAGATAATCTAATTCCCACAGGAAAACACGTTATAATACAATCCAAAAATTTTTTATGATCAGAATTACTTGAAACTTGGTATTAATGCTCTTCAATACAATTAAATAAATACGAGTTTTAGCATTTTTCGAAATGCATCTCATAAGGGGTAATTTAGGAGGTGAAAGTTTGTACGAAACCTATTTTTTAGAGTTTTGCTGTAGTTTTAGCGAAAACAGTAGAAGTAGAAGCGAGCGAAGCCGCGGGTTCCGCTAGTACATATATGTATATTTAATTATTAATTTACGTCAAAATTAAAAACCCATCTACTGTATAATTTTATTGTCAGCATGACTAAGTTTCATAGTATTCAGTGTATCAGTAAAATACTCATGTACCTTTTCTCAATAGTTTTAAAATAAAATATTTTTTGCTGTAAATATTTTAGAAGCGCTATTATCTCTCATTTTGTTTTAGAATTTGCCACCCCATTTCAATGTTAGATATACATACCTAATCCAATATACATTTTTCATGTCTAAAGTTGAAATAATTAATTACCTTTTCAATTAAAATTAATTACATAATTTCCATGATATTTACGTTTCTAAAGGCAATTGATTCCAATAAAGGGTTTCGTGTAATGTAGAACAATGGCGTGTTTCTTCTCATCTGTTGCGTAATTGTTATCTTCCTCAGTGATGGCACGAATTTTTTGTACATTGTGGTTAAACATTTTTAAAAAGAGTTTTGACTGGCTTAGGACGTATAAAGTGGAGGTATATTATGAATTTATGTAGAACTAAATCCATACATATAATAAAATTGTAACTAAGCCGAATCTGTACATTAGATATTTTTTGGAAAATATTATTGAAATAAACATTATCGATACTGAGGCCGTATCTATAGTTTTTAGAATTTTTGTCTATCTGTCTGTCTGTCTGTCGGTCTGTTACCGCATCACAGAAAAATCACTGGAGGGATTTTGATGAAATTTGGTATGGTGATAGCTGGTTATCCGGGTCAACACATAGGATACTTTTTACCGCGGGAAAATATCTCATTTTTGAAAAAAAATACAAAAACTGCAATGTAAGAGTATACTACTATGTAAAACCTAAGAATTTGGTTTTTGGTCATCTGAACGCGGGCGGAGCCGCGGGCAATGCTAGTATATTTATATAGAACGTTAATACACGGTTTGAAACACGAAGAAAAAAGTACATGGCACATGTTTTTTTGGAGAAGTTTTATATTTATTGATATAATATGTAAAATAAGCAATAGGAAATTCTTTGATATTTAAAAAAAAACTTATTGTGTTCCCCTTTAATTCTATATATAAATTGGCAAGATATTTTATATTTGTGATATTTAAATAAAAGTCAACTGTATCTTACTTGGTACAAGTAATTGTGCTTAAATTCTCACGAATATTAGGAATCTCTAAAATGATATATTATTCTTCTCTGATAGTCAAACTCCCATAACGGCTACACGTTTTGTTTTGTATGAGAAATTCTGGTTTTACTTAGGTAACTTTATTTTAGATTGCGAATCGATTTAATTGTTGTGATAATTTGTGCTTATTAATTTTTATAGTAACAGCATCATGGCGGACCTAAGGCTGCTATTTTATTTTTAGTTTTTGACATTTATATTTTATATTCTGTCTTAAAAAAGTACCTAGTCCATTTTTATGTAAAATAATCACGTAAAAAATATAAATGTGAAAGTTTATGATAGAAATTTGAGTGAAATTCTTAATGGAAATATGTTATTGTATATCCTGCTAATATAATATCTTGTATTTTTACATATAGGTCATGCAAACGGAACTGATTGACATTGAACTAATTTATAAAAAAATAGAAAAGTATTTATTTACGACCATTAAATAAATTGTTAAATAAACGTTGAATAAACATGCATTTGTAGGGTTTAGGTAATAAAGATTCACAAAACACAATCGATCACGGAACAACCATACGCTTTCACTGTTCGTAACTTGACGAACGGCTGCTTGAAACATGTCAAATTCAATAAATGATGAACGCTCACGCACCTACGATATCATGACGTAAGATAGCGTTTAAGATTACTCGGTACTACTTCAGTTTAAATTTCTAAATTATTGCCTAGTCTTTATAGTATTAAATACCGATATACTTAACTAAGGCAGTGGTAGTCCAGTGGTGACGCGCTCACTTGGGAAACCGAGTGAAGCGGGTTCAAATCCCGGGTCTCGCACCTCTGGTATTTTCATATGCGAATCATTTTCCAACATGATTACCAAGGTAATCATGTTGGAAAATGATTCCTTCACCGTAACAAGTGCGTTACGGTGAAGGAAAACATTGTAAGCAATCCTGCATGTCTGAGAGAACCTAACAAGTTTTTGCCAACGCGCACTTGGCCAGCGTGGTGGACTATGGTCAGATACCCCTCGTATTGAAGGGAGGCCCGTGCCCAGCGGTGGGACGTTAAAAAGGACTGAATACAAATGCAACTAATATTGACATTGACAATAAACTTATAATCGTAATAATCTATGAAAGTCCACATCAATATTTATGGGACTACTATTACTACTATTATATCAAATTAGGATTAAAGCGTGTAAATGTGTGTGTTCTTATTCCTACACGCTCAAACGACTGGACGGATATGGAATCAAGACATAGACCTTGACTAAACTCTAGAGTAACACTGTTGGGACGCTCTCGAGCGAAGAGAGGGTAAGTTACTCTACTCACGCTAGTTTCATAATAATATTAATACTTAGTCTAAGTTACATAGTATTTATAATAATACACTAAAATATTAAGTAAGTACCATCTCCCTACATTACATTTATGTAATAAATAATTTCTATATGACTATTTAATATACATATTAATATTATATAGGTATAGAGCTTATAAATATAAGCAAGTACCTATATGCGATCATTATTAATACATAACTAAAAGAAGATATTGCTTGAAGCATGCTAAAACATGTGACCCATTGAATCAGCTGCAATGACCGCCAAGCTATGATTTATAATCTTTATCTGCAATTAGGTTCGTAGAAAATTGCTGCGTTGTTCATACTTTCACAATATCAAACACTTGTAGATAGGCAATTTTTATGTGCGCAATCGTTATTACATACATATGTATAAAAAGCTTAATGAAAACTGTTAATTATAATTGTATATATGTATGTATTATTTTAACAGTATATCTAAATTAAAAAAAAAAGTATTATATTTGATTATTGTAAAAAAATTGTTAATATTTCCTTGTTTTTTTATTTACCTATTAATGATTTGATTTCTATCTGATATATTATATAAACTTATAAATACATAATAGGCATATTATAGTTTTGTAGATAATGTAACACAATATATGTATTAACATCTCAGTGTATGCCTTTATATTATCACTAACGACTTACCGTCGCTTCGCTCGAGTTTGTTCCTAGCTTGCCTTCCAATACATACTTTCACCCCCTTAAGGGATGATTTCCGGGATAAAAAGTATCCTATGTCCTTTCCAGGGTCTCAAACTATCTTCTTACCAAATTTCATCTACATCGGTACAGTAGATCCAGAGATTACCCCCTACAACGTCACAAACCCACAAACTTTACCTCTTTATAATATTAGTATAGATAAATAACACTAAAGGCATTGTAGGTGTTTTTGTTAAATTGCAACTAACTACAGCTGAGCCATTTACATACATACATACGAGTACAATGGTACAAATTACATAAGAAGGCATTGTCAACAAAGAGGGAATTTCTCTTCCAAAGGTGAGCACTGATTGCTCTCGGCTGAAGGATTTCGTATTCATATGCTACAGTCAACGGCCTAACAATAATTATATTGATATTCATACTGTAGTCGATTGAAATGCTCATTGCATTGTATGTTTATTGTTTAGTTTGTTAACGCTTTGAATGGGAGAGGCGTTGTTAATAGTATGCAATCAATTGGTTTATCAATTGATACCTAATTAATTATGAATATTTTTATAACAAGAATCTGATGTGGTTAATTATATCAGGATCACTTTTTTATGTCTAAGAAGTTCAATTCTATACATACTCGTATAATAAAATTGTAACTAAGCCGAATCTGTATGTATTAAATATTTTTTTGAAAAGCCTTATTGAAATAAACATTATTAATTATTATCGATACAGATGCCGAATATATAGTTTTTAGAATTTTTGTCTGTCTGTCTGTCTGTCTGTCTGTCTGTCTGTCTGTTACTGCATCACAGAAAAACCACTGGAGGGATTTTGATGAAATTTGGTAATTTGGTGATAGCTGGTTATCTGGGTCAACATATAGGATACTTTTTACCGCGGGAAAATGTCCCATTTCTGATAAAAAATACAAAACTGCAATGTAAGAGTATACTAATATGAAAAAGCTAAGAATTTGGTTTTTTGGTTATCTGAACGCGGGCGGAGCCGCGGGCAATGCTAGTTAAACTATAAATTAACGGCATTCATTGTGTTTACTAAATACATATCTACGATAAGACGATGCCAATCATAACTCAAATTAGTAATGTTTCACATCTCTATTACGCAAACAAATAACACGGTCGAAGCTTATGGCGCCTAATATAATTGTAACTTATGAGCATTGATCGCCTCGAGGTTCGAGATACCAGTGATCTATTAAACATTTTATACAACAATAGTGCTTCATTCTTGTTGCATACCTTTCGTGTTACACAATCAAATGTTTTCATGATTTGGCTATCGATTATGTACTCACTGCCTCGGTGGTGTAGTGGCTAGCATGTACGGCTGCACACTCGGAGGTCCTGGGTTCGAGTCCCGGATCGGGCCAAGTTTAGTTATTGAGTCTTTCTGTATAGTAAGCCTCAGTAACAGCCCGGAGTTGGGAAGTTGGCGGTCGTCGGTCTTCCTACCGGAGTATGAGAGTGACAGGAATAGAGAGTGCACGTTGTGTCTGCGCGTACTTTACTTGTGCACTATAATATCTCCTGCGCAGTTGGCTAGTCTCAAAGAGACTGGCCGCCGTGGCCGGAATCGGTCAGGAGAATATACAATATTATACATAGATATACAATATTGTACAAGGGTTATGTATAAGCTTGTGTAAGTTAAATGACTAACATCTGTAAAAATTAACTTTGCATCTTTGTTGTACATATAGCTTGAATTTCATTAAATTATAAATGCAAATATGTTTTAAATAAAACTATCTTTTCGGATTTTTTCGCCGATTTATTTTGATTTTTGGTTCCCAACGTTTCGAATCCTTAAAAGCAATCATAGTCACAGGAGAGACTCTTCAATCTCTTCCATGACCATGATTGTTGATAATTTATTTAATTGCAAAAGATAGTTTTATTTTATTTAAAATGACAGACAGACAAAAATTCTAAAAACTATATTTTCGGCCTCTGTATCGATAATTACATCTATTTCAATAAGATTTATCTAATAATATTTAATGTACAAATTCGGCTTAGTTACAATTTAATTATAATATGTACATATAGATTAGGGTGGAGCGAAAGAAATTTTTTTTTGTTCTTAATACAAATTTTGAGTAATTTTTTTATTTCAATAATTTTGTTTATTTATAAGCTACGAAGTCTACATCCAATCTAAGAAATTAAACATATTTTTTTCGCTCCACCCTCATCCTTATATATGTATATCCTTGTTTGTTTGTAATTTGATGGCTTTGAGATAGATAACTAAATTATGATTAAAACGGAAAAATTTTATTTTATACCCTTTTTGTTCTTTTAAGTTAACTAACTTTGACTTTGCATCAAGCTAAGTTATAATTAAACAAAAACGTGTTGCATAAATACCCTTACGAGAAATACCAAACATAAGTTTCTTACTAGAGAGCTGAGAGAGAGTATGTTAAATATTTACCACTGTTGCAACAATTGTATTTTATGGTTAATAAAGTAAAATGTTCCTCAATAGGTGGTTATGCGGAAATAAAAAGTAATAATAACCTACGAGTTATGTTAGATGTTCATAGAAACGTCTTTTGTTTTGGCATGATGTTACCCGAGTGCCCCTGAATGAGAAAAAAGTTTTTAGATGTGTGTATGAAAGTAGAAATTTCAATTTTTTAGCACACTGTGTCATTTCTCGTCTCAACTTCAACTCCTCTTGATTGGCGAAGTGACAAAATGTATAAAATATTTAAATATGGCGTTAACAAATCAAAACAGAGGAGGAATAAAGACACAATATAGACAGTCAAAACTATATAAAATTAATGATTATACAACTAAAGTAATTACACCGAGTTCAAACTTATCTTCAAAGTACTCAAATTATTTCACATAGGACCAGCGTTTTGTTAAAATGAGAGCGCTCTATATATAATGCATATGTATGTCTTGTACGCATTACCTCATAGAGTAAATAATTTTTCGGGGAATTAGAGATCAATAATAATTGTTAAATACAATTATTAACAATGATGGTTTGTTTTTAATTTGTATCTAAAAACAAGTGTACTTAAACCGTATAAATTCGAATACGAGTCTAATTAGAACAACTAATGAAAATAATGAGTAGAATTGTATCATAATCAGAAAATCAGATACAACACAAAAATATTGCATACATTTATTTCTCCCGTAAAGACAATGCCTGTAGCTCGTCTAATGAGATGTTGCAAATGATCATACACTTGTTAAAGTATATCAAAACATAATGAGTTAACTGTTCAGTGTTCACGTAAACGTTACTTAATCTGTCTCTATCCTGTGCCTTGTAAATTATAAATTGTATCAAAATCTCATATAAAATCTCAAATAAATTGTTCTCGTGTGAATATTACTATAAGTTTAATTAGTAGGTATTTTACTTTAATTAAAACAGCATAAGCATTTATACGGTAAGTGTTTTTTGGAAATTAATATTTTGGTTAAAATCTTATCATTTTACAGACGCAGTGTGTTATAAAACAAGTTAGAAGCCGTATTATGTATTTTTAACATACATAAAATTTACATTTGACAAGAATTTATAATATTAATAGAAAATCTTTACAATAATAGTAAAGATTTACTGTTGAGATTGCTCTAAGTTTGATTAAATGACTAAGTATTTTTTTTTCTTATCAATTATTATCTTGTCTTTATCTTAACGATCCCAAGCTGTTTGAGATCGCGATTTCAATGTGACTTTTTTGTACTGCTAATAGTCTCAATTAAAGCTACATTATAGATAGGCTTCATCAAAGTTTATCGTCTATTAATAAAAATCTTACTGAACTTTATTTTCAACGTACTCTCTTATGAAGTTGTAATTATCATTAAGCTATGGATTTAATAAAAAACGAAAAACCAGTGAGGGAAGTGCTCGCAGTAATGAGAACATTAATAGCAACTTTGTCGTATTAAATTACTTATTTGCGATTATGACTTATGATTATAGAGGTTTGGGTAATCTGTGCATCCGTTAAAATTACCTTTGTATAATTCCGTAATTTATTTAGCATCCATGTGATTTTAATCTCATCGTAAACTAAGACGTAATTTTAAATATTATTATTGTATCCCTGAGTTACCAACTATTAAAATACTTATTAAGCACTCAACCTCATTTTTAAGTAAGCAAAATGAAATTTTAATAAATACAATTTGAGCGGAGCAGTTTAGAAAACAGAGAACGTGAACGTGATTTGCTGTACATTTCAAGTTATCCTTAAAGATGTTTTATGAGTTTTGCATTTATGTATGATATCCATTCTTAGAATGATTTAGGATGCAGATAACAGATTATCTAACTGTCTTGCAAAACTGTTTGAATATTATGTAATACGTGTGAGTTCTTTTCTTTTATTTATATTAAAAATTTCTACTATCGTATTAAAAAAATCCTTACTAATTTTATAAATGTGAAAGTATGTTTGTTAGTTTGTCCTTCTTTCAAGACTTTTTGAGATTAAGCCGAAGAATGACAGAAGCTTTTTATTCCTCGTTTAGTGGTACCCGTGTAATATTAGTCTGGTGCAAAAGGGAAATACCTGAATGAAGCCAGATCCCTTTCAAGCCATTAGTATTAAATAGTAGATACATACGATAACGTTACTTTAAAAAAATACAAAGTAATTCTCAAACATAACTCTTAATAATGTTACATTGTAGATATGAAAGTATGTTTGTTGATCTGCTGTTTAGGTTTATGATATTATCAGCTATACTAATAATGCCAATAAATGCTGGTATAACCATAGTTTCTATTATTGAAATCGCGAGGCAAAAGCAACCCAAAGAAAATCGTGTGATTTTACTACTTATTTATGACGTCCTAGTTCCTATACAGGATGGAACAAATCCTTTTTTGCATTTTTATTTGGATCGATTTCCGGTTTAGGTAAGCTTTTTAAAAATAATATTAAATGCAGTTATTATTGTTTTTAAAAATAATGAAATGTTTCCTTTGAGCCAATCTTGATAACTTCAATATTTAAGGTACTTTTCTTCCATGTCCCATCGATTTGATCCCTGTATATTATATCAGTAAATCAGTACATTATATGAGATACAGAAAAAGATACTACATCCTACATTCTTATACTCATATATGTATTGCTTTGCTAATTTGGGACCACTAATAGCGTCACGAAAACGTGATATCGGTAACGGAACTCAGTATGACATTATTTTTTGTAACAACGCACTCCTATTACTCTTATATGATGAATAATATCTACAAACATTTGTTATTTTACGTTTCAATACAATGAAATAATAATAATGTATTCACAATCTTATTTTCTTTGTTTAATTTTTTTGATACTACTACCTACACTTAAAAACCAGTATTATATAAACTTTATTACATACTGCTTATACAGCCTTTATTATTCCCTCCACGACCGCGAACACGCCGGCGTTACAGTTAACAATAGATTTCTTAGAAATTTACCTGGAGGTGTTAAAGAAACATGCTCCCTATTATTTAAATTAATAAAAGAAATTTTAATGGCCTCACATCATGAGAAACGTAGTATCTTTAAAAATATTCTGAAAGCTTTCACTGTCTCACGATTCTGATTCATTCACTAACGTACTATGTACTTTATGATTGTACATAAACTCAACCACCTTTCAAACGTAGCATTGACTTATTAGCTTGTAACTTCTAATCTATCTATACATGTAATAAAATTGTAACTAAGCCGAATCTGTACATTTAATATTTTTTGGAAAATCTTATTGAAATAAACATTATTATCGATACAGAAGCCGAATCTATAGTTTTTAGAATTTTTGTCTGTCTGTCTGTTACCGCATCACAGAAAAACCACTAGAGATTTTGATGAAATTTGGTATGGTGATAGCTGATTATCCGGGTTAACATATAAGATACTTTTTACAGCGGGGAAAAATCTCATTTCTAAGAAAACATACAAAAACTGCAATGTAAGAGTATACTAATATGTAAAACCTAAGAATTTGGTTTCTTGGTCATGTGAACGTGGGCGGAGCCGCGGGCAATGCTAGTAGCATATACATACGTATTTAATTTAATACTATAAAGTACAAGGCAGTTTACCCACACTTGTTATGTCACAATTACTTTGGTCTTTGACACTTTAAAAACTACAGTTGTCGCTTTAGAGAAAAGGTGTTCGCTTAAGTATGTATGTATGTATGTATGTATATATGTGCAAAGTAAAGGCGGTATATACACTGCCTTGTAAGTTTTGTGGTTAGCATGTTCAGCTGCAGATCCTGTGGTCTTGGGCTCGAAACCAGGGTCAGACCAAGTATAGAGCATAAAGAGAGTTATAAATGCTTTTTTTGTCAGTTCGTTCAACCTGTATAAAATAACTTACCACAAGAAAAAAATAGAATAAAATTAAAATAAACTAAAATACTCGTATATTATATCTATCTATACAAAACAAATGTACAATTAGTAATTACTGTACGATTGATGTCCGCGTGAAATTGGGGCAAGAATACTTGTTGCATTCTCCTGCTGAATGGCAATGCCGATTCTTCAGGCGAAAGAGATCTCTCTTGCCACCAGCAGAGACTTTATTTCATTATGTGTTAAATCTTTTTACAAGTTTTTAGCAGTTAATAAAGAATAATTTGGTCTTAAGGAGGCGTATTTACGTAACTTAATTCGGCATTATATATACTCCCCACATCCATCTCCCCTACTTGAAAGGTTGTCAATGTCAATAGCGTCCTCCAATATGTTCCATTTTCTTTCCCCAGGAACTAGCGTCGATTGATTAGGTCTCTCGCCATCATCTATCTCAACTTAGTGCAAATAGCTCAATAAGAACAGGAACGAATCCCAATGGCTAAAGCCCTTTTGGTGGTTTCATTCAAAGAGAAATGCTAATTTTCTTTGATGTTCAAGTAACACCGGCGTTAATTTTCGTTCAACAAAAATAAATGTGATGTCATTTTACCCTATCACTTCTTTATAATAATCAAGACGCGTTCTTATGTAAGATTGCGGTGAAGCTGCATATTAACCAAATTAAACACTACGTAAAAGAGGTAGAGATTTGGTATAACTTTTTCTAGAAAATATTTTCTTAGAGAGCATAGGTCATGTAAACGACGACATGCGTTACTGGTTGTTGTGTAATAGATGTATCATCAAACCGATAATATTTTTAATATATCCATATCTTTTCTGTGTCGTAATATCAAGATGTTTTAACTGCGCTTCATTTAAAATTTAAATTTTATTTCTAGCAAATTACATTGAGAAAATTCTGGCTTGCTAATCTGAATTTTAATAAGGACATAAGTTTATGAACGATTTATGTTGACGGCTTGAACAATTATACGGTTTCATTAATTAGAATTCCTATCTTAAGAGTACTCAGATTTGATGGATAAAAATATTTTGGCTGCGATTTAGAATTGGGGACTCTGCCCCTAGCGGAGTGGGTGGTATTTCTGGATAAGGGACGTGATAGGAAGTCGAAATGTTAAATAAAAATTGTCCGCGAACATATGAGTAAAAATTTATTGAGACTTAAAGTTACAACATTTCCATACATTATTTTGACATTACTACCATTTAGACACTTGGAGTCAAAACGTCACTTTCAATTGTCAAAATAATCTCCAGATGATTGTCTTTATTTGTACTTTGCGTGAAATTCGAATTTTCTAGTTTTCTAGTCATTTATGGCACTCGCCGGCCGCTACCGCGGCACGCTCGCTTCGCTCGCTCGGCTCGTGCGTTGTGGCAACTGTTCTAACCTAACCTAACCAAGATATGAGGAATAATAAATAAATAATCTTAAATGTTCTAACCTAACCTAACCCAGATATGAGGAATAATAAATAAATAATCTTAAATGTTCTAACCTAACCTAACCCAGATATGAGGAATAATAAATAAATAATCTTAAATGTTCTAACCTAACCTAACCAAGATATGACGAATAATCAAATATAATCTGTTGTCATTTAAGCGGTAATATAAAACAAAGTGTCAGTTTTGCTTTTGTCAAAATGTAAGATCGTTTTGTTTGTGTTGTGAAATTATTAAAATATTAAATACAATAAAGCATTAATTGTTGTGAAAATGTGTAATGTACATAAAAAAGGATGCGTACTATTCGTTAAAGGTATGTTTATCTGTTGTAATCACTTATTTAGGTAAAGAAATGTATGGAAATGTGTTAGATATGTTATAACTTGTAAGTCTCAATAACTTTTTACTCGTACGTTTCCTCCAAATATTTTTAATATATTTTGACTCTCTGTCACCTCCCCTATCTAAAAATACCACCCACTCCGAATGGTGGTAAAGAAATATATGAAAATGTATGGAAATGTTGTAACTTTAAGTCTCAATAACTTTTTACTCATACGTTCGCGGACAATTTTTATTTAACATTTCGACTCCCTATCACGTCCCTTATCCAGAAATACCACCCACTCCGCTAGGGGCAAAGTCCCCAATACTGAATTTGTGCCAATATTTTAATATACTTAATCAAGAGAGAAAAATATTCTATTATACTTACTGTAAAATTATTTCACATAAAGTTATTTCACATAAAGTTTGTTCAAGTACGACCAGACTAAGCCCCTGAGCTTAAGAGGCAACTATGGGGGGATTTTACAAGTTTAACCTCAGAAAGAATGAAAAGACAAAGTTTATATCAAAGTAATATTTTTTTTCTCAAAACTTGGTATCAATGCTCTTAATGGACATTTACATAATTTTATTCAAAATACATGTCAAATTGAAAAAATTATGTGGTCTCTATTTTTTTACCCTTTTCGCGAGACTCTCTTAATTATAAGACAAAACGGGCTGTATTTTAAATACGATCATAGTCAGTTATTATCAACTGACTCTATTAATTCGTATTAACATTACAGAACGTCAAAAGTTAAATATTGAACTAATAGCCTTATTACGACAATAATTTTAGTGTATATAACATAAATAAAATTCATAAACACATCTTTCCACCTTGCAGAATACATAACAAACCAAATTCTAATTTTATTTTATATACTAGCGGTTCACCCTCGCTTCGCTCGGGTTCGCCTCTAGAAAAACACTAATAGAGATCTATTAGTTCCCACGGGAACCGTTCATTTTTCCGGGATGAAAAGCAACCTGTTCTTTGACAGGCAATATAAGGTATCAAAATGTTAAATTTTACTAAATTAGGTGCATAAGTTGTATAAGTTATTATAGTTTTTTAACTATCCCACGGGAACTATTTAATTTTCCGGGATAAAAAGTATCTAAGATGTTGCCCGGGGATATAAGGTACCACCATGCAAAATTTCATTTAAATCGGTCCAATAGATTCGAATATTAGCCCGTACAAACAGACAAACAGACAGACAGAGAAACAAAAAAATTGAAAAAAATCTGGATTTGTTCTATTTGTCTTCTTACATCCCCCTGACTCGGTTTTTAGCATTTTTTTGCTATGTACAGACATTCGACCTCTACTGTTTTTTAGTATAGATTAAGAAACAAAAGTGAAATTGTTACATAATCTTATTTAAAATGAAGAACAAACAAACTGAAAGAGTGAAATTCCTTAGTAATAATTTTACTTGTAAGTCAGAAAACGTCGTCAAGAGAGTTACAAACAGAATCCTTAATGGCCATCTTTTCCAACAATTCGCTTTAATTGTGAAGGAAGATCGCATCACGCATGCAACTTACGTCAGTGGGGAAAGTGCATCATGATTTTGTATCACATGTTTAATATTATATTTATTTCTACTACCACAGACATACATTATAAATTAATTCCCAGTAAAAAAACTTCATATCTAATTAAAAAAATTAAAAGTTCATGTTTTATTAATGGAAACAGTAATAGATTGTATTATATGATAGAAATGACAAAGACGATGAATTATTCTCACGTTATATGAACTTATATAAGTACATTAGATTGCTTAGAGAAATGTAATAATGTCCTGAAAATTAAATCACATAACTATTTATATAGTTAATAAAATTGCTAATTAAGATATATTTGCCGAATATTCATACATTAACGACAACTACATTGTAAAGTATATGTGAAGGTAAACAAACACTAAAACTTACCGGGCGCATCGTGCAACGCTTCGTCACTGCACACGCGACTAAACAAGATGAAAGTTACACTGCACTAGTGTCGTCTCCGCTGTCTAGTCAAGCACTGCCCAGGTCGGGGGCGAGGGACCCTGTGATCACCAGACGGGCCACAGCCGACTGCATTACGCCCGCTACCTTTACTCATGTTTCGTTATCATAATCCGATACTTGTTTACAGTACAGAATGTCGGTGATTGTTTTAAAATTGTACTGAATTCCTTGTCTTTTTTTTTGTATTGAAAACGTTATAAATTATTAAGTTTTGAGATAGAAAAGAACATTTTAAGCACTTGCTATAGCAAGGTAAAACAATTAAAAATAATTAAATTAATTTCTTTAAATTGATATACCGTAAATGATTATGTTGAAAAAATGATGACATAAAGTATTAACTAAATATTATTTTTTATTAAAGTAATGCGATAAAATTATTGAATCGCTTCTGCTAACAATATATGTGTAGACACGCAATTTTTGTCAATTACTTTCGATACGCGCACGTAATTTCATCTACATGTTATAAATCACGGAAAAAATCTAAATAAGGCTTTACGAGAACGAGATGATACAAACACTTTGTTTCTCTTTTTTAAAATACGATCAAATAGAAATGTTTATAAAGTGTTTCATAAATACTTCCTGCATCAAGTGAATTAAACTATTAACCTTTAACTATTATTATATAATATAATGAACTAAATAAATTTACTTCTAAAGTGAATTGGAAGCTAATAGCTACTTCTTACTATTTTTTTACCTTATATTTATTATATAAAAATTAAATAAAAACAAGAAGGGTACCTTTTAATAACATACTTAGTACTTCTGAACTTATTTAACTTCCTAGCAAAATATTTTTCTATGCATTATAAATATTTATATTTATTTTATTATATTCTATAATATAATATAATTATTTCTACAAACGTAACACCTTAAAAAATATAAAGAAAAATTAAATGCAATAGTAATAAAAATAATAAAATCACGCAAAAAAATAATAAAAAAAAACATAATTCAGGAATTTAATCTTCCAAATTACGAGTAATTCGAAATAAAAGCCTAAATGTAGTCTGTGAGCAACCTAAAGATGAATAGCAATTCGATGTGTAGTCCGTAGTAGGAAATAGTTTTGTAACCCGATTAAGCCAAATTTGCATTGCTAAGCATTTATCATATTACATAAAACCTTCCAATAAAATGCTCGACGAATTAGCCTCTTGCACATTTGTCAATTTCGTTTAATGTGAGATTTCGCTTAAAACGTTTAGTTTTTATTAAATTTGAACAATAACGAAACAACTCTTAAAATAATTAAATAAAATTAGGCACACATAAAATAAATTTGAAATATGTCGTATTATGGTGTAAAATTATTGTATTACGAGACACATGCAATATTGTAATAATATAAGTTTCATAATTGCGAACAATTGGGAAGGAATTTATTGATTACCAGGTTTCTAAAGTAAAGACATCAACGCGCTCGCTTTTCTACCTGTAAAAGTATACAAAAAAATATCAAGCGTATTGAAAAATGTATAATATTATGTTAGATAAAAATGCACACGGAAATAAAAATAGATGCCTGTAAAAGTAAAACATCTATTTTTATTTCCGTATGCGTTTTTATCTAAACATATTATAATATTTTTTTCAATATGCTAAATATTTTTTGTAGTTAGCTTATAGCCAGGGCTTAGCAATTATTTCATCACTGAATCTTTATGAATATACAAAATGAGAGTAGCAGCAAGAGCAGATATTATCTAGTGATGACAAGTATTTTTTCCATAAATTAATTATATAATAATGGCTATAGGATCTTTGGTCAAATAAAAATGAAGATTTGATTACAAGCGTAATAGAAACGAAATGAATGAAGAGGTCCGTGGCTTATTGTAGTGGGAGGTCAAGCGCCGACCGGTCTCTCACAGTTCCCAACGAAACTTTCTTTTCCAACTATAGCCATGTCTTCGAACTTACTCGTGAAATATTAGTGACGTGAAAAAACAAATATTGTACATTATTTTATTTGTTTGGCCGCATTTTCATTAGGATATCAGCTTGCAGTAGAGTGTAAAGATGATGTTTTAGTAGAATAGTATTTATCTACTTTAGAGAATTTATCTTTTAATATTATAGACATACACCGATAAACAAAATCTGTATTTTATAATATTTCACTTTACTTAGTGAAATTAATTTTTTTTTAGGCCGCTCCACGGCAGATGCTAGTGTTGAGCTAGTGAAAAATATTTTTGAAGCTTGGGAAAGGTCACATGCACTTGGGATATTCTGTGACTTATCCAAGGCCTTTGATTGTGTACATCATGAGACGCTGATCAGGAAACTGCATCACTATGGTATTAGAATAAGGCACTCGACCTTCTGAATTCGTATTTAAAAAATAGAATACAGAGGGTTGATGTTAATGGTAAGAGATCTCCTGGAGCTCCATTGGATATGGGGGTTCCACAAGGGCCTTATTCTTGGCCCCTTTCTTTTTCTAATTTATATTAATGATTTGCCATTTTTTGTACAGGACAAACATGAGATAGTATTGTTCGCTGATGACACTTCACTTATTTTTAAAGTGAAGCGCAATTCGCTAATGTACGATGCTCTCTCAAAGGTTGTCTATTGGTTTGATTCAAATAATTTATTATTAAATAATAAAAAGACAAAATTAATAAAATTCTCAACACCTAATGTCAAACTTGTTGATAATGGTGTAACATTAAATGGCGAAGTGTTAAAACCTGTAGAGTCCACTAAATTCCTAGGTATTATCATAGATTCGAAATTGCAGTGGGGCCCCCATATTGAGGGGCTAGCGAGTAGACTCAGCTCTGCAGCGTTCGCGGTAAAAAAAAATAAAACTTCTTACTAATGTAGATACAGCTCGCATAGTACATTTTAGTTATTTTCATAGTATTATGTCCCATGGTATCTTACTATGGGAAAATGCAGCTGCTATTAATACGATTTTTGTCCTGCAGAAAAGAGCTATTCGTGCAATTTATAGTCTAGGTCCTAGAGTGTCATTAAGAGATAAGTTTAAAGAAATAAAAATATTGACTGTTGCTTCTCAGTACGTGTACGAAAATGTTATGTATGTCCGTAAAAATATACACGAATTTCCCAAGAAGTGTGACATGCATAACATTAATACTAGGAGCAAACACAAACTTGTAATGCCTGTGACTCGTCTACACAGAGTCAGACGTCAGTAATTCTTTTTATGGACAATGTATACGCTTGTGCAACAGGATCCCAGAAAATGTTCAAAAGGCTTTTATAGCCAAATTCAAAAAAATTGGTAAAGAACGTTTGTGTGCTAAAGGCAATAAATGATTTTATAGAAGATGGCACACCTTGGGAATGAAATGATCGCCTCCGGGCTACTTCAACTTGAAAGAAATATTATTGTAAATTATAATTTTACTTTAAAAAAAGATTGGACTTTAAGAAAAGATATTGGTTCCGCTGAGGTTCTTTCGCCAGTTCTTCTCAGGTCTGAGGCTTCTTCTTTCCGAACTGGTAGTAGACTCATGACGTTCAGTAAAAAATTGTAATAATTTAATGCTAAATAAAATATTTTGATTTGATTTGATTTTAGTACTAAAAAATTAAACAAAAATAATATGTCGAAACATATTACAGCCAGCTTGAGACAAACATCGCCCGATACAATCATTTACCCCATTCCCGATGAAACTCGTGGCCTCTCACTTGCTAGAAAATGATAGTCAACGTTACGACGGTCATTGCCATAAACACAATAAATTTTAATTAGTACCTACTTATTATGTTTTATTATATTTTAATTAATTCTTCTTACATATTATAAATGCGAAAGTAACTCTGTGTGTCTGTCTGTCCGTCCGTCTGTTTGTTACATTGTCATGCTTAATCCGCTGAATTGATTGAGATGAAATTTGGTATGGTGATAGTTTGAGACTCTGGGAAGGACATACAATAGTTTCTATCCCAGAAATCTTCCATTAAAGGATGAAAAGGTGGGTGGATGTTTGTATGGGGAAACAATCATTTCTCAAGTTAAGGACCAAATTTCGTTATATCCTATAATTTTTACTCGAGTCAACATTTAGAACACCTTTTACTTTAGGAAAACCTTTCATTCCCACAGGAAAATACAATAACTGGTTCTATCGAGTCGTCCTTAGAAAATTACATAGAAAATGCTGGTAAAATGCGATACAACAAAAGAATGTTCTACAAAAATTTAGGTCTTAAAAAGGCCTATAGAAAACTCTGCAATTTATAGTATATATATATATATATATATATATATATATATATATATATATATATATATATATATATGTATATATATATATATATCTCTTAAGGTACACTCGTAATAAGTTTTTATATTTAAAATATAACAAGAGACGCACCCGAACGAATCTAACGTAAGTCGCTAGTATATTATATTTATGTATAACAAATACAAACTAAGAAGTTAAAGTAGGTCTACGTTATACGAATACTTTAATCGTATATTTTATGTGACCTCTGTTATTAAAGCTACATGGTTGAATGGATGTTATATTTTTTGCGTAAATTACATAATTGGCTGGTAAGTAAGTTGTGTGACACCGCGACAAATTGTTGAAATTAAAAAACTGATGCCGCACCTTTAGCCGACGTTGACTGTTTTTGCCGCTTTATGGCTGTTTCGTCATGATGAGGCTTTCTCATCACGTCATTTACATACACTTACGCACATTTTCTGTTTACTTTAAAAATTTCACTACCAATAATCTAAGCGATTCTAGTAAAGATACGTTAGAGACTCATTAATATGCGAACATTTTGTATAAGTTATAACCAGTGTTGACTTAGTAAATTCCATATTACGCAGAGAATTAATTTTATCATATAGAATTAATTTTTATTATACAACGAAAATTGTTATAAAATATATTCTCATTTTATTATTTTTAATATTTTTTTTAAATATACTTATAATTTATTTCAACATTATTGTGCGGAAATCTATTCATGCTATAATGTTTTTGTGCAGCTCATAGTTAACAAGGCTAAATGGAGTATTTCACCATTGCCTCAATGAACTTCTTCCTAAATTAGGTAATTAATCTTATTTTGATGCGTATGTGAATTTCATTACTACTAAAATAAATCAGTTTTTATATTTGAATGACCGATTATCCATTGTTATATCTAAAATTAACCTAATTAAGCAGCTTATTATATTCACTTAATAGTTGTTATATGATCACCGGCCACGCAGACAAGAGCTTACAATGTCTACTGATTACATAAATATTCCGATTTAGTAAATAAAAATATTTATATAATTTTAAATGCAGGATGCAACATGTGCCATTTGTAGAAAAATATAACACTTATTCGATTACGATAATTTCTACGAGTGGCATCTGAGTCGTACCGGATATTCTGAGATTAGAGATGTATTTTTTATATCTATTATCTCTGATATAAAATATCTTGAATACCAACCGATAGCCGATAAGGAAGTGTATACCGGTATATGTATGCACGTGTGCACGTAAGCATATGTACATACAATAAGAAAGTTTTTCAAATTATAATAAATTTCAATCTATAAAATATAGCCGTCTTATGTCTGAGCTGATTTCATTCAATAAGCGTGAGATAAAATGACTGGGGTCTGGGATGCGTGCAATTAAATTAATTAAAAAAATATTTTATACTCATATACACTGTATACTAATAATCTAGTACTAAATTTCATATCTAATTCTCTATAGTATACAGTCGGGTCGTCGTATTTAATCACTATATATTATAAATGACCGCCTTCTGTCGCGCTGATTTGGTGTTTGTTCCAGTAAATCTTATAAACTACTGTACATATTTTCATAAGGCTATTACGATAAAAGGGAGATTATCTAGGAAGACTATAATTTAAAAATATTTTGCAAAAAATCAGCTGCCGGTACGATTATATTTGTGAATTAAGTCGGAAAAATTGTCCCTTCCGCTTCCGTAATATTATAAATGCGAACGCCATGTTTAAAGGGCACTGTCTACCCCATTAGATATATAGTTTAGGGCTGGAAAATATGTGAATACTTTTACGTATGTGTATTTAAAGCAATATAAAATAATAACTATTAAGTATTTTATCGTTTTATTATCATGATTTTTTCACGCACGTTTCGTATGTTTATAGCTGAAATAAAAACAGTTACTGAATTTAAATAAGTACTTACATTTGTAATGTTATTCATATAGCTTTAATTTTTGTTATTTATTTTCAATTGTGACATTGTAAGTACTGTAATTAAGGTTTGTGTTTAAAAAAATTTATGTTTTACCTGCGACTTCGCTCGTGTAGTTTATTTATGTACAATTACTCCGCTCCAGACAGCCGTAATAGCGTGATTTTAGATAATCTTAATAAGCGAGTTAAAAAATGTAAAAAAAATGGGTAAGTTATAATGCCACATATTAGTGCATTCAAGTAAACAAAAAAAAACAATTCAGTTTGAAATATATTGGTTATAATAATTATGATATGATTGTAATAATTTAATATTCAATTGTCATACATTTATGTCTGCCATCTCGTTATGTACATTACAGTAGTAGATCTATAAAAATGAAATTAAAATCGAGTATGTGGGTTTATTTATAATATGTGGAAAAAACTACTAGACATAAAAATATTTTTTGACTAAAGAAATGTAGTATTAAGTTGAAACGAAATTTACTGAAAAACCATAGATTAATTGAAATATAATAAAGTTATGCTGTGTGCTTATTTTCAAACCAATAATCTGTACTAATATAATAAAAAGGTAAAGTTTGTGAGTTTGTTACGTTGTAGGGGGTAATCTCTGGATCTACTGAACCGATTTAGATGAAATTCGGTAAAAAGATAGTTTGAGACCCTGGGAAGGACATAGGATACTTTTTATCCCGGAAATCATCCCTTAAGTGGGTGAAAATGGGGATGAAAATTTGTATGGGGAATCAAGCTAGGGACGAACCCGAGCGCTATGGTGGTATCAAGTTGTAAATTATTCCCACAAATATATATTTAAGAAACATAAAAAAAAACACAATCGAGAGGGACTGTATACATAAAAATTTAGGACCGCTGCGTAAGTATGAACGCCCAATACAGTTAACTGATAGCGGTATTCAGATATGAACCCAGCGGGAGTCAATGCAGTTGTTGCATAACGCATCGTGGATCCGGCAAGTGGAATGCGTTGCTCAATCATTCTTGACAACAGCAGTCCAAGGACGTTCCTGTAGTAAAATTAATTAATTTAACTTACATTTCTTAACATCTTCACTCAGTAACTAGTTGTAATTTGAAAAAAAATATATTTACCTATTTCAATTTTGAATAAGTGTTACGTTTTCTTTGGAAATGAAAATGTTATATAAGTTAGTTATTATCCTGTATCATTATATATCATAATGTTTAACATGTACACAAGAAAAGTAGAAAAGATATTCTTGCTTGCTAACTCTTTCAGGAACAGAATAAATTTGTGTTGGTTGAATCGCGAAATAAAAATTGTTTAATTAATATTTGCTTCAAATTTTATTCAATAGTTATGTTTGGAATTATAATTGAATAATAAAAAATTCAAACAAACATTTTTAATAAATTGCGCTAATATTCTGCAGATTATCTCAAATACAAGAGTTTTATTACAATGCTTTGTTTAAGAACTACAATATCGTTGTGATTTCTATTAATATCTTTATCTATTTTCTCTACTTAAAACTAATGAATATATGTTATACTATTTCATTTAATTCTTACTTACAAAATCAAATAATCGTACGTGATAACACAAAACTTATAT
Organism: Brenthis hecate; assembly: GCA_951806755.1. Classification (NCBI taxonomy): domain Eukaryota; kingdom Metazoa; phylum Arthropoda; class Insecta; order Lepidoptera; family Nymphalidae; genus Brenthis; species Brenthis hecate. The sequence continues at coordinate 770,880 of OX638267.1, forward strand.
TTTTAATTTTTATAAATATATAGGTAATGATTTTTTTAAATGAATGAAATTTTGGAATCTGGTAATATTCCAAAAGAATCTATATATCATATTTAAAAAAAATATATCACACCTATTAGTAGGAGATCCCGATCTATGTGGTGGACCCCTCACTATTTTTCCAGATAATTTTTTTAAACCATAAAACATTTACAAACACGATGCAGGGAGGTTGTTACCAAAAATCTGCTCCAGGGCTATTTTAATTAAAAAAATTAAATGTTTTTTTTAAGTACAAGAACTTTTTTCTTTGACAAATTAGTGTAAATCGAAAATAAAAGACTTGTAAAAAATTCCATCATACGTTTGATGGCCTTTTTCGAACACATTACCTGACAACCAGGTATAAGCGGGTAAATTGAAGTAGTTAATTGCTCGTATCACTTTCCGGAACGAACCAAGTATCAAAATGTAGAAAATTTTATAACTTTAATGATTTAGAGTTGTCAGAGTAGAGCCCCAGAGTAGAGCTTTTTTAGTAAAAAATAGCCTGAAGCCAATTTTTGATAACAACTTGCATGGGCCGTGTTTGCTAATATGTTTTATGGTTTAAAAAATATATTTCGTCTGGAAAAAGAATGAGGGGTTCATCACGTAGATCGGGATGTTAGGCTATATATTTCTACCAATATACAAATAATACATGATTTCAAATAGTAGCTAAATACAGTTAATTAATGTAATTTAACAAAATGTAAAACATTTAAATGTTATTCGCGTTTGCTGCGAGTGGTGGTACGTAGAGTAGCTGTGCAAGGTTGCTGCGCGCATAGCGGCCGCTCTGTTGCGGCGCGCCGTGGCCGGGCCGGCCCCAGAGCGATGCCCACGTGCGGTGGTGGAGACGTACACTTTCTGCTGAATCACGGCGACGCTCCTAATACATTCAAATCAAATTATACTTTTATATTTGGAAGCACTTTTGGATCGTAATTGTTAGATTTTTTTAAATTAAATTACAATATGTTAATCCGTAAGGTAGAACTACTGGCTAGCAGAACAATTTTGATAAGAAGAGCTGACAAGATACTCAATAATTGCTCGTTTAAAATGATTAGTAACATTAATTGTTGAATTTCTCAATAGAACTGCTGTAGTGTGCGCCGAGCCTTATGTGATACTTTATAAGATGTTACTTAGGTTAAGATATGATTATTCAATAAACGCGCTTCTATTAGTAAAGTCGTCTCTAATCATTACCTGGCTTTGAACCTAACAATACATGGCGACCCTGCCAGGATAGATAATTGAAGATGCCAGGATGTAGTGGACTTAATTAAATCAGAAATAAAAAAAAATATATATAAATAAATAAAAATGAAGTAAAATCCTAAATAAAAGATGTGCCGATCAAGTGCGAGGAAGGAGGATATTATAATAGCCCAGAATGCGGCTGGAAGCAATTCTGGAAGTATTGAAAATATAGTGGGCCATCTCAGTACTCAAAATATACTAATGAGTATTTTTTTGGTAATTTTGGCAGTTTTCATGTTATATGGAATATACCGCGCATACAAAAGATGCCATACAAAAATGATTAGGAGAGAAGTTAACCGAGAGATCATAAGGTCTACGTCTTCACGAAGATCTGGCCGAAATAAAGCAGAGAAATCGAGTATTAGTGAGAAGTGAAGTGTAAAAAAAAAGTGTTAGAATCAGTGTACTAGTGTAAATACTATAAAGCTAGCTATAATTATCAATACCCTCTTTTTACTTAATCGGTTTAAGACGCTAATAAGAGACATTAAGATCATAGTTTATAATATCTCTCATCCTAATAAGGTCACTCATCGCATGCCAATGTTATTTGAGCGCATGGCGCGCCGGTAAGTCGATGCCTTTATTAAGGCCCGTACACACTCTTGTATTTTAATAAAAATTTATTATGTTTTTATGTAATGTCAAGTATTATACAAAAGATATATAATGATTTGATTTTAATTAGAACTTATTTGATTAAATTAGGTCCTAAAAGAAGGCGAGATAAGGATTTAAAACATAAAATATTGGAAGCAAATAAATTAAAAGTCGCTTTTGATAACGAAATAAAATTATTTTTAAATAAATTTGAAAAAGGAGAAATAGCTAGTGAAACTTTTTCTAGAATTACTTCCTTGTGTGAAGATTTTGATAAGAATAATAAGGATATTGTAGTTTTATGTTCAATGTCTAGCAGTAATAGTGGTAGTGAAGAGAATTTAAGTAAGATGGAGGATTTTAATTTAAAGACGGCATGTACATTATTACCAGTTATGACGGGAAATGAGGAGGTCACGAAACAATTGATAGAAAATATCGAACTATATGATTCTATGTTAAAGGGTGATCACAAAAAATATTTGATAAATTTTGTTTTAAAAAGTCGCCTTTCCAATTGTGCAAAACTAAAACTTACAAAAAAAATATGAGAATATAAAATCGTTAGTAAGCGATATGAAAAGGCATTTACTCACTAAAAAATCTGCTTCATCGATCCAAGCGCAATTACATTCAATTAAGCAAAACTCGAAATCTATTAATGAGTTCGGTACAGAAATTGAACAATTGTTTGTCGACCTTACCATTTCTCAGTCAGATGGAAATGAAACATCTTTTGATATTTTACGCCCAGTAAACGAAAAAATGGCAATAAATAGATTTTCGAATGGTCTTAATAATAAACGTATAAGCACCATTATAGCAGCCCTTGACTACAGCTCCTTAAAGGATGCCATACGCGCTGCAGAGGATGAGGAGTTAGAGTTACCTTCTACCTCTGCGTCGAGCTATGTAATGCAAAAAGGTCGTGGAAGAGGTAAGGCTTTTCAATATTATACTAGATCCTTTTCGTTCCCTGTTCAAAATAGGTCTCATACACGAGGGAAAATTAGTAATCGTCGTCCCTATAGAGGTTTCCGTCGTGGTCAACCTACCCATATTACGTATAGAGGTAAGTACTCTAAAAATAAACCTAACTTTAATACTAATGTAATGACTCATAGCAATGCCGATAACGATGGGGATACTAGGGATTCGTTGAATCGTTTTTTCGATCCTAATTATATATTGACTTGTGGTAGTATTAATAAAGTAATTTTTTATGTTAATGAACACCCATTAAGCTGGTTGATAGATACAGGTGCATCTTTATCAGTTATTCAATTAGACTGGTTAAAGAAATTTAATATTCCTTTTTATTCCGAAGAGATTGAAGTAAAAGGTATTGGAGGTAAAATAGTATCAAAAGGATATGTATACTTAGATTTAAAAATAAGGAATGAGAAATTCAGGCATAAGTTTTATATTTTTAATAATTTGCCGTGCAAAACCAATGGAATCCTGGGCCAAGACTTCTTTAAACGATATAATGGCATTTTAAATTTCGAGAAAAATTACTTAATTTTACAATCTAGCAAAAATAAAAGAGTAACTATAAATTTTAATTTATCGCAAAACACGCTAAATAATTTTAGAGTACCAGCACGATGTGAGTATATACATTGGATTGAAACTAGTAAAAATCAAGATTGTGTAGTTAATTGTCAAGAATTATGTGAAGGTGTCTTTATAGAGAATATTATAACACGGCCGGTCAATGGAAAAATGCCTATTAAGATTTTAAACGTTAGAGAGCAAGATGTATATTTAAGTTATTTTTCAGTAAATACGAGTAAGCTTAAAGATTATACGATATGTAATTTTAAGCAACCAGTTATGAATTCTGATAGAGTAAAAAAGTTATTTTCCGTGTTAAATTTAAAAGGGCTCAATCGCGAAGAACAAATTTCTATAGAAAATATATGTGCTAAATTTCCAGATATTTTTTATTTATCGGGTGATAAGCTAACCACAACTAATCTGTACGAGCAAAATATTCCGTTAAAAAATAACAGTACTCCAGTTTATACTAAGCCCTATAGGTTACCATTTTCGCAAAAAATCGAAATCAATAATCAGATACAAAAAATGCTAGCTGACGATATAATCGAGGAGTGTAGTAGTGAGTGGTCGAGTCCTTTACTCTTAGTGCCTAAAAAAATCGACAGTAATGGTAGTAAAAAATTTAGAATAGTAGTGGATTATCGTAAAGTAAATCAGCAGATTCAAGATGACAAGTTTCCTCTCCCAAACGTTACCGAAATATTAGATTCTTTGTCGGGAGCAGTGTATTTCTCTCATTTAGATTTATTTTCTGGGTATTATCAGGTTGCATTAAATGAAAGTAGCAGAAAGTTAACAGCCTTTACAACTTGTACAGGTCAGTACCAGATGAAAAGATTACCGATGGGACTTAAAACTAGCCCTAGTGCTTTCAGTCGTATGATGACTGTAGCCATGTCTGGTCTCACATACGACAAATGTTTTGTATATTTAGATGATCTCATAGTTTTCGGTCGTAACTTAGATACACATAATAAAAATTTACTCGATGTTTTTAGCAGATTGCGTAAAGTTAACCTAAAATTAAATCCGTCAAAATGCGTATTTTTGCAAAAAGAAATATTATATTTGGGCCATAGGGTTTCAGATAAAGGTATATTACCGGATCCAGATAAAGTTAGAGCGTTAAGAAATTTTCCAAGACCTAATGATGCCGATGAAGTACGAAGATTTACAGCCTTTGCAAACTATTACCGTAAATTTATACCCAACTTTGCACAGATAGCGTATCCACTCAATAGTCTTTGTCGTAAAGACGTACCGTTCATATGGACAGACGAATGTGAAATCTCATTTCAAAAATTAAAAGGCTCGTTAGTATCTCCCCCAATACTTCAATATCCAAATTTTTCAAAAAATAACACATTTATATTAAAGACTGACGCATCTGGTATTGCAATCGGATCAGTATTATGTAACGGTGATGACCTACCTGTAGCTTATGCAAGTCGAAGTCTAAACAAGGCAGAAATGAATTACCCTACTATAGAAAAAGAATTGTTAGCTTTAGTATGGAGCGTCAAGTGCTTTCGACCTTATTTGTACGGTAGGCATTTTAGAATCCAAACAGACCATAAACCCTTAATTTATTTATTTAGTATGCGTGATCCTTCTAGCAGGTTAACAAAATTTAGACTTTGTCTTGAGGAGTATGACTTTACTGTGGAATACGTGAAAGGTTGCGACAATGTGGCTGCAGACGCATTGTCACGTGTGATTATATCATCAAATGAACTAAAAGAGATGTGTGAAAAGGTAATGAATGTAATGACAAGAGGACAGTTAAGACGATTACATGATTCATGACAAGACAAGACTAATGACAAAACATCGACTGATTATGACGATAATGTTAAAAATGATTCGAGGACTGATCACCCGCGAATCATTGAAATTCTTAAAAAACCAGAAAATTTTATTGAACTGACTTTGACGACTAAGTCTAAACTAAATAAATTACGAAGAAAGGGTCTTATTGAAGCTGAATTAAATGATTTTGCATACATACCTACTAAAGGTGTTATTTATTTCGTTCCTACTTCTCAATCGCTATCTACGCGAGCCGTGCTAGTGAGAGATTTAGAGTCTTTATGCGAAATAATAAAAATAAATGAGGTATGCATCATACAAAGTAAAGAAAATGAAAATTTTGTTAAAGGGTTAACCAAAGAAATAAGAGAAACTCCTAAGTGGTCCGGGCCACGATTATGTATTATAAAAGGAGTAAAAAGAATAAATAATATTGATGACAGACGTGTCATAATTAACGACTTTCACCTATTGCCCACAAGTGGCCACGCGGGTATTAGGCGAATGGTTAATAATATAAAAAAGTTTTACTTTTGGCCTTCTATGGAAAAGGATGTTCGTGAATTTGTCAACAAGTGTGATAAATGTCAAAAGCAAAAACATTCTATAAAGATAAAACAACCTATGGTGGTGACTACAACTGCGAAATCAGCTTTTGAAAAAGTATTTCTTGATATAGTAGGACCTATCGGTAAAGACAATAACGATTATGTTTATATTTTGACATTGCAATGTGAGTTAACAAAATTTATAGAGGCATACCCATTGCAACGTAAAGATACCATTACAGTAGCGAGGGCATTTGTTGAGAATTTTGTTCTTAGATATGGCATACCTAAAGAAATAGCTACGGATCGTGGATCGGAGTTCATATCCTCGACGATGACAGAGGTTTGTAAATTATTACAAGTTTCACAGGTGACTTCAACAGCTTATCACCACGAAAGTATCGGCGCTCTGGAGAACTCTCACAAGGCTATGGGTGCGTATTTAAGGATTCAGTCAGAGAATCAAATTGATTCTTGGAGTAGCTGGTTGCCATACTGGTGCTTTGCGTATAATAATACAACACATTCGGAAACGAAGTATACGCCTCATGAGTTAGTCTTTGGAAAATCATGTAACATTCCAACTAATTTAAGAGGTGAATATATTGAGCCGTTAAACAATCCGGAAGACTATGCCCTAGAACTTAAGTATAGGTTAAAAATAGCACAAAAAGATGCTAGAGAAAATTTGTTTAAGAGTAAATTAATAAGAAAAAATAATTATGATAAATACGTTAATCCAGTTAGCTATAATAAAGATGATTTAATTTTAATTAGAAATACAGTAAATGATAAAAGTAAAAGCATTTATTTAGGACCATATAAAGTAATAGAAGATTTAAATGTTAATGTAAAAGTATTAAGAAATGGAAAACACGAAATTGTTCATAAGAACAGAACAAAATTGTATATTTCTTAAATGTAAAAAAAAAAAAATACATAATTGTATGTTTTTTTTTGTTTTTATGGGGAAGGTGTAGTGTGCGCCGAGCCTTATGTGATACTTTATAAGATGTTACTTATGTTAAGATATGATTATTCAATAAACGCGCTTCTATTAGTAAAGTCGTCTCTAATCATTACCTGGCTTTGAACCTAACAATACACTGCTTTCACAGCTAAGTTAGCTACCTTAAAAACTAACTATTTTTTTTTTGTATTTCTTATTCAAATGAGGTTGATGTAATTGCTGCCAAGTCCCGGCAAAAGCCGAAGAATTACGCGAATACATTTTAAATGTAACTATATTTTCGCGGATTATTTTGGTTGTTTTCCCGAGTTTTCAAGAACATTAGTATCTTTCTACTTTCTGACCATATTTTCAACTGACTTTAAAAAGGAGGAGAAAGAAGAAAGAACTCCGTCATTGATTAACCGATTTGGACAATTTTTGTTTTGCTTGAAAGCGTATACTTCCAGTTTGGTCCATTTAAATTTGAAAACAAATTCCACCCCTAAGGGTGGAAAAATAGCTAATAAAAATTCAACCTACTTCCAACTGTCATATTGACCTGGAACTTTGCCGGTTGATAGTGCAGTGATTCGGTATCATCGACCAGATCTAATGGTAAGGCTAGAAGGTGGAACTCTTCAAAGGCTAATAGTTATAAGTTATAAGTTAGATACTTATTTTGGGTTTGGGCTTACCTTGTTTGATTTGACAAGCCTAACACGTTAGTATTGGATTTTAGAGCCAGATTTTTTAGTGTTAAAATAAAAGCGACTTTTAGTTTGTCAGTCTTCATATTAAAATTGACACTAAACGGCTTAAACGAACATTTTATTAAAATGTTTTCTTCTAAATTTGCTACTACTATATCTTATAATATAAAAATGAATCGCTGAATGTGTCTAAACTAAAAATGAAAATATAGAAACTTAAAAAATAAATGAAAACCGAGTTCAAAGAAAACACTAAAAAAACGGTAGTCGGTTTTTATATTTTTTTAAAAAGTTTTTTTTTGTAATGCACTCGAAACGTTAGAATCGCAAAACCAAAACAGAACCACCAAAAATCTGAAAAAATTGTAGAACATAAAATTTTAAGTAAACATATGACATTCATACAATCACTCAGAATATTTTATGCATGCTTCGAACAAATAATTCAGACCTTTTACTGATACTAATTTGATTTAACTATAATATTTTGGCACATTTCGTAATATTTGAAGAAGGTAAAATATGTTTTCATGTTCATTACATACAAATTACATACCTCTTGTTTTTCACATTTAACTCGGATTTGGTGTTTGAGTTCTCTCAAATATTCCATATCGAGAAGTTCCCGCCACCTTAAATTTTAAGTGCAAATAATTTTATTTTACTAGAAAAAATAAACTCAATAAATCAAACCTACTAAAATGTAATGTCAAAATAATACATGAATAAATTGTTTTAAACTTAAAACAGCATTTAAATATGATAAATAGCAAGATGCCTCCAATATACCCAAATTTTAATAGATTATGATGAAAGAAAATGATGTGATAATTTTAATAATCATTAATAATAATAAATTATGGACATAATGATGAATGATTATAAATTGTATGACATTAATAAATTAAATTATACACAACATATTTTCTTTTACATATATAAAATGCTTTGGCCTGACTGACTGATTGATCAACGCACAGGCTAAGGCCGCTGCTCGTAGAAACGTAAAATTTGGAGGACGTATACCTTATATCATGTAGGCATCCGATGAGGAAAAATTTTTCGAAAGTCATCCCTTAAAGCGGTAAAAGGGGGTATTAAAATTTATATGGGCAAAAAATATTTATGATCAGAATTACTTGAAATTTGGTATTAATGCTCTTCAATACAAAGAAATAAATTTAAATAAATAAGTATTGTAGTATTTTTTTTAAATTCATTCAATAGGGGGGTAAAATAAGGGATAAAAGTTTGTATGAAACTTTGTAGCCTTTAAGATGAAAAATAAAACAATACAAATATTAAATTTAAACATAGTAATATTACTGTGTGGGATGTGAGCCTATTGCTGTATATGTTAGGTATAAAGCCCACATTAGTCGAGTTACGTGATTCTAAAGTCGTACTTTTAGAGTAAGAGCACGGTAATGTAATGAAGAGACTCTAACTTTGGAAATGTGTATTAAAAAAATGTGCAAGAAATAGAGGCAGTGGAGCTTGCTAAACACCTAAAACGTAAATTTATTTACAGAATATACCTACGTTTAATATCTTTTAAGATATTGAATATTTTGAGTTACGATCGCTAAAATTAATTTTGTTTTCCATGTAATATCTTTGAGAAATAATATGAAACACGAACTTAATTTTGCAAATAATAAAGTATGTTTTTCGAAAAAGTGTTTTTTTTTAAGTTTGATTGCGGGCGAAGCCGCGGGTTCTGCTAGTTAGCCAATAAAAAATTAAATTGCTTCTGCCTATTAAATAATTAAAAACGTCTTTAATTGGATTAGCATAAGAAAAATGACATAAATGACGTATCATATCGAAACTTACCATCTTTATAAATTTACAAAATTCACGTCTTATTTCTTCATAGTCAAATTACAACTTTTGGAACATTATGAAACATAGATATGATAAAAATGAGTTATAACCCACAACATTCGTTCGAAAAAGTAATTAATAAAGTTTCTCCAATCATTGCACGCATGGTTTCATGTATGGCCTCGAGGCATGTCTAGTAGAACGTCACAAAACAAAAAAAAACTAATGATATTAACAGCCTCTTGTGTTTATGAATTAATCCAATAATTAATAAAAATAGTCTTACGTAATTTAATCGTGATACTTTTCTTATAAAACTATAACTCTGTAAAATCAATTAACCTTCCTACTACTAAAAGCTGTTAGATCGAATTATCGATGCTCACACGTTGTATTGTTCGTATCGTCGTATAATACCTCGTCTGTCGATCGACCTTTTAAAGGTCGATGTCAAAAAGACCCCTGTCTGTCAAGCGACCTTTTAAAGGTCGATTGGTCCCGATGTCATTTAATGTGTGATTTCTCGCATTTAAACTATATTTATTTTTATCTAACTTTTGTAACGTGTAAAGGAAAATACAAGCAATAATATCATACTACATTTCAAAAAAGTAATAACTCCAATAACATAATTTTTTGTAATTTGTGCAGACAATTTATTTAAATTTTGGCGGTCTTCGAACTCAATACTTGTGAGTAAAAAATTAATAAAATAGTGTAAAATTATTAGTATCAGGATTGGAATGTGATGGAAGGGTAAGTAATTAACAGTTTGTATTTCATAGGATGTGTATTGAATAAAGATTTTATACAGAAATTGTTATATTTGTCAAACATCGTAAGCATTCACGCGCGCTAAGTCCTTATATTTTCACTTTTTCTGAATAAAAAATACACTAGTGAAAGCATTATATTTTTATTAACATGATTTAAATTTATTACTAAATAACTACGTATAATTAAATTTGTAAATTTTCTATTGGATTTTAAGTAATTATTAATATAATAACACGTAACCCAAATTCGAGCCGCCATTTTTGACGGCTGTTGGATAGTATGGGGAAGGCTTTTTTGATATTGATTAGAATATTCAGATTGATGTTTTTTAGCATTATTTGAAATTTAGTATTTTATAAAATTATTTTAACTGTTTTCCTACAAAAATAAAAATTGTTTTTTTTTTTTTTAAACAGAACGATTTTTATTTTACAGATATAATTTCAACTTACAGATTACTTTGAAACATTATAAAAATAAAAAAAACCTAACTGCATAAAATCTAACTAAAAAGATGAAAACAAGTTGACGAAGGAATAAAGTATTATGCAGTTGGTGACATACATATGTACATCTCGCGACAAGATTGAAACGTATTTTTTTATTTACAGCTTTTTAATTTTATTAGACATTTGAAGTTATAATAGGTCTTTTGCAATTGCCGTTCTACAATACTTACTAGCCATTGGAAACGTAATTTATGAATGGCCGGCAATAAATTCTATATTCAAATATATTTTATTTTAAAAGTATGGAGTTCTATTTTTGAATTCAGTCGTTTGTTTATTAATTAGTGTTTTGTTTTCACTACATTTGTTTGTTTTTCATCAATATGAACACAATAAAAATACGAGTAATTATGAAGTACGAGTTCCATCGCGGTAGCAATCCCGCACAAACGGCTCGCAATATTAATGACGTGTACGGAGTGCCGAGTGAACACTACAAACGAACGCACGACTCGTTATTGGTCTGAACGCTTCCAACATCGAAATTTTGATCTTAAAAAATTAACCCCGTGGTCGCCCGAAAACTAAAATCAGTAACGACGCATTAAAGGCGATAGTGGAAGCTAACGATACTCAATCTGTGGACGAGATAGCAGCAGCTTTTAACGTTAGCATCAAAACAATATTGGTACATTTGCATCAAATTGCATCAATAGCATGGGTGCATATTTTGATTAATAGAAATGAAAAATATTTATAAAAAAAAATACTTTAACTTTCTGTATATTAAACGACAATTTCATAGGTATAACCTAATATTTAGCAATTTCTTATCCCAAATTACCTCTAACATGTAAGTTGTGTTCTTTTAAATATTTTTGTGATCACCAAAAATCTTTATTTTGAGACCCCATTCGATTGATTTGGAATTTTTTTTTACAGAGACACAAATTGGCGCCTGATATCCGCCATTTTAATTTTCAACTATTTTTAATTTTTAACTATAATGCGAGTATCATAGGCTATATATAGCTTATAGCACTCGCGTAAATACGACACTAACGACATATGAATCATCAAAATCGGCCCACGCGTTTGGTTTCTAGAGTGCCACAAAGGAAAAACATACATATGTACATACATACATACATAGACTGATAAACACATTACCCTCCTTTGCGTCGCGTTTTCGGGTAAAAAATATGTTTATTTGCATCTCTTACACTAGTATCATGTTGCATTTTATGTTTATTGTAGCTGCACCAAAATTGCTTAAAACATGCCTTATTTGATTACAATATTATGATCGGTGGGGTGAACAAGAAATACCAATTGTAGGCAATGTAGAGCGGAAGCAAACAAGGGTATAGTATAAAAAACTCTATAAAAACTTAAAAAAAAATATAAACCGACTTCCAGGCTCTAAAATGTAAAAACTAACTAAACCGAGGTTTTCATTTAGAATAGATACCTAATCAGATATTTTCGAAGTCGGTGCCAGCCGACAATATTGAAAGATATAAATATCTAATAGGTAAATATATGTTTTACGTATCGAAATATATTAGATGTGCTTTGCATCGGCTGGCACCGACTTCGAAAATATCTGATTTATATATTATATCACGCCTTTGTTCGTTTCTACGACGTGCTGAACTTTATATGGGAGGAGGTTAGTATAGCTACGTATGTATCTTTACTTAGTGATAATTAGTATTTGTTGCTTTTAGGGTAGGTGCTCATCTTTTTTTTTTTCAATTAAAAAAATATGTATAAAAGCTTCTACCTGCCAGCAATATTCATTAAAAAGTGTCCTTTACTTAACAAAAGGCATCCAAAATTTTCAACTTCAGATTTAAAACATCTGTGAGTACTAATTACAAAATTTTTATACTCTACTATAATTTTGTTTACTACTATAACTACGGAGTCCATTAAATACTCAATACAGTAACTGGCACAATACTTCAATCTTATTAAATTTAAATTAAAAGTTTAAAAGTAACCCCGACAAGTAATTCGCCATTTTGTGGCGGCGGCCATCTTGGATTTGAAATTGATCGTAGTGTGTATTATACTAGTCAACCCTAATTCATTTGATAACATATTGAGGGAGTTGTGAAATAATATGTAATCCGCTATTTTGTGGCGGCGGCCATCTTGGACCGATTTTTATCAAACATAGCTAGAACACTTCCGAATAATTCACCTTTCTAGGAAAAAACAAAAACAAAATCCGGAGCTACTATGCCACAGACAGACAGACACACACACACAGCACGTCAAACTTATAACTCGTCGGAGGATAAAAACAGTTGAAAAAAAATAATTCCTGTCCGAATTAATATTTAAAGTTGTTTTATTTTTTATTGATGTTTTTATTATCATTTTATTTCCATAACATAATCTGTTCAGATGTGATGGAATTGGTAGTATCCATACTTTTTTAGCTGTCCCTTGTAATTCTTATAGTGAAATTGTTAGTTTTCAGAATTGATTTCTGAAATATTCTAATAAGGCAACATGTCTTTTTATTATATTTTACTAATTTTAAATATCACTAAATTGTAAGATGTTCATATATTTTAATGAAAATTTAAACAGAATTTGCTCTGCGATCCAAAGTTTGAGATGACGTTTATTAGTACTTATTTTAAAGTGTTTGGTTTATTGTTTAATTCTCGTAAACTAAATAGTTATAAGAACTCAAACTATGTCAGTATAACGTATGTGGACTAAACTATAATATAAATGATTATCCTAAATCTCTTGATCTTCAATGCTCTCAGAATTAAAGTATAAAAAAACCTCTTTTTTATCCAGCGCTAAGTCGCTATGATTGAGACATGTTATTATAAAAGCTTGTGGTATAAAAAAAATGTACAGTAAGTTGTGTTGTTTTAATCAATTAATATAAAATATTGTATGAATTATTAAATGAAATTATAACTTTTTAAAATAATAGTTTTAGTTTGTAATAATTCCTGTTTTCATACTATATACTGCTAAAAAATCACTTTCAGTAATTTCAACTTAGAATTAACTATATATTATTAAATACAATTGAACTCATTATATATATATTCTTAGTTTATTTTAAAACGATTCTAACGATATAAGCTTTATATATAGCTTATATATAAAAATTTTAAGAAATATTGTTATTTTAATGATGCGTACATATTTCGCGCAGGCCCTCGGAAAGTAGCTGACAGATGCGCCATATTTTTGTAAAATGACAGCGACAGTTGAGGGGATAAACAATACTTATCAATAACATAAGCAAATCGGAATACAAACTATTATATATATGTATGTATGTGTATATATATACATACATATATATATATATATATATATATATATATATATATTCAATAGTAAAAAATACCTATTTAATGTCATTATTAAATGTCATAAGGCATACATACTGGCAAGATTGTTGGGGAGTTCGCGTGACGTCGCTAGAGTGCAGAGTGCGGGCTCCTATACGCCTCCTTCTCGCCAACAACGGTACGAGTTCTATGCCACCAGTTAATCTCAGTATTGTTGCTTCGGGAGTCAGCTTCTTTTCTATAATTCCATTTACATTATCCTCTTCATCATTAACGAACCGTTTCACTCTTTCACCATTAGATAAACGTTTTATAAATTTACTTTTTTTAGGACTTTTCTTTGTCTTCCCACAGTTACATTTGGTAGAGTTATCACAATTTTTTCTTTTTTCTTCGGCACCAACATTTCCTTTAGAATTTTTACTAATTTCGGGTAATTTGTCAATATTAGAATGATTTATGTTTTCTTTGTTTACTACATCTTTTGATTCATCGTCAGCTGTCTTTACTTTAGGTAAAGTGAGAGACGATCTCTTATACACCTTGTGTTCACCTTTTATTTTATTAAATATTTTATTATCCGTCCAACCCTAGAAATGTTAAGTTGCATTAAAAATGTATAATGCACACATGTTAACAATTAATATTTTTACCATAGATTTGGAGAAATTTAATCCAATGTCTCGAGGATTCCTCCAAGTAGTACCGCCCGGTCCTGGCTTGCCCCAAGGCCCTTCCATCGTGTGCTGAAACGTTAAAAACTATAAATAGTAAGAATAATAAAGTATGTTACCTTTCTAATTATAGTTAATTACTTTATATTTACCATTTTTCGCTCATATTCCATGTTATGTCTAAGTTCATCACTTATTGCCTTTTGTCTTTTGTGGACCATATCATCTGAAAAATTTCGTAATTAATAAGATGAAAGGCGCCCAAGTCTATGTAGCTTGTACGAGAAATTAATAGGTAGTTATAGACTGTTTTAAGAAAAAGGTGTCGATTCATAATTATATTATATTATAATATTACAAAACTTTGTATGTTTTGAACGTTCATAATAGTATTAAATATAAAATATCAATTTTAACGTTAAGATAAATACTACACGTACGTTAAGGTATTATCACTAATCAATTCCAAACTTCATTAGTTTCAGTTTTTTCTCTTCTAAATTAATAATACGTATAGTTTTATTTGGCATCAAATAAAATAAAAGTTGAAACTACTTACTTCATAAACTTTAAAGGTACGAAAAGAGAATCGAAGTAAAATGTTATTGAATGATTAATAAAATCTCACTGAATAAAGCAAGAAACGTATTTCATAAATAATTTTAAATACTGTAAAATATTTTTTACAACAAAATTATACCGTTTGACACGATAAGTAGAGTTATTTTTAACTTTACTACTTTTGTATCTAACCAGAATGCCTATGTAACCAAAAAACAACAGCATAGCTCTGTCATAATTTTACGATAATGTTAGTTCTTGTATATTATTATAATTCTGAACCTAGAATTTGCTTGTAATTTTGTTTTTGCAGCGGGGTTTGCTTGTATCGAATGTCGTTGTCGACAGTTTTCCGCAATAGATCTGCGTAACAGAGTTGCGGGTCCTCTCGCAAGCGCACCGCATGTCGTTGTCGTGGCGACCACCACAGGATTCGCGATTCGTGAGCAGACACACCCTGAAATATGACGATAATGTTAATTAAAGTTTTTAATAAACATGGAAACTTTATAAAAATATATCCGAGAACTTCTTGATTACGAATTATATATTGCTGCAAAGCTAGTTTTATTTTAAACGTATGTTAACTTTACACAGAAACATTTTTGGGAAATATCTTGTTAGTGACGTAGTATTTAAGAATAACATTATCTATTAAATGAATCCATAAACATATTAATTATTATTAAGAGATAAGTAGAATAGAGCTCGTAAATTTATTCTTTAGTTGATTTCGTGGCATTTCCATACCTTACTTCTGCAATTATATTATATAAGCAAATATATTTTGTGTGTTATTGTCATTTGCACAAAGGCTAGTAAATTTTAAAGACAGTAAATTACAACGCATAAAGCTACATTCCGCAGTGCGAAAGTTAGTTAGTCAGGACGTGGCTATTACCACACTTTTGGAATCTCCTCGTTATGTCACTGTCACGTCGGTGGTCAGTCCCGCCTTACACACGCAATGTGACCTTTGCCTTATACAGATTGATTGCATGCGTTTGCTTTACGATCATGATAGCCTGAAGCTCTGATGACGTGATGCTTATTTTCGTAAACATTTTAATGTCTACCGACTTACTTATCATGAAACACCTACGTATCTATATTGAGAGACAATTGAAGACGCCTTCGTTATTATTTTCTGGGGTTGTGTGTTAATAAACTTGATTAATGGACATTAAACTTTATTGTTTTTTTGACATCAAAGTAAATTTAAAAATTGAAAAAACATTTGGGCCTTTAAGAACTAATTAAATTATTATGCAAAATTTAAAATGAGAGTCAAATACAGCAAAGCCATGAGCAAACCTATCATGCAAATGTTACAATGACCATTATAAAGGCTTTATATAGAATATGAATAAAATCATAACGAAGTTTTACCTTCAATTCATCTTCAGGATAAATTCCAACAGCACGTAGGTCGGAGAAACGTATACCATGAGGGTTGGGCGCGCCGCCCCCTGCGCGCCCCCACGGCTCATATGACGCCAGCTCTATACGAGCCTGGAATATATGTAATTTTTTTATAACGTTATCATCTAAATGTTTTATATAGATGTTAGATGTTTTACATGTATACACATGTACTATACAATTATGGTTATTATAATACAATTTAAATGCAGAAAAGTTTAGTATTAAAATATTTAATACTTTCAATATATTTTACTACTTTGTTATCGCTATAGATAATAAACAATTGGCAACTACGACTTGTGTATGTAGTTTGAAGCAATGTTAAATAAGCAATTTAGGATAGCGGATAGCAATGTGTATGGAAATTTCTAAACTTTCTTTAAACAACTTCGTTTTTCTCATTGTTTTACTTTACAAAACTTTGTTTTAGCAATGCTTGTTGTTTAAATTTCATTGTTGTTTTAAATTCACTCTTAAAATGATTTTTATTTTATAGCTTCACGCTCATTTTTAACAGGTAAATAATAAACAAGTAATAATACTATTCTGCTCTTTTTTTCTTATATATATATACATACCTATTAGTTGCTATTGGTGTGCGATTCTCAAATCAAATAATACAATAAAATTTTTCATAATGCAGAAACAGAACTTACGCGCTTAGTTGTGAAAAGTCATCAGTATAAGTAAATAAGTCGACTAACTTTACATTACGGCATGATTATTATGTATATCATATCGACTCAACAGTAATGACTGAATGGTTTTTAATTTATATTTTCGTCAGTGTATTTTATATTATTTATTATAGCTATCTATAACAATGAATCAATTCTTACAGTTTCATTTTTTTCATCCGGAAATAGATACAAATAATAGAAAAAATTGATATAATTTTACAACCATTTTTCAATAATTAATTAAGGGATTAAAGTTCGTATAACAGTTGGCGATGGAAAATCTATGGGGCTTACTGCTTGTTCTTTTCTATTTCTGTCGCTGAGAAATTTATAATAATTAATATTTACACATACGAATATACTCGTACTTTAGCTTAACTGTAAATGGTCAAAATTATGCTATTTAAAATATACTATTAATTTTTTCAGAAATGGTACCTAGAGGAAACTTCAAAGATAATTTTATGTTTAACCTGTTTCTGTTGTTCAAACTTCTCTCTAAGGCGTTGTTCACGTCTCTCCCTTGCGAGTCTTTCACCTTCTGCGCGCGTTTGCTCTGCTCGACGACGTTGCCGAGCTCGCCGTCGCGCCGAACCAGATGTGGGAGCGCTTAATCTCCTTTAGATTATTAATAAAAAAATATATATGATGACTACTGTGTGTAATAATTTACTCAATATCCATCTTTAAATTTTAACATATAAAAAGAAATACTAAACAAAACAAGTATATAAAAAAATTAAATTATCTTATTCATTCAACGTACAAAATCTTTACACATTGCCACTATTTGATTGAAACAGTATTTGAAAATTGCCAAATTACAATTTACAGCTATTCGCTTTAAAATTAAATTAACAAAACGACTGTATTCTTACCTTAAGTTAATTTAAAATATATCACAACTATTTATAAAAGTTATATTAGCTCCCATGTGAGAGCGCAGGGCTTTTGAAATAGGAAAAAAGAGGTGGAATAAAAGTAGAGAATTATACAATAAATAAAAATAAAATTAAAATTTTAAGTATTTTTGTATTTTTTAAGAGAATACGAGTATGCTTTGAAAATATTTTGGAATGTTATTTTGTTATCAACTTAGAAGAAAAACCTTTCAAAAATTCAAAAACTGTAAGTGCCCACAAATACTAGGCGTCCGCGACCGATATTATTATCAACCAACAATATATTATAAGATTTACTAGCGTTTTCCTGCGGCTCCGCCCGCATAGTACATTAATCACCAACATATCATATACTAAAATTTTCTCAGAAACATCTGCATCTTATGGTATGAGTATCTACAATGGACCATAACTAGTCGACGTAGCTAGGGCCGACCTCGGCACCACACCCAATAAAATAAATAATAGTTATTCCGACCGGTTCAGTAGTTATCGCAGTATAACCGAACAAAAAATCGGCTCTCCATTTATTAGTATAGATACGATGGTAGTGGTCAATACGCAGTATTGTACATAGCACTATAATTAAATAGCTGGTTTTTGTGCCAAAACGGTTTAGGAGCTAAAGAAATATTAAAAAATAGCAATAAAATAGACAATATTTTTGATACGGTTCATGTAACAAACTTATTGTTACTATTTTGTATGTACGTCATTAAATATTATTATATATATATATATATATATATATATATATATAATATATATATATATATATATATATATATATATATATATATATAAATAGCAACAAATACTTTCATTTAGTCTAATTTTACGCAGTATTAAACGTGTTCTAGGATTATTTAAATTGCTCATTGTCACAACTTACCTTCGTAATCGATTCGAGTGCAACGAAAACATTTAAAAACCACTTATGTATATTCATAAAGGTGTAATACGATACATATTACTATTTCTAATATTATAAGTTTAATAAGAATAAATATATTAAGATGACAATGTATAGAGTAAATATATTAAAATGACAATGGTTGTAACTACACGAGTTTTCGTTTACAACTGCGAATTTGCGAGCCTGAAATAACTACGATAACGTGAAAGCTGCACGCTTCAGGAAACGTTTCCATTGTAAGTTTCTAAAGTTCAATGCATTATTTCAGTGCTGATAAATGCTGAAAATTCTTGTATATAAAGTACTACGATTTATACTGTGGGTATATATTATTATTTTAGGTCTAAATTAATTTTTATTATATTAGATCAAGTTTTTTGATAGTTTTTTTTTAAATAGTTACTAGAAGTTAACTCATATAGCACATCAACGGATTTATTATATATTTAATCTACAATTAGATTAAATACGAATTAAAGTAAAAATGTAGAATATCAATATACAGCAAGACTTCAGAAATATCTACTACTTACCTTAGCAGACAATTGACGAAGACTGGTAAGTGTACAGTAATATTTTACTACTATTTCGAAACGTTAGGTTAAAATGGCACCTGAAGCAGCTATGCATTAACACGAACCTTTAATGTATTTAGCAAATCATCGTGCTATTTGAGTAGTTAGCTTCTTTAAAATACATGGAGTATGTAGGTCAAAACGCCTACAGTTAATTACCTGCGAATTGTCTACGTTGAAGCATTTAATATTTGTTCAGGCGCATGGAAAAAAGAATAGATAGTATAAAATCAACTTTAGTAGAGTTTTTAATTAATAAAATCTTATTTGCGTTATTTAATACAATGATCATTCTAAACAAAACTTATAGGACTGACATGTCCTAAAAGGATGAAAGTTCCTAAATAAAAATAGAGTTAAAAAAAAACAACAATTATATTAATTGTTAACTATAAAAAATCAAAGATTCGAGCAACTGTTTTAATTTCCATATGGTGATATCACGTTACGTCTCCAGAAGATATAAAAGAGGCATGATTATAAAAATACGCAAATATTTTGCATGTCTTGTACCCTATTATGTACTAGCAACATGCACTGGTTCAACGGAAGGAAAGATTGATGTTATTTCTCGAAAGAAGAAAAATAAAAAATGTGATGGTAATAATAGCATGAGTACATGTAACTAACTGGAAAACTTTCTTTTTTTTTAACTGAACATAGACTATGGAAATGTCCTCCTGACCGATGTCGGCTACGGCGATCAATCACACCGAGACTAGCCTCAACTGTACAGGAGATATTACGGTAGACGCACAGGCGCACATATAAGTACAAGTGTTATCTCTATTCATTTCATTCTGATATTTGGTTGGGATAGTGTTTCGATATGAACGATTAAAGATCGACTTTACATACCTACTCTCGAGCCATGAGAGGGTAAAACGGCCAACATCCTATGTTGTGTATATATTTATTTTAAGCTTGCAATAATAACTAATATTAACGGTTAATTCGGATAAATCTCAAATTATAGATTCCCATATAAAAATGAAATTCATTAATTTATGTTATGCTAATAGTGTAGGGTTCAGTAAGAAAGCATAGGTATAATATTTCATTGCTTTGTAATGTTTTCAACATGTACCTAAATATTTAATTTTCATTGAAACTCTTATCTCAACTGTTATACAGACAAAAAACCGCATGAAAATCCGTCCATTCGTTTAGGAGCTACGATGCCACAGACAGACAGACACATCAAACTTATAACACCCCTCTTTTTGCGTCGGGGGTGTAAAAAATATATTCAACTAACTCAAATAATTCTTAGTATCAAAATACCTACTTGCTATTTATTTCATTCGATGTAAAAATTCGAAAATATTATTCGCACAGGCTGTTCTCAATTTGAAGGAATGATTAAATTTTCCATGTCATTTTTCAGCAGGCATTCAGTTTGTCCTGGCAGTGCCGGGCACGGAACGCAAATCGATATCCGCAAACACGCTATAATATATTGTATTCTTAAAATGGTAGAGTAAGTATGGTTTCAAATATAAATCATTTTGTATTTCTTTTTATTACCCGACTGCGGCGAAGCCAAAAAAGGGTTAATTGTTTGACCTGTATTTACATAATATGTATGTATGTCCGACCCTATGTTCTCTCGTAATTACTAAACGACTTAACCGATTTATATGATTATACATCGTTAGATTCTTCTAGATAAAGCGAGTGCCATAGTTGGTATATAGATATCATTAAAAGTGAAAATGGCGGATCTCAGGCGCCAATTATTGTCTTGAAATTTTTTTTAGTCTGAATTGATCGAGTGGTGTTAGTATCAAAATACAGATTTTTAATAACGGAAGTATATACAACTTATATGTTTAAAAGTAATTTAGAATAATCGCCTTTTAACATGCCTAAAAGACATACCTACATTGTACATACACGTATCTTATACTCGTATTTAGTATAAAACGTGTATTATTTCCGACTGCACAATACTATGTTTTTTCGTCAACTTGTTCTCATCTTTTTAGTTCGCGTTTTTGCATAGTCGATTTTTTTTGTAAATTATTATATGTAATAATTTGAGTATAATCAAAATAATTAAGATAAGTTTTGGACACAAGTAACCTGAGTCTCTCGAATATACCTTCTTGTAAATTTATTGTATTTAGACAATTATTATTTGATTGCCGTGCCTGAAATTTGTCGCCATGCGCGGTTTGACTACTGTAAAATAAGAACATGCGTGACCCAGTACCCTAGCAATCATAACAAATGAATTCGTCAAAATCAATACCGTAGTGGAGTCAGTACGAGACTTTGTGTTAGACACTTTAACATTTAAAAAGCATCGGCTAACTTGCAGTCTGATTTGAACACTGCGGGTAATAGATCAAATATTAATTTGATGTTATGTTTCTGCTTACGTAATTTGCTAGACGTATTAAAAGAAAAATAAATTATTATTTATATAAACTGCAAAAAAAAATTGTATTTTAGTCTTTCTATGAAAAACAAAAATTATATTTTTTGTGGTCGAACACGTGGCATCGAAAATATTCCATATCTCCTAGTATAGAATTATATGAAATTATTTTGAAAGCTTTTCTATCTCTGTTTTTCAGATTTTTACATCACATACTTCTAAAAAGCCGGCCGAATTTAAGTACATTAACAATTTTAGAAGCATATAATTCGGCAACTATTGCCTTCAACAAAAAGTCACTTAGAGTAATTCATCTGAATTTTTAAGACCTTTCCAGAGACACCAACGCTTTAAGTAAACTTAAATTTGTTTCCGCCTCAGTTGCCTATATGGAGTGACACCCTTATTTAAATTTTCTGTAATTTAACTGCAGAATTGTGTAGCAGTTCACACGGGCCATCTATTTATTGAATGATTTATAACATAAAAATATTTGGATGTAGATTTAACAAAATAAATAAGATTGAAATTGGAGGTTCTTAAAATTATAAAAATAAATATATTTATCATGGAATAAATAAACAGGTACCTATAAGAAATAAAACAATATTTTGTAACTAATATTTATCAATTATTATTCGTGATTTAGCATTTTACAAAGTAATAAAATAATATTTACAAACAATCGCTATTAATATTACTACATATACATATGTATGCATGTAAATAAAACACATTGACTCCCTTTTAACATAATGTACATTATACATAATATACAATCCGTAGTACCTTTACTATAAGCTGGCATAACGACTAAATATATAATACAAAAATAATATTTGTTAGTAATCTGTCTGCCTGTTCTCATTAAAAGAACCATCTTAATTTTTTTGTCATTTAGTCCTTATGCCGGCTCCCTATATATTTAGCACATTAGCTACTAAAGTATTAAATAAAATATTACTTCTATACCATGGTCATATACCTTTTATGTTTTGAATATTGTTTTGCCATTTTTTATTTACAATGAATCGTTACAGAATTGCTTATTTTTATACTAAGGCGACAGTTTTATTCGCCCGAGCAGTATTGTGCACTTGCGTACAAAACTAACAATTTATTACTATATATGAACATACATGTACCCACGCACGTGTAAACTAAAGAAATTGAGGTAATTGGTTTTGAAGATTAAACACCGGTAACTTATCCAATGACTCAGTATTTACAAAGTTCAAATTATTAGGCCACGATGTCATAATATACGCATATTCAAGATAAGACAAGGCAAAGGTAAACGGAAAATGTTTTAAAATATTTCTTTAAATATTCATATATCAATATACATACATTTATATGAAACTTTAGAAATCGCACTATTGAATCTATTCGATTTCGCATATGCATATATTATAACATCTAATAATTACGAAAAAATCAAATAATAGTGAAAATTCTTGCAAAAAATTTGGCTCAAAGGCAGTGTGTGCTTCCACACAGGTACTTCATATTACGCTACACCTATATATAGAAAAATTGCACAAAGAAGAATGAAAACACGAACTTTTACTTCTAAATCATATCTCTATATACAATTTCGTCTACCGCGAGTAGACCTGTCCAGTAGTAGTTGAGCGGCGTATTTGGTGACGGGTGCTTCCACACGCGCTTATCTACAATACTTGTTAATCAAAGTAATCAAAACGGTAGATGGGTAGAACTAGATAGTTTACTATGAACGTAATATTCAAAGAAAACTTAAAGTAAATCAGGTCACAAATGTGAAGGAAAGTATAATAAGAAAGTTATATATATAAAATAAATAAAATTTAAAGGTCATGTGATGAATTTAGTGTCGAGTGTTAGCTCATTTACATATGACCTTGATTTCACTCAATATTTTAGACACTCGACAGAAAATATCTATGATATTTTTATTAGTATATCTATAATTTTATGAATACGTAATAGCCTCCAGACATACAATACGACTGATCTCATTCACAACAGATTCCATACACTCGATACTTATTTAAATTATAATTTTAAAGTTATTCTACGTAATAAAAGGTATCCAAAATTCTATATTTCGTTCGAACCCCTAACGGAGTTAAAGGGAGTGTGTTCTATATTATATCTTCGAAAGTACTTGAAAGTTCATGTACAAAAACCAAAAAGTACTTGGAAGAGTTCGACAAATATACAATAAGACGACTCGCGATACTTAATATGGAAATATTTCGAGTCCCAGAACCGTGGATGCCTTTCAACAGTGTTAAGTACCTGTAGCTTGAATGAAAGTAACACGCAAAATACAATATATCCAACCATTTCGCTCAAATTAGTTTCACTCGATCCTATTTAATTCGGGGACAATTCCTTTTAATTTTCGACCGAGAGAACAATACTTACATTTAAATATCATCAATGCAAATATAATATCATTAAGATTACATTACATTGTTTATACATAACGATTATAAAAATAATATTTTTTCAACAATTTCATACACATTTCTTATTAAAATAATTTTTATAATATCATATATTACGCACATCGCGTACATGTCATAAATTTGTTTCGCATCGCGTCTACCTCCAATTACAAAATACTCTTTGATTCTACACGTTATCTCAGATTTCTTCTAAAGCCCGCAACAGGTCGACTGAACTTTTACGGTTGATTCACACTACAAGTCCACTTTCGAAACGCCGTCGGTTCGCTCTAGATTCTGTGTATCATAGTATATCATATAATATAATTATTTAGAATGAGACAGACGTTCAGTGTGCAGAGTGTGAGATTTTTCTGTCTATTCAATTGAGTCAACGGATTTGTATAGAATAGACACTGCGCTATCTTGTGAGAAAAGTACATATTTTTCTCTCTCGATCTTAATGGTCAATTAACTCGATTTTTATTTATTTTTTTTATTAGTTAATTAGTAACCGACATGTCTATTAAGATATGATATCCTCCAGGGGAAAATACAATCGCCTAATGATCTAAAAATATATGCTCACGTAGTTAAACGAACGAGACCACTCGGCACACCGGTATGTAATATTAAGATACATCACGTTTTATCAATTAACAGCAATGTATAACAACAAGATAATTCTTCCGACGAATTTATTTATGTACATCCATTTATTATATAGACGTCTTTGGAGTCGTCATCGTCTTTGGCCTAACTCTAGTCAATCGAACTAGGAAAGTTCAAACAACCGCAAGCAATGAACGTCGAACAGAAACCTCTCAGAGCGAACCGTCTGCGAGCCAGCAACGCTCGAGTGCCGGGACGACCGGTCGTGCTCGCCGCGGCTACCTCACATGATTACTTGATTCTGTTGAGAACTAGATCGGTGGTCACCGCGAGGCCCTTCTGGTACGGCGAGTCGGCGAGCTCGGCCGCGAGGCGCGCCGCCTCCACGCCGTGTTTCTTCGCCAAGAAGCGCGTCTGTTCCAGGCCGCGAGATTTGTGCACCAGTTCGAAGGCCTTCTCCACGTCTCCGGCTTCTTGGAACCGCCTCATTATCATCGGGTTCAGCTCCGGATACTGGAATTTAATGGGGAATGATGATATTCCGTATATTTGTCTGTCGTTTTAATATTAACTTTGAGTTTGCTCGGCATGATGTATATGTACATTCGAATAAATACATATTAAGATTAAATATGATATGAGGTACAGAAACACAAAAAAACATACACGAGAATTAAATAGCGCCGGTTTTTCAAGTCAGTAAAAAAAATCACCTTACATTAAATAATTATATTCTTAAAAACTAATAATAACCGTGCAATCACTTGCCTCGCAGAATGCAGACAGAAGAAGAATATTATTACATTACCTTTATATTGTGTAATCGATATCGGACATGATAAAACGTCCGCTATCGTCACAGGCTCATACATTCAACACGCTGTTTTAATTAGACCGGGGTAAACTTTAACACGCGAGGAATCGAACCTACACCACCTGCATAGGAAAAAGTAGAAAAATGAATTTAGTATTTAATTTTTATTATATATACAGACCTTTTCACAAGCAAATAGTACAGGCGCAGTCGCCAGTCCGAGTCGAAGATCAGCAGCTGTAGGTTTGCCCATCGCTTGCGCCGACGACACAAAGTCTAATAAATCGTCTACAAGCTGGAAGGAAAGGCCCAGGTTGCGTCCGTACTGGAATGCTAACTCGCAAGTAGCTTCATCTGCGCCACTCAGTAGTGCCACCTGGAAATAATATACAAAATATTATGGCGATTACATACAGAAGTTAAAGTGGTAGTGTGATCTCGTGGCAAGTTATACCCGTCGACTCTAAAGCCATTTCCCGACTGTCATATAAAAGAAAGTATCCCACCAATCTCCATCATATCTTCTCCATTCGACGAGACATTGACGAAGTAATTTCAGTGCTCAAATGACACACTTTGAAGCCATTATTTACAAGAAAATTGGATTGATGAAAGAATGTATGTCAGTCGGGTGCGCCTCACCCGCATCTCATCACGCACTATGCTTTGTCTAAGCACATTAATTAAACGGCTCTATAGATTAGTGGATTGTATTATAATTTAAGACGCTCTAATGAAATACATATCCTACTAATATTATAAACGCGAAAGTTTGTAAGAATGCATGTATGGATGTAAGTTTGTTACTCTTTCACACCAGAACGGCTGAACGGATCCAGATGAAATTTGGCACAGAGATAGATTAAATATTATAAACGCCCTCTCGCCTCCTGAAGACTGGGTGAAATTGAGGTTTAAGATTCATTTATATCTCTAAAGAATACAATTATTCACTTAGTGAGAAACATTAATTTTACGTAGGTAACATTACGGCTAGTATAAACTATTTTATCGATTAGAACTCAAATAATAATACTGGAAGTGGTTTTAAGTTTATTTTACTGTCATATAAATGATTATAAGTTTTAACTATAAAATTAGTAATTTTATTAATACTATTAATAATTTTAGTCATAATTTAATATTAAATATGTTACTGATATTTTATGTAGTATATTTATTGCCAATATGTCTTTTTTAATTTCTTTTTGTAAGATTCCATTCGTTTTTTCGCTTTTAATATTAGGGACCATCCATAAATTATGTCACACGAATTTAGTGATTCTTAACATTCGTTTAAGAATATTTTATAGAATTATTATGGTACTAGCGACTCACCCTCGCTTCGCTCGGGTTCGTCCGTAACTTGTTTCCCCATACAAATTTTCATACCCATTTGCACCCTCTTAAGGGATGATTTCCGGGAGAAAAATATATAGTATCCTATGTCCTTCCCAGGGTCTCAAACTATATTATATTTTATAGTATAGATATTATATTATTATTAGTATAGATATAAATAAAATAAAAAGAATATATAAATAAAAAGTAACTGTTAATTCGCGCGCTCTTATTCGATGCTTTTAATTGTCTGCTGCGTAACTAGAACCTCAGATTGTAATTATTGCCAGCATCCATAATAAGTTTAAATTGAGAAATTATGAACGTAAATTAATTATCTATATCTAAAAATTTGTATCGTATTATATAATTTATAGATTACTTACGTTTTCCTATCATTTTATCTGTATACAAATAAATAAAACGAAGTATTTCTAAATAATTAAACCGCTGCCACGAAAATAAGTGATTACAGTGTAAAAAGAAAGATACTGATATAGTTCTATAAAGTGATCCACAGCGGATGCCTAACATAATAAATGAAAAAAAATATTGTACAATCCATACCACACATCCATAATTAATAACAAGATATAGATATGGAAATGATTAAAGTCAATAGGTACAAAAACTTTACCAGTATTGGTATATCCCAAACGTCTCGTAAGTGCTTATTTATTACGTTATTACGTCAAGTAGCAAAATAAGGCAAGAAATACATATAATATAGTTACCGCTTTAACAGAATTAGCCATGAGGGATGCTGTCTTTCTGTATGTTTTTGTGAGGTAGTGCGCAAACCGCTCGTTTTCAGTTTCTTTGCTACCGAGCTGCATGAACTCTCCTTGCACCAAATCTGTGACCACCTAGAACAAATAAATACAATAATATAATACTTTTTTAGATTTACGCGATTTTTTTACATCTTATCTTTTGTTTTAATATCATAAATACAAAAGGTTACATAGATGGATGTTTGTTAATTAATTACGCCGGAACGGCTGAACTGATCTGGATGAAATTTGGCACAGTAATAGATTATAGTCTAGAATACATAAGCTACTTTTTATCCTGGAAAAATGTACAGAGTAGTTAGTTTTAAATAAACGACGTTTCAAATGCTTTGCAAGAACTATGGTCACGGGAGTAACAATAATATAACCATAATCCAACCAAAATTCCCTGAAATAAACAAAATTGTTACTTTCATCTCTATTATAATTGACCGAGCGAGCGAAGCGTCTCTGCTTCTCTGCTCTGTCAGTTTGTTGGTACTCTTTAGGGTTTCTCGACATTCTCAAAGTTCACACGAGACCACCCACGACCACCCGGGACTTCAAGACTTCTCAAAATAAAATTAGATTAATTTTTGCCAAGATGTACCAATAAATAAAACAATTTTAGTAAAAATATACATTTATTGAACATATTGAATGTTTCAAATTCTAACATAGGTATTATACTTTATAGTATAACCAATTTTTATAGTTCATTCTTATAAAAACAAATTCAGTTTTTGGCAATAAAATCTTATAATTATAAAGCAAACTTAATTAACTCGATTTTTAATGTTGCCCTTGATTTTTTTATAGAATTTCAGGTACATTTTTTGCGATTTTTTTTAATTGTCTGTTCTATTTGAATTTGAAACGACTCGTCGGGTTCGTTGTATACTTACAGTAGTCGAGCTACAAGGTTCGGCATCCATTATTTCCAATTCTGGCGTTTGAATAAGAGGGATATTTTCAAAAAGTCTGCAAAACAGTTCTTCCGCAAGTTCAATAAATCAGTTTTACTCTAAAAAATGGCTCGAGTCTCGACGCGAAAGTCTCGGGACGCGAGATAACTAAATTTGCAAAAAGTAGTAATTCTCTACAGGACGTATCTTAGAACCGATCTGGACGAAATTTGGTATACATGTTTTACAACTTTATAGATTTTTTTTGACGTCGGGGATTTTTGATTGGAGGGGCACTTCCTCCAAAAAGGCGGCTATTGGATATCTACGTCTTATGAGACCCGATTACGATGTTTCTATTTTTATTTGTAAGGTAGTAACTTAAATTCGTCTCATAAAAGTTTGGTGAAGTTCTATGAGGATCTTCAGCGTGAGGAGCGGAATGGCTCATCAAAATGCAGTAAATTTCTCACATATCTTTAATGGTATATTAATTGTTGCATAAAAATTGTGCTCGCAAGGTCTATCGTTCGCAGAACTACCTACTAGTATAATTATAGTAATAATGACATTTTCTCATAACGATACTGAACGACTGCGCTTTAATTCTTAGATACCAATTAATCTATTTATGCTTCACCATCATATTATTTTTACCCACATGCATATTAGTTAATACTATTTAATGAATATTTACTTTTTAACGTATTTCTAATATTATTTTTCTGTATGTCGTAACATAAGTCTCAACAGTCAATAGAGATCGATGTCAGAGTCGGATGATCCGATCAATAATAATTATTAGGTAAAACTAAACCGATTGTGAGATATAAAAGATTTGTGTACAACACAGGTGTAAAACGTTTTGAGAAATAAAGTATTATGTATGTACTCGTATGTGAAAAGTGTTATATATTGTTTGATACCAGTAGTGAGTATTGTAAATTATTGCAGGAGACGCCGGCGCATGAAGCATATTATATAGAATCAGTAGAAATAAGTGTTGCAAACAGAAGTAAGTAATTAGTAGAAAAGAAACAATAGTAATAAACAAGCACATAAATTATTTTATTTAAATACAGCATATACTCGACAATGCTTCTTATAGGAGTTTAAAGCTGATCGAATAGGTACATCTCTCAATAAAAATTTATTAACGGCCTAATAACACACTAGCATTAGTTATAGTTTCGAAATTACCTATAATATCTGGTGGTATCGCAATGAATAATATTTATTGTGCGTTGCGTACTTGCACAACTATTGAAAAAATATTTATTACTATCGACTCACCCTCGGCCTCGCTCCGCTCGGGTTCGTCCCTACTTGCGTTTTAACTTTTAGTATAGATTTCTCAGAAATGAGATATTTTCCTGCAATAAAAAGTATCCTACATGTTGGCCCGGATAACCAGCTATCATCATACCAAAATTCATCAAAATCCCTCCAGCGGTTTTTCCGTGATGCGGTAACAGACAGACCGACAAAAATTCTAAACACTATAGATTCAGCCTCTGTATCGATAATAATGACTATTTCAATAAGATTTTCCAAAAAATATTTCATGTACAGATTCGGCTCAGTTAGAATTTTACTATATGTATAGATAACTAATTTTAATATCAGCGGGAAATACGAGTATATTAATAACTATTAAATTAACTTAGAAGCAGTTAGTAAATATCATTTTTCTTTTGAATATTTATCTATTTCTTCGTTACTTAGATGATTACAATTAACAGAATTGTAATTTACTCCGAACATTTTTTCGCTAATTATAAACAAACTAGCAGAACCCGCGGCTTCACTCGGGCTAAAACTACAAAAAAATCTCTAAAAAGGTAGTTTCATACAAACTTTCATCCCCTATTTTACCCCCTTATAGGATGAATTTAGAAAAATGCTAAAATACGTATTTATTTCATTTTATTGAAGAGCATTAATACCAAGTTTCAAATAATTCTTACCACATTTTTTTTTTTGGATTGTATTATAACGTGTTTTCCCGTGGGAATTAGATAATCTCCCGCGATAATAGCCTATGTCACTTCATTTCGACGTGAAAGAAGGACAAACAAACACACTTTCACATTTATAATATTAGTATAGATAATATTGAGATATAGAATTGTCTACACTTATGTACTTCAGCAATGTCGCTCCAATATGATCACAAACTCACAAACAAATACTATCTACTTTTTTTTCTTAAATTATTGTTTTATTTATATTTACTAACTTTTATTTTGTATTAACATTTAACATGCACATCTAATGTAGAACGCTTACTGAAAAACAGTTTTCTAGTCTAGGAGACTTCATTCCTTTTTTTACCGTGAATTTATTACAATAAAATCTGTTTATTGAATAATAAAACTTTTAAGCATAGCAGTTCCTAAATACCCGGTTAGTTCCTACCTGGCTAAGTACTAGAGTGACCTCGTCGCTGCGCAAGCGAGCTATCATCATCGACGCCACGGCGAGGATGAAGTCGCCGGCCATGGCCACCTGGAAATGAAGAAATAAACAACATTTTAATATGGCAACAAAATATTATATTAATAAAATTATTGACATACATATTTCTTATTTGTTAGGGTATTATCGTTGTCTGCTGTATGCTGTTTTCATCAGTTCACTAGTGACGTAACGAATGTTCGATTTTTCACATTCGCGAATGCGAGTATGTGAATACAATTTTTTTTTCTATAAATGAAAAATAATGAAATAAAAATATTTCATTATTTTTCATTTATAGAAAAAAAATATAGTGAAAAAATATATAATTGAAAGCAAAGATTAAATATTATAATTGTGAATATTAATAATAAATATCATTAGAACTTTACTTTTGTTCAATACCGAAATAAATATATTGTTTTCGGTAAAAAGAAATTTTAACATTATTTACAAATACCTAAACTATTGTTAACTAAGTAATGTTAAGTATTCATATCATTATTTTTTGAGTTTATATTTCACTAGCAACTCAACCTCGCTTCGCTCGGGTTCGTCTCTAGGTTGATTCCCCATACAAAGTTTACATCGTTTCGGAGAGCCTCTTCGGTACAAACAAACAAAAAATCAAATCTTTCCTCTTTATAATATTAGTATAGATTATCTTTAATTCTTAAAAAAAAAGAAACAATGGAATAGAAAAATATATAATTAAAGCCAAAGGTTTATATAACATTTTGGGTATTAGAAGTTTAATTTTGATTCAATTTTTTTTTTGTTTTCTGTAGAAAGAAATTATAAACTTTATTTAAAAATAGTAATTAAAATCTCCTAAATGACTTCCTTACATAATTGTAACAAGACTTATTAGACCTAGATATAATTTTTGTTTTAACTTTGATTAGACCTCTCAACTTCTTTTTTTTTAGAATATACTAGCGACTCACTTTTGCTTCACTCGGGTTCGTCCCTGGCTTGATTCTCCATACAAACTATCATCCCCATTTTCACCCCCTTAAGGGATGATTTCCGGGATAAAAAAGTATCCTATGTCCTTCCCAGGCTCTCAAACTATCTTCTTACCAAATTTCATCGAAATCGGTTCAGTAGATCCAGACATTACCCCCTACAACATCACAAACTCACAAACTTTACCTCTTTATAATATTAAGTATAGATTATAATTTGTTATTTGAATTTTTCAAAATTTAAAGAAGGACATTTTGTTTTTTTAGTTTAGTTGTGATTTTTTTAATATTTTAATTAGACTAACTCAAGACTGTTCATCGTTTAAGAGTAATTATTTTTTATTCAAATATTATAAGTAAATAAAAAAATATAACTCTTATCAATTGTATTATTATCATTCCATATCTATTCACTCCATATATAATTTTCTTTTTGTTTGTCAAAAACATTCGCCAAGCATCCGCATCGTTTCTTGCGAATACGAATGCGAATGGAAAAAACTATGCGAAATTTTATTAAAGGTTTTGAAATTAAAATGGTAGTATCCATAAATTATTATAGTACATCGTCGTACATTTTAACTTAATATAATTACCTACGCCTAAAGTGTATTACAATGGAGAAAAGTAAAACATTCTATTTTTACAATAAGAGTTCATAATAATAAAAGTACGATATAGGGATGATGCTATCAAGTAAACTCATTTTGTCCGACAGTAAACTATTGTTTATATATTTCGTCAGAGTTAGGTATATATGTAAACCCTAAACGGATGTTAACCAACTTAATATCCGTTTGTATCTAGGTCTTCAGACAGATAAACAACTATTTTATCTATATATAAATATCCAAACAGATACACTATACTAAATAGTGAAAAATTCTCTACGCGTATACTTGGTAAAGTATAAAAGTAAATTGCTTACAAATTTAGTTCAATGACAACTACTTAAGGTATATACGATTTGCTATTTAGAATTAGGCAAGTTAAATATTGAGCATGCGTCTAATTCTGAGTAACACACCGAAGTGAACACCTTGGCAAAGTCTAGTTTACTCTCGGTCTACTTTTTGTACTTGTCGCTTTGTGCGTAAACGTGAATCAGTTAAGTAATAGCATCAAGTTTAAGAAGGAAACTTTAACTTTTAAGATATAATATCTAAACACCGGTTTCAAACAATAATTTAAAATCAGTCAATGTCCACATTAGATCAAAGCGTTCAATCAATTATTTGTTATGTATATCGACGTTCATTTCTCCGGCAACCACTAAGAATGTGTAGAAAGTTGTGATGCCGTCGCATACTAATACAGAGTCGAGCCGTTTCGCCGGACGCTCAGCCGGTGACTCGCACCCGGCTTTCGGAAACACACACTGCCCATTAGTAAACACTGGACACTAGTTAACCTACATCCATTGACCGGCTTACGCACCTATATACAGTACTAAGTTGGGTTAAAAAATAAGGAAGACAACGTAAAATCGCCAAGCAAGCTGCGCTTAGCATTGATCAAAATAGATCACATGTCCTTGGTTTGGAAGATCACTATGAACACAAGATTACTAAAACTTTAATTTGGAAATGTTACACTATTAATTATTATAAATCTAAAATTTAAAATAATTAATTGTATTTTAAAATTTGACACATTTGCATTATTAATTCTATAATTTGTTTATTTA
Organism: Brenthis hecate; assembly: GCA_951806755.1. Classification (NCBI taxonomy): domain Eukaryota; kingdom Metazoa; phylum Arthropoda; class Insecta; order Lepidoptera; family Nymphalidae; genus Brenthis; species Brenthis hecate. The sequence continues at coordinate 804,851 of OX638267.1, forward strand.
AGAAAAAATATTAAATCTATAACTACTTTCACCACACTTATTAACAGCTCACCTGAATGACAATGATCAAATAGACGAAGCAACTTGTCCTTAAACCTGTGACCTTTTTCAAATTTACTCAAGCAATTTGAGCGAACTCGGTTGTTGAGAAACAGCCAAAGCCAAGGCAGCCGAAAATATTAAATCAAGTTTAGTACAACATGCATACTATTAAACAAAATAAGTATATTATAGTATATTATAATATATTAATTGAAAAATCATAAATTAACTTAATGTACGACAAAAAATGATTCGGTAATGAAATAATATTTATGAGTAGTCTATTACTTATTAAAACATATATTCATATCAGTTTTACTACAGTTGCATTAATTACACTGATACCATAAGACAACGGGATTTGAGACAGGAATGGCTGGTGGTGGCGCGTGTCGTTCGCGCTTCGCTGATCGAATCATGCACGCATTAACACACTTTCTGCCGCTATCCGAACTATAATATATCCGTTATACGGACGTCTACCCAATATATGTATAATAACATATAGCTATTGCGAAATATTTGACTTTATAGACTAATTATATTATACTTTCGGCTAAAATATTAATTTACTGTAAGTAACAAATTTTTGTGTTTTGTCTGTCTATCTGTGTCTATGGGTACATCATGTCGTGACTACGAATAGGCGGCCGGACTATAATCATTTATTTGTGGCAGAAAATATTTCTTTAGTAAAAAAATATATAATTAAATTTGCAAAACTAGACAATTTAGTTAAAACGGGAAGAGAAAGTAAGCTCGAAATAACTTTCATATTTTGATGACTAATCAATTTAAAATTTATTATTTACAAAATTTGTTGCTTTTCCCTTTTTTTTAAGTACGAAGATATAAGTAAAGGTAATTCACACTAATAAAGCAAATATAAAATAAAGCACGATGTCTTTCACTATTGAAAATTGATTTTATTAAATTTAAGAAAAACATTTCTAAATATGTAATAATTACTTTAAATTTGTATGAAGTGTGTTTGTGTATTTATTTTTATTATGGAAAACATGTTATAATACAACCCAAAAAAATATTTGTGATCAGAATTACTTGACACTTGGTATTAATGCTCTTCAATATTATTTAATAAATGAGTTCTTTAGCTTTTTTCGAATTTCATCCCATAAGGGATTAAATTAAAATAGCTTTTCGGCAAATTAAAAAGGGAATTTAATCGAATGTAATTCTTTCTTAAAATTTGCTTTACAATGACCATTAATCAATCTCAGGGCCAGTCGTTCAAAGTAGCAGGCAAATACTTAAGAGAGGATACTTCTCACGTGGACATTTTAACAGAACCAAGAACCAGACAGAACATCCACCAATGTGGTATACAAAGAAGTTCTTACTTAAATAATTAAATTCCAACTTCCAGTTCGCGACAATTTAGCGTAGACTAAGCAAAGTAAATCTAAAATGATAACGTACAACAATAATAACAAATTCAACATGAGAACATATAAATTCAATGAAAATTAAAACTGAACAAATCTTTTAGTCCACGCGAGCGTAGCCGCGGCCAGAAAGCCTAATAAAATAAGAATAGCACTTTAAAGTAACTTAAAAAAGGAGCGAAAGGACTGAAGTTTCAGGTGTACATGACATTGTGTCTTTAAAAATAACGTAGATGTTAGCCTGTTAGTACGTTAGCCGAGTCACATAATTCTGAACTCGTACACATTGTGAGTTGTATTATTTTTACTCTCTATCTCTAGCTTCGAAAAGATGAAATAGAGGTAGTAGAGCTTGCTAAATACTTTAAATGAAAATTCATTTACAGAATACATTTACATAAAATACCTTTTCAGTTAATGGGTATTTTGAGTTTCGATCACTAATATTAAAGTTTTCCCTAATATGTTTAGGAATAATGTGAAACGCGAACATATTTTTGCAAATAATAAAGTATATATTGCGAAAACGTAAAAAAATACTTGTGTATAAATATGTTAGTAAGAACAACACAATATTCGGCGCTACGGAACCCTCGTTCCAAATGTAGACATAAATGTATTTACAATGTAGATACATTCACAATAATATATTTGTAAATAATATGTAAAAAAATATAAAAAAATAAATTCCTGTTATTTAAATCATTCCATACTAACGTCATATACTGGTCATATAATGACCGAAGACACGCCTACTTGAACGGCATCAGGGCTTTTTTTAGATTTTCAGTGCATTTTAACTATAATTATAGATTTTTTCGAAGAAACAATTGTTTTGATGGTATCATTTTCCATTTTATATTTTACTTATAAAGACCATTCAAAATACATAATAATAAAAAAAAATATTCCGACGAATTGAGAACCTCCTCCTTTTTTCGGGAAGTCGGTTAAAAATAAAAAGACCATTGGAGAATAGAAGACTCACTGCGCCGACCACAAGTAACTTGGGAAATTGGGAAGGGAGAAGAAGAAGAAGACAATTCATGGATATTATTAAATATTTAATATTTTACATATTGTACTTACAACAATACATATTAATACGTCATCAATATCTGCCAGGAAAGTATCAATAAGAGTGAAAGGCTTTCTTATAAACGATTGCCTCGAAAGTGTGCCCATCGCAAGCCACATGAATAATTTACCAGAAAAATCTCTACGATTTCACGCTAACTTTATTCTGAATGCGTCTGAGTTTCTATTCTGCAACTCATTTACACCGACTGTACCTATGCAAGTGTGCACTACGTCTGTTCCACTTCAAACTTACCTAAATAATACTGTATGAGAACAAATTGAAAAATAATCATTTTAACAAATCTATTATTTAGCAAAGTAGCTGTCGAATATTGTAAAATAGTTGAGTAACACATTTCCGAGCCCTAAGTTATTTTGAATAACGATCGAATCGGCAACCAGTCTTTTAAAATGCAAAATTACACCACAAAGCTTGTGAACTTGAAATTCATTCGGATGATGAGAATATTCTATACAATGCTAAGTTGCGACATGATTTTTTCACAAGTGGGTCTCACGTGAAGTGAGTGCTTTGCGTGTGTATCTAGTCGAAGTGGTCTTTCGCAAGGCAGCCTTGACAGTGGTGGTGGGCAGGTGGCGGACGGCGGACGGAAGGTGAATGTGGTGGGATGAATGTATGTCACGTTGGCGGCCTTGAATCCCCTCTTAGAACTCGACACCACCAACTACTTTTCTATTCGACGTCAACCGATATCTCGTAGATATGTATATAATTTTCGTAAATAATGTTTACATTTTATTTCACCTATGTAGAAATCGTTTCCATGCAATCGTAAATTAAATGAATAACGTATTTATTATAATATTTATTTACTATGCAAACTTTTTACTATCCAACGTCAGGTAAAAGTAAAGTAAAAAATTGAACAGTATGAATTTTAAAATGCCCAGAAACGTTATAAAAATACTAACAAAAAAGGTATAGGTACTGACATTTAAATAACTTTTAAAATGACTATTTATATTACTAAAAATAGTAGATTTTGCTTTTTTGAAATTCACGTTGAACCATCCTTTTAGCCTCCTTTCAGTGGTAGCCCAGTCATATTGTGCTGGTTTGGGAAACCTATTGAAGCTGGTTCGAATCCCGGGTCTTGCACCTCTGATATTTTCATGTGCAATTTTTCCAATATGATTATCATTTGACTTACGAAGGAAAACACCGTAAGCAAACCTGCATGTCTGAGAGAACCTATCAAGTTTTCGAAAGAGATTTGAATCCGGGAGTTCAAAAATGGGAGTAAGGTGGAATAAGTGATAAGGAATAATTTCATTTAAAAGGGTTTTAAAGTAAACATTTTTAGCGAAAAAGTTATAATTAATGTTGATTAGAGATAAGACAATAGATAACTATGAAAAAATAAGGTTTTTAGTCATTTATGAAATCACGAAATCATTGCTATATTTTTGATACTATACAGAAAATGCCTTAAAAATTTATATAAAGATTCCTAAAAAATAAAAATTTGTTGTTTATAAAAAAAGATTTTTTTATCGCAAATAGTTAAAGTATTAAGTTAACTATTTTAATGGGTGGAGCTGCTAAACGGTAATCTTAAAATAACATCAGAAAGATTTATTCGAATTACAGTTGATCGAAGTATTTCGCATGGAGTGAGTGGTCAGTCCGGTGATTGCAAAACATGCAGGCATGTTGTGGTGATTAGTGTTCGAAGCCAACGAGTGAGCCATCGTTTCAACACGTATGCCTAGATATAACACGTGTCCTGAGAGTAATTTGATCATTACACAAATTACATAAAATGTTAAATTAAAAATAGATATTATTAATAAAAGTAAAAATATTACTTACGAAAAAATAGGTCTTATCAAATGGTTTTGGATTATTCCAAACAAGTTATTGCAAACGAGGCATTGCAAACGAATGAAAATAAAAATAAAAGTTACCTTAAATTATAAAAAAATATATTTTATATTACATAAGTCCATGTAAATAAATTTACTTTATAATAGTTAAATTAAATATTTGTATATGAGAGCAAGTGTCGACGACCTACCTTCTGCACCTTGAGATACTGTTATGAGTACCAGTTTAATTCATTATTAAGCACCGCTTGGTAGGTCAGAGGAAAGTGATGAACGAATTTTGCTTTCGACGCAAACTCGACTTTATTAGAAAGTGTTACTTGTAGTATGACCATTCCATAGTATTTTTTTTGTTTACTTATCTTTTTAGGAGTACGATACTGAAATTACTATACGCATTACATTGTTTATTGATTCACAAATTCATAGTCTATAATTGGTAAAAAAGCGTCAATTTCATTGAATAATGCCCCGTAATAGGTATCCCCTAGTACGTACTTTTGTGTACCTTTGCCTATATTTGTAGCCTAATAAAAACTGTAATTCCATAAAAACTAAATAAGCTCAACGAATAATTTAATTCATTCATGTATAGTATGTGTAATACGGATGCCTATACCTACTAAAATAAAATTTACGTTTAAAGCCAGGTATAGTTTGACAATAATAATGCTAATGTTAAAGACATCAACGCGATCGTTTAATTCTATTAATTTTGATTATTTTAAAATTGTTACTATTGTTTTTACAACTTTAATTGTATGTGATGACGTACACACATACATACATTATGTAAATATATTTGAGGAATTTCAAACATAGTTTTAAAACACCTCCAGGTAAATTTCTAAGAATTCTATTGTTAACTGACACGCCGGTGTGTCCGTGGTCGTGGAGGGATTATATGAATAAATAATTTTAGCATTTATCACTACACTTTTGTGGATTTAATCAAAGTTTCTTGTTGAATTTTAAAAGTTAAACTACAACAAATTGTTACAGTTATGAAATAAAATTATGTGAAGTAATGCAGACTCTAATTAGCCAAGTTTAAGTTTTCTTGATATACAAGGAAAACGTATTTAGACACGTAAAATCACGAAAGACAAATTGACAAATTAAGCCAAAAAAATTTGTACGATTGCAAAATAATAAAAATATTTAGGTCAACATGTAAAGTTCACAATAGTAGTGTCATAAACTCGCTTAACCCAGAATATTTAATTATATTTAATAACTTTGAAATACATATAAGAATTATACTTTAATATATTTAACATACTGTATTGAGTTACATAATACATAAATAAATAAATAAATATGTTTGGACATCAACACACAGCACCATGTAGTTCCATGGTAAGTTACGAGGCCTGTGTTATGGATACCAGATAGTTGATACACTACATATATAACTTTAAATTCTTCGAAAATATCTGATTAGGTATCTATTCTAAATGAAAACCTCCGTTTAGTTATTTTTTACATTTTAGTGCCTGGAAGTCGGTTTTTTTAAGTTTTCGTTTATAATATGTCTATTGATTACGTGGTATGTTTAAAGTACAGTCAAGGAATGAGGAGACAAAAATCAAGATTTTCCTGTAGCTTGTATTGACAAGCGTACAGTACAATAGAAGATGTGGTCGTAGCTACTTAATAATAATAAATAAAGAATATATAAATATTCCAGACGCGTACGGTCCTGATTAAAACTCGCAGTTCTACGGCGACGGCTTCGAAGTCCAGAGAACAATAACTCACGAGACTTATTCTGAACAATGGTCGCAGAAATGATAGGAATCGCCAATTCGTCGTTGACGTTGTACTCCGCATCCTTGACAACCGCACTATTGTCGCGGACGACGAACGCGCGCATTGTAGGACGTTCATTTAAATTAGGACAAAAGAATTGCTTCTTGAAAAACCAACGTCAATGACCGTGTTTTTAACTTTACATAATATTATTCATTATTTTCAGGCATACATACATCTTACTATTATATGAATGAGAAAGTTTTTATGGATGAATGTTTGTTACTCAATCATGTTAGAACGACTGAACGGACTTAGATGTTTGGCACAAAGATAGATTATAGTCTGGTATAGCACATAGGCTTTTTATCCCAGAGAAACGTACGGTTTCCGTGGGATAATTTAATTTTTGTTTTTCACTAAGGACGAACTCGAGCGAAGCGAGGGTGAGCCAATAGTACTTAATAGTTCTATAAACTTTAAAATACATAATAAATAATAGAGAAAAATTATCACAAAAACTTAGAAGTATAATTTGTTGAGATAATTCTCATCTGATAAAATGTATTTGACACTAATGACCTAATAAATTAATTTACTCACACAAAAAATTGAATATTTTTACATTCTTTTATTATTAATTCTGTCTAGATCTCGAAAGAGTTCCTCTAAGAGTAATTTATTCAGATTTTCTATTTTATAATTTTTAAATAAAATAATAATTAATTGTCAAAATTACGTTATTAAATTTTACTGAGATAGGCACTTAAATTAAAAATCTTTTATACTGGCGTAGTAACAAGATCATTAACATTTGAATAAACAGGCACGCCCTAGTCCACCATAGCCGCACATAGACAAAGCAAACACGCTAAGAATAAGTATATTACAAGTTTAAACACGAATTCGTAAATCAACACTAGTATGTAATAAGGCTATCTCAAATAACGTCTAATAGATCGTGGTCGACTGGTAATTGAGACAACATCCTTAATTTTTGCAAATATTAACTTTTACAAATCGCGAACCAAAGTATGTTTATTTAAAATTCTATAAAAGGCAAGACCATATATCAAAAATTACTTATCCACAATTTTACGAGAATTATATTTTATATTTTAGCTACATATTTTAGCTCCAAATAGTACTTGTTAATAACTAGCGACTCATCCTCGCTTCGTCTCCGTCCCTATGTACGTTTTAACGGTTAATATGGAATAGATTCGATCCCTTACTCTGTGAAAAACAAAAACAAATCTATCCCACGGGAACCGTACATTTTTCCGGGATAAAAAGTAACCTATGAGCTATTCCAGATAGACTATAATCTATCTCTGTGCCAAACAACCAGACCCGTTCAGCGTCCTGGCGTGATTGATTAACAAACAAACATCCATCCATCCAAACTTTCGGATTTATAATATTTATGGGATTATATATGAAAAAATGTATTAACAACAAAATGTTTTACTATTTGGTCAATTATGAGAATGAATAATATGTTGATACTTAAAAATAAGGACACATCGCCGGAAGACATAATTGACGTTAAGTTTTATCTGTTAAGGACAGATTAAAACGCGCATTGCATACAATATTAAAAATTAATACGATTGGGCTTTTTTTCTTTGTTTAAAAAATTACAAATGTCAATATAGTATGACATTGAGAAAATAACGAATATATATTTTATTTCATTAATCTTATACGGAAATATGTAACAGTAAAAACACTAAAAATGTTATTCAAAAGAAGACACTAATGACCAAAAGCCGGTTAGCGTAAGGCGCCACACTGTCTACAATTTTATAATAACAATCATAGCACATAATAATAAATTTAAATAGACATTTTGAGCGAAAAAATAAAGGTAGGATTTTATGGTGTGTTATCAGTATAAATACCAATGTTGTGCAAAGTGTTACGAAAAACACCTTGAAAAAACTAATGGCCATAATACTTTTGACAAACATCAAATGGGGAATTATTACTCAATTTCCAGTGTTACTTGTTCAATATGTGTTGCTCTAATTTGCATTTATATATATTATGTTATCATATATACATTATGACACCAACAATTGAAACACTTAATTTCAAAAAATCAATAGTAGTCCTTGCATCAGAAACACTAAACTTTACATTTATATCACACTAGCGATTGACTAGCCGTCGATAAGTGTGAAAAAGTAACAGACAGACAGTTACTTTCACATTGATAATATCAGTATGGATTACTTAGTTATATTAAAATATATTTTTTTTCATTGATATTAGTAATTTAAATAAAGTGTGTATGTACATATATACGCACGTAAGGAGTTATATTTTTTTTTTTTTGGAGCATTTATTTATAAGAGTTTGTCGTTTTTAATGTTTAAACTTTTTTTCGTATTTTTCTCAGCAAACCCTTTCATTTGATATCCTTATCATAGGGGTGCATCAAAAACAGTCGGCTATCTTTGGGAGTCTACCATATTTCATTTTATTGTATTTACAACACTGCTTATTATGTATCGCTCATCAAGCCCTTTCATTTAATGTCCATAACATAAGGGTCACTATGGAAATGCTGGATCGCCATTTTATAACATCCGCCATATTGGATTAAAAATGACGGCATTTAGATAATCGTGCATTGTCACGAGAACCAAACGTGTGTGCCTTTTTCTTCACACTATACTAAAGGGAGATTTAACAACTAACTTCACACTGTAACCAATAAAGACTAACTTTATACTGTAAAAAAAAATCACTCTCATCATTTTTCATAACGCGCCAAAAGAAATATAACTTCAAAAATGTTACATAAAAACAACAGGATATTAAGCTCAAGATGATCAAATATAAATAAGAAATGAGGCAAAATGAAAATCATAAAGGCGAGACCGCGGCCGCAGGGCACTTTCACCGGGGGTCGTCAGCTTTCGGCCCCACTCGCTGGCATCTCAACTGACCACCAATAATTAATTTTCGAATCTACGCACACATGTTACTTAAATACGAGTTAACTATCAATGTTACTAGATACTAATGGAGGAGTTTGGTAATAAATCGAGTTTTAAAAATCACGAAAAATATCAATACATATATAAAAATTTTAATCATTAGAAGTTATCTAAAAGGATCAATCAAAACAGAAAACTTAGTTTTTATACATCTATAAATATATATAGTCCGATTTAGAATCCATCTCTTTCTTTCAAATGCGCTAGTGAAAGGTCGCATCGTCTGTCTGTATAGGTAAGTGTAAGCGACGCGGACTACTTCCCACAAATTGTACTTATTCTTTTTTTAAGTAGGCCAAGAACCTGAACGTGACTTAATGATCAAAGATGTTCTCCTTTTTCATTTTAATAAGAATGTAGTTCATCCAATGTTTTATATTTAAAATATTAGACTGACATCGTATTAACATACATATCTATATTAAGTAGTAGAAATAAATAGATTCTCATCAAATATTTTAATCACGCACAAACTTAACGCAACTATCAGCTTTCTATACTCAATGTAAACTAAATTGAACATGGTTCACAGTTAATATTTACTCAATAAATACGCAAGTAATGTGGATTTGGAATCGTAGTATTCTAATGACGGTTTAAAAAAAACATTGTAATTTTGTGAATGGCATGACTTCGTTCACAAGGCAGGCTCAAATTTATCTGAGAAAATATGTAAAAATGACGTATCGATTGTACAGTGAATGCTATATGTATTTAATTTCGTCATAACGCAGGACTCTTTTTCCTCATTTCATTTATCAATACACCTAAAAATATTGAATAGTTATTATAAATTTTTTTTCATTTTTATATCGATCGTAAGACAGAAATACGTATATTCTTGTAAGACATATAAGTGTGGACTCGAAGAAAAAAAATTAAATCTTATATTCTCCTTTGCGCATTTCACTAACTGCCCTTAAACTCTTATATTGATTAATTTTGATTGTCGTCCATATTTTCATCGTCATCATATTCTATTATAGGTTATTTACTCGATGTCGTGACTTATACTTAAACTAGCGGCTCACCCCCGCTTCGCTCGGGTTCTAGGGTTCAGTATATATTTCTCAGAGATGAGATATTTTCCCACAATAAAAAGTATCCTATATGTTAACCCGAATAACCAGCTTTCATCATACCTTTCATTAAAATCCCTCCAGAGGTTTTTCCGTGATGCGGTCACAGAGAGACAAAAATTCTCAAAACTATAGATTCGGCCTCTGTATCGATAATAATGTCTATTACAATAAGATTTTCCAAAAAAAAATATTTAATCTACAAATTCGGCTTAGCTACAATTTTATTATATGTATAGATTACATATATTATGTGTATGTGATATCATTCCATTGTATTGAATTCATATAACAATTAAACAGATTATATTTTTAATAAAAACATAATAAGATCCAAGATAATGAAATACGTTAAAACTACCTTTACATAAAATATTTATTAATATAAAAATATTCATAGGTTTTATAACATAACTTGACGGAATGTTAAATAAATATGTGCAACGACTCCCTAGCAACCGTCTAACCTACCTGCCATACATATCATTACCTCAACGACACGACGTCATATATAATCCTCTTCGATTCTTAATAGAGTCGACATCACGTTCATACATAAAGAGTAGGTACATATTTCGGGTAAATCCTAATACACATTAAACGTTTGTCATACCTACAATTCAAAATACCAACTCATCTTTAGCGAATGAAATTTGTCCATTCATAACCATACAACGTAAGTGGAAAATAGTCGCAAGGTTTATGACCGATTTCACCAACGTCACCTAAGTTTAAGGAATCCCCTCTGCATGGTTAGAGGGCTGTTAGGGGACAGTTTCTGATTCACCGTCAGTTAGGGGTCACCCAAAATATTAAAAGGGCCCCTAAATTTAGGTGCTCGAAATATGGGCTTAAAGACGATCGCAAAACGAAATTTAATTTAGGGAACTTTTAAGCTAGGGATCCCATACGTAGGTGATAGCTTATGGGTTGTTGGTGAAATCGGGCATTAGACTGCTATGTAAAAGTTTTTGATCGACTTAAAAAGAACTGTAGAAGAGATAGCTTAATTTATGTGTGTTATTCTCTGTGTTCGTAGATATCTTATAAATTAATTTTGAAGTCAGTGAACTTTTTTATTCAGCTTACACACTGGATTAACATATAGGCTACTTATAATTAACGTACTTATGCTAGTGAAGCCTCGACCGATATTTTATTTTAAATACAATATTATTAGTTTGAAACTCACGTCACGACATCATGACGTACGTACATATTTGGAACGTATCTTGTCCCATCATTTGTAGTTGAGAACAAATGAATATTCAAATTAATTTAGCACCTACGGTATAGATTTTCATTGTATCAATATCATGTATACATTGAATGATCAATCATTATTATCGTGTATCCGTATTTATTATGTAATGTTATTTAAACAAAAGATACATTTTTGTTACAAGCTCTAAACGCAATGAGATCGTATCGATAATATAAACATAAGTTTAAACATAAATTTCCATCAAAATTGACGAATTTCCTTAAAAACTATCATCTCCTATTTAACCTCTTTACAAACTTAACATACATTTTCAAAAATCACTCCTTAGTGCTCTTATTCAGATATTTATAAGAAACACTTATTCAAATCTTCATTTTCCTAGACCCAGCTAGCATGTTTAGGCTATGCGTCGTCTGTTATTCAGTCAATAATAGTTAGAGTTTTATCACGTAAAAGATTAAAAGTTTCGTCCACCATGTTCGCATAACTCTGTTAGGACTTCCCCTACGGGTTTTCGTACGTCAGTGTGATTAGAATAAAAATATGAAATGGTAATTTAAACAATAATATTTAAATAACAATCACGAATGAGACATAATATCATTACATTGGTGTAAATTAATTGTGCAACATATATCATAAATATTTATCTTACCTTCTTATGGTTCCAGAGCACGTTGACTGAGGGTTTTCCGCGGCGGAACTCACTCTGGTCGATGACGTCATCGTGGATTAGCGAGGCCGAATGGATCATCTCACTGATCATGGCAACCTGCCGTTGGGAGGGCAGGAGTGCGCTGTGAATAAAAAAACATTGTTTCAAGTTCCAAATCAAAAATAATTCGTAAACTATTTTATATAATCTTATATATATAAAATTTCCATGTCACAATGTTAGTTACCGTACTCCTCCGAAACGGCTTTACCGATTTTTACTAAATTTTATATGCGTATTCAGTAGGTCTGAGAATCGGCTACTATCTATTTTCTATACCCCTAAGTGATAAGGATAACGGTGGTCCTCCCAGACCCCATCCCAGGGACGAACCCGAGTGGAGCGAGGGTGAGTCGCTAGTCTTTAAGTAAAAACGACACATTTTGAAATCAATAGTCACGGTATTTACAAAGAGCAATGAAAGTCATTATGTTATTTCAAGAAAAATAAAAAAAGAGCAGTCAAAAAATTGATTATAAAATTGGTTATAAGTTTTTTTTTGTAATATTTGAGTAATTTGCCATTTTCTATTACACATACATCACTATAAAAATATATATTTTTCCACCAATGTTATTTGACCGCACTAACTGTAAATTATAAGTACATACAAACATATATATAAATTATTATAAATATACTGAAATCTTTAATGTTTATTTACATATCTAAGTATGTTCTTTTCACAGTTACCTACATATTATTGTTAAAACTATTACGCTGGTAATGTTCTTGTGCCATACATTCATAGGTGTAAGATGTTGATACTCGCTAATAGTGTGTAAATTATAAAATATTATATTCTAACGAGGCAAAGTATTGTTTGACTATTGAAAACATTACATAATAAACATTGAGATTGATAAATGAAATGAAATTATGTTAAAGAATTACTCTACACTATAAATGTACATATGTAAGTAGTATACTCGTACGTGTGTTCTTAATCACGTACCTCTCTAATAAAAAAAATAATACTTAAGTCGAAATTTTTTTTTTTCAGATATATTGTACAATATACGTTACAGCCGTAATTATAAAAATGATTCATCATCTCGTACACTTGTCCATTGATTCAATCAGAAGTATGTAAATGTTGGTACTGATAATGATGTCTATAAGTGTTACACGGAGATGACAGCCTCCCTAATGTATTATGGAATACAATGGTGTTATTATTTATACGATTATAAATAATTCTACACGCAACTTGTGTGCACGCATCGTACTTATCGCGTTCTTTAAATATTCTTAAAGTGTATAGTACAGTCCGCGGCGAATCATAGACAAGACGTGAACATACTGCACAATTAGGAGATTTATTATTCCCGTACTGAATATCTTAGATCTTATGTTTAAGAAATTCCAGAGTAATTTATACTACTAGCTAATAAATGACAACAAGAAGGACGTATTTAAATGAGGCGCGTGAATGATTACCATTTAAAATCGTTGACGTTTAATTATAGCATCAACACGGTAATAAAAATTGTTTATCATCTTCTATATACGTTGTATAAGTTTAAGAGAAGACAAAGACCGGCAAACGACACTGCGACTTATAAACCTAACGCACTCCTCTATGGTAGTTTATTTTATGATAACATTTACCAACTATATGTACATATGTAAGGCCAGAGACGCATGTCTGATATAACCACTTAGTTCATATTTCTAAAAAAAATTAGTCAAGCAAATGTAGTAAAACCTATATATGGTATTTCCATAACTAAGGTAAACATTTGTGCATGTACTACAACAGTCCTTCTAAACAATTTAGACAATGACTGTAAAAAATAAACATTTACATGCTAAAATTTATCATTTGTTCCGGTTCACATAATATTTATATTTAAATTTGACATTAACTGAGAATATAAAATAATTTGCTCTACCCAACTTTTTTTTTCATGTTGGGAAATGCATTTACGCATACCACTTGTATACAAACAGATGGTTATGTGCGACTCACCGGCTCGAGAAGCCAGTGCTACCTGCTAAAACCTAACAATACCCCGTCTTAATGGGGCGTCGCAGGATCGCTTGCGCACTCAACCACGACGCCCCGACGGCACGTCTACCGAAGCAGACGACACAACCATGGGGTTGTTCCACTCTGCTATCGGAGAAGTACCAGGTGCAACCCGCATGGCACTCTGTCCACCACCACGCACCATCACATGTGTAACACATACACATGGTGTATAAAAAATACTAATGGTTATAGGTTTATATTTATTATACCTGTCGTATTCAAACTAATAAATCTCAAATTATACGATGCAAATAGCACGTAACCTACCATTCGTCGATTCCGAAATTCAGAAACCTTATCACGCTTGCATACAACAATTCCCCAAGTTGTTATTGCAATCGGAGGAGTGATATACATTATTATTTATTAAGGCTCTTTTATTTCATTATAAGTTAGTAAAATCCCCACTAAATATAAAATGTTCTGTGACAATTAATTGCACTACTATGTGGAAAATACTACTAGAACTCGGACACAATAATTTTGAATATTCACCATGAGTATGGTAATTAAGGTAGGTATTGACTTGATCTGACAATTTATTGTAGTTTAATAATTATTTTTATTCCAATAAACGAAGCTTAAGGCGGTATGTCACGTCACGAAAAAACCTATTATAGGCTATTTCACATTCAAGGTCTCCGATAAAGACATTGAACTCTTGACCTCAATATGAGAGCAAATTGAAAACTTCAACTCTATAATTTAGCAAGAACATTAGAGTGAATGGCACGCCAAGCGTTTGGTTCTGAAAAGGCCAAACTAAAATAGTGCAATAATGTTTAAATTAAAACAACAAAATATTACGTAAATAAGTTTTAATTTTATAAACCTCAAAAATCAACCAAACATGAAAAACTAAATATTGTTAAATAATAATAGGTATAACATTTAGGCTCACCTATTTTCTCCGTACACGTGGTAGTTAACAGCTCTCGCCATAAGTATTGCCACCATTGGCCTGAGCGCCTTCCCCTGTCCGTCGAAGTAGTATGTAGCTATGGTATTCAGTTCGGGCTGGTTTGTGTTGCGTTCCAATTCCTGTCAATAATAATGCTAAAGTCGAGTTAGGATCTCAATAACATCAGTCATTAATATTACTATAAATATTTTATTAGTATTACAAATATAAATAAATAAATATAAATAAATTTGTGGGGACATTAACACACAGCGCCATCTAGTTCCATTGTAAGCTACGAGGCTTGTGTTATGGATACCAGATAGTTGATACACTACACATATATAACTTTAAATACATACATATTATAAATATAAACACCCATGACTGAAGTACAAACATTCGTGCTCATCATAAAAATGAATGGCCCCAGCGGGACTCGAACCCGCGACCGCTGTCACAGCAAGCAGGATCACTACAAACTGAGCCAAACGTGTCGTCGAATATACTTCATATTATATTAATTTAAAGACATGCATGCCACTTAATTTCCTTTTTTAACTTTTAATGTCTACGCAAACGCCATTAAATCTTGAGTAAGAAAGGAACAATGTAATAATGATCGTCGTATAATGTGTCTTCATCCTAATGTTTATCTGATGCAAGGAAATCAGACACTATATTTCGCAGTAGTTTAAGTATATCAAAATATTAGAGCACCTGTAATCTATAAATATAATAAAATTATAACGGAGCCGAATCTGTACATAAAATATTTTTTGGAAAATCTTATTGAAATAGTCATTATTATCGATACAGAGACCGAATTTATAGTTCTAGAATTCTTGTTTATCTGTCTGTCTATCTGGGAACGCATCACGAGAAAACCACTGGACAGATTTTGATGAAATTTGCTATAATGATAGCTGGTTATCCGGGTCAATATATATGATACTTCTTACTAACATCTCTAAGAAAACCATACTAAACGTTAAATGTTACTAAGAGTCATCTAAGATGATAGATGTCATAAAAATATTTTTAACGCAATTAAATCACACGTTAAGTTAATTTTTCGCTTTCACTTCTCAGGTATACTCGTAGCTTCGAATAAGTATTAGAAAATAAATCTGTTAATGCCGGTAAACCAAGAGATTACTTAAAAACACATAGAATTACGCTTATAACGAACTTCCTTTTGTAAGCATGAAAGAATCTTTCAGGAATTTCGATATTAAGTTGAGAATTTATATCACTACTGTTATTTGTTGTATAACACTACAACTGTAAAAGAAAGCCGGACTTGTAGTCGTAACGTTATTGTTTACATACGTGTATATTTTACTACTTTTACATATTCACTTTCGCCCACGACTTAACGCAAGATCAAGTAGAAATGCTTTTCTATCTTAATTATTTAAAGTGACAAGGGACAAAAAAGTTAAAGGTTCTAATAAACTAATCTATTCATTTTTTTAAGGAAATGTCATACAATAAAAAAAAATGTTTTTATTTATTTTACACTTTTCTAGTAAATGGAGCTTTAGCTTCAACTAAGTGCTATATGAATAAATAGCATCGAGAGCGTTATTTTATTTATATTTATATTTTTTATATATATTTTCACTGGAAAATACTTATTCCTCAATGAAGATCATCGACTCTCCTACTAGCTACACTGCGGAAGTAAAATTTTGACAGCAGTAAATTAACATATATATGTATATATAAAACTATTGTTTTTTTTAAATAAACCGCAAAATGAGTATATTTAAGTAAATTATAACTGTAATGTAGGTAGTACGGTAGGTAATGTAGGTAGGCCTTGATTAAAATAATCTCTAAATAATATTATAATGATATTGTAATAATTGTAGTTGAAAACGGGGCCATGCTTGTTCATAAATGTTTTGTGAAAAAATAGCGTTTGGGGGATGTTTGGGATAAACAGAAGCCAAGTTTTAGGCCTTTTCTGTCTATCTATATGCGTTTATCTATATATATGTATAATCTAGATTTATGAATTATTAATTTTGTTGTTGACATATAGACAACAATTAGCAATTATATTCTCCAGACGCAAATAATAATAATAACTTTATTCATAAATAAGGAAATTGAACATAGAACATAGTAATTTTTTACAGTAAAGGCTTGTACAATTCAATTTCATACAGTTGGGTGAAGTACTGTACTCCTTGCTAGGTTATAAATATAATCTGTATAAATAACGTATTAATTTTAATTTAAATACTATCTGATGTTGCAATACGACAATATGTACGTAGCGTAAACTACAATTGGCATGTAATAATGTAAAATAAATCTAAGATTAATCAACAAGTACATTACTAAGAAAGTCTAATGGATATCTCAAAATTTTTCTTTGTAGTGTTCAACCCCGTAAGAATGTCGAAGGTCAAATGCTTAAGTTTCGCGTGGTTTCACACGCCACACTTTCCATCGGCAGTCTATCGCAACATCCATTGATTCTAAGATAACATTTTATATCCAAGTAATATTCTTCTCTACGATTTAACCAAAAATAATTAATAATTAATAAAAAAAAAATAATGGATGCCACTGCACAAAATGTCATACAACATTAATTTGACAGTTTTGTTTACGACGAAATCCTTAAATATGTAAGTAACATTAAGAATCTAAAATAATTGATATTATTTATTGTACGAGGGTAACCCCGTTTTGTACAAAAAGTAAACCCTAGCTTAAAAAAATAAGTTTATCATATATTATATGTAATTACGTAGTATTATTTCGTAATTCAACTCAGTAAAATTAGATGCCAATAACTTGTGTAGGTGTATCTATAATAATATTATAAAGAGGAAAGTTTTTTTGTTTGTTTGTACCGAATAAGCTCCGAAGCTACTGGACCGATTTACATAAAATTTGCTAAGATAGTTTGAGACCCTGGGAAGGAAATAGGATAATTTTTATCCCGGAAATCATCCCTTAAGGAGGTGAAAATGGGATGAAATTTTGTATGGAGAATCAACCCAGAGACGAACCCGAACGAAGCGAGAGTGAGTCGCTAGTTTCTCATAGTTAGAAATGGTTATTTTATCTAATCTAACATTATATGTATATGAAAGTATCATAGGACACAAGGCTATTCACGCATGTTTATTTCCAGATACTCCCCTATTAAGCAAGGGATTTTAAAATGTGAGGGTATAGGAGCACAAAGTCTGTCTTTACATTTTTAATCAATTACATATACTTATATATTTTAATATACAATATAATAGAAAGAAAAAATCAATAAGCACTTCTACGGTTAAATAACAATAACCAATTTAGTTGAGATTAAATGAACTATTTGTACATTTTAACGATGTAAGTTATTGACTAATTGCTTAAATACATAGGTACTACTGAACTCAGTTCAAGGCATTCGAGTACTTGATTTTGTTATAATGCATCTTTTATCTTCTACGTATTTAATTCTACTGTCAAAGAACATTGGAGTCAAGGACTAAGCTAAATCAACATCCGAAACCGATTTTTAGCAATCACACCGTTTTAGTCATACATATATTTATATTACAAAACTACTGTACCCGTATACTACAAAACGTTTATCTCACCTTATACATTTGATTTAGGAAATTGGTTCTAGTACACGTCTCACTTAAAACATTAAATTTACTATGTCAACAATGAAAATATAACAATCTATACATATAATAAAATTGTAAGCCGAATCTGTACATTAAATATTTTTTGGAAAATCTTATTGAAATAGACATTATTATCGATACAGATGCCGAATCTATAGTTTTTAGAATTTTTGTCTGTCTGTCTGTCTGTTACCGCATCACAGAAAAACCACTGGAGGGATTTTGATAAAATTTGGTATAGTGATATCTGGTTATCCGGGTCAACATATAGGATACTTTTTACCGCGGGAAAATATCTCATTAATGAGAAAAAATGCAAAAACTGCAATGTAAGAGTATACTAATATGTAAAACCTAAGAATTTGATTTTTGGTCATCTGAACGCGGGCGGAGCCGCGGGCAATGCTAGTCATTAATATAATCATAGCTTCGTATTATGTGGGCAGAAGAGTTTACGCGGATCTGAAAGGAACGGTCCAATGTCATATTGCAACACTATGTATTTAGTAAATTAAACGTAATAAAATACGTGTCTATTAGACGTAGCCCAATATAACATTGTCTTGAATATCACAAGAAGGTTATATTTAAAGGTTACTTCAATGTGCGAAGAGTTTTTTGGTAAAGGAATATAGATTTTCTTTATAATCTGTAAGTATATATAATATATAGCATAACTAAAATCATCTCTTGCAAAACAGTAAGCGGTAAAGATGTTACTGTAAATACGACATCTAGGAAACAAGCATTCAGAATACATAGGACTAGTAAATGCTGGTATGTCTGTAACTGGTGGTACAGCATTTACGAGGCCTCGTTCTAGATGGGTATCCACCAAAGAAAGTAGGCAAACAAGATTCTACTACTCTTAATGTGGCAAGGATTGAGTAGATATACTAAGATAAAATTGCTGTCACAAATCTGTATTACTTTTATTTAATTCTGTATTTAAAAAAAAACATTTATCTTTTTTAATGAAATAAAAGTCGTTTTTTTTTTATATAAAAAGTATTTAGGTCAATATTTTAGTAATAAAGTAACTTATGGATTTATACTGTAAATAACGCGTAATAATAATAAAAATATAGGGGTGGAAAATGGAGAACATAGTGAGTAGATTGATTTTGCTGTCTCTCTTAATAAAACATTTACAATGGACGATAAGCCTTGATATTCTGCCATTAGAGAATAATTTTATTTTTAAAAAAATCGCTACAATTGGCGATATATGGATAAAATAACATACGTTATTTTATTTGATACGTTGCTTAATCCTGGAAAGCTCGCGTGCTGACACGTCATGACTTTGACACACTTGCAGTTCAAAAGACATCAAAGATTCACGTTAGAGACATTCGATAAAAACACAGAGTTCAAGTAGTGGATATTATTACGTGACAGATTGGTATAAAACTGCATGTACATATACAATATAGGCAGATTTTACATAGTATTTTTCTTGGATATTTATATTTAAGATATTTGATAAAAAGTAAAAACCAAAGCAATTTTTTTGTAATTTGCCGTTTGACGTTTAAAAAATTATTCTTTTAAGGAAATTATGCCTACAATTATTATTGTATAATATAAAAAGTAGTTGATAAAAGATAACTATAGTAAAATCAAGCGTTATGACAGCACGTGCTACGGACCTATGTGAAGTTAGAAACTGACTAAACAATAATTAGTTTTTATCAATTCTATTCGATTGTACTACGTTTGTACCGGATTGTACCGCTTTTTAAATCGTTTGTACCTCAAAGGGGTGAGCAATATGGGGGTTCGAATATATATATGGTTCACAGCCAACCTAAAAATATGACGTTTTTGTTGATGCCAATTGGAAGCATATCGTTTGTACTGGATTGTACCGCTCTTAAAATCGTTTGTACCTCTAAGGGGTGAGAAATATAGGGGTGCGAAAATATGTATGGTTCACAGCCAACCTAAAAATACGACATTTTTGTTGATGCCAATTGGAAGCATATCGTTTGTACTGGATTGTACCGCTCTTAAAATCGTTTGTACCTCTAAGGGGTGAGAAATATAGGGGTGCGAAAATATGTATCGTTCACAGCCAATCTAAAAATACGACATGTTTGTCAATGCCAACTGGAAGTATATCGTTTGTAAAGGATTATACGATTATTAGAACTAAAAAAATATACATAAATAAAAAAAAATATCATGTTTATAAATATATGTACATATTTTTTTTTCTCTACAAAAATAATCTCTGCGGTATAAATGGGTACAAACTATGACAAGTCAAGAACTTATCGTAAAATTCAATAAGCACGTGTATAATGATGATACAAACCAAATTCTCCACGGTGCAAACGGGTACAAATGATGAGAAGCCGAGAACTTATTGTAACATTCAATTAGCGTATGTAAAATGATAATAGAAACGAAATTCTCGGCGGTACAAACGGGTACAAACGATGAGAAGCTGAGAACTTATCGTAAAAATCAATTAGCACGTGTATAATGATGATACAAACCAAATTCTCCACGGTACAAACGGGTACAAACGATGAGAAGCCGAGAACATATTGTAACATTCGATTAGCGTATGTATAATGATAATAAAAACGAAATTCTCGTCGGTACAAACGGGTACAAACGATGAGAAGCTGAGAACTTATCGTAAAAATCAATTAGCACGTGTATAATGATGATACAAACCGAATTCTCCACGGTACAAACGGGTACAAACGATGAGAAGCCGAGAACTTATTGTAACATTCAATTAGCGCATGTATAATGATAAAAGAAACGAAATTCTCGGCGGTACAAACGGGTACAAACGATGAGAAGCTGAGAACTTATCGTAAAAATCAATTAGCACGTGTATAATGATGATACAAACCAAATTCTCCACGGTACAAACGGGTACAAACGATGAGAAGCCGAGAACTTATTGTAAAATTCAATTAGCGCATGTATAATAATGATAGAAACGAAATTCTCGGCGGTACAAACGGGTACAAACGATGAGAAGCTGAGAACTTATCGTAAAAATCAATTAGCACGTGTATAATGATGATACAAACCAAATTCTCCATGATACAAACGGGTACAAACGATGAGAAGCCGAGAACTTATTGTAAAATTTAATTAGCGCATCTATATTAATGATAGAAATGAAATTCTCGGCGGTACAAACGGGTACAAACGATGAGAAGCTGAGAACTTATCGTAAAAATCAATTAGCACGTGTATAATGATGATACAAACCAAATTCTCCACGGTACAAACGGGTACAAACGATGAGAAGCCGAGAACTTATTGTAAAATTCAATTAGCGCATCTATAATAATGATAGAAACGAAATTCTCGGCGGTACAAACGGGTACAAACGATGAGAAGCTGAGAACTTATCGTAAAAATCAATATGCACGTGTATAATGATGATACAAACCAAATTCTCCACGGTACAAACGGGTACAAACGAAGAGAAGCCGAGAACTTATTGTAACATTCAATTAGCGCATGTATAATGATAATAGAAACGAAATTCTCGGCGGTACAAGCGGGTACAAACGATGAGAAGCTGAGAACTTATCGTAAAAATCAATTAGCACGTGTATAATGATGATACAAACCGAATTCTCCACGGTACAAACGGGTACAAACGATGAGAAGCCGAGAACTTTTTGTAACATTCAATTAGCGCATGTATAATGATAATAGAAACGAAATTCTCGGCGGTACAAACGGGTACAAACGATGAGAAGCTGAGAACTTATCGTAAAAATCAATTAGCACGTGTATAATGATGATACAAACCGAATTCTCCACGGTACAAACGGGTACAAACGATGAGAAGCCGAGAACTTTTTGTAACATTCAATTAGCGCATGTATAATGATAATAGAAGCGAAATTCTCGGCGGTACAAACGGGTACAAACGATGAGAAGCTGAGAACTTATCGTAAAAATCAATTAGCACGTGTATAATGATGATACAAACCAAATTCTCCACGGTACAAACGGATACAAACGATGAGAAGCCGAGAACTTATTGTGAAAATCAATTAGCACGTGTATAATGATGATACACACCAAATTCTCCACGGTACAAACGGGTACAAACGATGACAAGCCGAGAACTTATTGTAAAATTCAATTAGCGCATGTATAATAATGATAGAAACGAAATTCTCGGCGGTACAAACGGGTACAAACGATGAGAAGCTGAGAACTTATCGTAAAAATCAATTAGCACGTGTATAATGATGATACAAACCAAATTCTCCACGGTACAAACGGATACAAACGATGAGAAGCCGAGAACTTATTGTAAAAATCAATTAGCACGTGTATAATGATGATACAAACCAAATTCTCCACGGTACAAACGGGTACAAACGATGACAAGCCGAGAACTTATTGTAAAATTCAATTAGCGCATGTATAATAATGATAGAAACGAAATTCTCGGCGGTACAAACGGGTACAAACGATGAGAAGCTGAGAACTTATCGTAAAAATCAATTAGCACGTGTATAATGATGATACAAACCGAATTCTCCATGGTACAAACGGGTACAAACGATGAGAAGCCGAGAACTTATTGTAACATTCAATTAGCGCATGTATAATGATAATAGAAACGAAATTCTCGGCGGTACAAACGGGTACAAACGATGAGAAGCTGAGAACTTATCGTAAAAATCAATTAGCACGTGTATAATGATGATACAAACCAAATTCTCCACGGTACAAACGGGTACAAACGATGAGGAGCCGAGAACGTACTGTAACATTCAATTAGCGTATGTATAATGATGATACAAACCAAATTCTCGGCGGTACAAACGGTGAGAAGCCGAGAACTTATTGTTAAATTCAATTAGCGCATGTATAATAATGATAAAAACGAAATTCTCGGCGGTACAAACGGGTACAAACGATGAGAAGCTGAGAACGTATTGTAACATTCAATTAGCGTATATATAATGATGATACAAACCAAATTCTCGGCGGTACAAACGGTGAGAAGCCGAGAACTTATTGTGAAATTCAATTAGCGCATGTATAATAATGATAAAAACGAAATTCTCAGCGGTACAAACGGGTACAAACGATAAGAAGCCGAGAACGTATTGTAACATTCAATTAGCGTATGTATAATGATCATACAAACCAAATTCTCGGCGGTACAAACGGTGAGAAGCCGAGAACTTATTGTGAAATTCAATTAGCGCATGCATAATAATGATAAAAACGAAATTCTCAAATTTGGTACTCTCTAAATTTGGTTTGTATCATCATTATACATACGCTAATTGAATGTTACAATACGTTCTCAGCTTCTCAACGTTTGTACCCGTTTGTACCGCCGAGAATTTCGTTTCTATCATTATTATACATGCGCTAATTGAATTTTACAATAAGTTCTCGGCTTCTCGCCGTTTGTACCGCCGAGAATTTGGTTTGTATCATCATTATACACACGCTAATTGAAAGTTACAATACGTTCTCGGCTTCTCATCGTTTGTACCCGTTTGTACCGCCGAGAATTTCGTTTCTATCATTATTATACATGCGCTAATTGAATTTTACAATAAGTTCTTGGCTTCTCGCCGTTTGTACCGCCGAGAATTTGGTTTGTATCATCATTATACATACGCTAATTGAATGTTACAGTACGTTCTCGGCTCCTCATCGTTTGTACCCGTTTGTACCGTGGAGAATTTGGTTTGTATCATCATTATACACGTGCTAATTGATTTTTACGATAAGTTCTCAGCTTCTCATCGTTTGTACCCGTTTGTACCGCCGAGAATTTCGTTTCTATTATCATTATACATGCGCTAATTGAATGTTACAATAAGTTCTCGGCTTCTCATCGTTTGTACCCGTTTGTACCATGGAGAATTCGGTTTGTATCATCATTATACACGTGCTAATTGATTTTTACGATAAGTTCTCAGCTTCTCATCGTTTGTACCCGTTTGTACCGCCGAGAATTTCGTTTCTATCATTATTATACATGCGCTAATTGAATTTTACAATAAGTTCTCGGCTTCTCGCCGTTTGTACCGCCGAGAATTTGGTTTGTATCATCATTATACACACGCTAATTGAAAGTTACAATACGTTCTCGGCTTCTCATCGTTTGTACCCGTTTGTACCGCCGAGAATTTCGTTTCTATCATTATTATACATGCGCTAATTGAATTTTACAATAAGTTCTTGGCTTCTCGCCGTTTGTACCGCCGAGAATTTGGTTTGTATCATCATTATACATACGCTAATTGAATGTTACAGTACGTTCTCGGCTCCTCATCGTTTGTACCCGTTTGTACCGTGGAGAATTTGGTTTGTATCATCATTATACACGTGCTAATTGATTTTTACGATAAGTTCTCAGCTTCTCATCGTTTGTACCCGTTTGTACCGCCGAGAATTTCGTTTCTATTATCATTTTACATACGCTAATTGAATGTTACAATAAGTTCTCGGCTTCTCATCATTTGTACCCGTTTGCACCGTGGAGAATTTGGTTTGTATCATCATTATACACGTGCTTATTGAATTTTACGATAAGTTCTTGACTTGTCATAGTTTGTACCCATTTATACCGCAGAGATTTTTTTTGTAGAGAAAAAAAAATATGTACATATATTTATAAACATGATATTTTTTTTATTTATGTATATTTTTTTAGTTCTAATAATCGTATAATCCTTTACAAACGATATACTTCCAGTTGGCATTGACAAACATGTCGTATTTTTAGATTGGCTGTGAACGATACATATTTTCGCACCCCTATATTTCTCACCCCTTAGAGGTACAAACGATTTTAAGAGCGGTACAATCCAGTACAAACGATATGCTTCCAATTGGCATCAACAAAAATGTCGTATTTTTAGGTTGGCTGTGAACCACACATATTTTCGCACCCCTATATTTCTCACCCCTTAGAGGTACAAACGATTTTAAGAGCGGTACAATCCAGTACAAACGATATGCTTCCAATTGGCATCAACAAAAACGTCATATTTTTAGGTTGGCTGTGAACCATATATATATTCGAACCCCCATATTGCTCACCCCTTTGAGGTACAAACGATTTAAAAAGCGGTACAATCCGGTACAAACGTAGTACAATCGAATAGAATTGATAAAAACTAATTATTGTTCAGTCAGTTTCTAACTTCACATAGGTCGTGCTACGGCACGTAGGAACTCGTAGCAATCGCGTCGTTTACAATAGATTATTCAAATTTATTGTCCATCAAAGTTTTGGATTGATACTTACTGATCTAATATCTTCGTATATGCCGTTTAGGTCATCTTCTAATAAGCGGTAGGGGTCGACAATTTGTGTACCATAATCTGGAAGCGAGCCAGTACTTGTGCTCTGTAGACTTGACGCGAGTCGTCGACCCACACCAGTCATTGGTCCCGGACCCGCGGATCCACACGCTGGACCACATGTTGTCATCCGCTGGAAAAAGATTTATGGTTCAATATCTCATACATTGGATCTTTATCTTCTTAGTGATAGGAATATTTTTAAATAAAATTATATAAATAATACAATAACGATTATTGGTCATTATTAATAGAGAACTCATCCCTAAACAAACAAATATATGTATGTAATACAACTTTTCCAGCGAGTCCCTAGAATAGTGAACGAAAAGGAACTAACTGCCATAAGTGGGTTGGGCCTAAAGGAACTGTAGCTAGCTAGTGTTTAATGTAAATATTAAAATTCTTGCTCAGTAACGTGGATATATAAATAAATATAATTGTTCTATATCATCATTTATTATAGTTACTAGTATTGTTAGCGATCATGTAAAAGTATTACAAAAGCACGTAACAACCTAACCATCTGCATTGGTAATAAATCAATTAGATAATGGTATCAGTAACTTATGTGCCTCTACGTAATAATCCATTCATTGACTACACAACAGTATTATGAAACTACTAATATTGCATGAAACAAACATCATTCGATTGAATAGTTAAGTGTCTATACATAAATATTGATAATAATACCTATGCTGAAATTTTTTGTGTCGCTTAAACATAATTCATCACCAGTAAAGCGATGTGATCAATCTTCCGTACCTATTTAAAATATCACAATCTCTCGACATGACCATAAATGGCGAAATTTAATATACTTTTTATAAATATATTAAATGGCTCATTTTACAGTCACTTTGTTGGGATCATTATACACTAAACGAGTACATAATATGTACATATATACCTATGTACCTTCTTAAACAAATAGTAAAATAACGAAACAAAACGAAATATATTTTATCTTTAGTAAGCTATTAGAAATGGCATGTTTTAAACTAGATAAAATATTATTAATGATTATAGTTCTTCGTTATAAAAATGATAATTTTAAAAGACCAAAAAAAAACACGCTTTTGACGAATTGAATAATGTTTGGTATCAACAATAATAAATTATATGAGCCCAAACTCGAGGGGTTTACTAATTATTAGTAGGCACTGAAGAATTCCACTATCCACCTCCTGACTCTACCCCATCATCAGATCAGCTCCAAGATACAAATTTATAGTATTGTCATCCGAACTACATATATACAAAGTTCCATTTCGATACGACGTTTAGGAGTAAGTTAAAAGTTACTTGCAAGATTTGATTACTTTGTTAGAACTTACAATTTAAGTATATTTATTATAGTAGTATTCAATACGAGGGGGATTAGGCCATAGTCCACCGCGCTGGCGAAGTGCGGGTTAGCGGACTGCACGTCTTTCGAAAACTTGTGAGGTTCTCTGAGACATGCAGGTTTCCTCACGATGTTTTCCTTTACCGTAAGACAAGTGGTAATCATGTCGGAAATGATTGGCACATAAAAATATCAAAGGTGCAAGACCCGAGATTTGAACCCGCTTCGCTCGGTTTCCCAAGCGAGCGCGTTACCACTGGGCTACACTACCCATGTTATGTATGAGACTCATCAAATCGAATCAAATGAGAACTAAGATTTCCACTACCATCTACTACCTCTTGGTTCCATAATCAGATAAAAATGGATGATATTTACACACATGTAAGAAAATTAAGTTTATCAAGTTTCAAGATTTCATCACATTTAGTTTTTTTATCGATTCAATAATGATAAAAATGTAAAACATTTTATAATGCAAATTATCATTTTACGGCTAGTATTCAGGAAATAATTTTTTTGTCATTTGGCAAATATTTTAATGATTCAATGATTGATAAAGTAAGGGTGCGGCAGGTGCCCTTAGCTCAAAAGCGGCAGTGACCGAGATCCGCGTTTCGTAAGTGTTTATGCAACAGCGAGTGCAGTCCACACCTGATGGCTACGACCGGCGGTTGCAAAATCGTGCTACGACTGATGTCCATGCACATATTCGTACGTGCGCCGGGTAGTTATGGCACAAGGTATTTTTATGTTTTAAGTGGAAAATCAATTTCTTTTGTAAGAATGTTTATTTTGCTATAAAACAGATTCACTTATGTGAATAACAAATAGAGAAGTATTAAATTTACAACAGATTGCGCCGGGCAGACTATAGAAATTAAGCTTTATAAATATTACAAGAGTAAAACTCAACTTACTAACCAACATAGTTACATATTAGCAAGACAATAATTAAATGCCAGTGGCTCAACATCCTTTAATGTATGGCGATTTACTAACACATCGAGAAATATGTGTATCTTGACAATACATTGTAAATGCCTTGAACGTAACTTATTGTAAATATTTATTAAGTTTTCGAATAGAACTATATTTAAATAATTTTGTACTTTACCATAAGTAATGTAGATAAATATTCACACTTAAATTGCCTCATTAGTTGTAATGCTACGTTTTATAATGGTGTGATAACTGACAATGAAATAACCTCCATAAAGTACCTAACAATTGAATTGTGTCAGATGACAGGTCAATATAGAGCACGCAATAACAAATATTAAAGAGTAGGTAGGTAAAGGTATATTTGCGAATTTACTCAATACGTGAAAAAATATTTATTTTTGTTTTTTATTACTTATTGTGGTTATTTATTGTATTCAGCCCTTCTTAACGTCCCACTGCTGAGCACGGGCCGCCCTTCAATATGAGGGGGGTCAGGCCATAGTCCACCACGCTGGCCAAGTGCGGGTTGGCAGACTTCACATGTCTTTCGAAAACTTGCTAGGTTCTCTCAGACATGCAGGTTTCCTCACGATGTTTTCCTTCACCGTAAGGCAAGTGGTAATCATGTTGAAAATGATTCGTACATGAAAATATCGTAGGTGCGAGACCCGGGATTTGAACCCGCTTCACTCGGTTACCCAAGCGAGCGCGTCACCACTGAGCTACCACTGCCTATTTATTATTGTAAGTATATTAATTAAACACTAGCGAGTAGCGACTCACTCTCGCTTCGCCCGGATTCGTCCCTATGTACAATGTACATACATATTATATATAATCTATACTAATATAAAGCGGCAGAGTTTGTTGGTCTGTTTGTTATTATAGTATAGATTATGATAAAGAACTTGTAGTTTAATCACTTACATAATGATTCCGTACATTAGAATAATGAAACCTCCTTATATAACTTTCTTTGCTTCCTCACTTTGTCCTCTATGACTCAGTCCACCATTCATAAATCGACGGCGTCGAAATTGACAGCGTCATACGATTCATACAATACAATCAAGAATGGGCACCACAAATTGAGTGCCAAAATGTAGTATGCAGTTCCAATAATATTACATACATACGTGCCGAATTATTGATAACCTCTTTTTTTCGAAGTCAGTTAATAAGAACATTCCTAAAGCAGTCCATTAAAAACAAGATATTGTGTATATATCATTACGACGTACTTCCCATTATTTTACTATTTAATCAATCATCAATTTATTCGATATTTACATGATTATATCTTTTTTTAAGGGTAAAGACAGCTGAAAATGTGAGGATAAATATGTAGGTGTGTATTTAAAAAGTTAATTAATGAAAAAAGAAAAATTCCTTTAGATATGAACATCAGGCCTTCGGCTTTTAATTCAAATAAGTAATTATACGTAATTAATTTTCAAAAATATTTATATATTTATTTGACTAACTTCCATTCGCGTGTTACGACAAGTATCTCCATATCCATTGGTAAAATACTTACACTAATCAAATAAACCCATACTTAATATTATAAAATGTGAAAGTGTGTTTGTTTGTTTGTCCTTCTTTCACGTTGAAACAGAGTGACAGATTGGCTTGATTTTTTGTGTGGAGATAGTTGGAGAACTGGAGAGTGACATAAGCAACTTTGCCACAGGAAATTTGGTATGGTGATTGCTGGTCATCCGGGTCAACATATAGGATAATTTTTACCGCTGGAAAATGTCTAATTTCTGAGAAAAAATAAAAACTACAATGTAAGAGTATACTAATATGTAAAATCTAACAATTTGGTTTTTGGTCATTTGAACGCGGGCGGCAATGCCAGTGTTGTATAAAATAATAAAAATAAGAAGTTGTAAATTAATTTATATGTATATGTATAGAGGACCAATGTAACTTATACCGATGTATAGCATCTATCATGAATAATCCAAGTAAACTAAAAAACAGCGTGTATTTTCAGAGCATAGCATTGTACGTGTTTCATGTAAATAGTACTTTTAAAAAACAAAAAGGTAGCAAATGACGATGAGCATTGCCGCACGTAAAATTGCATGTGTCAAACTCCGCCGCACATAACAATTAATACGCGGTAGAAAGTGAACGATCCCACTGTCCTGCACTCCTTAAAATAGAAGCCAGAACAATTAACACGTCCGATTGATTCAAATAAATACTATCACAACGCAATCACGCCGTATAGGATTCATTAATAATAATTAATTATTTTTATTGCCCTGTATTGCCTTATTCCTCGCGTGTTACTTATTATTTTACTATGTTTTAACCTAATTCACAAGTTTTTTACAACAGTAATTAAAAAAGTAAAACGTGCATATATAATTTAAGTAATAATTCTATAATAAATTTAAAATGCATGTCATGAAGCTCATATCTATCACGTTTTGAGTATAAGAAAACAAATAATAAAAATATTGCCATAAAATGCGTACTAAAACTTAAAGTCGTGTTTCAGTTTTTTAATGTACAAAATAATCAATTGTAATCGTTTTGCTAAATGATAGTATAATCTATACATATAATAAAACTGAAGAGGTGGAATGTCTGTACATAGAAAAAAATGCTAAAAACCGAGTCAGGGGGATGTAAGAAGAGAAATAGGATAAATTCAAATTTTTTAATTTTTTTCTTACTCTATCTGTTTGTCTGTTTGTACGGACTAACCTCCGAAGCTGTTGGACCGATTGAAATGAAATTTTGCATGGTGATACTAAGGTATCACCCCAGTTAACACCCAGGATATAAGATGCACCATGCAAAATTTTTAGATACTTTTCATCCCGGAAAATTAAAGAGTTCCCTTGGTATAGTTAAAAAACTATAGTAACTTATAAAGCTTAGTACACAACAACCTATGCACCTAATTTAGTGAAATTTGGCATGCCGATACCATATATTGCCGGTCAAACAATATGTATTATAAAATTAATTATAAATCCCATAAAAGTGACGTGTTCCGCGGGAAAGTAAAACATTACAATAACAGTATTTAGCATAGCGTCTATCATACTAAACCAATAGTGTGTGACGGACGTCATTTTGACCTAAAGCAAAAGCTACTTTTTATCCCAAAAAAATGTACGGTTCCCGTGGAATAGGTTTGTTTTAGTTCTCCTAGAGGCGAACCCGAGCGAAGCGAGGGTGAACCGCTAGTCATTAAACATTTTATGTTCATGGTACTATAGTTCAGCACAACATACATAACATCCAGTGGTATCACCAGAGAAAAAAAATTAAACAACCGTCTGCAATATTTAAATTCGATACTCAATAAATTATACGTATACCAAAGAATGATTATAACTATTCGAACTTATTTAAACCTAACTTTTGCTATATTATAATTAACACAAACAAATTTTGTGAAATTATTTAGCAATTGCGAGCTTTGCGACTTCCTTCGCATATTTTCTTTTCACAGGATATTTTGTTATAATATTATAGATAGATTTAATAAAAATTTAACCGGTTACAAAATTAAGTGAAATATAAGCTATTTACAGAAAGTGTAAAATAAAAAACGTGTTCAACTTTTTAAAAGTTAAAACAATATGTACTTAGATTACTTATTGTAAGTGCCTGATGAAAACTTTTTTCTTTAATTTTATACATTAAACAAAAAATATTTCAATTAGTTTTAATAATAGTAGCCTTGAAATTCCTTTTAAAAGATGCACTGTAATTGTTTTTACAAAAATGTATAATTTTTTTATTTCACATCACAGTAAATTATTGCTCGTCGATTAAGATATTAATTTCACCGTGGAAAAAT
This sequence comes from Brenthis hecate, assembly GCA_951806755.1. Classification (NCBI taxonomy): domain Eukaryota; kingdom Metazoa; phylum Arthropoda; class Insecta; order Lepidoptera; family Nymphalidae; genus Brenthis; species Brenthis hecate. The sequence continues at coordinate 837,046 of OX638267.1, forward strand.
TCTTTAGTATTTCCGGGTTGGTCATTAAACCTTTGGCATTTATGGTCATCCTTGCCAAGTAATAATATTTTATTATAAACCAGCTTTTATGTAGCTGTGCCTCTTGGAAAAGATTTTTCCGACTTATATGAATTATAAATATTGAGTACTTGGCATAAATTACCTTCCACAAAAGTAATGTATTAATATTGAATAGTATGATCATACATTTCGCTATTTCGAAATTATTAGGTCTAGTACATTTTAGTCTTTGTATTTTTTCTTAGAAATGAGACATTTTCCCGGGGTAAAAAGTATCCTATATGTTGACCCGGATAACCAGCTATCACCATACTAAATTTCATCAAAATCCCTTCAGTGGTTTTTCTGTGATAGACTTTTTACTGCGGGAAAATATCTCATTTTTGAGAAAAAATACAAAAACTGCATGTAAGAGTATACCAATATGTAAAACCTAAGAATTTGATTTTTGGTCATCGAACGCGGGCGAAACCGCGGGCAATGCTAGTTAAGATATACATTCTGAAGTTAATTTAATTAATGTTTTGATGATTTTAATTTATAAACAAGTTTAATTAAGACCATTGTACTTTTTTCTATTAACTGTATCAAAAAAACTTAAAAAGCTTTGGTATGTAATATTTTAGGGTCCATGTTATATACACGCAATTGTTTCTTTTATTTTGAATAGTTTCAGATTGCGTCAAAATATATTTTATCAAAATTTCAGCTTTCTAGTTGAATATTACAATTAATTGACTTCATGAAATGAGAAGGCAAGCCAATTTCAGAGCTTATTTCATTCGACTAATATTATGGGAGTCAAACCATAAGTAGTCTATGCACAAAAAATATAATTACTATGCTTTCTGCCTAATAATAACCATTTATTCCAAAAATACTGCATACCTACAGTTCGACAATAAGTTTTTAAACATCATTTGTAAACAGCACATGAGAGATATCATTTCACATATTAAATTGCTTGTAATTTATGTTTGCCTATAAAAATAATATAAAAGTTTAAAAATATTCATACACAGATGACGATGCTTTTGTAAGGAATGCAACTACGGGGAATAACATTTCACATCATTAAGTTTACGTCTGGAGACTTAACCATATTTGTCTTGAAAATATTATTAGTAAGAACGAGGAAAGAAAAGTTTTAAAAATAATATATGCCGTTGCCCTTTTAAAATGAAATTGCAATATAAAAGTATTGCATTAAATATAAATTTCTGTCAATGAATGCATTAATGCTACTCCTTAATACTTTAAGTATACTCATTTGTAAAATGCTACAGACTCTAGAGTAAAATTATTTTTACAATATATAATACATTATAGATTTTATTATGTCAATGATCAAAGAGCGGTATGGAAGCTTAAAACAAGTACAGTGAATGTAGGACAAAGACCGCGCATTAAACTCCAGAGGTCAGAAATCAAGGACGACACCTGGTAAAAGCGGATGTACGTACGTATAGCTACGAAAAAAAGTTGTCGTCTAGTGTCTACTTATATTTTTATAGTTAACGTCATTAATAAACAAAGGGTAATATTTTATTATTGAGGAAGGAGGAGGAACTTGTTCATAAGATTGTTTCTAAATTATTATTTAAAAATTAAAAATTTGATAATTAAATTATGTTTATTATGAATTAAAAATTAAATTAACTTAGTGCCCAAAAAAATAAAAGGAAAATTTTTTTTCAAAAAAACAACAAAGGACACAAAAATACTAAAAAATAAAAAAATAAAATTTCTCTCTTGGCCTTTTAACTTTATTAAAAGTACCTATTAAATATTTTGATGATGAGAGTCGCCGCGTCTAGTTTAGTCAACAAGTGCCTTTTTGGTCAACTTTTATCAACTATCTCGGAAAAATATAACAATAACAAAGTGAAAAACAACTTCTAAAAAGAAGTTTCAAAATAAAAATATTTATCCAACAATTATCACACTTGCATTTTCATGTTGAAGTAGAAAAAAATAATTAAGTAACTAATGCATAATTTATAGAAAAATCGCGATAAAAATTTTTGACCGACAATTGTTGCTCATTTATTTATTCAGTAAGCCCCTGAATTTTTCATTTCTTAAATTTTATATTTAAGTAATATGTTAAAATATTTTTTATTCATAGTGTCCGAAGAAGCGTGGCTTGCGCCAGTAAGAACACCCGTTTTCGGCAGTATTTTCATCCCTCTGGAAAAATTATAAATATTGATCCTACAGTTCCGGGAGTTGAGATTTTTTTTAGGAAACTACCTCCTCTTTTTGAATCTGTTTTTACATTTGAAAAAACTCAATTAGGTAAACAAAAAGGCATTTTTTGACTAGACTACGGCGTAATATAAAATATAGAAGTTACTAGCGGCTCACCCTCGCTTCGCTCGGGTTCGTCGCTAGGTACGTTTTAAATAGAGATAAATAGTTATTAGCCAGCGCTAGCCATATAATTTTTTTCGTTAATTTTTCTGATGTTTTAATACTTATTATCCTATTCCGGACTAAGAGAAATCCAAAAATTCAAATATCATAAAAATTGGTCCAGCCGTTCATGATTTTTATGTCACGTCACACGGGAACGCAATCGAACGGGATAAAAAGTATCCCATGTCCGTCTCCTGGGTCTAAGCTACTTCCCCACCAATTTTCAGCCAAATCGGTTCAGCCGTTGTTGAGTTATAAATAGTGTAACTAACACGACTTTCTTTTATATATATATATTAAAAATTAAAATTATTAAACGAAATTATCGTTAGATATTAATGTGATTAGGCAAATAATATATATTTTTATCTTCTTGAAGCATACATTTAGTATCTAAGTTCTCCGTAGTTTTTAATATACATAATGAATCAAATAACATTGGCTTATTATTGGAAATGTTATTTGATCCTTTACGTAATTGTTCTATTGTAAATGCTCTCTTTTTAAACTAACGATCCACAGAAAGGTATTTTTCGATTTATCGAAATATATTTTCAATACCTACTTTATTTAAAAATAACAAAAATAGATCCGACTCGCCTTAAGAGTATTGTAAAGCTGTAAATTATCATACACAAAGCAATAAGCTTTTTTCCCTCCATAAACATAGTGTAATCTTCATGTTTTTTGGAAATGTTGTAGATATAATGAAAAACTAGGTCCGTAATTTTAATTTAAAAAAAAATAAAAACGCTCGAGGAAGTTTTTAAGTCAAAAATACAGATATTTATGTAGATGCTAATAACTTCTATCATACGCAATATTTCTTTAAAATCTACAACATTTCCAAAACTTATGATAATTAGACATGTTAATAGGGGGAAAAACGTTATCGCTTTTTGCATGTACATATTACATATCCGACATACATATTTCGTGGATTCATTTAGTTTTTTTGGCCCCAAATAAATAAAATGTAAAACAAATAAATAAAAATCATTGACAATTAATTAAATATATTATTTACAATTACATTTTAAATAATATATTTGATATCATATAGCTCATCTAAAAATCTTTCAAAAATATATTTATATATATTGCTTATAATAATATGAATAACCGGATCTTTAATGTGACTTCATTTCAAAGTTAAAAGGTATTTTTCTAAGCTAAATGTATTTAACTATTTATAATCTAATCTAGAATTTACGTACTCATGTACCCTATGTTACAAAATATGAGGCGGTCACGCTCTCAAAACCAAATGAACTCTCATTAACTTTAATTTATTTAATAAGTACAAATGCAAGCGTCAATCCATTATGAAAATACCATGTATACCATAAAAAGATGCACAGGAAAAAATATACAATTTGGAATATTAATTATCACCATATAAATACACGTTGATATTTGTAATTATTCTGTACAAAGACAATTTCGTTCTACATATACCTTCTTACTTAAATATTTAAATGCAACGTAAATATGCTATGGGTGGTGAAACTATTCATTTCACTGCTTTAAAAAATCATGTTTTGGGATACAGGAATAAACTTCACGTGTTTTATATAAAAAATGTGTCGTAGGGTATTATAATGCCGACTTACTCGTATATCACTTTTACTTTAAAAAGATTTTATTTAAAATTTACAGTTATATGAAATTACTAGCATTGCCCGCGGCTCCGCCCGCGTTCAGATGACCAAAAAGCAAATTCTTAGGTTCTACATATTAGTATACTCTTACAATGCAGTTTTTGTATTTTTTCTTAAAAAGGAGATATTTTCCCGCGGTAAAAAGTATCCTATATGTTGATCCGGATAACCAGCTATCATCATACCAAATTTCATCAAAATCTGTCCAGTGGTTTTCTCGTGATGCGGTAACAGACAGACAGACAGACAAAAATTCTAAAAACTATAGATTCGGCCTCTGTATCGATAATAATGTCTATTTCAATTAGATTTTCCAAAAAATATTTAATGTACAGATTCGACTTAGTTACAATTTTATTATATGTCAAGATATTTGCATGATAGAGTAATGAAATTGCAATTATAAATTGCTCCAGTCACTGATGAGTTCATTGTTTGCAAGAGTCGGCCGATGCGCGCTTGCTCAATGGCATCGGGCTAAACATTTGTGGTTGCAAGGACGTTTAGTAACTGGTGCCTTAGTGACCACTTCTGTAGTTGTCTCAGTGCAAAATGCTTGATCACAATTTTTTATTATTTATATTTCAACACTAGACAACACATTTTAAAATGAGCAGACCTTAGACCTACAATGTTAAGGTGGTAAAATTATCTTATACATGTGTATGAGCATTTAGGTATCAAAATACTTACGCCAAGGTTGCAACCTTTTTTAATTTACCTTTGAACGCTTAAGTAGAAAGTCACAGTAAAAATAAAAAGTTACAGTGAAATTTTTGGCACGTGAAAATGAAAAATCATCATGGCGTTTTCTTAAATGTTATAAGATGACGTAAGTTTTCTTAAGCTTAGTCTTGGTCAAGCATCGTGATTAGCCAATTGAATAATGAGATGAGTTATTGCGAAAATAATATTTAACATTTTGATGTCTGGGTCATATAGAAAAGACCTACTTCTTATGTAGAATAGACGAAGTTTGCTCATCAGGGAGTTATGTCAGTAACATAAAGTATTTTCGTCAAGCACTTGCCCTTAGGTATTTTAACCACGTAAGTTGGGGTCGAAAAGTATGTTGAAAGTCCAAAATAACATATGCGACGTATGCGTTACTGCTAACTCTTATACAATGATGTCGACTGAACAAATAGTTATGTGTTCCGCATTTCTAGTAACCGTCATTTACGCAGGACGTTACGTGCCACGCGATTCAGCGATCCAACGTTCGTATAGTCTAATAATACGTATCAATATCGGAACTTCCATTGTTAATAATATGAATATATACATACCCAATTTAAATTTATTTTCGTATTATACCCTATTAGACATAAATCATAGGATATATTTTTTTAATTTAGAAATAAATTAACAGTCTTTAAAAATCGCAACAGAAACTAAAATCGAAAGTTTTAACATTCTTATTATTAGAAGTCGAGTTTATTTAAGTTCCATGAGACAACACGTTATTTGTATAAGTCGGATGATATTAAATTTAAACAAAACTTTCACTAACATCCAGCAGTGAGATCCGCATAACTTTAATTTAGCGAATATATTTTATGAATGTACATATATACATATAAAGTAGCATATTAACAGGTACTAATTTCTAACATTTATAAAGAATAATTATTTAACATAGACTACTAGAATAGAACAAGACTCGATATCTAGAAAGAGAAGCAGAGCTTGAATCCCTTGTCTTCAATTTATTAGGCTAAAACTTAAAATATGATTGTATGATTAAAGAAAGATTCGTCTTTTTCACCAATTGATTGTTATAGCGGATAAACAAATCGCTAATCGTCTTTTTGACCTATATAGAAAGTTTCTAAAGAAATATTGTGAAAATGAATAGAATATTTAAAATATAGCAAAAAAAATACTAATGTCATATCCACATAATTGTTGCTTAGAAAGTTTTCTGACTCGTCAAGATTTACATTGCATGCTCGCACGCTGTGTGAGAAAGCACGGAACAGTGCTCGGCTATGAACACAGCGCCGACCTCACTGAGCGGTCGCTTTTAATATTTTTTAATCAGTTCGTTATTATTATTGCCCATATGCATTAATAGTTCTTAAGGAAAAACAAACAATATTATTAAATGCAACATACACTTAACTAACTTAGTAAATTAATAGTTATTTCGTTCACAATTAAAGTCTCTTAATCTTTAAGTTTTGTTAAAGAAATCGTGAATTTGACGAAAGTAAAAGCTAAAGTAGCAGAGAAAACTTCAGAGTAAACCTCACAAACCTGTGCCGCGAAATGACCTACTGGCCGTAGACTTGTGACGATTTCACTTTTAGTACTAAGTGTATATGAAAATATCTTTATGTTTCCCTATTCTTATTTAGAGAAAAATGAATGGATCAGCTGACTTATAGGTTAATGTCATGCTGTTATGTAAAAAGGCTTGGTAATGATATTTAATAACAAGAGCTAATTTGAGTTGATAAAATTTTTCATATTGACTAATCTAATAAAATTTTACGAACAGTTCTATTACAATTGAGAAAAAATATAAACATAATTATAACAAAATAATTATCTAACCTGGCAGGTCTTTCCAAATATCCGCACTGGGGATGGTCCAGGAGGTTTCAGTTTCACAAATACAGTCTGCCTTCGAACTTTAGGCCCGAATTGACACATTAACTTATCCTGAACACGAGCACAAAGCCTACTCGAACTTAAACACGCCATAGCTACAACTGCAACGAAACGCTTGAGGACATGAACTACATAACGTACTTAGCACATACGATATCGGCCTTTTCCTCCCCACTTACGACAGCTGATTGTCAATTTCACGGATGACGGAACTATTTACAGTATTGCCACTTCTTAATTCAATAAGCTTTTATAGTTGCTACTTACCAGTCCAGCTATCCACCAGATCTTTTCTATTTCCGAATCAATTTTTTGTCGTGTGTACGCTGTCTGTTATTTTTAATTATTTTTATATGACTGATGGCTCTAAAAAAAGTAACTCTTACGCTCATGCCAAAATTCATAGATAATAGTTCTATTTTTATTTATAGTATAAAAAACTAATATTTTCGTCATCGAGATGTATGACCGGACTCGTGTGTGAAAAGCTTAACTGATCAATTTTTTTCCACCTCTTTTTTTGTGACTTTTAACTTTTCTTTGGATGAAATGTCAGTGTCAATATAATTTTATCATTCAATTCATAAATATTAATTATTACTCTGTGCAAATTCTATTAGAATTTAGGTTATTATTTTTCAAAATTCACTTATATTGGCAGAGAAAATATATAATTCCTTGTTGGTAATTATTAATTTAATATTTATATCATTAATTGAATAACTAGATAAATTAATTTGTTAATAAAACAAGTTATTAATTAGTTTCATGGTTTTCAAACCTATTAGTTTTGATGAGACTTAGAATCTATTTAAATCTATTTCTAACTATCCTACCGGTCTATATGAATTTATAAAAGTAGTAGTCCCTATACCCTTACATTACAATAATGTATGGAAGTCTGCCCGATTTGTTGACATTAATGATCACTGCTCCATTCCTTTGGGTAGTAGCATGATGATATATAACCTTCCTCAATAAACGGGCATTAGAATAATGCAAAAAGAATTTTTCAAATCGGATTAGTAGTTCCTGAGATTAGTGCATTCAAACAAAGAAACAAACTATTTCTTTATAATATTATTGTAAAATAGATTCTTTTATAGTTTTACTGTTACTTAATAATTAGTTTCAGTAGTGTAATATTTCCTAGAATTGATTAGTAGTTCCATCATCATTTGACTCCTGAGAAGAGTTTCAGTTCTGAGTTGCATCACTTTCAAATTAAAACATTGTTGTTTTTCAGATAATGATTCCCCGTGCTACTTACATTGTGAATTTCTTGAAAAGTTTGGAGAGGACCATATTACAAACATTTGGCCATCCACCTAGAGGTTTTATAAGCAGTCACTTTTTATTACTTTAGGCCCTTGTAGTTTCAGGGATTAGATAAGGGAAATGTTGAAATTAATATCTATAGATACTTGAAGTAAAATATATTGTGTACCTTAACACCTATAATTCGAATTTATGTATTGGATCACCTGTAAATTACATTTGTACCTCAAGTAGAATACCAACATCAAAAATTCATATTTACTTCAAATTTAAGTATGAGTAGGTAATTACTTTATACATTATGAAGGCTACATTGTTACTTTTATTCATTAACTAGGTGAAGTATTGAACACGAAGTCCAAAAATGCTTCATGCCTGTATATGCTCATTATATAAATGCATATAATCTAGTCTTTATTTTAATTATTATATTGTTAATTTTTATTCAAATATTAATAATAATTCAATACACATATACATTTTCAGAACTTGCTTATGCTTATACATATGGAAAACAAACACAACTGCAGCCAAAGAAATTCTCCATTAAAGATATTGTTGGAGATGGCTTCTTGTTAGCTGTGCCAAAATTTAGAAGAACAATTGAAAAGAAGTGGAAAAGAAAATTTGGACATCCTGATTATGTGTGGAAATTACTTGTACCTAAAACAAATATTGCAGTATGTTCTGATTGTGGACATAATTTTGAACGGGGACATCTTTGTGGTATGAACTATGAATATATATTAAACTATATTTTGATAATGATTTTTATATTTAAAAATTTTGATATTTTAAAGGTGTAATTTTTTACTATAAACAGAAATATTTGTACCCCACAGGCAATTGTTATAAAAAAGTAGAAGCTGAAACAAAAGAGATTCAGGAGAAGATCAAGGAGAAACTTGGCAATAATAAACCTATAGAGAATGATGTTATTGTATTGTATAATGGAGAAGAACTTCCAGAGGAGGTAACTAATTCTTTATATTGGATATGAGTTTAACAAAATAAATATGCTTCTTATGGGATACATTACTTAGGTCTTATGATTTAATGGTACCCATGGCATATCAAAAGACCTAAAGTACATAATGTTTAGTCTATACATATAATAAAATTCTAAGCCGCATCTGTACATTAAATATTTTTTGGAAAATCTTACTGAAATAGACATTATTATCGATACAGAGGCCGAATCTATAGTTTTTAAAATTTTTGTCTGTCTGTCTGTTACCGCATCATGGAAAACCACTGGAAGGATTTTGATGAAATTTGGTATGATGGTAGCTGGATATCCGGGTCAACATATAGGATACTTTTTACTGCGGGAAAATATCTCATTTCTGAAAAAAAATACAAAAACTGCAATGTCAGAGTATACTACTATGTAAAACCTAAGAATTTGGTTTTTGGTCATCTGAACGCGGGCGGAGCCGCGGGCAATGCTAGTATCCTATAAAAATATAATGGTTTTTCTTTTCTGTGCTATATAATTACCTTTAAATCTTTATTTTTCCTTTAAAGTTAACAAAAAGTATATTATTAACAAAACCACAAGATGTTCTATCAAACCCCCTTCTATTTTAAACGACAACAAGTCCTAACCATGTCATTGCTGACTAAATAAAAGAACAAACACGGCACGGGCAGTAAAAAAATGCTGTATAGTTGAAATAAATTGTATTATTTATTCGAATCATTAGAATAATTATAGTGTTTATTTTTTCTGTTTATGATAACCACCTATGAATTATTTTTAGACTAAAGAATTTTGGCAAGGTAAAAGAATAATTGAGATGAAGAAAGACAGACCCCAATGGTTTAGTAAAAATCTTCTGCAAAAATCCACCCAGCAACCTTCAGAGTCGAAAGATGTGAAACCCACGGATTTGGCATAGTTCATTAAATAATTATTATAAATAATATTATTTCATTAATGTGTAGTCAGTACCTTTCAATACATACTGGTTCTAATAAGTGTCTTTTATTCAGACTTAACAAGTTATTTCATGTGGTATGTTAACAATTATCATTCATAGAATATTGACAAAAAATATTTTTTTGCAAAATAGTAATAAATAAAACCATCAGGAAGAAATAAAATTATTTAAAACAATTTCTAGAGATAATCCTATCTACAAATCCATACATTTCATTGTAAAAGAAATGACAGAAAAAGAAGTATTGAAATATTTAACCATTTATTTACACATATACCTATTAGATGTATCGAAATAATCTAAATTTTATATTTTTTTAAAAATTAAAAAATTATGTCACTCTTTAGTTAATAAATTAGGAGAAAACCACTGGACAGATTTTGATGAAATTTGGTATGATGGTAGCTGGTTATCCGGGTCAACATATAGGATAATTTTTACCGCGGGAAAATATCTCATTTCTGAGAAAAAATGCAAAAACTGCATTTTATGAGTATACTAATATGTAAAACCTAAGAATTTGGTTTTTGGTCATCTGAGCGCGGATGGAGCCGCGGGCAATGCTAGTATATTATAATATGCTTTATGTTTACATAAAAAAATATTTTTATCATAGTCTGCAGAAATAAAACAAGAAAATTTGAATCAAAGTTACAAATACCATATATTAAACTTATTTTGTAAAATGTACATAGGTATCTTGTCAATAGTCCAATCGGGATCCAGTTTGTGAACAAAATATTGAAAACCTGAAGTTTTATGAGTTTAAAATGTTAGCAGGTATATAAGGAATAGAAATTCGTAAAATGCCCCCGATGCCCAGCTACCCCCAAAAAATGGGGGGACGCAAAGCGTTGAAAAATAGTTTTCTTCAGTTTCCGACTTATTTTGAATTTTCTATCGAAAAATGTTTTCTACAAAAGTTGTAGGTCTAATAAAAATCTACAACTTTTATAAATAACACTTTTTACAATAACCTCAGTTTTCGAGATATTTGCAGAAAACTCGTTTTTTAACTTTTTCTTGATTTTTTATTTTTAATTTCGAGAACAATCTTTTGATTTTGATGAAACTAAGGGAATATAATCTTCGAAATACATTAATAAATTAAAAAAAATTAAATTGAAACGTTTAGCCATTTGTCTAAAGAGGCTAAATATCACCCCCAACTTCAAGTGGACGTTTACATTAAAAAAAATCTTTGGTTAACTTTCAAATAGGGCTTATTCTTTTTGTCTTGAACTCTACTTTTTGAAAAAATAAAAACATTGTCCAGTCGTCCTGCGAAAGCGTCCTTAAAAATTTTAAAAATTGGAGAAATCGATAATGTTTACTTTGTAAACTACATTTTTTTCAATAATCATTGAAGAAGTGTACTTTATTGACCATATTTATAAACTGATTACACCAATGTATTTTTCGGGAAAAAACGAGAAAGATGTTATCCTCTCTATCCAGTCTATCGCTTATTTTCTATACAATGTCGCCGTAAACATTCCAACTTTGCAATTTGACGAGTCGTGAAAAAGTAATAAAAGTTGGAATTCACGTAAAGTATACCAATGCTTTTGTATTTTTTGCACTTTATGTTATTATTTTTTCGAATTTCAATAGTTTTTGATCGGTGTTGGAGTTAAATTTATTGATTTTTCTGAAAAAATTGATTTTAAGTTTTAAGGAAAGAAATGAAATTCATTCATCTAGTCTAATCTTGTTTATTCATTAGTTAAAAATATACTTAATTTAAAAAATTAAGTTGATATTTACACAATTTAGTCATAGTTTTGTTAAAAAATCATAAATATATGTAAAAAATGAAAAAAAAATGTTTAAATAAAGAAACATGATAGAGACTTGTAAAAATAGGACTTAAATTTTTAAAATTACCCTTTAATCTACTGTTCATCCATTAAATACTAAGATATTGATGATAAAAAAGAAAAGGATCCTTTTTCATTGATAGTCGAATATCTCAGGAAAAAAATTGACATAAGAGTTGATTAAAAAAATTTTTTCATTATTTACATTCTTTTATGATTTTTTAACAAAACTATGACTACATTTTTCAACGCTTTGCATCCCCCATTTCTCGAGGGTAGCTGGGCATTGGGGGCATTTTACGAATTTCTATTCCTTATATATACCTGCTAACATTTTAAAATCATAAAACTTCAGGTTTTCAGTATATTTTTTAAATGGATTCTGATTAGTCTATAAACGTAATATTAATATATACTAAACACATTAGAACATACATGTATTAAAAAACACTAGATGACTTAAGAAGTATTTACACTCCATTAGCACAGTCTACTAAGTACTAACTCATTCAGTTTTCTAACAAAGGGCTCTAGACAGTGCCATCATTATATTATTATGGAATGTGTGAGTAGATACAATACCAACTGCCATACTTACTGTAATATGAATTATGACATTAAGTAGATGGCTAGAGTTAAATAACATTATCAAGAGAGTTAGGAATGGTATCGAAATTGTCTATAGAATCAATTTCGTTTTCACCCATGAAATGACTTTCTACATGTGACTGAAAATCTGCAAAAATTGTATTTTTTTGAAATTTATCACCACAAATGGGGCACATTTTATCAAATAGTTCTGATGTTGTTTCATGGTCTATATGGTTTCTTATATTAGTAATATTTTCCTCTGAGACATCATTGTTATAAAGACTTGAATCTATGTGTATGTCACTTGTAACAAGACTATCACTTGTTTCTGTTTCCTTATCTTCAAAGGTTATAATAGACTTCCCTTTATTTGCAATACATGATGGACATCTATAACCATCTGAAATGTAAATAAACATTAAAATAGTATTTTTATATAATCTATGTTAAAACACTATCACTATAATGGTGATATTTCTATTTATTTTTTTGATGTAATAGGGCATTTTATGTGTGGTTCTATTTGATCCCACACCATGCTCTTTAACATTTGATTCTTTGTAACTAGAACTTAATAAATAAAGGTAAAGGCACTGAAAAACATAGTATACTAGACACTACCCTTTCCAATGATCCTAAAAATATATAACAAGATATTATATTCATAACTCTGTATACATAAATAAAACAGAATGAAATTATCCACATTATACTTATGTACAACTAAAGTTCGAAATTTTTGTATTGACTTTTGATTTTTACCACAGTCACTATATTTATATACTATTATTTCACAATCTTAGCGACTTACATATTTATCTTACATAATATGTTTTATATAAATTAAAGTAGTTGTGAGTATCCTTAGGAGATACATATGCCATTGCAGATTTTTCTGTGTGCCTTAAAAAAATCTAGTACATTTTTTTGACATATCTCTCAAGGTTTGGGGAGCAGTTATTGTATTTTCCCATGGGAATAAAAAAAATGTGAAAACTGCATCCAAATCAGTTAAGACGTTTCTGAGATAAGCACACTCAAACGCACAGACAATCAGACAAAAAATCTAAATACCTTAGTTTCAGGTTCTAGTGCATTCATAAAGACTCCCAATAATACTTTTTCTCAAATATTTTCCATGTGCAGACAGCTATCAGTTTTCTTAATGTATAGATGATATACATGCTCATGTAAACTTTCAATCATTATTGTTTTACAAACTTTAGTATAGTTAATCATAATTTCAAAATATTATATCGGTGAAGATAAAAAAAAAAATATTTTTTTTTAATTTATCATTCCTTTTACAAACACGGAGTTGTAACATACAGGATAAATTTTTAGCTATTTTTGTTCTGTTATGCTAAAGAAGTATAACTTCTTACATGCATACATAAGTACACACATACATTTTTTTCTTTAAATGTTTGACATGATTCTTAAAATTGTCAATTTTTATATTTATGAACTGATTAAAATAAAACAAAACTAAATGTTAGGTGAAGCTTACCACAATACATTCGTGAATACTGTGCTCAAATTGGTTAAAATATTTCTGAGATTAGCATGCACGAACACACAGACAAACCAATAACCAGACAAAAAATCTAAGTCATTGTTTTGGGGTCAATTACATGAAATAAAGATGCCCAATAATAGTTTTTCTCAAATATCTTCCATGTATAGATAGTGATCAGTTACACTTTTATGAATTATGTATAAATGACACTTAGTATGTTTTACAAAAATCATAGCATTGTGTAGTTTGCTTATACCCATATAGGTGCAGATGAATTGGGCATACCATCATTTTCATTTTGCATATCATTTATCATTAAATGACACAAAGAAAATAATAATTATGAAGTAATGGATAATAATTACCTACCTTTCATTAAATGTTCTATTCTCGAAATTACTGTTTTTAAATCTTTTTCTTGCTGAGCTAATTCTTTCTTTATATTTTGTAACTTTTCTGTTTGACTGTGAATTTCTTTAAGAGAATCTGTTGCAGGGTCTTCCATATAGGTAAAACCTATAGAGTCCACATTTAGAATGTCATCATCTATTTCCTGAAGTTGAGCCATTTGTTCATATTGCTCTACTAACTGTGACTTTTCTTGAATATAACTATTTATTAATTTTAAAGATATTTCTTCCAAACTAGAATCTGAAAACTTCTCTTGATATTGAGCATTGTATTTTGGTGTGCTATGAATATAAGTATTTGTTCGAATAAGAGGTTGTTTTATACGGTCTTTTATAGTATTTTCTACTCCTTTTAAAGTTGAAAGTTTATTCCATAAATTTTTATTTTCACAAGAAACCATAAATACATGATGTAGCAATGTCGACTTTTGTTTGTTAAGTTCTGCAATTTTTTGTTGTAGTGATAGCTTTTCATCATCCGCTAAAGGTGTGTAAGGTGTTTTTTCCCCAGCTTTTGTTATGTCAAGTTTTAATCTCATGTTATCAGTCTCGAGCGTATTAATTCTTCGTTGAAGAAGTAAGCATCTATCGCGCATAGCGTGAAGAGCCAATTCATGCACATTATTGTAATCAGCTTTCAATGTCGTTTGATAAGTAGAATCATTGTTAAAGCTCACTATAGATGAAGAATCCATTGGAAATATTATTTTTTAACAATGAAAACAAACATACATTTTACAATTTACATCGTCTATGACAATTCACTTTTTACCAGAGCTGTCGCCTGTCGCTTGTCAGTTTTCAGTTGCCATATAGAAGTTGTTGATTTACCCGACCAATAAGCCTCGAAATACCCGGCTTATCCCGCCGCGCCGTGCCGGCGCCAAACATGAGGAGAATACCCGAAAATAACTTTTTCAAAGTAATTAATTCATGTTTTATATAGAATAAAAGAAAGTATTAGTGTTAAAAAAACAAGTCATTGTAATTAGTTTTCAATTAAACAGCTTTTAATTATTGAGTCAAACATAAAAAATATTAAATGAATCAATTTCCGCTAGTACTTCGCTTAGTAGAGTCAGAAAAAGACCATAATGTGGTTCGCAACATTTGAACACTGGACTGGAATTTCACAATATAATTATTAATTATTAATTTGTACCTCCTGCTTTACGGATACCTTCCCGCGCGGCCAATATTGCAACAACAATGTAATTGATAATTTCAATTAGTTTCGATGAGCTGTTAAAATGTTTTTTTTTTTAAATTATGTACTATTATGATAATGCTTACAGCTCAACTATAATACCCTGCTTAGTGCTTTTACCCCGCTCAATGCATATATCCGACAAAATTACGCGCTTTCAAAAAAGGACGGACTACGGAGTCGGAATTCGAAAATCGGAATAGTTATAGAGAGTAGAGGTAAAGAGAACTATCTCTGTGATGACAAAGTATCCGTCGATAAGCGTCAACTTAGGGGGGTACCACGGTGGCAAGTGGGTACATCTTGAGGAAAGTGCCAAAAGTGTTATTAAAAGTTCACAAAAAACAAATCACTCCGGGTACTTTTATATCACCACAGGCTTTTATATCATACGGTTATATTTACTAAAAAAATTTTTGGATATATTAATAGTTTTAATAACAACTCAAGCCTCAAGTCAAAAGTTTTCAACTCAGCACACTTTACAATCATCAAGAGGGTTCTTGCTATGCTAGCGCCATTCTGGTGGCTTTTTACACACATAGGTAATTTAAATCCTTATATTATGTAGGCATCCGATAAGAAAGAACTTTTTAAAATTCATCCCTTTAGGGGGTAAGGTGGGGTAATAAAGTTTATATGGCCAAAGAATTATTTATAATCAGAATAACTTGAAACTTAGTATTAATGCTCTTTAATACAATTAAATAAATACATGTTTTAGCATTGTTCGAAATTCAATCCTGTAATATGGGGGATGAAAGTTTGTATGAAACTCTGTTATATGTAAATACACAAATAATAAAAAAGAATATTCACCTGTAGACGATTTAAGAGTTTTAAAATCACTTTTTTCAAAATGATGTCCATATAGCCTTAAATATTAAGATTGTTTTGCCAATTTTGGTCGTCTTATTGCTTTATCTTACAATTTCTTCATTTTTTGTCTTTTGGGAATAAATGAGATCCATTTTCTTTGCATCCTAGCACTGTAAAATTTGTCATTTTAATTAAATTTTAAATAAAATAAAAAAAATCCATCCACGCTATAGATTTACAATATTCTGAAGAACTTAGTTATCGCGACACCTGGTGGGAGAAAAAGGCAAAATTCTTCCCTATTAAAAAAGTATATATTATGTAAGTATCTTAGCATAATCTTGTATATAATAAAGAACACAACAATATTGAAAAAGAAATAATTGTGCATTGAAAATGAATATTGAAGTAGTAACGAGATGAAGTAGAAACGCTTATGGCTATATTTTCTATTTATACAATCTATAGGCAGTTAAAATAGGTACAGAAGACAAAGTAATTGACATTTTGTCGACACTCGACTGCATAGAGTATATTGCTACATATATAAACTCAACTGTCAGTGTCATCCATGCTGACATCTGTGTTATAGGGAAAATGTCAATGCTTATTTCAAAAATGTGAGAATTCCATTTGAAAATTAACTCTTAACAATTAAATTATTCTAAGTAGCAAAACAGGTTGTAATATAGATATAAATAATGTCAAAATTCATTATAGATTTGACCTCCGTTATTTACACAAAAGAATAATTAATATGGCGTTGCCTATTCGCCTTCTGCAACTTGTTGCATTTTTGGTAAGTCATTGTATTACAAGGCTATTTTAAATAAAATAAAAAAAATGTTATTATGATGTCATGTTAATATATTTTTTATCATTATTATAGTATAGCATATTTTAGGCTATCATGCATCAAACATATCCTTTATCTAATTTAAATAACTTTAATAATTTTTGGGTTTGTAGACTAAGTAAGCTAATAACATTATTATTTAAGATGAATGTGTACGTAATGATTTTTCTATAATTATATATTTTTTCTGAATATTAGGATTTGTTAGCTGTTGGTTTAATAGTACCACTAATACCAAATCATGTTCGACAAATGGGAGGAAACCACATTTACATTGGGCTTCTTGGATCAATTTATGCAGGATCCCAATTCGGATCAGGCCCTTTTATTGTAAGTATAATAAATTTATTACATTTTTTTTTATGAGATTTTATTGTAGTTTCAAGATATTTTTAATTGTGGATATTATCTTAATAATCAATAATATGTAATTTTGATATTAATTACAAATGCATAACAAGATGCTTGGAACCAATTTGGATATTAATAGTACCATAAACAGAATTTTTATTGTTTTGTTTACAGGGAACTCTTAGTGACTTGAAAGGGCGTAAATTTATACTTATCACTACCTTATTGTTATGCAGCATTGCATATATGGTCCTAAGTATTACACATTCTATTGCTACAATATTAATAATAAGAGCAGTATTAGGTATTTTTTGTTTCTTAAACAGTTTAAGTATAATCAATAAATATATATATATATATATATATATATATATATATATATATATATATATATATATAAATGTGGAATTTTCGTGTTTCAGGTCTATTTAAACAAACACAATTATTAACAAAAGCTTTAGTTCCTGATTATGAAAAAGATGAAAGAAAACAATCTAATATTTATGGTAAAATGGCTGCTATTTCTGGTGTGGGAATTACAATAGGACCTGTAATTGGCGGTCACATTGTAGAAGATTTCCCTAGCCAGGGGTTCAATTTTATAGCATGGATTGTAGGAGTGTGTTTTATAATAAATGCAGGTGAGTTATCATGTATCATATTTTCAAGTTTTAAAAGGAGGAGGTCATGTGTTTAACCTGGTATTTTTTTTAATAATATTTCATAATTGGTTTCAGGTATTGTTTACCTTCTCCCAAAGACTATCCTTCTAAGAAAACAACAACAGGGCACTAAAAAATCATCTCAAAATATTATAGTGTCTCTGTTAGATGGCACTAAGCAATCATTTGTAGAATTATCTAAAGTTGAGTGGTCAAAGTATGGGACTATATTTTTATTTCAAGCCTTAAATAGTTTTGCGATGGGAGTATATTTTTCAAATTATGCATTATATCTAAAAACCCACTATGGCTTATCACCAAAATATATAGGATATGTTGTTTCTGTGCAAGGTATAATTGGTGCTGTGTCTAGCTTTTTAATAAGTTACATAAATAGTTTCTATGTACAAGATAATGATTATAGTGTAAGAAACCATCATGTTTTTATTTTGTTAAGTTTATCTTTACTAGGACTATGTTTATCATTTAATGTTATAATGTATTGCTTTTTGTTGATTCCATTAGCTATAGGAAATGCAGTGGGTAGGTTAGTTACATTAGAAATGGTTTTAAAAAAGAGCCATGGGGATCACAGAGGTACTTTAATTGGAGCATCAAATAGTGTTAGATCATTAACAGGGGTTGTGGCACCAATGGTGTCAGGATTAGTCGGAGAATTCTTTGGGGTGACTTATGTTTTATATGCTTCATTATTTTCTACAATAATTGGACTAGTATTGAGTTATCAGTATAAAAGTAAACATATAAAGGTGGATTGAATTATGTAATATTTTGTCTAGTACATTTTTTTAATCTTTGTGTTTATTTTTCAGTCTTATTAAGTTAAATGATGTGAATATTTAAAATCTTAATATTGTACTCTAAATCCCTATTGAAAAACTCTAATAGAATCTCATCAAAAGCGACAAAAGCCACATAGAAACCAATAAATATTCAGTGGCAAATAATTGATTTGTTGTTACCGAGACAGTTACTGTATACCTTGGGTGGTAAAATCAAACATACAGAGTACAGACTTTGAATGACATTCCCATTGATTTATAACAAAATTTATATATTGGTATGGTATTGGTATATTTGGACTTGATTCTGCAACTTGATGCCTATTTTACGTGTGTGGGAAATTTTCCATTCATTTTATTCTTGCCAACCCAGTTCCTCCAGGAATTTCAGCAATCTTTCCGCAATTCAAATTTATATATTACAATTAATAATAAAGTTTAAAATATTTTTATTTTGTATTATTTATAATGATTTAGAATAGTAATGAAACAGATATTTATACTCTGGATTTTTCATATCCAACGAGCTATAAGATGGTAGGACATTCGGCCTGGTGTATTCAGGTCTAATTGTGACTTAGTGATGAGCGAAAGTCAACTGTATTAGGTCAATCACTTTGTGACCTTTAAATTGGCAATAGGTAAACTCAAAACGGCACCTAGACTTGTCAAGCTTTTCCGTGTGATATTCTCACACCTTTCAGTGCATTCCTGTTTACAAGTCAACTGAGTATTTATATCTTTTCACAGATATTTTGTTCTGGATAGTGTTCTGGACATTGTGTTATTATCTGGTATTTGGCATGATAACAAAGTAAGGCAGGATAATTACATCATATCCATTTCATTTGTAATTCAAAAGTAAATATTTACAATAAGAAATACTTTGTTTCATAGTTAGCATTTATGCAAAGTTAGAATGTATTAAAAAGTAGACAAAAGAATTAATTTCATCATATACTACCCTGTTTTAAATGAGAATGTATAGATCAGGAAGATAATCTGTATTTTGAAATTTACAAAACTATTAAAAACAAAACTTAGCCGTGATATTATTAATGAAGTAGTATAATTGAAATTTAATCATACATTAATCATTCTACATGGCATGAGAAAAAGCTGAACTGTTATACTGGTAAAATATGGTAGTCTTACCTACTGAAGTATACTAGGTTAATATTTATTTATCATTTTTAATTTAACAATTATTATATAGAAGATGGATAAAAAAGAATTTTATATAGGTAGATTTCATTTTATTAAGTTAGGCAATACATATATTGTATAATATAATTTATTTATTTACATTAACATTAAGACTAAATTAGTACAATATATCTTTATATTACTCTCCATCTATTGCTTTTAGTTGTTTCTTTCTCATGTCTTGGATAAGTTGTTGTATAGCATCCCTATCTTGCTTTTTTTCTGGTGGAAATATTTGACGTTTTTTGTTAGTTACCCATTCTTCAAAATATGTGGGCTGGTTAAAGAAGAAGAATAATGCAACAGGAAATGAGGTATACATAGCCATTTTTCCCACTTCTAACTTCCAGTTTCCCATTTTACTAGTTTGCACTTTGCAATTGTCACTTTTGTGGTAATCTTAAAATATTAATTAAATATATTTTTTTATCTTTGATTCAAAGATCAATTATGATAGAAATGTCAAATAAAGATAAAAGATTTAATTTATTTCTGTCAACTGTCGTCTGTCATATGTCACTCGTAAGGTTGGTTACATGACCTGTTTTCCAATTACAGAGCACAATGCCGAAGTGCGCTAATGCTTAAGCCTTAATTGAAACATGAATTAGTTTTTAAGTGCATCAGCAGAGGGCACTAGGTTCAGTGTTGAAAGATATAACTAATTTGTATATAATATATAATAATACATATCGTCGATATTATACATTATATAATAAATATATAATTATATAAATATAAACAAATGTGAATAAAATTATATAATGTAAATAAAAATTTTAATCAATGCCTCCTTGAAGGTGAACACAGTATAAATTACCTTTTTTATATTTTATCAGAGTAGGTCATAAGCTTTATGAATTAGTTCAACAATAAACAATATGACTAACTATAATTGTAAATAAAATTTTGATCAATGCTACCTTGAAGAAAAAACACTTCTCATATTTTCTGCTATTGAGTTGGTATCCTTGCGCGCATGACGCATCACGACAAAGCAGTACTTTACAAAATGCTCGATTGAGGGCATGGAACGTTGCTGTAGTTGAAACATTCGAAGTTAGCATTTTGCCGCATAATGCGCGAGTGCTCCAATTGGAAAACAGGGATGGAGCATAGAAGATGAATTCAAAGGAGTACTATCTTTGCGATAAAAAAGTGTCTGTCAAAACGCATCCAATAAGGGTGGCGCCTCGTACAACAGCTAAATTTATATCGTAGTTATGGCTCACCAAATTGGGTTTCCCAGAATTATTTTTCTCTAATTTTTGAGTTTTTATTTTCACATATCGATTGTTTTTGATCGTTGGTCATAAATAATTATTTTTTGTTCGTAAATTGTTTATTTATAAATAAATAAATTTGTACCTACAAAATAGCCCCCTCAATCGAAATTTATAATTTTTCTTGTTACTTGTAGTCGTCAAGTACCTATTTTTTGTTAAATTTATTAATTGATATATTTGTGTAGCGCATGCGTCAATTATATTTTTCACGAACGTGTATGTAGTAAATATTTAACTATTTTCGAGATATATAAAACAAATACATAAATAAATTATTAATAATTGAAAATAAAAATACACATGTAAGAAATTTGAATATATAATCTGGGTTTTTTTATTTATGATAATATGGAGGCTAGAAATAAGGAGAATTATCTCTTGTATAAAAAGTGACGGCCGTAGATAGAGATACTCTTGTCGACGGTGACGGCTCACAAAAGTTTTGTGACAAAACTTGGCCCCCCCAGGATTTTTTTTCTAATTTTTGAACTTTCATTTTCACATATCGTTTGTTTTGATTATTCGACATAAATAATTGTTTGTTCATGAATTGTTTATTTATGAATAAATAAACAAAATTATAAAATAATACCTTGGCAATGTGTCAATGTAAATGCATATTAAGTCACAAACAGACAAACATAAAATAATCTATTCATATAATAAAATTGTAACTAAACCGAAACTGTACATAAAATATTTTTTGGAAAATCTTATTGAAATAGACATTATTATCGATATAGAGACCGAATCTATTGTTTTTAAATAATTTGTCTGTCTGTCTGCATGAACATATTGTATTATAATAACATAAGTAATCATTATAATAATTAGCTTCTATACATAATACACATTACAATAAAACAGGTACCTCTATATATATATATATATATATATATATATATATATATATATATATATATATATATATATATATATATATAAAAATTAACCCGATGATCTGTCACTAATTTTTGTGCTGATCACTGCGCGTCTAATGCGTGTTAGGCGTGAACTAGCGACCCTTGTCGCTAGTTATTAGGTATAATTAATAATTATATTTAGAAATATAGTACCTATTTCATTTTATTATTATACATAAAAACAATTGATTGATGATGATACGGCTTAATTTTGTACAAAATATATTATGACTCTTGACTACATATATATAGCTTTTCTAACGAGCTATTCTCACTTTGCTCTACAATTCTACAATTTTCTAGATCTCTACCTTTTAAGATTCAGCCAGCGTTAACCATGTAAATTTCTAAGGATGAACCAGTTATTGTGTTTTCCCGTGGGAATGAAAGGTTTTCCTGTAGTAAATGGTAAATACAAGTATCTATCTACCTACTTAAATAGCAACAGTTAACTATTAAATCTATACATATAATGAAATTCTGAGTCGAATCTGTACATAAAAAATAAAAATATATTTTTGGAAATTTTTATTGAAACAAGTCTTTATTAGCGACACAGAGGCCGAATCTACAGTTTTTAGAATTTTTGTCTGTCTGTCTGTGACCGCATTACGAGAAAACCATAGGACAGGGTATATAAGTAAGTAAGTTAGGGTATATAAGTAATATATTGATCCGGGTCAATATATTACTTACAGGATACTTTTTACTACGGAAAAATATCTGGATCTCTGAGTAATCTATACTAACCGTTAAAACTTAACTAGGGACGAAGTACGAACCCGAGCGGAGCGAGGGTGAGTCGCTAGTAGGTAATAAAAGATAAGATCTACATTTCTCTTCTCTTTTATCGCAATCAATTTATTTATGTTAATGGAATACCGAATAAGTATAATATTTTTAGGGTTCCGTTTTTAGGGTTCCGAGCTTCAGCAGAAAATTCGTCCGTCTGTCCTTCTCCTTTGACATACAACTATTAAAGGACTAAATATTTAGATCCTTAGGTAATAGGTAGACGGTTGAAATTTTCGATGTTTGTTTATAAATCTAATAAATAATTATTATAAATTGAACAAGAAAAGGATATATCAATTATACTAGAAATATGACTTTTAACTGTTTAACTGTTTGACGACATGTTTGGCTCAGTTTGTAGTGACCCTACTTGCTGTGCCAGCGGTCGCGGGTTCGAGTCCCGCTGGAGGCATTCATTTGTGTGATGACGAATGTTTGTACTCTAGTCATGGGTGTTTATATTTATAATACGAGTATGTATGTATTTAAAGTTATATATGTGTAGTGTATCAACTATCTGGTATCCATAACACAGGCCTCGTAGCTTACCATGGAAGTAGATGGTGCTGTGTGTTAATGTCCTAACATAAAAAAAAAACCTTCTTATTTTTGCTTGATGGTAATAACGGCAAAACATATGTAAAATCAAATTTAGTGTAATTTGTTACTTTCTTAGATTTACGCGAATATTTGACATTTGAAATAAACTATCTTTTCGGATTTTTCGCGGATTTATTTGGATTTTCGTTTCCCGACGTTTCGAATGCTTTACAACAATCATGGTCACGGGAGAGACTAAGGTGTTAGATGTCTCAAAGGTATTATTTAGTTGTTACAGACAGCCTACCCACAAATACCTAACAAAATGAATTCAAAAGTTGAATAAATGGCACCGAAGTACCTCTTATTTGTTAATTATAAACATTTTTATAATTTTAATTAGTTCTATAATTGAATATGGAATATAATTTATTTAATTTTAGCTGTTATTATTATAATTATTACAATTTTTTGGAAAAAATATATAATTAGTGTAATTTTGGTTCAAATGCTAAAGTACGAAATAAGAAATTCTGCCCAAGTGTGACTGAAATGCGCGATCTTTAAAAAAAATCATTACAGGTGCTACCTAATATTAGGAAAAAGCCTGCAAGAATAACAAATTCAATCAAAATACTACTTCTGCTGCTACTGTTAAAATATATAAATACGAGTAACCATGACAACAGGGAAACTCATTATTTTTCAGGTTATTATGGTAATAACTAATAAGTTTCTGATATCTTGCGAGAATCATCAGTTTTTTCAGACGTTCATATTATTGCTGATTGCTTTTTAATCTCCTTGTTGGCTTGACTGTGCCTTTTGATATTCAAATTGATGCCGGAACAGGCACTTCATATTGGGTTATAATGAGGCGTGAATGACAAACTACCCTTTTGTAGCTACGTCTTGTTATTACTTCTAAGGATTGCACTGAGATAAGCTTGCGTTTGTGTTGTTTTTATAGAATTAATGAGCATATTCCTCTACAACTTTACGTTAAAGCAAATTAAAGAAGTCCTAATTAAAATAAAATGGGCTTAAAAATAGTTTAAAATTTTAAGCTTATCTTATTTAGATCAAACTTATTTTAAAAAAAAAAAAAACATTTAAAAAAAGTTGATTTTAGAGTAAGCAGCCTTATAAACAGCTTTATAGTTTATTATTTAGTTGTAAGATATTAAATTACTTATTTGTTGTACAATATCCGTGATTTAGTAACTGTATTAACAGGCTAACACGTTACACGTACGGTCCAGTGGTTCTCACAGGAATTGTCACCAGTTAATAATTATGTATTTTATATTGGTAGGTATAATTGATAAAAAAATATAATGCAACATTTGTTTACACTAGCCTTGATTGTTCAAAACATTCACTGTTAACGATTGCAAACTGTTTATACGCATTCTCAATAAAGCAAGCTATCTCTCATCTCCATCTTTTAACATAATGCAATATGAATAATTCAGTATTCAACACAATTATGCAATAGTACAAAATACAAATTGAAATTGTTTTGGAGGTAATTTGACTCCCAGGGACCCCTGCGGTGTGAGACAACCCGAGATAGTAACGTAACAAAAGCTTCAAAGCTCTTCAATGTCGTCGATTTAATCGATTAATTTAATACAGGTACCGAATACTGATATCATATGTTTTTATTAAACCTTTGAATACCAAGTATAATCATTGCAAAAGAATTTTTGAAGTGAATACTTATATAGGCAAGTTTTATCGACATGGTCACGTGACGTGTTAACGCTAACAGTCAGAGTGCCGATAGATGTCAAAATCAGATAAATGTAAACAGCTTTAATTTACAAAAATGTAAGATCAAAAAATTAATTTGAATATCCAAAAATAACAACTGTTTGTTTATAGTTTTAAGTTTTCACTTCTGTCGGCAGCTTTTTATATTTTTTTGCTTTGATAGCTTTTATAATTTTTTTATTTATTTAATCATTGACTATTATGACTATATTTTAGAAATCACAACGTACTTTTAAGTTGACTTTTTAACTTTCGGACCACCACGCTGGTCCAACACGGCGGACTTCTGCTGACTTCATATGTACCTATCGATAACTAATTGTAGCTAGATCCTCCGTGAAATAGGAACCCATACATTGTAGGTATTCCATTTATAAAAACATGATAGCAGTAATCTTATACATTTATTAGCTTTAGTAATGAAAACAAATATTAAGAAATTGCGAAAATGTTGACGTTCATTTGATCTTCATTGTAAAGTTTTTGTTTGAAATTTTATGTCAGCTACTAAATGTGGCACCACTCACTTACTTACGTTCAATGTTCAATTAAATGCTATTTGTATTAACGTATATTTGGTCCACAATCTAATACTATGACTATATTTTTATAAGACACTAGCGACACACCTTCGCTTCGCTCGGGTCATCCCTAGGTGATTCTTTAAATTGATAATTTTGATATTTTTTTTATTTATGAACTGATTAAAATAAAACAATTATACTAAACGTTAAGTTTAGTCGTTTCTGAGATTAGCGCGCACAAACGCACAGGCAAACAGACCCAAAAATTCTAAAAATCATTGTTTTAGGTTCGATTGCGTTAATAAAGATCCCCAATAATAGTTTTTATCAAATATCTTAAATGTACAGACAGTGATCTGTTACAACTTTATTATCTATATAGATAAAGATAAATAAAATTGAAGTGTCTGTTTGTCATGTCAAAATAACAGTGTTTACTAAATGTATATGAAAATATATGCGGTATCTGGTATGTACTTATAAGAAAAACACATTTTTTAATTTTTGTCTGTCTGTTTGTTCTAGATAATCTCTGAAACGGCTGGATTGATTTTGACGGGACTTTAACTGGAAGATAGCTGATATTATAGGGAGTAACATATGCTACTTTTATTTTAGAAAAAGAATTAGGGTTCCGCTCAAAAAAATTAAAACCTACTTAGGGACGAACCCGAGCGAAGCAAGTGTGAGTGTCGTATGTATAAATTAGGTAAATCTATTTGATGTATCTACCTGTTTCACATTAATTGCTATACTTGTGGATTTTTACAAGTAAAAATTATTTCCTCAAAATTATTATAATCTATTTAATGTTAATGTCTATTATTATCTGTCAAATTTTAATGTGAACAACAAATAGAACTTACATTTAAAGTTTCAATGGTGATGATAACAAATCGGAATCGTGCCGGACTCACATTAGCGCGCGGCACGTTCCGGCGCACAGCATCTGATACTAGGTAATGCAACTGTAATGCACTCTAAGTATTTCATGTTATTATTGCCATACTAGTACTCTAAACGTAAACAGGTAATATCATCAGTGGCGATCGCATTCGTTCCCTCCGATATCCTTGTGACTTGGAATAGTCTTGCATTTCTACAATATATAGAATTCTTATTTTTACCCGACTGCCGATAAAAATAATGTCAGCTAAGGATCTACTATCTACACAGAAGTGAAGAAATAGATCCTGTTTAGTTTTGAAAGATTTTAAAGAGAAACGATAGATGTTATATATTTTAAAAAATATGTCTAGAAAGTAATAGGAGGGGTATGACCTCCTTACATAACCCTCCAAACAAAATTTAGGTACCTAACCAAATTTTTCTACTTAGCTAATGATGTAAAAATAAAAACTAAGTAGGTATAGTACCTCCCACTACCTACTTTATTAAAATGAGAAGATAGTTCAGACAGCTCTTAAAGATTGAGAAATCAATCTCTTGTCTAAGCAGCAATTAATAATTTAACCTCTACTTGAATGGACATCTTTATACGTCCGCAGATAACGGCAGTTTATGGCAATAAATGCTAGTTTAGTGCTCGCTCAACATCGTATTAATGGTTGTATATACCTTCGGCACATTCATAATGGCATAACACTTGACAAATTCAAATAGCCTGAAATGCGATATTAGTATTCTATTAGATGTAAGTATGTAACGATATAAAATAAACACAAGATACTACCCATAAAATCACACAACATCTCAGTAATTCCATATCTAAAGTAGATGGATGCTATTAATATGAAATAAGCACGCATTATACTGTATACTATAATGGGATATCGAAGCGTTGCAATTTGCAGTAGTTTAAAGTAAAGAGCACGCTACGGCAATTTTCTTTTATAAACCAAGATGATAAAATCCGGGTGGTCCTCCAAGAAGAGCATGTTTAAGTTTTTACTATGAAAGTAAAATGCCTTTACTTGAAGTTTATTATAACCTGATCTAATTGCAGAAAATATTCAGCTATTTAATTGGCATGAACAAATTCAATAATTTTATTTTGTGCTAGCGACTTACCCTCGTTTCGCTCGGGTGCTTCCCTAGGTACGTTTATTACTTATTACTAGATGAATGAATAATTATTGCAAGTGTACCGTATGAGAAAGATTTATTCTATTGCTGATTTTTCTGTAGGCCTTATTAAAACCTATAATTTTATAGTATGCATCTCTTATGTCAATAGTCTCTTTAGCCAGCGGTAGACATGTAAATTTCTAAGGACGACTCGATAGAACCAGTTATTGTGTTTTCCCGTGGGAATACAAGATTTTCCTGTAGTAAAAGGTATCCTAAAAGTTGACCTGAGTAATCGCTACATACATAAAATTTAGTTAAAACAGGTTCAGGACTTTTTGCGAGAAATGGGCACACACAAACAGACCAACAGACAAAATTTGTAATATCTATTGTTTTGGGGTCTGTATTCTGTACACAATACGTTACAGTCATTGTTTTTAAAAAATATTTTATGTATAGGTTTCACTAAGTCACCTACTTCAAGTATGTAAAGTTTACACGTGGATACACCTTATCAGCTACTTTTAGTAATTTTTAATGTTCACATAAAAAATTATGTATTAGAAATAAATACTTGATTTGTTACACGTGATTCACAAACATAAACCGATGCATACAAAAAATACAAATAGACATAACTCGCTTAGTGATGGCTTGTATTAAAAAGAAAATATAGAAACGTCTATCTTAATAATTTAAGGCCCTATTTGAAGATATCCTGTCTCTATATGGCGAAAAAAAGCATGCCATGCAGTATATATGCTATTGCTTTTATTTTATTTTTTGTAATGTAATACGGAATTGTCTAGTCATTCACATACGAAGTTTTTTAGGTACCTAGTTGACCTAACAAATTTCATTAATATAGCTCTATTGGAGCTCTATTAGAGTATCCGAGTTACATAGGATCCGTTTCTGCCTTTTGGCTACAGAATCAAAAAAAAATATTTGTCCCTTTAAACGCATACGTATATAAGAGGATACATTCCTAGGTTATTTCATAATATTTTTAGACTTATCCTAGATTTAATACGTTATTTTGAAATATAACAAAATTTTATTCGATCGGTTCAATACCTACATCTAAAGTTTTAGCTCGAGCTGGATGGGCTCGATATTGTTTGCAATTTTGAAAGAGACCTACAGTTTCTTAGTGTTTATCAAGTAAATGGGAAATATATGCACACTAAACGTTGAAAGACAAAAAAAACGATATGACACATTTGTGTTTTATGTGGAAAAATGTAAAAATATGGCCAAATTCATGGTTTTCTAATTTAGAGTTAAACGAAATCTATCAATTTACTGGAGTTAGCATCACTGTTTGGAAACCTAAATTCTCTAAAAAAATTATATTCATTTTTATTCTAATTCGGATTTTTCGACCATTACATTAACCATAGAGCAAGGTATGTACGAGAGGCATCAAGAAAAAAACTGCCAAAATGTGATTTATCGGTTTTTGTTCTGACGCTCCTCAAATGAAAATTGGAAAGGTTATAATAATAAAAATAAATTATTTCAACTTTCGTTACATTTAATTTTCTATTTTATAGATTTTTGTTACTTTCTAGTAAACCTTAAAATACAACCTATCTAATTTCTAAATCCTCTTTAAGTTGGCGCATATGAACAACTCTCAAAGACATTCGTCTGTGACATGGCTTGTGAATTGTGATTGGATATTAGTCGGACATAGTGCAGCTGATAGCCTGTTTTGAAAATATATGGTGAAAAAATTCTTTTTTGTGAGATTTAATTAAAATATTAACAAAAAATTTACAAAATACTTTACAAAATTCAGAGCACAATAAAAGATATGTACATTTTAGTATCATTTTAATTTAAAGTTTAGTTTGTACATAGGTGTTTTGAGTATTCCTAAACGGTTTTGAGCTTTTGACTTTTGATACGTTTGACGTTTAATTGAAGAAATAAGATTTTATTTGTCACCTGTGTTGTCAGTTGTCATCCATGTTAAAAAGACGTAATTCGTAAATAATAAATATAAAAATTTGTGCCTAAAGGCACTCCTAGAAGGCACAAACCGAAAGAATTGAATTGTATTAAATATAAAAATTGAATACTGATTACCTATTGAATTGAATACCTTGAAAATCTTATATTTGGTAAAAAAAGTTTTAAAACTAAATAAAAACAGGTGAAATAAAGTTAGTTTAGAAATGTTGAATAGGAATTCTTTCAAAATGTCTTAATATGATTAATGATGTATAAAGATTATAAGATATATGAATGAAACCTAAAAAATCGATAAATTTAATATCTATCATGTCAAATTTTAATGAACTGTTTGTTGACAAGATTGTGGAAAGTTGCATAAAAACGTATAAAGGCCTCCCAAAATCCGGAAAACCTCTTGAAAATGAATGGACTGTGTTGTCCTGTGTAGTACAATACAATGTAGAAACGAATGAACACAAAGTTGTATCTCTAGGAACAGGTTCGAAATGCATTGGGGCGTCAAAGATGTCCCCAACAGGTAATATTTTAAACGATTCTCATGCTGAAGTATTTGCCCGAAGAGGGTTTCTAATATACATATATGAAAATATTATAAACCTATTAGATCAAAAACAGTCTATTTTTGTAAAAGAAGTAGAAAAATTCAAACTTAAAGATAATATAGGCTTTATTTTTTATTCATCACAGATGCCATGTGGAGATGCATCAATTATACCAATAAAAGGGGAGGAAGATGATTTTGGTAAATTAATTTTGAGTAAAAGAGGAGCTATGGATGATAATTGTGACATAGAATGTAAAAAGCAAAAAATAGATATTTATAGAACAGGTGCAAAATGCCTACCTCACACACAACAAGATCCAAAGGGATCTGGTGAAAATTATCACATAGTTGGAAAGGTTAGAACAAAGCCTGGTAGAGGAGATCACACTTTATCAGTATCATGTAGTGATAAAATAGCTCGCTGGATACATTTAGGCATTCAAGGAAGCTTACTAGATATGCTGTTATATGAACCATTAACAATTAAACATTTTATATTTGGAGCAGGAGTCCCTTATTCTGTAGAAACTCTGAATAGGGCATTTTTATTAAGAGATAGTTATTTGTCTATTAAAGATAGACTGAAGGAAATTCCAAAATTTTATAAAAGCTCAATAAAATTCATTCACACTCGAGGTGCTGTCAATATAAGACCTGCACCTGGAAGCATTGTATGGGTTAACACAACTGATAGGTATGCTAATTTTTAGCAAGGTTGCATACAATTACTATTGTTGCCAAAGTGAAAAAAAAAAATTATAAAAAATATGTATATATTTTAAAAACTTATGTTTCATAGAAGAGTTGAATACAAGCAAAATTGTTATTTTGCTTTTTTTACATAAACACATTATATTGATAATTTTATCTGTCAACAACATTGATAATTTTATCTGTCTGTTTAATCTTACATAAGTTGAGAATTTATGATTAAAAATTTGCCATTTGCAAATTTGTACAAGTACTTTGAGTTAAATATTAAGTTAAATTTTAAATTTCTTTTCTCTCATTGGCTAAATGAGTCTGAAATTTGAAAATTTGCTCCTTTTTTATGACAAGTCATTTGTAGTTATGATAAATAATTAAAATACGCTTAAACAAAGTCACTATGAACATTTGTTGTATGAAATATGAATGATGAAATGTTTGTTGTATGAAATATGTTTGCACTATGAAAGTGAATTATCCACTCCTTTACATTTTACAAAATGAAATGTATATTATTATTTTCAGATTAGTGGAAGTTGCGGTACATGGATTGAAATTAGGTGTAACTAAGAAGAAAGCTAATTCTGCAAATAGTAGTCTGTGTATAAGTAAATATAATTTATATAAAAAATTTCATGAAGTTATATTGAAAAGCAAGGATTTGAAAACTAATATTTGCAGTAGTGAATCACTGGGTAACATACCATATAATGAAATGAAAATGAAGTCAGTCAACTATCAATCACAGTGGAGTAAAATAAAAGAAGGATTTTTTAAAACATGGACAATGAAACCTGATATGTGGAACTTTACTATAAAAAATTAATAAATGATAAAATTAATTGTTTATAATTTTATATTTTCTTTGCATAGCACGTAATTTGTAAATATATTATTT
Organism: Brenthis hecate; assembly: GCA_951806755.1. Lineage (NCBI taxonomy): Eukaryota > Metazoa > Arthropoda > Insecta > Lepidoptera > Nymphalidae > Brenthis > Brenthis hecate. The sequence goes on from OX638267.1 coordinate 869,235, forward strand.
TATGCTTATGCTTCCTTGCATTGCCTGCACTTTTGGCTACTACAGTACTGTAAGCAACTACCATTTTTTTCACTTATGCTTCGATAATGAATAAGTTTTAATAAAGATTTCTGATAAATTCATCAATGTACCAGCTGCACTATATATTTGTTTCATTCGATCTAAAAGAGAATTTTATTAAAATTTGGATAAAGATATACCAATAGTACTTATACAATATATATCTTTACCGCCACCATAAATATAAGTGTAAAATGGGTAGCAGGTACTGGTACAGTGAGTGCTATGGAGAAAATGTCAAAATAAATACTTTTAATTGGATATTGGTATTAGTAGTATTATATGATCTGTGGTTGATTAGTATGGAAGAGACATTGTTTTTTATCTTCGGTGGGTATTAGCCTACAAGCCTAGTGGCTAGTATGTAGGTATGGCTGCAGATGCGGAGGTCCTGGATCGGACGAAATATTATTATTGGGTTTTACTGTAAAAAAATCTCAATAACTTCTTGGAGTTGTAATTGTAGTCAACATTATTATATCTCCAGACTACGTGCCTCGATAAGTACATAAAGCCGTTGATCCTGCACTTGATGTCTAACTGGTCGAGTCAAATTCTCGAAAGTCTCAGTGAGATTGGACGCCGTGACCGTAATTTGTCTGGAATTTGGAGGGCCAATAATTTATTACTATTATCTAGTAGGTACTAGAGGCTCGCCCTCGCTTCGCTCAGGTTCGCCTCTAGAAAAACAAACAAATCTATCCCGCGGGAACCGTAAATTTTCCGGGATAGAAAGTAACTTATGTGTTATTCCACACTACAATCTACCTCTGTGCCAAATTTCATACAGATCCGTTTAGCCGTTCTGGCGTGATAGAGTAACAAACATCTATACTCACAAACTTTCACGTTTATAATATTACTGCGACTCACCCTCGCTCCGCTCGGGTTCGCCCTGGGGTGGGGTCTGGGAGGACCACCCTTATCCTTATCACTTAGGGGTATGGAAAATAGTAGTCGATTCTCAGACCTACTGAATACGCATATAAAATTTGGTAAAAATCGGTAAAGCCGTTTCGGAGGAGTACGGTAACTAACATTGTGACATGGAGATTTTTATATATAAGATATATATAGTATGGATAGTATTATATGATCTGTGTTATTATGGACCTACTAACTGCTGTTAGGTATTTAGATAAGAAACTAGCTTGACGTTATCAATTATAAAAATAGTAACGTTAATGTCATAATTTAGGTATTTATTACTAGTAGTACCCGCGGTTTCGCCCGCATCCAAACTTACCGCTGGGCTAATCTGAAGATCTCATGAAAATTTCATCAAAATCGCTCCAGCTCTTTTGGAATCCATCGGAAACATGCATACATACACATCGATTTATATTTTATTTAATCATCAATTTAAATTTATTTATTGCTCGGAAAATGGAGTTTTTTTATGAAAATTTAGTGACACACTGACTGCAGCGCCACCTACCGGATCCATTTGTGAATTCAAACCTTGCAGGGACCCACTTGAACATACACAAAAAATATCATTAAAATCATCCCTGGCGTTTTTAGGAGATGATCAGTGGCACACTGACTGCAGCCCCACTTACTGAATCCATTTGTGTTTTCAAACCATCCAGGAGCCAATTGAAATATACACACAAAATTTCAACCAAATCGGTCCAGTACTTTAGGAGGAGTAGGTTAACAAACACACGTACAAAAGAATAATATATATTAAGATTATTAGTTGTTACCGTATCTTTCTTAAGTACAGTACCTACCTACATGAACCTTTGGAAAAAAGGACCACCGATAAACAATGACGTGATATATTACACCTGTTTATAAGCGTATCAAGAATTAAGTAAAACAAATGGATGCATTGTAAGATCCCATGGGTTTAGCGCCTACGCAATGCGATCCTATCGCCAACCGATTACGTAGATATCTTCTAATTTATTACATTTACCGTGCTTATTGCGTACAGACATATTTTAGTTTTGAACCTTATTCAAAAAGGCTCTTCCTGCCTGATGATTTTAACGTATATAATAATTACCTAATTATCGTGTAAATATCATGTGTAAATATCATGTTAACTGCCTCGGTGGTGTAGTGGCTAGCATGTACGGCTGCACAGCTGGAGGTCTTGGGTTCGAGCCCCAGGTCAGGCCAAGTTTAGTTATTATATATACAGCCCGGAGTTGGGAAGTTGGCGGTGTTTCACCCCCGTGCCTCGGAGAGCACGTAAAGTCGGTCCTGCGCCTTAACTCTCACCGGTCGTGTCGAGCAGTCATCCCAGTTCCCACCAGAGTATGAGAGTGACAGGAATAGAGAGTGCACTTGTATCTGCGCGTACACGCGCTGCTCTATAATATCTCCTGCGCCGTTGGCTAGTCTCAATGAGATTGGCCGCCGTGACGGGAATCGGTCAGGAGAACATCATCATACATAATAAATATGTGTGAATTTGCAGGCGTTAGTTAAGAAAATCCTTAAGTAACTCCATAAAATTCTAACTAAGTTGAATCTGTACATTAATATTTTTTGGAAAATCTTATTGAAATCATTATCGATACAGAGGCCGAATCTACTCGTATGTTTTTTAGAATTTTTGTCTGTCTATCTGTCTGTCTGTCTGTTACCGCATCACAGAAAAACTGATTTTGATAAAATTTGGTATGGTGATAGCTGGTTATCCGGGTCAACATATAGGATACTTTTACCGCGGGAAAATGTCTCTTTTCTGAGAAAAAATACAAAAACTGCAATGTAAGAATAGGTATACTAATATGTAAAACCTAAGAATTTGGTTTTTGGTCATCTGAACGCGGGCGGAGCCGCGGGCAATGCTAGTTTTAAATAAAACTATGTTTTCGGATTTTATAGTATCGATAATAATGTTAATTTCAATAAGATTTTCCAAAAAAATCTAAATTACAAATTCGGCTTAGTTACAATTTTATTATATGTATAGATGTCAAGTATTCGCGTTAATGTAAAAGAAAGTATTAAAGTAATATAGATATATGCCTTACATTATTTTATTTGTTCTCATTTATTTACAACCGATTATTCAGCGGCCAGCGCACGTTGATATAATAATCAAGCAGCGCTTTTTCAACCGACTCAATAGTTAGCTCGTCAATTAAAACTTGGTCTGCATTAAGCCGGCGCCATAGATATATCTTTTTCAATATATATTTTTATTGGCAAACCTAACACAAGTATTGGAATAAAACCCTCAGTACGCGATATCTTTTTACACTTGATCTATTTATTATATTTATTACATGTGGAATAAATTTATGCTGTTATTACTTTGTCTTAGAATTTTCTTAAATAAATATATTCATATGATTCCTATAATAACGTTACCTATTTAATATGAAATTAATGTTAAATAAGCTATTATACATAGCAAAGTATTATAAATACATATATTTATAATATGAAACTAGGTAGGTTGTAAGTTTATTCTTGTTGTCCGTTGTGACAGCATAATGCTTATTCTAGGACATAAATCATAGCAGGTGAGCGCGTGCGCAGGTCGTCTGCAGTCTATAGATATTTGAGATTATTTGTATGACCGATAAAATGTTACAGTGGTTTTTCGTAACGGTGAGTGACTTATTGTGACAATCAAAACAATATTTAGTAAATCCAAAAATCAAAATCAGTAAGAAAATTTGTATTATTAAGTATTTTCTTGTAGTCTGCCATTGGTAGAGTTCATAGGTCTAGGGCATTTGCTTGTAAATAATATTATTGAAACCGTAGCGCTATAAATATAACGATTGGGTCGTAAATTTGTTGTTCCTTTAGATTCCTCTATCAGGAGGTGTGTCCGGTCACGATTCGTTGTTTACTCACAACAAATTACCACGGTCAAGTTGGGAAGAAAGTTGATATCACTATAACATCCTAATAAATCACTTTTGACATTTATTAATCACATAAGTCCCCATTGTTGAAGTCTGTAACGGTTTTAAAGGAGTAGACATGGAACTCAAAATTTCTGCCCTTCAAGGACCGTTAAGGTTTCAAGGCGAAAAACGTGTTTATTTGATGATTGTCTCTTCAAACTTTAAATTTTAAGCTTCTAAGTAGGTACGTACTAAGCAGAAAGAAAGTATGGCGAATAATATAGAACATACTAATTATAGAGCGCTTTAACGTGTGTCATGCACTCTAACACAGTTTATTCGAAATTATATATATTTTTACTGAAAAGACAAAAATTCGGCGCAAAATATATTATAGGTACCTATGTCTATATTTTAAGACGACTTTTTGTCTTTTTAGTAAAAAAACAAGTTATTGCTATTTTCTTTAGGTACTTGTAGGTATATTCTTTCAACACTCACTATTTAAGTATTCTTTCTATACTTAATGTTAAATTGAAAATAATACGAGTATGTTATTAGTATTTTTTGCAACTGTTTATTCGCTTAAGTGGTGACTTGCTGATCTTATGTTAGGAAGCGAACTGTACGAACTCCACAATAGTAACTAAAAACTTTGAATATTTTTGCCGATCCTTATAGATTACACTTCTCTTGTGTCACATGGCAAAGTATTTCTTAAATTCTTTAAATATACCTGCACGAGTTCACTTTAATTATATATTTAACACAATTTACAATTAAATAACTAGACAAATCGGTCAAGTCGAGAAATCGGTGAATAATGACTTATTACCTCAAATCGATAAAGAGCTGAAATCTATATTATCCATAATATAAGAACTACAGATCATTACCTTTGTTAATCTTTTCAGTACATCAAAACTCTTCTATGTCATTTCTCCAGTTTTTCTACGTATAATATAAACTATCCATAACCTGAAACCAGTATCTACAATACTGCTTAAACAGACATATTTACTACGGAATTAGAGTAATGTTGATCTTTTTCCTTATAAAATAACATGATTGTATTTAACTGTCAGTGTTATTTTTTATTGAATTTCAATAAAAAATGTAGGTTTACTGGTTCTATGCAGAAAAGAAAAGAAGCAGTCCGGCAGCTTTCGGTCCATGTACAGAAACATACAGTTACTTTACTGAGTGGTTTTAACGTTTAAGGAGTTAAAAATTATCAGGCTTTTCAACGGAACACCTGACGAAGAAATTGGTTTATGTGAGTAGATGGTGCCATACGTCTCGATTCGTGAACAAGATGACATTTCTAGGTCAAAAGTATTTTTAACAGATAATGAATTTGGCTCTTGTTACATATATTATGTCTTCTGCAATATAATTAATTGTATTTTTTTATTTATTGTACTTTTAATTATGTGTAGATTTGTATATTAAATATTTTTATATATTGAATATCTAGTTTAGAATATTTGTTTGTTATTGAAGTAAGTGTACTGTATTGTTTGGTTTGACAAGCCCATTACGTTACAATTGAAATTTAGGTTGTGATGTTAGTTAGAATTTATATATGCTAGTTGTAAGATTTCGTCGTTTTCATTAATTATGACATACAATTTTCGCTCGAGACATTTCATCCTTACCATAGACTCTATCCATTAATACGATAAAATAGTGACGGTGTACTTTTTTGCATTTTTAGTTGGTTTGATCACCGGTTCAGGTCACGTCTTTAAAAAAAGAAAATTAAATGCAGTTAATCTTATTTAAAAAAATAAAATAATGTTTCCTTTGAGTGAAACTTAATATTTTCAATGTTTAAGACACTTTTCTTCCATGTCCTGTGCGTTTGTTCCACGACGTTAGTCTCGATATTATAATTTGTAAGATTTCATCGTTTTCTTCAATTCTAAGAAGCAATGTTTGTTTTAGAGATTCTATCCTTCCCATAGACCCTATCGATTAATTCGATAAAATATTGACGATGTCCTTTTTTGCATTTTTATTTGGTTCGATTCCCGGTTCAGGTAAGCTCTTTTTAAAAAAAATCAATACAGTTATTATTTATTATTTAAAAAAATAAAGGAATGTTTCCTTAAATTTTGATAATTTCAATATTTAAGGTACTTTTCTTCCATGTCCCATTGATTTGTTCCACCTGTATAAGGCAAACACAAAAATGTATTGAGCAGGTATTATAGATTTTTAAACTGTAGTATAATTTTATAGTAATTGTTGATGTTATTATTGTGCTTAGTTAAACCATAGTTCTTACATTAGAAAGACAGTAATAACGTCATAATTTTAATAGTTTGTGTAATATCTAGATAGCTTGACGAGTTGTGATAATAGATTAGTAGTCTCGCTTAAAATATCCCAGACGCCAGTATATATATGCTGTCCTTTTTTACGTAAATATGTTGTATGCATAAACATATAACTGTGTATTGAGTTCCGTTGAGCATAAATAACAATAATCAATAAAAAAAATTAAATATACGAAATATGACAATCGCGTTTATGTAACAAGATACGGTGCTGATATCGAAACAATATGCAAAATTAAGTTTAATCATTGGCACTAACTTACATGTGACGATTTCAAAAGAAATAAATATTTGAGCGTACAAGGACATAGTCATTATGATTTTTCAACAATTTTATATGCCTCAATAAAAACTTGGTTATTAATAATCGATATTAATTGAATAACATGAAGGTACTCGAATATCGTAATATTGATCAAGGCGCCCTATTCGGCGCCAATACGAGTGTATTTCATATAAATTACATCGGTACTTAATACTTACATTCACAATTTTGAAATTAGATTAAGTGACAGTTTCGCAAAGTGAATTGAGTTGCGGAGACAATGATGAAAAAATGCTGTTGAAAAAGCTTCCGCATATCAAGTATCGAATTCTGTTTACGTCAACAACGAGAAGATCGTCTTTGTTAATACCTAAACATCAGTTATAAAAATTATAAGTAAAGAAGAAATGTATATTACTTGAGAGTAATTTTATGATATACTAGCGAGTCACCCTCGTTTCTCTCTGGTTCGTCCCTGCTTGCTTCCCAATAAAAAAAATTCTTTACCTTTTTCACCCCCTTAAGGGATGATTTCCGGAATAAAACGTATCCTATGTCCTTCCCAGGTTCTTAAACTATCTTCTTACCAAATTTCATCTGAATCGGCTTAGTAGATCCAGAGTTTACCCCTATAACGTCACAAACATACAAATATATATATATATATATATATATATATATATATATATATATATATAGCCTTCCTCGATTAATGGGCTATCTAATGCAAGAAGAATTTTTCAAATCGGATTAGTAGTTCCTGAGATTAGCTCGTTCATACAAACAAACAAACTGCCTCTTTATAATATTAATGTAGATATTTTGAAATTATATTTTATAATTGTATTAATAATACATATGTATAGTTAAATTTTTAACTAATCTTAAAATAACAAAGTAGAGAAGTGTAGATACCAAATGATGACTGCTATATCTAAGCATTAAATTATTATCAAAATTAGTTATTTTCACGTAAAACAAGTCCAAATCGTGACAAATAGATGAGTAAATAAATCTATCCTTCTTCCAAATTTGATGTGTCTTTCATTAATTAAATTAGCAATGCTAATAGGTATATTTTAGGTAGGCACAGGACTACGTTATAGCTAATGTTTTGTTTAGTTTGCTTAAAATTTTTATATTTTCGTTCCTTAAAAGATACTGCAGTACGATACAAGATAATTGAATAAGTATATAATGAATAATAATAGTAAATATGTTGGGACATTAACACGCAAAACCATCTAGTTCCATGGTAAGCTACGAGGCTTGTGTTATGGATACCATATGGTTGATACACTTCACATATATACAAGTTTAAATACATACATATTATAAATATAAACATCCATCACACAAATGAATGCCTCCAGCGGGACTCAAACCTGCGACCGCTGGCACAGCAAGTAGGGTACAAACTGAGCCAAACGTGTCGTCAAATGGTAGCTACAAGATAATTCTTTGATTATTTATTCGCTTATATCGTATGAAACTTCACAGGAGACCCGCCCGCTGGGCTAGTCTGAAGATTGCCTGAAAATTTCATCAAAATCGCTCAAACTATTTTAGAGTCAGATAGATAATGTGTAGGTACCACATAATACATAAGTATAACACATAATACATATATATAAGGCAGAGGTAGCCCAGTGGTAACGCGCTCGCTTGGAAAACCGAGTGAAGCGAGTTCAAATCCCGGGTCTCGCACCTCTGATATTTTCATGTGCGAATCATTTCCAACATGATTATCACTTATCTTAACAGTGAAGAAAACATCTTGAGGATACCTGCACGTTTGAGAGAACCTAGTAAGTTTTCAAAAGACATACATGAAGTCCGCCAAGCTGTACTTGGTCAGCGTGGTGGACTCTGGTCTGATTCCCCTCGTACTGAAGTTTCAAAACGACGTTACAAAAGGTATACTATATACAATACATACATACATCATACCACATAGAGAGCTATGTGCAAAATAATTTGATAAGCATTATAAATTATATAAAAGCTTGAGTAATCAAGTTATATGTATCCCTTATATTTTAATGTTTTTCACTACGATTGTGATTATTTTAAGTAATAAAATAAATTACCTTCCACAGCCTTGGGGGCTTTCGTTCAGAGTAAATTAAAAAGATTGTGTATCCTTTTATGTTATTTATTCATTTATAACAAATTTATCACAATACTTATAGACTTGAAACATTATATTATTTGAATTATTCTTTATTTCATATTCAACAAGTAGGTGCCCACGACTTCGTTTCTGTTTGTAATTTTATTGAAGTTTATTTGTACCTAAGTAGTGTATAATTTTATGATAAACTCATACTATTTTTACGGATTTAATCATCGAAATAACACTTGGGGATGTTTTTGATATAATCATAATCCTCCTTTTGCTTCGCCATAGTCGGGTAAAAAACCAAAAAAAGTACAGATGTATGTATAAGTTTCTAAAAATAGCCGATTCAATTTGTTCGAGATCTGTACTTTTTTTTTTAAATCTAGGTTTTATCTATACTAATATTATAAAGAGGTAGAGTTTGTGAGTTTGTGACGTTGTAGGGGGATTATCTCTGGATCTCCTGAACCGATTTAGATGAAATTTGGTAAAAAGATAGTTTGAGACCCTGGAAAGAACATAGTAAACTTTTTATCCTGGAAATCATCCCTTAAGGGGGTGGAAAAGGGTATGAAAGTTTGTATTGGGAAGCAAGCTAGGGACGAACCCGAGCGAAGCGAGGGTGTGTCGCTAGTTACTAATATAGATGTGTACAAATATATTTACAAACCAAAGTTGCATTTCCTTAGTCATGATTTGTAGCTTATTTATATGTTTGTCTATGCGTATTTATATCTCATATCAGTCTATTGTTTCTGTATACATATTTGACTAAATTTTAATTTATCTTATTTACACAAAATATACATAAGTTATTAAAAATATTTTATAAACATGAGTGTTACATGAAAGATATATACTTTTCGATAGTTATCGATTGACTCGATCTCGATCCTTTTAAAACGACCCACTCTCGTATCGCGACCCTGTGAACTTTACATTAAGCTTATGACATGGGCTTAAAACATTCAGTTCGTGCTAGCGACGCTTTCAAGCAATTATAAAATATTCATTAAAATTATGAATATTGCAACATAGATAATTAATTTGTTGGATCATAAAATTATTAAAATTTTGGGTCGATATTGAAATTATTATTTAAAATACGTATTTTATGAGATATTTCATTAATATTATGAGATTTAACGTTAATATTCTACACCAATCCCATTTTATTTTAATGTTATATATAAACCTACATAAGCATGTATATTTAAAGATCATAATATATTATTAATACTATATATAAATGCGAAAATGTAGTTGTATGTTATCTGTTTCTTATCTTACCACATGTAAAATAAAAAATCTATATAGCTCACTAATAAATTAAATTTTTAACTATGAACCTTATTCGTTTCTAGTAACTCTTGCAATAGACTAATATATATCACAAAAACCTTTAAATTTATATTTAAAAGCTTTTGTGATATATACTAAATGTACTTCTATCTATATACGTCTACTTTATAGTAGCCTATGTCGGTTTCCGGTCAGTGTGTAGTGACCCTACTTTCTGTGCCGGCGGTCGCGGGTTCGAGTCCCGCTGGGGGCATTCATTTGTGTGATAACGAAGGTTTGTACTCCAGTCATGGGTGTTTATATTTATAATATGTATGTATTTAAAGTTATATATGTGTAGTGTATCAACTATCTGGTATCCATAACACAAGCCTCGTAGCTTACCATGGAACTAGATGGTGCTGTGTGTTAATGTCCCAACGTATGTCCCAACGTATTTATAATATTAGTGGGGATAATAGCTTTTGTATTAACTGATACTGTGCGCGATGTAGGTGCTAGTGCATGTACTAATGAAAACAAAGCTCCTTAAAAGGTTGAGAGATGGATAGATATGTATTGTTTAATGGGCGAGTGTGAACGCCATTATTCTTGAGCCAAATAAACGAGTTTTGACACGCGATAGTTTTTGCGAAATGTTTAGCTCACGACTAAATAAATAGCCACTTATTAACATTGTTATCAAAGTTAGTGATAAGTAATTCAATTAGAATTGCTTTATTAATATCGAAAAACCATCGATTTGTTATTGATATGTTGTAATATAGGTAACTAGCCTGATCCAGTCTCGTTAGTTACTTACGGAGTGGAAGTAAAAGGTTGAATTATTAAAAACACCGCAATACAGATTTAATCATATTTTTTTACCGAAGAAAATCAATGTTTTTAAGTACAAACCGGATAATTATTATTTCCTACATGAACTTTGTCACCCCTTTCATAGTTAAATTTCGAAAGTCCTTTTCTAGTGGTTACTTCGGTTCGCTAACTAAATAAATAATAAAATCATGTCAATTATTACTTTTTTATATCATAGATTATATGTGATTTTTACAAATTACTATAAAGTATTTTATAGTGTAGAATATGAGAATGAATAAGTAATAATATTAATAACAAAATTTACATCATCCTTTGATGAAACAAGGAGACGACGGACCATAAAAACGTTATGAATATTGTAGCCACTAGCTATAAATACCCGAGACAGCTAAAAACAGAGTTCATCGCTATGGCAACGATTGCATAAATATAGTGAAGCCTGTTCGAGGAAGTCTTAGTAATGAGCAATTTGCGCCGGGAAGCCGCCATGGCGCATTTTTCCAATTCAACTTTCCATAATGAGCTGTGAAACCATGTAGAGACTACATATCTTCTATGCAAGTTAATAGTCTCAATTTACATATTCACGTTTACAATTGGACTAATAAAATAGTATAAAACGATGAGAAGGTTATGACGTGATAGGTTTACAAGACCGACTTTAAGGCCGAGCTCTAAGATCTGAATTCGTAGACGTAAAAGCATTTTGTTATATCCAAGACTCTTTATACTCGTGCAACAATTTGCACAATTATTCCATGTCACGATTCAGCTCTGGACCTCAGCAGAACGTAAGCGATGTCATTTCAAGCTTTATTCAATATACGTCTTAATACGCGCCCTCGGTGGAATGTAGAGAAGCTGGAGTGGGTGGAGCGGACAGATCCAATTACCTGGCATCGCAAATTAATTTACAGCAGAAGGCGCCGTGGCGTCGCTCTCACCTTGACATGTAGACGCGCCCAATCTGACGCCCGGACTCTACGACAGGTTTGCGCAAGCCCTTAACTCGGCCTAAAGGATTAATAAACTTTCGCCCGCTTTCGTTTTCATCATATCAAAAAACGTCATTGGTAATGAAATAACATCGGTTTGATCAGACCCATCGAAATTATATGATTAAAAGCAAATGGAATTTGCACGACTTCTCGGTTATCTCAATTTGCGGAAACTTTCAATATAGAGAAAATGACGTGATTTAGTTTGCCAAAGCGTGTTAATATTTATATGAGATAATGATAATGGCATTCCACACAACATGCGCATACACGAAACTAGAACGAAGGCTGTATAATCGGAGGCTGCGCACGCGTTTTTGATGCAGCGTGCGCGCAAACGCCGGCAGTCGCACAGGCATCGTTGCGGCAGATAGTCGAGTCGATGGTGCGCTCGCCACCGCTATCGGACGCTTTTTCGAACGCTTTTACAATACGAGATATTTACGAGATTTATGATATTTTACAATTTTATTAGTGTATCGTGAAGAAAGTGAATGATGAAACTCGTGTGATATATGACTCTCATAATGTCCGAATAAAAATTCGTTTAATTGTGCTACTAAGAAATCTGTCCAAATGAAGATGACTGTAAATCGTATAAGGGTAGTTGTGCTTGGAAGTCCTCGCAGTGGAAAGTCGGGTTAGTAACATGATTATATATATTTCTTTTAACTTTAATATATAACAAGAAAATCTATAAAATTGGAATAAGTTATTGACTTTTTATGATATATTCCACCTGTAAACTAGGTATATAAAAGGCCCTGGATATATAAATATATCACAAGTTACATAAACAATTTTTATACAAATTCAATTCAATTTCATTGTTAATTAATGGCTTCATAATGTGCCAGATTTAAATAATAATAATAATGTAAACATTAAAAAGTAAACAAATATTATGCGTAATAATTTAACATATAAATTTAAATATTTTGTTAAAAATCTATAATTAGCTTTAGCTCCTCTATTTACAATTAACTAAAAAATTTAAAAGAATAAGCTTTCTATTTTGGCATTTATTATGACTGAAATTTTCCTAACGCTACATTTATGTATCTGCACGTCTGCAATGTTTGTTTACAAACATAAGTATTTGAAATGCGCAAGTAATAATGTAATTTCTATTGTTCCACATTATCTTAATACGTATATTTATGAATCTAGATTAAAATTCTGTTGTTACTTTAACAATATTTAACCATTTGTTTATTGACGTTATCATTGCATTCCATACATATTCTTGATACCTTAGTCATGACGTCCTACCATAACTTTCTACGTCTAATTTTCTCAATTATAAAGAAACATTCTTATGAATATACATATTATATACCTATGGAAAAAATATTCACGTTTTTTAATAGATATTTTTATTAACTATCAACTTTTCATTTTATTGATACTTTGATTTTATGAACAAACTTCTTTATTTTATCACTAATCCTATACATTATTAAATCAAAAAGTTATTTTTTCTACCATAAAGTTATTTTCTCTACTCGAAATTTTATTTCCATTCTTGAAACATGTCGTCTATTTTAAAGCTTTCCTAGAAGAAGAGGAAGTTATAAATAAATATACTCGATCACGACGCCTACCATTGGACATTACTTAACAGATACTTTATAGTGTACACACTTTAACTCATAATTTACAACGCATATATTAAAGTAATTTAAAGACGGTAATCCATTTAGTCCAACAATTATAAAGACATAAAAAGAGAATTAAAAAAATATTTTACCACTTAACTTTTAAATCTTCTCAAAAATTGAACTGATTGTTTGATTGTAGTGCATTATAAGTGACCACTAAACCTTAATCTTGAAGGTATAATATCTGATGTACATTGTACATCGCGAGTGTATAGTTACAGCGAAAGAACTATCCGCATACCAGCCGTAGAGTCTGCAAATTCTATGCATACATGTAGATCAACGACCTCGACTGTTAAACTGAACGGACGTTTAAGTTACACAACGTGGTGCTGGCGCCAGGCTTCGCTGTCGGGAAATCGCTTCTTGACCCACCGGCCGAGTCGTTGCCGACTGGTTATAATTGCACCGCCCTAATTGTACGTACAGGCTTTAGCCTACAGCTGATGCCGACGGAGACTCATGCGTTAGCAATTCATTATATCCAGAACTTTTAGAATTTACTGCCTCGGTGGTGTAGTGGCTAGCATGTACGGCTGCACACCCGGAGGTCCTGGGTTCAAGTCCCGGGTCGGGCCAAGTTTAGTTATTGAGTCTTTCTGTATAGTAAGTCTCAGTAACAGCCCGGAGTTGGGAAGTGGGCGGTGTTTCACCCCTGTGCCTCGGAGAGCACGTAAAGCCGTCGGTCCTGCGCCTTAACTCTCACTGGTCGTGTCGAGCAGTCGTCCCACCGGAGTATGAGAGTGACAGGAATAGAGAGTGCACTTGTGTCTGCGCGTACACTTGTGCACTAAAATATCTCCTGCGCAGTTGGCTAATCTCAATGAGATTGGCCGCCGTAGCCGGAATCGGCTAGGAGAACATCATATCCAGAACCAACATGCGAAAACGCTTTTAAAGTAAATCCTGTCTGCTCCGAGCGATCTATTCACGGATGCGGCCGAGTAACATGGTTCGTCTATATAAACTATATAAATTCAAAGAATACTTAACCACCTGTTTAAACAGTTACTCGGTAATAAGCTGTCTCACAGTTTTATAAGCTAGAAGGCTTCAAAATTCTTTCTTATAAAAAATAGAGTAACTATTCCTTCAAGTATAGTTTTAGCAGATTAAGTTCGATTAATTATTATTTCAAAGATATTTTGCAATCTTAAATTGAAATAAAATTACCTAAAAATTAAATTTAAATTATCTAAAAATACTATTGTACTTTTAGATAATTTAATCGTAAGACGTTAATTATGGAAACGATTTTTTTCGTTAGTGACCATGACCTCATTGAACAGTGATGGGTGGATCGTCATTTAATGATCCGTACAGTAAGTACTAAGGAGATATCTTTATGTTTTAAAATAAATATTCTGGCCCATATTAAGTAGGTTAAGAAATTTGATATTTATCTCGGATACTCTGTGGTTAAATATTGTCAGTAAATTTTATGAAGCAAAAAAGGTTTAAAATAATAATAATTAAGCATTATGTAAACAATATTTCGATTGAGTCCTAAGATCTTCATGGTCATCTTAAGCAATCAATAGTTTATACTTTGCAATAAAATTATCGTTTATTTTATGAAGTGATTACAAGTATGATTTGTTTGATACTTTTAAAATTTTACCTTCATTGTTAATATTATATCGATAATATATGTACGTTTAATAAGTTTTTAAAGAGTTATACTCTTAAAATATAATGTTAAAATACAATCATGTAAAAGGGCACAAACGTATCTGCCTTTTCTTTTTGATAATGTATTAAAGAAAGCAATAAGCATCCACGGCTTTAGTCACTTGTTCATAAAACGATTACCCGTTACGGTTATACATGGAGCGACATTTGATGGATGATACCATATAATCTATTAATTATCTTTGATTCTTGTCGATACAACACCTATTGTCTCGATATATTATCATTCATCAAAAAAATGTACTATGTTGCTTGAGCACATTAATTTGTCTTATAAATTTAATAAATTGTGATGACGCTTTGATGCAGTGGTTTTGAGGCACTCTCCTGTATTCTTGTATTTACTCGATGATCGCGGGTTCGATACACTTCATGATTTCCAACAATCCGGAATAATAAAAATACCCTGTACGCGAACCGTAAAAAAACCTTATATTATAATTACATACATGCATACATGCCCCTTGTTAATCTTGAACCTGTAACCTCCACACTCTAGCTTTATTTATGTTATACTGAATGTTGTATAGCATTGTACACATCTTTTTTGCAGTCGGTAAAAGTCGTTGTAGTATTAAGTGGAGAACAATGATCGGCTGTATTATGAATGAATATTGAATGTAAAAATACGTGCGTAATCTGATTAAAGAGAAAGTAAAATATTTATATTTTAATACTTGCTTACCGAAGGCGGAAAAAATGAAAACGAGAGTGTAGCATTTGACGTATATTTCATAAACAACGATTGTTACGTGAAGCATTTTAAAATTTACTATTATGATGCAAATCACTTAAAGATCGTCCATTCAATTTTAATAAAAAGATACGAAGCTTTTAAGTGGATGCTATAACTACTAATCTTTTAAAATATTACTCTTACTCTTACTTACATGCTTTCACTATAAAACGTTGAAATTTTACATTTTACAATAAATATTAAATCGTTGAATCATATACCTAAGAAAAGAAGATAAGCGTCTACCGAAATATATTTTATGGACAAAATAATTTTTCTATATCGTAATGGTTGAAATGTCAAACAGACTGTACCATACTTTGTACGGAGTGTATTTCAAGTCCATTGTCATGCGGTGTTTGGCTTCGGTTGCATAACTTTGCTGTGGTATTAGTTTGACGAAGGTCCGATTTGTCTCGTGATGTGGTTGTCAACTGACGCATACAAATCTGACCGGCGCGGTGAACGCTAACGGACCAAACAGACTCCCTATAGGAGGCTCACAGGAAATGTGCCCCATGATAGACTGTGACTCACAATAAAGTTGTATAACCGAACAATGTTCCACCAATCGCTAGTGTAATGAATTAACGTGCAATGGTTTTGAAATTTATTGTTATGTTTTGAACTGACTGTTATTATAATACAGGATTTATGTGTATATCTGACCTATCTATAAACCTGTACTCGAACATGTCTACGAATGCCTTTGTTTATTAACAAGCTTGCCGTTTATTTGCGACTCTACTTGATCTATTTTTAGATCATTTCTATTATAAATCCGTGTTGTAGACAAACTATTAAAAATAAATAAGTAAAATAACACAGTACCTACATCACACTTACGTATTTAAACTATAGTTTTCTTTTATATTTTAGCATAATGAACCTTTATATAGTGTACGACTTACGAGTATATGATCATTAGAAACGTGTACACCTATAATCTATTATAGAGTCGAAGAGAACTTGTCGGATGCTTTTAAAGCATTGGCACAAAAGTAATCACCTTTTGAACACGATGCATCCTTTTGATCTGTTGCTAGGATTCTCTACACTTCATTTTGTCGGTAGCCTGCACCTATTCACGTAACTTGCCGCGTCATCATTGTTGATTGTTAACCCTCAAATGGGAATTCCAGGAGTTCTATACACCTCGTGAAAAGACTAATCAATGCCACGTCCAGTAGAAAGTTAAGAGTAATGACCTCTTGATGACTTTTTCCTAATATTGTAGTACCTAGTACAGAAACAAGTTTAATAGTATAAGTTTATGCATTTTTACTTATATTTTTTTTTTGTTACAGCGGTGGTTGTGCGTTACCTTACTAAGCGCTATATTGGCGAATATAGTTCGACTGGAGGTAAGTTGCATACACATTAATTTTTTTTTCATTAAATTTATCTTATTAGTAAATGTACCCTAATTAATATAATCAAGAAATAATAATGTAATATAAAAAAAAATGTTTTCATTTTAATTAATAATTACACATTTTCATTGAATTAAATAACTACGTTTACGTCAGTGTCATAATCTTTTTATTTTATAGGAAACATTTCTTCCTCACTTCAACCAGTGACATAAAAGCTATGACGTATTTATTTTAATCATTAAAAAAGAACATTCTGTTCACACGTATGTATGTTAAATTTTTACATAAGTTAAAATAAAGAGAATTTGTAAATTCCGCATAAACTCATTGAGGAAGGTCAGTCTCGATCGGCAGCTATGACGTTAAAGTTTATTTGGTTTAAGGCAATTTGTGACGCACTGATGTAATGATTTTGTTACGCACGCGGCATTCTTATATATAATTTTTTTAAAGTTTATTATACAACATAATATATATATTTTTTGCATTAATTATTGCCATCATTAGTGGTACATTTAAACTCATAAAATATGTGTTAATATTAAATTTTAGTATCTATTCTAGAGATGGTTTCTTTTGTTTTAGATTTCCTCTACCAACATAGAGTGGCATTCGATGGTGCTGTATCCGAAGTAGAAATATTGGACACTTCAAATTGTGCGGTAAGTTACTTATAAATTACACTGACAATAAATTCTCATGGTTTAACATCTTTCGCAAGACTTCTTCGTTTACACTACATACGTTTGTACGAGTATATATGTATGTATATCTTAGTATAGAGTATGGATATTATTATGTATAATAATTTAGTATAGACATTTAATGCATTAGGAATAGAAAAAACACACCATTTTATAAGAAAATACTACTTGTTTACGTTTATAATATGACAATCAAGAACACTACCACATAATGATACATACATATACATTACCGATACATTACGTCGTTAAGCCATTATTAGCTCAAATAGGAAGTGCGTAATCAAGAGATAGATGGGGCAGAACTTAATTAAACAGCAAACAATGAAGATATTAATCTGACAGGCTCGGCCCGCGGCGCCGCTTGATGTACTGGGTACAATTTAATTATACTAAATTTATTACAGAGCCCAAGTAATATGTATTCTCGCGGTATATTTTATGAAGAAATATTTAGATAAATTTAACATAGATTGTGAGCTGTGTTACTTAAGATATATCTTGTTGTTTTGCTTGTATTGTAATTATGACAATAAATGAGGAGCAACTAGTTGTTTCTCCAGTTACCCTTCGCGTATTTGCGAACCTTGTAATTTTTATGTCCAGCCATACAGCCGTCCCATGTTATCTGATTGACGCTGATTGATGGAGTCACTCAAACTTGGTGGAATGTGTAATAATACTAATAAATAATTACTCACATTTTGAATTTTGTTTGCAAATTTTATCAATTGATTTTTGATTTGAAATGTTGCATTGATTAACATGGCCTTTCTTGGATCTCGAGTGATAACGACATTATAATGTTATGTATTATTGGCTAATTAACGGCTAGTCGGCTACTGTATGAGCTTGCCAGCTTTCGTAATAAATCAAATCATAGCTTTCCTTGAATCTGTTATCAAATATCAAACCAGTTTCTTTGTTGGAATTTATTTTTTTAATAAAACAGTTATCGTATGTGACATAACTTTCAAAGTTTTTTGTATTTTTAATTAAATAATTACACACTTAGATTATAAAACTGTCATTGAAGTGACAGTACAAATTAGAGACAACATTAGAGTTATAGTACATTATTTATTACTGTGTAAAATTTAATTAATAAAATCTTTTTCCCCTTTGTTTAACCAATCCGAGATAGTGTACCTATAATATATGTAATATAATAATGTATATATTTCAATGGCGTCAAGTGAGATAATATTATCGCATCTTTCCTTGTCCATTCCGCTTTGACGTCCTAGAAAAATTGCTAGCTCGGTAGCGAAAACTCGGTAGTAAAATATGAAAAAAAAAAATGATTTATGTATATTATAAAAATAATAGAAGTGACCATAAAAATTAAAAATAATTTTTATTTAATTATAATAATATTCTGATAGATTCGTGGATGCTTGGGTGAGCACCTGCGATGGGGAGACGCGTTTGCTGTGGTGTACTCGGTCTGCGAACGCCGCTCTTTTCTGGCGGCCGCGGAGCTTCTTTCCCTGCTGGAACGCACACGGCTGCCCAGTTGTGCAGCTATCACTCTCTTGGGCAACAAACGTGACCTCGAACACGCCAGGTAACATTCGTGCTGATTTCCATTCAACAAATATTTGTATTCGTCAAACATTTAGACGTGCTCTCATTATTTTCATATAGCTGTTTTATGTGAGTTTAATAAATCCTCTGTATGTACAAATATTTTTATTACTTTCATTTAACATCGGAATTGTTATAGCTTTTAATAACAGATATTTCAATTTTATAATCGGACGAAGGTTTACATTTGTGTGTATGATTCTTACTTCTTCATGGTGAAACGGATGGGTTTGGATGAAATGCACAGATACACAGTTTATATCTGAAGAAGAATATAGGTATATTGTTATGTGTCTAGGAACGAAGTGAAGCGAGAATAAGTCGCTAGTAATGATGCTAGTATATATATATATATATATATATATATATATATATATATATATATATATATATATATATAATATATAATATGTTGTTTATATATATAATAATATATAAACTTTAAAAATATAGGGAGGTCCACGCAGAAGAGGGTCAAGAGTTGTCGTTGAGGTTCGGCTGCCAGTTCTATGAAGTATCCGCTGCGGAGTCGTGCGCGGGCGCAGCACTCGCCTTCCACGCGTTATTGCGGGAGGCGCGCGCGCTCGCTTTATTGCTACCCGCGCCTAGACGCAAACTTACCGCCTACTCCGTCTCTAAAGTACGTATCTATTTGCAATGTCATTTGGTATTTATTTCGAATTCTGTTTTATATTTTACATATTAAAGGTATTTTATGGTCTAAGAATACCAAATATTATAAATTTTGTCGGTATTTTCGCTAGTTGCTTCTAATGAGGATGTTAACTTCAAAAACAGAAGCGATATCTAAGTTATTTAGGTTCTAAAATAATTCAGTTGCATCGGAATGTTTTTTTTTTAATTTTACAGTAGATCTTAGCCAAACGAATTTAATGTTATTGGAATCACTAATATGCAAATGCTATTAAAGTGAAATTTATTTATTAATTTCTCTTACTTTCGTTTTTTATTTCATTTTAATTGTTATCTTTTTTATAATATAATCGTTCTAATAAATAAAAGTTACTTAACGTTTATTGCTCATTTATAACTTTTATGAAATTCGTTATTTATATCGATATGTATATACCTAGTTATAATTTATAAGGTAGATTTTATGATGAAAGATAGCTAGCTTATGTTTAACAGATCTTTAATTCACAATGTTTTATTATTTTAAAGTTTTCAAAAGCATTCTTTTTCAAGCTTAAAATTTAATACTAAATTTCCTTACAGGTGATTGGAACGATATTTGGGAAAAACAGCAAAAGCGTGCGAAAGAAACGACCATCGCTCAGTATTTAAGAAATATGTATGTAGAGATAATTTTTATAGACTGCATTTAGTATATTTGTTATTTAAAAAAAATGTATATATTATGTTGTTTGGTTGTAATGAGTATTAAAATTGTTAAGGTCACACTGGAAAAAGCTTCATATGTTTCATTTCATGGTAGGGAAAATGTGCAGTATTAAATTAATTTCAATGAAATTAAAATTACTATTTATTTATGACTTTGTGTTTCATAGATTGCCTACTTGTAGTAAAACGATTAAATTCCAGTTTTTATTAGATTTAAGTGTACATAATTGGAAAATAATTTGTAAATATTCATCTTATCGTATATTTAAAATAAAACCTCGCATTAAATAATAATTATATTATAAACTATAAAATAAATTGTAAATATAAATTCTAACGATATTTTTTACTTGAGCATAATAAAATGATTTATTTCTATTTTATATTGTTTTTTTTCCTTCAGTACCTAATCATATATTCAAAAATCTTCTTAAAATCCATTTTGTGATTTTTTACAACGTCTAAATATTATTATCAGAAATAAACTTTATACGTCATAATAATCCAAGTACAAACAAAAACAAGCGCTTAACTTTGGTATATAAATAAGAGTCTTGGGTAAGTCCACCTTAAGTTGGTGCTTTTATCTCGCAAAAATAATATCCTAGTTCAACAACTTTCATTAATATTTTGAAAAAAAAAAACTTAATTATGTAAATTAAAAAAAACGTGGTTATGTTTAAAGTTGTGGTCTGCCCTCATTAAAAAAAAACTTTTAGTGTGACGCTTTACTTGGATGACAAAGATTTAGTATGGAAATGTACTATATTTATTTGTTTTAAAAAAGTCACAAATATTGGGTTGTGGTCAAAACCAGATTAAAAAGCTTCAATTTCAATAAATTAATAAAAGGACCCCATACCAATAAGCTCACCACAGCTTCTGAGTATTGTTTCGTGTAATATGAGATGTGACTTTAAATTACAACAAAACAATTGTTCCAGTCTGCTTAAATAATATATTATACGAATAGTTTAATATAAACATCAATTTCTTTTTTAATTCGACCTTTTCGGGGAGAGTAAGAGGCAAAGGTTTGTGTGCAATTTTATTTTTCAGTCAGAATTGTTCGGAATATAAAACTTGTTATATTGACATCCATACTAATATTATAAATGTGAAACTGTGTTTGTTTCTTTGTTTGTCCTTATTTCACGTCGAAACGGAGTGACGGATTGGCGTGATTTTTGTATGCAGATAGTTGGAGGGCTGGAGAGTGACATAGGCTATTTTTTACCACGAGAGTTTACCTAATTACCACGGGAACACTTTATAATACAATCCAAAAAAAAGTTTTTGATCAGAATTACTTGAAACTTGGTATTAATGCTCTTCAATAAAATTAAATAAATACGTGTTTTAGCATTTTTCGAAATCCATCCCATAAGAGGGTAAAATAAAGGATGAAAGTTTGTATAAAACCTTTTTTTTTTTTTCGAGTTTTTTTTGTAGTTATAGCGCGAACGAAGCCGCGGGTTCTGCTAGTTATTATTAAAATAAGTTGATGTAAGTAAAGTTTTTTAAAATTCAATGCCTCTTAAAAACTATGGTGGTCTATTGAATGAATGTTACATTAAAAATACCTAAATCTGACGATGTTCCTCGAAATAAGGTAAAAGACAATATAGGTATATACATACGTATTCTTTTAAGTTTTAGATTACACTAGAGAACCTTTCAATGAGATTGTACTAATTTATAAAAGTAACGATCGAGTTTTGAATAAAGAGAAAATTGTTCAACTATGTATATACTATCGTTAAGGTGAAATACGATAGAAACTGCTGACCAACAGCGCCCCCGAGATTAGCGCCCCAAGCGTGGGTACTTCGCCCCAGATACTGCCCAATACATCTTTCAAAATAGACACTAACAAGGTGCAAGTAGACAATAAAACCGTGCAATACTTCTAAACGTTGATAAACGACTGTTTTCATAGACATAGGCGAATGGCTAAATTTGCTGGCTATAATGGCTCAATGATATTATCTCAACACATTTCATTTGTGAGGCAACTTAATTAACTTTATCGAGTAAAAGTTCTTTGTCATTTTTGATTAGCACCAAATAATAATAAAATATCATATAAAATCATAAAAGTAATAGTTAGGTATTTCTAAAAACATAGGTTCAGTATTTATATTAATATGGCATTCCTTTACCGAGTTGCTTTTGTAAGATTACAAGCAGTCAAACGCCCACTCGTTGATCTGCTGATAAAGTCCCATTGCAAATAGAATGTGACGGTACTCGCTTACTACATGTGAAAGCTGGTAACAGGTGTAAATTTAAAGCGTATGAGACTAATTTTGCAATAATATAATTAATTGTATATTCATTAAATTATTGTCATTATTATAATATCGCTACGGGGAACGAATTCGAATGGTGTTTGACTACTGGTTATTTGTTGAAAACGGCGGCAAGTTCAAGAGCATGTCGATAAACTAGTGCTTTTAGAATGAATGGCAGCACAGCAGCCGTAATTAATTTTGGCTACTGCGGTAATTACGTAACGTCATAAATGAAGTTTATTCGTTCTTACGCAGTGCTCTAATATAAAGCATTATTCATAATCAAAACTCAAAATTCTACATTATAAATTGAAACATACTAATAAGTAGACAGCCACATTAAATACACACTATTGAAAATAGCTTTAACATAATTTTCTAAATCTTTGAACCATTACTAATTCTGAACGAGAACAAATTGTAGGAGCTTTTTTTAGATTACACATCATCAGGTATAATTTACTTCCAAGTAATATCAGCTGAGACGTTTGACAAATCGGAGATTGTGTGGGCTTCTTTAATCGGATAGATACTCGTACTAGAACGAGTATATCACCGATAAGAAGTACCTAACTAATAAATACGATTCCCTGATCGCGTAGCGGCGCCAGCGTTCCGCTCGTTCTTGTGTCGGACCGTGAAATGGCGCGCAGGAAGAGAAAATAAATCTAGTTTTCTTGCTTTTATACAGCCTCTTGACGTCGATTAAGGTAGTAACGGTATAATTCAATGGTAAGTTACAGGGTAAATGGCTCTAACTAGATATGTAGGCGATGTGTTATATGATTCATTTACAATATACGTATGTATGTTTGTACATTGTACAATGTACATTATACATATATCTAGTATACGTTAAGAAATATTTATTAAATGAATAAGAATTTTTATTATTAACAAATATCATTTTATAATAACTGGTGACCCATTAGCAATCCTAATTTTAAACTAATAAGAGCGTTTTATTTCATAATACTTCATCTTTTAATTAAAAAGTAATCTTGTGAATAAAATATATGTATTATATTGATATAGAAACTTTCTAATTAATATATACAATAGTTTATTAATTTAATCAAAAAGGAAAAAATCTTTGACCTTTGTTGGTATTCGCAAATTTAGTGTCAATTATAGTGTAATGAATCGTCGATTGGTCAGTGAAAGCATTTAACAAGTAATCAAGTAGGATTCATCGAATGATTCTAAAGTCTTTTTGACGACCGGCCACGATTTAACGATCAATCGATAATAATAATCAGATAGTTGATAAAGCTTTATAATCGTTGTTCAATCGCTTTTGTATTTCGACATAGCTTACTTGGATAATTGCTGCCAACTTTTAGATGGCGTATAATAATTAATATTGAACATGTCTATTTGTTTGTCTGAATGGTTGTATGAATGATGTACAAGAATTACAATTTTTTTTATTGATGCTCTATTATATGCTTTACGGTGTTGAATTATGGCACTTGGATGAAGGCGATTAACGTCAACTTTTGTCACTTAACCGCGACAAACGTGTAAAACACAAAAAAAACCAGGCGAATCGAGTTCGACCTCGGTGTCTTTGGCTGTATTGGTGAGACAATTTTATTACTTTCTGGACAAGTATTCATAAAAAATTTAATCTTGCAAAAATAAAGTATATCTATAATAATTATAAACGTTTAATAAAATCATAACTTTTTTAAGTCAAAGTAGTTATGTAGCGTAGGTACTTTTACAAAAAAATTTTTTAATTTATTTCGTCAATCTTAATTGTTATTTTCTCCCTTCTTCATCAATCACATGAACAGAAGGCTAAAGTTTTAAACATTTTAATATCATTTTTATTTTGATTGAATGTTTTCCCTAGGAGATAGCGCACGGCCTACTCACTGCTTACTACCTTAGTATGTTATAATACATGGTAAGCAATAGCATCGACCAAAGCATGCAACACAGTGACAGGAATATGACATGCGGAGATACATCGTAGTGTTCGTGGCGCGTTCTTGATGAATCTGATAGCGCCTAGTATCAGTCACTTTCATCTCTTTTAGATCGGTGATTACCAGTGTCGTCTAATTGCTCGTGTTTGTCTCGGGCAGATGAAGGCTTGCGCATGACTGCCTATAGACGCATATCTGACCGGTTATTGAATTTATTAATGTTAAGGGACATTTGGATACGACTAAAAACATTACATCCTGTAGGGTTTCAAAGCATTGCACGAAAAATACTTATCTATACGTATAATAAAATAGTAACAAAGTCAAATGTATACATTAAATATTTTAAAAAACCTTTACATATTATGTACAGAATATAAACCCCAAAAAAATAGTTGTTAAAATTTTTCACCCGTTTGTCCTTTTTTCTGTTTGTTTTATCTCTTTTCACGTATAAAGTAAACGATCTTAACTAAATTTTGTGTATCTATCACTTATTGTTTGTCTAACTGTCTGCTTCTGTCTGTTTCTCCGCTTATTTCTTCTAAACCACGCAACGGGCTTTGATATATGGTTTTCACTAAAAGAAAAAGCGGTAAACTATGAAGATTTATGTTAATAAGATTTATATTTATGTAATTTGTTCAAAATGGCTGAACTACTTATTATGGTGTTTTTTTTTCAAAAAAACTGTTTTTTTACGCTGATATGGCTAACGCTGGCCAAACCTTAAGAGAATAAAACAATGTATCTATTAGAAAATTATAGCTTAACAGTTTAAGGCTTACAAAAAAGTCCGCGATAGCATGTCTCTCACAAAGAAATAATAATTAAAAACACACTTAGGGGCGTAAGGTAAGTCGTTAATTTATATATAAAAATTGAAAAGTGTAAGGTGAGATTGCTATCATGCGATAGCGAATATATTGCGAATGACTTAGATAAAAAAATGACAAGAATATTTCAGGGAAATCTGTAATATTAGATATGCCAGGTTTTTTAAAGAGAATTGTATGTAGTAAATTATTTTCTTGCAGTCGTATTAGTCATACGTATTACATAGTTATAATAATAATAAAAAAATAATAATAAGAAAAGACCTCCATCAATGGACCGGCTCGGTGTCGGTATCTTAGATTGCACCAGTCTAATCGTGACATCTAGTCAAATGGATATTTTTTTCGTAGTAGCGTAGTAAATATAGTCGTCGAAAATAATTACAAAGTCTTAGTCTAAAAACTAAGTGCAACCTTTACATATGGTCGTTTATACTCGTATAGACATGAAGAAAGAACAGACTGCATCTTAACAGTGACGTTAAAATGACACTCAGACAAATAAACGTTTGTTTTTTTGTATAGGTATCTATTATTTGATAATGTTATAAAAAAAATAAAGTGGCTTGGCATTTGCTGCTAGATCTGTTAACTAATATGAGACTCTATAAAGAATACCTTTCTAGTAATTTTATAAGTCTTCACTTCAGGTTTCGTAAAGTAATATCTTAATATAAAAATAAAGTAATTAAATAATAATTTTGACATCATATGTAAAATGTTAATAATTTCTATACATGTTGGATTTTCGAGATGAGTATCCGTGAAATGATATTTTAAGAATAAAAGGAGATATATGATTTAATTTTAAGAATGGAATGGAACGAAAGATGAATAAACGAAAAGAAGGATGATATGTCATAATGGCGACACGAAGATACGCGTCAACATTTTGTTTTATAATTTAAATAGAATAAATAGTTACTAGTGTGTTATAAACGCTTATCGCGATCCTACATTTATTAGTATATTTTGTCTTAATTTTCATAGGCACTGTTAGTAATAATTGTAAAAATCCAACAGAAGGGCACGCACGACTATAATTTCCGTGGCGTCGCCAATTAATAAAAAAAATCGATAAATTGATTACGGCAATCAACGAAATGAAAGTCGAAAATGTTGATTATTTTTTTTTATAATTTTTGAGATATTAAAAGCTAAGGTATTATTCATTAATGACATGCATAATTTTATATGAAGTAAAATAATTCTGATATAACATTATATAAAATGTCTACAGACGACCCGAAGGGCGCGTTAGAATGATATTCCATATAATACGTCGTGTGGTCAATTGCTTGAATCCGATAGCTTTAGTAACCGCAGCGCGCCCTTGTCCGCAACTTATTATGTAAAATGTAATGAATCACATTATTGGTATGAAAATCATTTTTATATATTTAAGCAATAGATGTGCGATAACATAGGCTTCTATGATCGACATATAATTTTTCTACATGTTATTTCTAGTAAATATAATAAGCACATTAATGTTATTAAAAATTCTTTAGATGCTTCTGAATACAGAAACAGATTTTAAAACAAGCGTGCAAATCGCAAGTTACACAATATTCATATTTCCTAGTCCACTAGTCCTACAATCCAATTGTATAACTGCAAACCGGTAAGCCAAATAGTATCGAGTTAAACACTAATGGAGCTTAATGTAGATAATCAGAGATCACCTGTCTAATCGCTGACGAATGAGAAGTTGCCGTGTCCCACAGAGACAGACTCATCGGAGAAAGTAAAATAATTATGGACTTAAAGAATCTAGAAACGATTTATTATGTCACGTGTGAAGTAACATAGTATTACTTTAA
Organism: Brenthis hecate; assembly: GCA_951806755.1. Taxonomy (NCBI): domain Eukaryota; kingdom Metazoa; phylum Arthropoda; class Insecta; order Lepidoptera; family Nymphalidae; genus Brenthis; species Brenthis hecate. The sequence continues at coordinate 896,972 of OX638267.1, forward strand.
TAGAATTTATTAATAGTGTCTAAAATATTTTTATAGTAAATAAAAAAAATATCTTCTTTGCTATTAAAATGTATTTAAAAAAATAATGTTTTTAAAATTTAATTAAAGAAATGTAGGTAAAGGTGCAAACTGAAAATAAAAAAAAAATCAAGCCTTCAGAAGAAAGTACAGTTAGAAAGACATATCCAGTTATTTTATGTTTTAAATAGCATGTGTCCATCACTTCTCTAGACCACTGATAACACTAAATGGTTAAATTTGTATTTGTAAGTCACATATTGCGTAAATCACGACACGTTTGTTACGTTAAAACCTAGTGACCGGTAGCGGTAGAGGCTGCTATGTTTTTTATATGGTCACTAGCGGACCCGACAGACGTTGTCCTGTCTACACGTCTTTAATTTGAAAATTTCAAACTTTTTGGACAAAATTGTGAATCTAAACCATTCCCAGATCCCCTTGAACACACACAAAAAATTTCATCAAAATCGGTCCAGTCGTTTGAGAGAAGTTCAGTGACATACACACTCACAGAAGAATTATATATATAAAGATTACATACTTTGGTTCTACGATGGGCAATAAATTACGGTAAATTAAGCGTTGCGCGTTAATACCTGACTTCTTAATATCTATTCATTATAAAAGTTATGTAATAAATCATAGAAATGAGTAATTTGTGACGTTGATTTATTTCACTCATTACACAGTTCTGTAAGTTTGTAGTAGTTAAAGTTAATAATTTCTAAATAATATTATTTGCTAAATACAAGTGTTTATGTAAACTTCAATTAAAACTTTAAATGATAATACCTCGAATCTGAATTGTAATCTAGAAACTTTGGGTTACAAAATATGATAGTGAAAGGTATTATCGTTGGAATTGACATATAGTGGAGATCTAAGAAATTATCAGTAGGCGGACAGATTCATAAAAAGATAAGGATGAAGTGTTAATAGTTACGAATTAATTATTTTTCCAATTAAACTGCATGAGCTTTCGTAAGTTAAATTACAGCTTTTTCCTTATTACTTAGTTTTGATAACAAAAGTTAAGCATACTTTACAAATTAAGTAATTTACTAAAATACGTGGAAAACCTAATTTTAAATGAATCAAAAATAGTACAAAGTATGAAATGTTGTATTGAGCTTTGTGACTTTGGTGTAATTCATAATTTGAAATTGTGAATTAGATCAAGAATTTTCTTTGAAATAAAAGTGAAAATAAAAATATTTGAGAAAATATTATTACTGTTTTTTATTTAATATTGATCAGTGAAAATCAAGTAATTAAGCAGTTCCGTCTGTATTTTTAAGATAACTATTAAAAACTTTCTTGCTTTAACTTAAAACGAGCATGAATATTTATATAGGTAAATGTACTTCTTCGTTGATTTAAAAAAAACTCAGAATCTTGAGAACCATTCATTATAAAGACGTAGCAATAAATCCTTCGCAAACATTGAAAAGTATGAAATAAGATAAACCGGATCTCCATTCGATAGTGATAAAATATGAACTCAAGTGCCAAACAATTTCTCGTCGACACCGTTGTACAACGATACGATTTCTTTTGAAATTTCTCTTAAATCTACCACAAATAATAACATTGCATGCTGTTTGTATCTCGGCATATTGAAATGTAGCAAATTGGTTCACAAATTAAACTGTTTTACTAATAGCAAACCTTATCAATTAATTAATTTCAATCTAGATGCCATTTTGATTATAGATAGAATCATGAGTCACTTATTTTCGTCAGAATATTAGGTTTAAATATTTATATGCCTGTATTTAACCGACTTCCAAAAACGAGGAGGTTCTCAATTCGTCGGAAACTTTTTTTTTATGTATGTTCACCGATTACTCGATTTTTTGTTTTGTTTGAAAAGGTATACTTTCCAGGTGGTCTCATATAAATTTTATCGAAATCGGTCGAGCGGTTTTAAAAAAAATCAACAATAAATATTTTTTTTAAGCAAATTGCTTAATCGAATATGTTATTAAAAACTTTCTTCCTACAAATTACCTGCTTATTACGTCTACACTAAAAATTTAAAGCCGACAATATTTTAAGATATGAATATCTAATAGGTAAATATGTATTTTACGTATCAAAATATATTAGATTTCCTATGCGTCGGCTGGCACCGACTTCGAAAATATCTGATTAGGTATCTGTTCTAAATGAAAACCCCCGTTTAGTTATTTTTTACATTTTAGTGCCTGGACGTCGGTTTTATTTTTTGTTAAAAAGTTTTTATTAAAATATCAAATATTTGCCTAAATCAAAGAATGATTACTAAGCAAAGTCCGAGATTCGATATTTCGTGGGTTTAAAACTTATATCGATTATACAGATCATTTTTTACTACGCTGGTTAAAATGCGATGTCATACATTTATAATTATTATTGAAACATAGAAGATGGTAATAATTTGACGACACGTTTGGCTCAGTTGGTAGTGACCCTACTTGCTTTGCCAGCGGTCGCGGGTTCGAGTCCCGCTGGGAGCATGCATTTGTGTGATAAGCACGAATGCATATAATCCAGTCATGGGTGTTTATATTTATAATATGTATATATTTAAAAGTTGTATGTGTGTAGTGTATCAACTACCTGGTATCCATAACACAAGCCTCGTAGCTTACCATGGTACTAGATGGCGCTGTGTGTTAATGTCCTAACATTTATTATTTATTTATTAATTTGAATAGTTTAACTAATATTTAAACTAAGGCATAGGAGATGTAAGAAGTGACTATATTAATAAAACACTAATCATAAATTAGTAATGAATCAAATATATCTTACATGTTTTTTATAAATATAACATATGTCCAAGTTACCAGGTTTCTAAGTAAAACTGAAAATCTGATAACCAATCTCACGATTATATTGTGTGTCATGTAACATACGTAATATCTACGAGTATAGTGTATAGTTATTTATTTTTGGTTTTTTGTTTTGCCTTGGTTAAAGAATACGATATTTGCGTGACAAGGAAAAGCACTCGTGTTCTAAAGAATTTCATGAAAGACTTTACGTATTTATTTTCTTAGTTCACGATGTTGTGTGGGTTTTATTACTTGTAGGAATAAAAGACTTGTTGAACACTAATTTTATTTTTATTTTAAACGAATTTCTGTTTATGAGTACCCACATGTTGTTTTGAAGTAATAATACATATATACAACAAAATGATTTAAATTCTTTAAGACAGTGTCATTTGTTATATCATAATTGTAAATATGTATTATGTAATAGTATGTAAGTACCTACTACGATATTTTCTTGGTGTTCACGATTATATTTACATAGTATAAAATGAAGTAGGTTCCGCTGTCTATTCGCTTAGATCTTTTAAACTACTCAATCGAATTTAATGCAGTTTTCAGTAATAGATAGAGTGATTCAATAGAAAGGTTTATATGTATAACACATGTATATTATAGTATAGAAAAGCCGATAAATTCAAAGATTTGTATTTCATACTAACCGTTAAAACGGTAAACGCACCTAGGGACAAATCCGAGCGAAGCGAGGGTGAGTCGCTAGTTAATTAATGAAACTATTCGTTTCTATAACTTTATAACTATGAAGCAACAATAAACCTTCGTTAGGCTACACTATAAATTTTATCCTATATATTGAATAAATCTTAGTACTATTTTAAGACACATATTATAATTATTAGAAGTTACTTCAATTTGTCGTATCAAATAGGATTAAAGGATTATTATTAAGTATAATTTAAAATAGCTGCAGCCTGTTGACTAGATTTAGATCATATCGGGTGCGCGTTTAAAATGGCTGGCGCCATTTCTATTGCCTTATATTTATTGCATGTCGCTTATGAAGAAGATGTAAATTCAGCTTCTATTTCAAAGTTTATAAAGGCTTATTTGGATGCAACTTTGTACCTTATAGATTTCTCTCGTTTCGATTAAGAATTGTTGCTTCTTGCTGAAAAGGAACCTTGGCGTTACGGTATAAAAGTTATTTTACATTGGGCTAATATAATATTATAAAATATGCTCACATTTTGCTATCGATTCCCGACATCCGCTCATTACAAGGTGTTGGAATCTTGTCCTATGTATTTTATACCATGCATTCCTCATGATGAATTATAAAAATAACGGGCGAGTATTAATGGCCCTTGTCTAATGCTTCTTTATCGGGAAGGGCTAGCAATATGATGTGTTTTATTTAGGTAGGTACTTAAATACCAGACTTTAGTTTCTCTAAACTACGTTTCACATTGTCTTTGGGTGGTTTTGTACGTATGAGCAAGTAAAAAATTCTTAAAAATATTCTTATTTAGTAGACATTTTAAAACTCTACGAGATCGTTAATAAATATAGAACTTTAGATTTATCTTAAAGATAAATTTGGTACTATATGTAATTATATTTTAGGAATAAAATTTCTAATTTTGTTTTTTTTGTCAGTTAATAATATTTTTTTTATTCGTAATTAAATTAATAAGTGGAAAAATATTATGAATAATATTAATAAATATTCTAAGACTTCTAAAATATTCTATCCTAGACTTGTTAATGAAATAAACATGACTTATAAATGTATGTAATTAGCTGTGATATTTTTAGATAAATATTTAAGCAGCATGGAGAATGGTTGAAAAAACGAACATTTATTATATTTTTTGTAATATATTCGGGCATATAAAACATTAGCATACATTTTCTGTCATAATTTAATATTCTAAAGCACTGAATATCGTCTAGATTTTAATTTTTTCTACTATAAAATGTTCTAATATAAAATCAAGCTCGTAAAAGCGTAAGTTACTATTATGAAAACATAAATTAAAACTACACTGTAAGTTGTATCTCGAATAAGCAAATAAAACTAAGGCTTACAAAGCAAAGGTGTTCAATAAAAATATCCGCGGGGTGCGACATTAGATTGAAGATGCTGTAGTCGCCATCCCGCGATGCATCGATAACGATAGACGTGGGGTCGTAAATAGGGGCTTTGATCCTGATAAGAAAGATCCCATATCGTTCGTTATCTAATTCCATATCATACGTTTTTTATACTTCTTAGACAAGTACTCAATATTATTAAAATCTACATTAATATTTATTATTATTACTTCGAATGAAGATACTTCGAACTTTCTTCTTCATGTATCTGCTACGAAAATGCGAAATTTGTAATTTATAAGAGATTATATCATATTTAATACATGGTAAAGAACAAAATCTTAAAAATCAAGAGTATCGTGTAGGTATATATCTTTATTATGTACTTATATATTTATTTTAAGTCAGAAATTTCGTAAGGTTAGTTCTAAGAAAGAATTGCAATGTAGTTAAATAAAATGCAGTTTTCAAAAGGTCTAATGGGTAATTATCAAGGCCTTGTGTGTAAGAGAAAACATGATTTTCGCAAAAGGTACACACACGGGCAGCTTCAAGCAAACTTATGCAATCTGTCTATTACTCGACTTCAAGGTTGTAGAGATGAATAAAAATTTTAACCATTCTAATGAAGGCTTTCAAATTAATAATCCATTTTCCATTGACCTAAAATACGTGCACGTAAATGCCGTGTTTGCGTTTCATTGTTTTAAAATAAAAAAAAACATTCTTTCGAGTGCTGAATGAAAAGCAAACAAAGATTAAGGTCTCCATATTTAAAAGGAAAACCATGTTTGCATGTTTAATTCATGGAAATATAGAATAAACTCAAATGACGCGTTAACATTCCCAAAAATGAGTACACCTAGCTAATAGGTACTTAAGTTGTATAGAGTATTATGTATACTAAATATTTTATAGTAAAACGTATATAAAGAGAGTGATTAAATTCAACCCAGCGTCGACCAGAGTGACGTAAATAGGCACCTAGATGTGTAACAATAGTTTCAGGTCATATGTGTATCTACTAATTTTCGTCCAAATCGGTAAACATATAAATTGTTCTTAGGTATTTATAATTATAGTAGTATTTATTGTATTCAGCCCCTTTTATCGTCCCACTGCTGGGCACGGGCCTCCCTTCAATACGAGGGAGATCAGGCCATAGTCCAAGTGCGGGTTGACGGACTTCACATAACTTTCGATACTTGTTAGATTATCTCAGACATGCAGATTTCTTGACGATGTTTTCCTTCACCGTAAGACAAGTGGTAATTATGTTGAAAATGATTCGCACATGAAAATAGCAGAGGTGTGAGGCCGGGGATTTGAACCCGCTTTACTCGGTTACCCAAGCGAGCGCGTCACCACTGGGCTACCACTGCCTCAATTATAGTAGTCCGATATTATATATATTATATAGATTTTGTATATAAAATTTTTGTTCGAAATATATTTTCGTTTTCGTCACACTAATAAAGCATCATAATGCTCAGACAGCAACTTATGCGGGTAGGCTCTATAAAACTGCTTTCAAAATTTAAACTTGGCTGTTACTTGAGGAACTATGTATATCGAGTCCCTTATTATTAGTACAAATTGACAGTTAATATATTTTTTTATTTATATCTTCATCTTTTCAAAAAATCAGTCATTTATATAGAAGAGCAAACTTTTTGTATTGTTTTTCTAAAATGATATATTTGTTGTACTAAATAGGACATGATTGTTAAAAGTTATTATTACGTATTACATACCTACGTACTAATAGTACTAGTCAATGACTACGGTTTTGCTCATATATAATGCTCATTTTATATAATACATTATTGTTAAATCATAATCGACTTCCAAAATTTGATGACATTGCTAAAATAAAGCTTTTTAATAAAAACTGCAGATTTAGATTCCATTTTTACAATTTTGTAAAACTTATTACTTTGGAACATTTATTTCAATCAGCATATTGAGCACAATAGCATATAATTTTTAATTTATCTATATACAATATAATTGCCGCTAGTACTTATAAGACATGAGAAAATTAGTTTTAATGTTTAGTTTTATTAAATACATGATAGTTGAATCGTAGGAATCGTGCTTTTATATATTTTTTTCTATATCTTATATCTTTAAACGAGCAAATATATATATAATCTGAATTGCAGAAACGGCTCCAACGATTTTCATAAAATTTAGCATACAGGGGGTTTGGGGGGCGATAAATAGATCTAGATTAGTGTTATGTCTGGGAAAACGCGTGTTTTCGAGTTTTCATGTGGTTTTCTTTCGCATTATTCCACTCAAAATATGTTCGAAAAATAATTTCGCACGCTCGGGTATGAGCATCATGGTCAAGCGGCCAAGGAGTGTCTGTCCGGGTTCGGATCCTGGTCGGATACCAAGTTTTACTTTTGTTTTTTTTTATATTTATTCAAGTTTTTAGTTTTAAGTTATATAGATTATCATCTAAAAAATAGAATATAAAAAAAAAGAACTCCGAGCGAAGCTCCGTCACCCTGCTACTAATATAAATACGTATACACTATACAACACATACACAAAAGTTTAATGTAATGTTACAGAATGCATTACAGATGGAAATTACACTAATGAATAGGAGCCGCTCAGTCATTATTCGTATGTTGCAAGGCATATAAGCTGTTGATGAGCAACGGCGCAATCTGCTTCATACCGTAGACCTTGTACTCATTAAAGTATTGTCAATTACTAGGGTGCATAATAAAAACAAAGTTCTAACAGTTTTGTAAGAGTTGATGTAGATGACAAGAATAAATCGAAAACTCTGTTAGGCAACGTTCATAAATGTTCGGTAAATGACGGCGCGGAGCTTTAGATTAAGCTTTAAACGTTAGATTTACGTAGCCGAGTCTATTGTTTCAAAACCGATAATTAAAATATCGAAATTAAAATGAAAGCCATCAATTATGTTATTTATTTTTGCATAATTGTGTAACTGTTTTGACTAAATGTGTTTATTTATAAAAAGAATTACGTCATTCCCTTATTATATACATCAAAAAATAAGTTAAACTGAAACATAAATATATAAAATGTAAAGAATATAGAACTTTCATCAGCGACCGACACTTGTGTGAGATTTTGTGTTGTGATTAAGATTGCATCATTGTTTTGATGAATCTGAAAGCGATAAAGTTTGAACAGTGAATAGCGTCCTATTATTGCGCAATTTACTCATTACGTTATTGAATTCACTAAGTTTTGTTCGAAGAAGCCCCGCTGGGTCGGCGAAGGTGGTCTTCATCACTCGAGGAGCTGTTAATATCTCATTATTATTCGGAAAATTTACCAGCGCGTTCAAATACGAGCCTTTGCAAAACAATGTTGCGGACAAAGACCATTTATGCTAGTATTGTTTAGTTTAATAGCCATATTTTATGTTTGTGGCCCTTAAAACGAACAAAATGCATTTTATAATATACGAACCTATGCCTCGCTATACTAAATTATTATTATTTAAACGAGCAATGAACATTGAACGTTTTTGCTTAGAATTTACGGCGGTTGTTGAAATTGTATTTATAGGATAGCTTTATATTTTAACGGAAGTACCTCGCTTTCTTATTGTATACATTAAACGCTAAGAAAGAAAACAAAAAACGTGGATTATATTTACTATTATATTTAATGTAATATTAATTTTAAATGTATAAAATATACCAAATTTGAATTATACATATTACTAAGGAACCAATAGGTTCCTTTTTGGTACTAAACGAAAGTGCATAAAGTGTTTAAAATAATAAAAATAATGGATATTTATTTTATATTAATAAAATTGATATCAATTATTTTTAAAGTTTTACATATAATTCATGTTTACCTTTCCTACATAAATATTTAACGTAAAGTATAGTAGTATTTAGTAACTGAATTAGGTTTAAAATATACGTTATGAAAGTTTTTAAATTTCAACTACAGTACCATAGACACTAAAGCGGAGATTTATTATATGGGAATTAAGCTTTATGTGAGCGTGAGACAAGTAATATTTTCCAGACAGTATAGAAGCATCCACGGGGTATTGTTGGATGATAAAATTAATGTAAGTATTAAATAAAGTTATAAATCTACTTTTACTGTAGTTATTTAAAAGAATTAAAAATTATATGTAGTAAAGTAACGAACGCAATTACAGATTAAAAAATATCATTCTTAGTTTGAAAAAAGAAAATCGGCACTCTACTTGTACAACTTTTAAAATTGGAACAATAGACGATGACGAAACTGTGAAAGAACTAATCCGTGAGCAATATTTCACCAAGTATTCCAGATAAGAAATCACAAAAAGCAGTGTCACAACATGAACTATCTACGCGGAAAGTTTTGCAAGTATCAAGATAGAGTTACTTCATTGTTTGAGATGCCAGGGGTCGTATTCCTTTCCTTTAATGAAAGGTGAAGGACAGGTGTGGAATGTAGAATATCTGAGAAACAGAACATTGTTTACTATGCAAATCAATCTTTTACAGCAACAAAGAACGGGTAAGGTGACAAATATAAGGTGTCTTTCTTGACAGTCGTATATTCTGACAGAACATTCACAAATTCAGTTAAAGTACGACCAATACAAGACGTACCATAATTTCTCGATCTTTTGTCTCCTGTTTGTCATGTATTTTGTAATATAAATATACTTAAGCGGTTTTATTGCTCAGAATGCAGCGAGCGTGCATATTCAAGGTTTGAGTAAATTTAGGTTTGTAGTTGCATGTGAGTTATTCGCCTATGGAACTTGACGTTACCAGGTCATGTAATACATTGTACAAGAATGTATATTTTGTATATATTTGAAAATTAACGTCATTTACAGTTAAATTTTGTAGTAAAAAGCAATAATTCTTTTTATTAATAACTAAATTTATATATCTAGAGTAACTAGAGATCTATGTTAGATTTATGGCTAGAAACCAATGAGGAGATACCAATAATCATATAAAGATCAAATAGTAAAAATTGTTTTAATTTTTTGTTCGTAAAAAAAGTTTTTAAACCAAATTTTATCACATTTTATATAAACAATATAATTTCTCTATAAGTGTTCGTAAATATTAAGTATTAAATAAAGTAGTTTTCATGATTGGCTAAATAGAATTCTATAATAGCGAGTGGGCAGTAATTCTGATCGTCGGCGTTAGTGATGATTGTGAATATTACAGTGCAGGTGGAAATTTAATTTGTATCTTAAGGGAAGTGGGTCATAAAGCCTTATTTCTCAGCTGGCATTATGGTGTTACGGAGCCGGGGGCGGCCACGGGCGGATAAAAAGAGAAACCTTCGTGATCTTCGCGCTACCGTTTTCTAGAAAATTGCATTTCCTCAGTGAAAGTATCTAATAATGGGGTGCAACGATTGAACTTTTTTAGGTCACATTTAAAAATATAATTGAAGCATTACTAATACTAAAATTTAATACAATATTACCACATCGTCTCTAAAAGTACCTTTAGCTCTATAGAGCTGTAGCTTAAGCAGTTGTCACGTAATATTTTAATACACATTCTGTTAGCTCCGTCATAGCTTTAACTAAATAGATATTTTTAAATAGTGTCACTTAGATAATAGCGCAGAGTATCGAGATCGAACAAAATATAAAATTTTTTGCTTAAAATAATCACTTCTATACAACTATAATCGTTCTAAATAATGTGAAGAAAGATAATTAATTACCATATAAATTACTTAACATTTGGTAAAAATTGCTCTATCTACATTTTAATTTTTGATACGACATGTTCAAAGATCCGGTTATTTTAGAATTTACTTCCTAATCGCATTTAATTATACTAAGCTAAGAAATCTTATATTAAATTACTCGTTTAACATAACATGAACAGAATTGCTTTATTCTTATTGAAACAAATGTTTGCCTAATGCATGTAGGTGTTTGAAACCATTAAAAAAATCTAGTCGACAGTATTAAATTACAGTCATATTTTCTTTTTATGTTTCAATAAAAAAAATAACCATTTATGTGCCATGATACTAATTTATTTTAATATTTTCTCTAATTATAATATATAAATTTAAACTTTTGAAATTTTATCTTGTTATTTTTAAATTCATTTGTCCATTTATGTATGTCTATGTATGTATGTAAGTATGTATTTATGTATGTATGTATGTATGTATGTATGTATGTATGTATGTATGTATGTATGTATGTATGTATGTATGTATGTATGTATGTATGTATGTATGTATGTATGTATGTATGTATGTATGTATGTATGTATGTATGTATGTATGTATGTATGTATGTATGTATGTATGTATGTATGTATGTATGTATGTATGTATGTATGTATGTATGTATGTATGTATGTATGTATGTATGTATGTATGTATGTATGTATGTATGTATGTATGTATGTATGTATGTATGTAAATATCCTGAAACCCCTAATGATGATATTCATAAAAATGGGGCTTCTCAAACACATAATAATTTTTATAAATATAATTAAAAGAAGAAAGAAAAAGGAAGGGTAACAAAAAGCTCAGCTGTGGCATTAACTTTAAGAGCTTATTTACAATCAGCTAGCTTTTAGCTCGTGACTCACTCTGGAATTCGAATAGTTTTCCAAGAACCTATAATACGGGCTTTGTTTTTTGGCATTTTTATGTTGAATACTTAATTTAAGTATATCCCTTATGTTCTAACTAATAGTAGTGATTTGTTTACATATAATTTAATAGAGTCTATCCGCATAACGACTTGCAGACGCGATAATTAAGACAAATATGTGTAATGTTTAAACATCTAGCGTTTGATCATCGACAAAGCTCAATTTACATAATATGTAAGTAAATACAACACAATTATATCTTATATAGAAAGATATATGTTAGTTACATATAAGGAATAACTTTTCCCTTTGAAACCGATGCAATATGAAAAGGTTACCAGGATCTCAACGTTGTGAGAGGTAACATAATTTGTATGGCCATTAATAACTAATTCATACTTCCGTAAATGTGTCATCCACGAGAACCCACTTGCTTAATGACTGTCACGTATAAGATTGCTCAAAGATCTATCGGGCGCATTGAGCAATAAGTACCTGCAGGTTACAATTGCCTAATGCGTGATCGATCGGTCTGCGCGGGCGCCTTTCCGATATCAGAAATCTAAAAGCTAACTTGCATATTAAGACCTTAATTGCATATTGCTTGCATTTTTATTTGTAGATTTTGATTACCTACTAAGTTTATTAGAAAATTTAATAATAGTATAAATTCGTGTACTTTGTTATTTTTAACTTTTCACTCATTCTAAACTTTCAGTATTAATGCACTTGATGTTAATCTTAACTAATCATTTTTTTGATAAAAGAGCTAAACAATTTTGAAGACAGAAAATCCTTTATGTCGCGTATTTTGGCTGTCTAAGCTCAAGAAATGTAAGCTTTTTTATATATTTTAAATATCTTTATCATTTAATATAATCGTAATGAATATAAATTTTTAATATATTCAAATTTCAATATTTTATAATAGCGCTATCTGCTTAGTATATGCAGATTTGTATTTACATTACGGCCGCGCGGAAGTCATTGCAGATACAGACATTGTACCTAATATATTAATTACGTAATATTTAAAATGTCATTTATTGCTATAAACATACATTTTAATATAACAGCTTAAGTGTTACTGATACAAAATAAAAACTCGTATAAAATTTATTTTTACTCAAAAAATTGCTCTTGCCAGGGCGTTTTGTTTTGTAAAATACGCAGATAGTATTAAATAAACACCACATATTAAGTTAAATGGCCGAAATTCCTTAGGAGATTTGAGAACACAAAATATGAAACTCGTTTCCGATGCGTAGTTACGTATTTCCTTTACGTTTCAAACATGCACACCCACAATATAATAAAATATGATCTCTCCCGTGACCATGGATGCTGTAAAGCATTCGAAACGTCGGGAACCAAAAATCAAAATAAATCCGCGAAATAATCCGAAAAGATAGTTTTATTTAATAATGTCAAACATTCGCGTAAATCTAAGAAAATATTATAAAATATGAATTATATTATGATTTCTAGCCCCGGAGATAATTTGCGTGTCATATGTGGTGCAATCGAACGCATTCATGGTACTCCTACTCGTTCACCGTACAAGGTAATTACTCGTATGCACTCTATCCATCGGGCTTACACTTCGTATATAACCTTTTGTTTTTATACCTCTTGATGGATGTAACGTACAAAACGCATTTCGTTCCCGGTACACGTATGTTTGTTTAAAGCTATTACATCTACTAAACAAAAGAAGATTTATCGTGCTTTCTCCTGACGCGTGATCTACGGCATTCATTTTTGTGGCATCTTTTCATTTGTTAAGCGTGCGGTGCATTCATTTAAGCATTTGAAAGAGAATGCAGTTGAACGCATAATATGCATTATGAAACAGTTAATATTATACAATTTTAAGTGGATAGGTGTTTACATGAGTAATTACTGGTGAGAACGATTAATTATAGCTTAAATGTAATGAGCGCACACAAAAATTATTATACCGTTCTATTTTAATGTTTCGTCTAGTCGTCACACACGTGGTAGAGATAACACGAGAAAGTAAGAATAAATTGCTTTTGTGTTTATAATAAGCGTTGGGACGCCTAAATTAATCCCATTCACACTTTTCATTTTATCTAAATGATTTAAATTATAATAACAATAGGGAGATAAGAAGTTGTCGTTAGGTTGGTAATTACAAAACGGCGAGTTGCCCGCTATCAAACCGGTAAAGAACTGTATGAAGACTTTCTAAGAAAGGTACCGGGTACAATTGGCTGACTTTATTATTGAAAGCCAAGATTGTATCAGCCTCTAGTTATTAGCGTGTGATTTAGTGGCCTCCTGCGCCCGTCGTGCCGATGCCGTCCGGACCACCCCCTATTTACTGATAGAATATTGGCGCCACAAACTTGTTTCTAAGAAAACAGCCACTTACTTTAACGGTGCCATTTTCATCTATTAATAAATAATCTGTAATAAATATTAGATTTTATTACAAATTTCTTATGCAGTATGTGGTCTCGTAACGTAGCATTTATGAAGATAAATTGTGCGCCAACAGGTTCGTATGTGATGGCATACACAGTGTACAAGTATAGCGTAACTCTTCTACTGAATATCTTTAAAATTTTCACTTATAACAGACTGGTTGCATTGCCTGTGGTTCTTGTAGTCCATTCCAAGTGAAATATTTTAAGTATGTGTGAAATATTTTAAGCACTCGTTAGATTTTACTGTTTGTATTCAGCCCTTTTTTTTAACGTCCCCCTGCTGGGCACGAGCCTTCCTTCAATAAGAGGGGGATCAGACCATAGTCCACCACGGTGGCCAAGTGCGGGTTGGCGGACTTCACATGTCTTTCGAAAACTTGCTAGGTTCTCTGAGATGATGTATATACATGGCAAGTGGTAATCATGTTAGAAATGAATCGCACAAGAAAATATCAGAGGTGCGAGATCCGGGATTTGAACTGGCTTCACTCGGTTTCCCAAGTGAGCACGTTACCACTGGGCTACCAATGCCTTTTTTATTATTTATTAAAAGAAAACCATATAGATGAACATAATATAATGATTATTTTATTATGCCAAAATGTCTTTTTGTTATAATAATTATTCTAGCGATTCATCCTCGCTTCGCTTCGGGTTCGTCCCTAGACAAAAATATATCTATCCCACGAGAACCGTACACTTTTCTGAGATAAAAAGAGTGAGTAACCTTTTCCAGATTGTAATCTATCTCTGTACCAAATTTAATCTAGATTCGTTTAGCCATTCCGGCATGAAAGAGTAACAAACATCCATCCATCCATTCTCACAAACTTTCACATTTATAATATATAGTGTAGGATAATTTTATTATGTTCAAAAAAAAAACAATATTAATATCCTTCATTTTATGTTAGACATATTATGTATCCTGTGGGTAGGTGGTGTATCTTTGATAACTACTGTAGTAACTACTTGTAGTTACCTTTACAAAGGTAGTAATTGTTTACTTACATTAAGTAAATTTTACTTGTACATATATCTGCACATAAAAAGTGAAGTTAGACACGTATCAGATTCGAACTAGATATTTCGTGTGGCAATAAAATCTTAAACATTGCAGAAAATAAAGCTTTATTGCGTACGCAAATCACAAACCGTTTTTAATATTATATTTATAAACATATTGTCTAGTATTCACTAATTTTATATCGTAAGATATTCTTAGCGTATTTGCATCATATTTAGTGTACCAACAGACCTGGTCTAAGCTCAAGTTTTGTTACAAAAGTTTGTAGTGCTGGTTTCGTTGTAATAAATTATAAATAAATTAACACTTGTAGGACACAGTAATGGCGATTTCCAACACTAATTCCCGTGGACAGGTGTCATATTACATGTACACATGATATCAATATTGCATAAGTACTGTAGTAACTAACACAGTAATGTTCTTACGCTCTAATTAAATTACAAGGACCGGTTTATTCGGATAATTATTTTATTGAATATTCTGAGCGGACAGGGTTGTCGCAAAATTTAAATTTATCTTACCTATTCGATATGATATGTCAGCAATTAATGAATATGAATGCAAATCTGATAGAAAATAATTAACTTTTAACTAAAAAAAATGTAAGCCGACTTTTAAATAACTTTTAATTAATTGTTTGAAATAATAACTAGTTATTTATTATTCCAATCTTGTGCAATGGGTGACTTTTTTTTAAATATTTGTATACATATACCTAATCCCATATTCTCTCTTGAGATGTAACCTATTTATTAACAATTACGTAACAACACAATAATTGTGAAGAAGACAATGTAATCAATTCTTTATTTATAAATGTAATCACAAACTATGGCTATGAATTTTATAACTTTACTAGCGACTCATTAATTCCTAGACAAAAAACAAATCTATCCCACGGGAACCGTGTATTTTTCCAGGATGAAAAGAAACCTATGTGCTATTCAAGACTATAATCTATCTCTGTATCAAATTTCATTCAGATCCGTTCAGCCGTTCTGGCCTGAGTCATACATCATAAGAGAAACATCCATCTCCCGTCCTCATAATCTTTCACATTAATTATAACATTAAAGTAAGGATTCTCATATAAAATAATATATTATCATATCGAATGAGTGCATTTAGAGCCCCTATTTTTATTATTAAATTAGATTGAGTAAATTCTTCTTATAAAGTCAAATTCTAAGCGTTAATGTTATAGCCGATACTAAATTATTAGGCGAATAATGAATTATGTAAATAAGTTTTAGCATCCCTATTTTTGACCGATCGCGTTCACCTGTCTGCACCTCACACACTTAGCGTAGTCTATGCTGATACGTTTTGAATACAGTGTCATGATATAATAAAACCTTTGCGAGCACTTATTGCGAGAGATATTTCTTAGAATAATTATTACAAGTTATATTTGCTCATTTTTACTAGTACCTTTAAAATTTATTTTGCGTTCTTACGAATGTAGCTTTTATAAGATTTTTTTATTTTACTGTTAATGATTGTGAATGAAACTTTAAACATTTACTTCATTATTGTCACACACTGTAGAATAAATGGATAAGTAAATTAGTATACTTTTTTCCTGTAAAACAAGAAATTTATAAAACCTGGATTTACATAGCAAGAAGTAGCACAGTATAATATTTATTTGCAAAACATATTATATTAAATGATAAAAAAAAATATACTTATTTTTCGAAGTAGAAAAATTACTCAAAGATATCTTAAAGTGTCTTCATTATTTATAAATATACTAGCATTGCCCGCGGCTCCGCCCGCGTTCAGATGACTAAAACCCAAATTCTTAGGTTTTACATATTAGTATACTCTTACAATGCAGTTTTTGTATTTTTTCTCAGAAATGAGATATTTTCCCGCGGTAAAAATATCCTATATGTTGACCCGGATATCCAGCTATCATCATACCAAATTTCATCAAAATCTGTCCAGTGGTTTTCTCGTGATGCGGTAACAGACAGATAGATAGACAGAGAGACAAAAATTTTAAAAACTATAGATACAGAGTGTATCGATAATAATGTCTATTTCAATTAGATTTTTCAAAAAATATTTACTGTACAAAAAGAAAGCTTTTCTGTTTAATAATTTTTTTTATAGATTCTTCACAGTCTTTTTGATAGACTACGTACAGCCTAAGCCGTTGAATCGAGAAGCATAAAATTTTCAGCGATTAAAATTCCTGTAACGTATTCTATTTGGTTTTATTTTATTGTATGTTATATTTCTTTATGTAAACATAACTAAAAAGAGAAGATTTTTTTTAAGATTGCAGTAAAATGTAAGGAATAATTACAATGTAATAACTATACAAAAATATCATAGAATTTCTATCTTCCAAGGAACTTTGTTTTCCTGGTGTTAAAATTAAGCTCAGCATTAAGCTCACAAGCCATTGCCCTAATAAATTAAGCTCACAAGCCATTGCCCTAATGGCTTGTCAAATTCCTCTTTAAATTAGTTTCGTATTTTCCGATTTAGACCAGGTAGAGTCAAACGCCTTAAGGAATGTTTTTGGTAACATTAATCAACGTGTTAAAATTGATGAATGCTTTTTTAACCAGTTAACTTTCTCACCTTTTAAATTAAGAAACTACCACTCAAAATTTAAAGGTTAAAAGAGTTAAAGTTCAAGAATATAATTAGTCTATAATTGATATGTTTATACTTAAAATAAAACAGCTACAGCTTTAGTTTGTAGAGGTTTCCATTATATTTAATACTAGCATTGCCCGCGGCTCCGCCCGCGTATAGATGACCAAAAACCAAATTCTTAGGTTTTACATATTAGTATACTCTTACATTACAGTTTTTGTGTTTTTTCTCATAAATTAGATATTTTCTCGCTGTAAAAAGTATCCTATATGTTGACCCGGAGAACCAGATATCATTATACCAAGTTTCATCAAAATCCCTCTAGTGGTTTTTCTGTGATGCGGTAACAGACAGACAGACAAAAATTCTAAAAACTATAGATTCGGCCTCTGTATCGATAATAATGTTTATTTCAATAAGATTTTCCAAAAAAATATTTAATGTACAGAGTCGGCTTAGTTACAATTTTATAATATGTATAGATTATAAATGTATACTAAAATATAATATGATTTCATATTTAAACAAGGGTACATTTTTTGCTTTAGATTTTAAGGAGGAGTATTAATTAGGTATCCTCAATGAGTTAAAATGGGACAACATAATAATTCTACTCTTTTCGTTCCTTTCCACGAATATCAATATTTTAAGTCGTGTTGCGCAATGCCTGCCAATTTTGCAAAATCCGGTTTTCTCAAAATTGACTGGAAGATAAACAATGTACCTATAATTTTGTAGATTTAATTGTTAATTAAAATAATTCAGTATATTTTACAAGAATTTTAATTTTCTTTAAAAGAAAGTAAATTTTTAGAGTCCTATGCATTTGATAAACACAGGATCCTTAAAGAATTGCTTTTGGAGGCATAAAATAAAAAATAGAAAGAGAATGATGTAAAATTGTAATTATTATTTAAAAATAAGTGTTGAACAATAAAATTTAAAAGAAAAAAACATTGAGAATAAGGACCAAAACTGTACGTGAATCTTACTTAAAGTTTTTTTTTTAATTCTTACTTATAATATACTAGCGACTCACCCTCGCACTGCTCAGGTTCGTCCCTAGTTACATTTGAACGTTTAGTATGGATTTCTCAGAGATGAGATATTTTCCCGCAATAAAAAGATTCCTATATATTGACCCAGATAACCAGCTATCATCATACCAAAGTTCATCAAAATCCCTCCAGTGATTTTTCCGTGATACGTTCATAGACATACAGCCAATCAAAAATTCCAAAAATTATAGATTCGGCCTCTGTATCAATAATAATGACTATTTTGATAAGATTTTCCTAAAAATATTTAATGTACAGATTCGACTCAGTTAAAATTTTATTATATGTATAGATGTTGTGTAGACGTGTCGTAAACATTGTGCCAAATATTTAAGATAATATTCCAAAATCGCGGATCTGCGTAACAGTGATGCAAGACAATATCATAAATACTGCTTACAGTTCACATTTAGCGTAAAACGGACGTTGTTTACAATATTTATATCAATAAATTATGTAATAATTAACTCAATTGTGTGAACGTTACCTGGTTTCTCTATTTGTGGCACATAAACCAAAGTAAATCATTTTATTACGTGAGTCTGTTTTTCCCGATTATCGAGCTTTATATATACGAGTATTAAGTATCAACTCTATACTTCTAAAAGTTATTATAATTTAACTAGTGACTCACCCTCGCTTCGCTCGGTTCGTCCCTTGGTACGTTTTAACGGTTAGTATGAAATACAAATCTTTGAATTTCTCGGCTTTTCTGTACTATAATATACATGTATTAATGTAATATACTCTTGTTAACTTATTAACTTGTTTGTAGTTTTAAGTATTATTTTTAAGGATTACCCGCATACTATGTATTTCTCACAAATGTAACTTGTACGTACTCGCATTTAGTGAATGTTATAAAATTTAATGTGTTTTCTCATGTAAGTGAATTTGTTATTCTTAATGAGAAATAAAAATAAAGATTCTAAACAGATGTATTATACATATAAACCTTCCTCTTGAGTCACTCTACCAATAAAAATACCTCATCAAAATCCATTGCGTAGTTTTAAAGATCTAAGCATACATTGGGATAAACAGACAGCGGGGAGCGACTTTGTTTTATACTATGTAGTGACTTGCGACCTACCCTCGCTCTGCTCGGGTTCGTCTCTAGGTATGTTTTAACGGTTAGTATACCTAGATTTCTTAGATGTGAGATATTTTCCTTTTATAATAAAAGTTGATCCGAACAACCAGCTATCACCATACCTTTCATTAAAATCCGTCACTCTTGTTAACCAATAGTAATAAACCATCAATAGTGCAAAAAACGTGCTTTAATTTCCGATCCCCGACCTCATAGAACGTACCTAACAATATTTTAATTTGTTCAAACTGTTGACTTATTTTGCAAGTTTATAAGTTATGAAACTATTTAAGGAAAGTTCTAATTAGCGCTAATAATTTTATGAAATGAGATTTTCTGTCCAATAATGAATAATTGGAGTCTGGGTCGTAATTCATTGTAATGAACAAAAAAAGTACGAAAGAGGTATGCTACCGCGTGATTTAGTGATATTTTACGTTCTTAGCCAGTTATGGTGGTTGTTTATACTAAATTGGGTGTTCTGTGGGCGGCCATATACGCAACTTGTAGAATGTCCACAGTTGTTTTTATGATATTAAATGGACGAAATGCGAATGTCACTAACATTAATTAAGAAGTTTTTTGTTTCATCCAAATGGAGCTATAAT
Source organism: Brenthis hecate (assembly GCA_951806755.1). Lineage (NCBI taxonomy): Eukaryota > Metazoa > Arthropoda > Insecta > Lepidoptera > Nymphalidae > Brenthis > Brenthis hecate. Next base: position 917,330 of record OX638267.1, read on the forward strand.
TTAATAATTAAAATAAATAATATAGTTTAAATTAATAAAAAAGAATCTGCTAAAGTTTCACTAATGTCGCGTAGACATCATATTCTTTTCCTCTCTACTTAAAATTCAAAAAAACATTCTAAATATTTTATTCAGCATTAAATTATTACAGTTCTTTACTGAACGTCATGAGTCTACTACCAGTACATTACCTACTTATCATAGTAAATATACCCGGTGGTAAGAATGCAATTTGCATGATTACATTTCTAGTGATTAAATCTTTTGTACAAAAAAGCTTTTCAGAAAGCTTTCTTTCGTGTGCATGAATTTTTATAAGGATTTTTATGCAAAATTTTACGCTTCTGGATCCAGATGCATATTGTCCATCAGTGATTTAAGATTATTATTATTTACTAGGGGATTATCCTTTCTTCGCTCGTGTGTCCGGTGTCAGGAATCCTTGCAGGTATCATTCGTTCAATTGTTCAAGTTTTATCAAAATCGAACGAATGGTTTTGGAAGGTAAATTATAAATATACAAAGAAACAATTTTATTAATAGTATACATAATTATCTATTAGACATTGTAATTCTAAAATTCAAAATTTGAATTGTGCCAAAAAAAACAATATAAATGTTTTGATAACATTTCAACGGGCTACCTATTTCAATTTAAAAACCATGTAAGATAATACTTTCTTAGATTTACGCAAATATTTGACATTTTAAATAAAACTATTTTTTCGGATTTGGAATGGCAACACTAAATATAGATTACTAATTAATAATTTAAAAATTTAATAATTATAATAATAACAGCAAAATTAAATAAATAATAATCCATATTCAATTATAAAACCAATTAAAATTATAAAAATGTTTTAAAGTTAAAAAATATTGTAAGGTAATTAGTGAAATTTTCATTTTGTTAAATGTGGGTAGGCTGTCTGTAACAACTATACCTTCGAGACATCTAACACCTCAGTCTCTCTCGTGACCATGAATGCTGTAAAGCATTCGAAACGTCTGGAAACAAAAATGCAAATAAACCCGCGACAAAATCCGAAAAGATAGTTTTATTTAAAAAACCATGTAGGACCAACGGACACTTAACCCCTTCGATACGCTGTACGAACTACTACCTTACTACCGTACAATTCCATTCTCTTTGCAATTAGATACATAGCTTTGACACATAAGAAGTATCTATTACCACGGCAAAATTCTAAATATATAAAATCCTAACAATGTAGCAAAGCTGTAGGTATAATTTAGCATAACGCTATCGTACTATTAAAGTAATAGACGAAGTATATATCTACAATCTGTGGTAATAGTATGTTAATACTTGTGTATTATGTATTGAAAATACTATTATTTGTAGAAATCATAATTTACTGCTCCATTTTAACATACAGTAGGTTCGCATTTCGTTCTTAAAACGTTTCTTCGTGGTAATTTCTTTCGTCAGTGAAAGGCGTATTCATTAAATGCAAAATTGCATTGGCATTTTTTTAAAACCAGATTGTAGGTACACTGTCATTTGACTTCTGTAAATTTAATTCTTTAAAATAGTTGTGCTTATAAATTAGTCATATTATTAAAGAAAGTTTTCATTTTATTAAGGTATAGCGAAGGTATGCGGTCAAAACAACAATTTTGCTGTCTACTGCATTAAATTTATCGTCTCTCGAATCATCTTAGGGGCGTGTACTTACAGTCTAGTCCATTTTACATTTACCTCATAGTTTCAACTTAATGTTAGCGAAAATAATGTTATCAGCTTCATGTTTAAACATGTCGTTGGTACAGGAATTACATTTAATATATTGCAGGTACTAAAGTTACTAAGGAGATTTGCACAAACATTAATTTAATATATCGTTATAATTTCGTTATGTTCGTCGCCCGGAGGCTTATTGATTCATATTTTGATCCTAAAAAGTCATGAAATACTACTATAAAACTAGCCTTGGCTCTTCGTAAAGCTCATGAGGTCAAGTTTACGTTAGAAGATTGGATAGTTCTTTAAAAATAATATAGAAGTTTATAATCGACTTTTCATATAAGTTAATGAGTTATACGCTTCTAAAGTTAATAACAATATGTTTCCCACTTCCTACTCTTCATAATTTGAACTGCTATGAAATAAAAAGTTTTTATGTTTAACCTAAGAAATACGTAAACATTAGATCAAAAATGGTTGTTGATATTGGTACCCTCGCTCTGCGAATTAGACTCAGACTTGTTATTTTTTTGTTATATTTACTTAATAACTCTGTATGAACTTCACAAGTAATTTAATAAAATATTAAAGATTTCGCGCTTTGAATTAATAAACTTCCCAGGCGTATTGCCAAAGCAAGTGTAGCAATTAAAAATAAATTACTGTGCAGATCTATTTATTTAATCAACCCGGTCTATTAAAAATATTTCATAAAATTGTAAAATGACTATAAAGGTTTCAACTCTGCAACTCTCAAATTACCTGATCATATTATGTAGTTTTTTGTTATTGTTTTATTATATTCTGTTAGAGTTTAAGTTTTGCTTTTTTTGTTTTTTTTTTATTTTATAATTTGTTTTTTATTTTTTTTTATAATTTTGACTTAGTATTTTTTTTGTTGTCCTTTCATAGTGTTTTTATTTTGCAGTAACTTTTGTTAAAAATTTTATTTTATTGTTTTAATGTTTAAGCTAATCATGTTTACTGTACCTGTAACATATTTATAGGTGGAAACTTTGCTGTTGTGTGGATATTTTAATTTGTAATCATTTTTAAGAATGATCTCACTGTTTGTTTCCCAAAAATTAATAAATAAAAATAAATTAACTCTAATGTTAGCAGTTATGATATTATACGAGTATATGCCTACATGCATGTATTAATCGTTGTATTAGGTACATAAATGGATGTTCAAAAAAAGTCTAAAAGCTTTATTAAAATAATTCAGAAGAGTTTGGCTTCATAGATGAAATAATCAACGAAACTAATAATTATTTATCAATTATTTTATTTTTCTTTGAAGTAAAATACCCACAAGAAGAATAATTGAAAATGCTCGATTTAAATTTATAAAGCTGGCCTAATACGTAGTATAAAAATTTAATACCGACTTTTATTATCCTCTGTCGTTTTTTCACCATTCGTTATATAATATTTTGTGCAGTTGCTAGATCGCATATTTACAGAGTAAATTAAAAACCAGAAATGGAATCTTGATGGTTTCGAGAGAAAATTGCTTGTTGCCAAGCGAAGCGCGCCAAACAATCATGTCTAAAGTTTTTTTTAATAACTCATGCTAAAAGTACTCACCAGAAGTAAATTTAAGCTCATGAAAAATTACTTGAACACATATTCTAAATCATTATTTATGTTTTCTTTTTAATTTAAACAATAAATACCTACATTAATATTATGAACTAGCATTGCCCGCGGCTCCGCACGCGTTCAGATGACCAAAAACCAAATTCTTAGGTTTTACATATTAGTAAACTCTTACATTGCAGTTTTTGTATTTTTTTTCAGAAAGGAGACATTTTCCCACGCTAAAAAGTATCCTATATGCTGACCCGGATAACCAGCTATCATCATACCAAATTTCATCAAAATCCCTCTAGTGGTTTTTCCGTGATGCGGTAACAGACAGACAGACAGACAGACAGACAGACAAACAGACAAAAATTCTAAATACCATATATTCGGACTCAGTATCGATATTAATGTCTATTTCAATAAGATTTTCAAAAAAATATTTAATGTACAGATTCGACTTAGTTACAATTTTATTATATGAATAGATTTAAATACGCTTATTATTTAGTTTTAAACATAAAAAATTTAGTCGGTTATTAAGACAAAGCACTACTGGATCACATTAATATGAACAAGTTTGTTAGAGATATCTTTGCTGGAGTTCTACTTTAGACAAAGGCAAGATTAATATCAGGATCAATTCATCAAGGCGATAGGTCATCTAATTATTTTTTAATATTCTTTCTAAGAAAAAGAAAGTGATGACTGATATGACTATTTCATTTAAAACCTTTTTTGCTTCTGTTATTTTTGCTCTCAACTAACATGGTTCTATATTTTGGGTGTATCACAAAAAAGAAAACTTTCTTAGATTTACGCGACGTGTAATATGTAGAATGTTCTATCACTAAATTGCAAGGGGATGTAAAATTGTAAAAATACTGTTAGTAACTCTTTACATGGATTAATAAAGTGAAATGTATTATTTACACACTTTAGTTAAATTTAATTACATATTTTATTTGCCTAGAACAAAAAATATATATACATATTCTACGGTTAGGTTAGATCATGATGATGTCCTCCCGAACGATTCCGGCCGTGATGATCTTATAGTAGATATTATAGTGCACAATTGTACGCGCAGACACTAGTGCCCCTCTACTTCCTGTTATTTTCTATGTCCTATGGGACAATAATTCGACACGGCTGGTCAGAGATCAGACGCAGGACCGACGGCTTTACGTGCTGTCAGAGGTGAAACACCGCTAACTTCCCAACTCCGGGCTATTTCTCGAACTTCCTTAGCCGAAAGACTCAATTACTAAACTTGGCCCGACCCAGTACTCGAACCAAGGACCTCAGGATGTGTACATGTTTGCCACTACACCACCGAGGCAGTTATGAAACGTGACATATTTTCAGCTTTCGTTGCAACTAATTATTTTTACGGTAAATATATTATAATTATAGTAGAAGTAGTTTCTTATGTAGATTATTAATAAAAATGTGTGGAATTAAAGCTATATTTATAAGTAAGTAGATGTCCCAACGGAATAAAAATATAAACATTGTAATTTAAAGGTTATAAAAGAGCGATATTTAGAACAAGCTTATCACTGGCTTCTCAGTAGAGTCGCAACATGCATTCCGTAGCCGTTGTAGTTTCCTCACCTCATCTGTTGCTTAACTTTTTTCAGGTTATGTATTATTGTATATACTCTAAACATAGGTATTACAATAAAAATTTGAAAGATTAAAAAGTATTTTTAGTGTTGCAAAATGTTTTTTTCATGTTCAGGCTTTAAAGTGGATAATTTTTGTACGATATTTAAATTATATTTGTCCTTATTATGCCTACCTAAATTAATTTTAATTATTATTATTATAGTTATATTATTTACTAGTGTATACTAGCTATAGTTATATACTACTATAATTAGATTGAATCCCCATACAAACTTTGATCCCCATTTTCATCCCCTTAGGGATTGATTTTCGGATAAAAACTATCCTATGTCCTTCCCTGGGTCCCGAACTATCTTCTTACCAAATTTCATCTAAATCGGTTCTGCAGTTTCGGAGCCTATTCAGTACAAAGAAACAAACAAATAAAAAATCAAATCGTTCCTCTTTACAATATTAGTATATACTCGTATACTAGCGACTCACCCTCGCTTCTCTCGGGTTCGTCCTTAGGATATGTATAGAAATTCCCTATTTGAATCGGATATTATTAAATTTTCCATTCGTTTTAAATTTTTTTCCTGGGACTATTTTTTTTCTAAAATAAAATTAACCTAAGTTACTCTTTATTACATCAGCTATCTGCCAGTGGAAGTCCCGTCAAAATCGGTCCAGCCATTTCAGAGATGAGCCGGAACAAACAGACAGACAGACAAAAACTGTAAAAAATGTTGTTTTGAACACTTCAATTTTATTTATCTGCTTAGATTAGAATACATAGATTATAAATCATTCAAGTAGTATTTATAGATCAAATAATGAGGAGGTTATACACATACCATAGCCTGGGTAATATAATAGGTAAAAGTCATCGTAGTTTTCATACTGTAGTGTAGAAGCACGAGTTGAAGCGTTAAAACAAAATATGTATACGATTTTATTTGCAAATATTTAATTTAAAGTGTTTTTGCCTGATTTGGCTCAAGCCTACTTTTATTTAAATATGACTTTACAAGAATTCTTTAATATACTTTTCATATTTTTTCTTTCCTTTGACTGTTATAGGAGTTAGTAAGATGCAATAACCGCGATATAGGAGAGATAGCTCAGCGGGGTCTCTGGCCGAATGAAGGAAAACACTGTTCAAAGGCTTTTCGTATAAAAAGATTTATTAAAATTGTTACTGCGTACATTTGAATGTCTCACTTGTTAGTGTGGGCGTCACATTATTGCTTTGTACTATTTATTGGCGAAAATATTTACATTTAATACTAACGTTTGCCATATATTATAGTATTATTAATTATATTTAATAACAACAAACTACTATTTTTTTAATATATTTTCACTATCTTTGTGAAACTGTTAAAATATGATTTAATAAATTGATGTTTCTTGTTCGCTTAGATTTTTCAGAGACTATATATTTTTGGCTCAGGTTGTAGTGACCCTACTTTCTGTGCCAGCGGTCGCGGGTTCGAGTCCCGCTGGGGGCATTCATTTGTGTGATGAGCATGAATGTTTATACTTCAGTCATGGGTTATAGTTTATATTTATAATATGTATGTATTTAGAGCTATATATGTGTAGTGTATCAACTGGTATCCATAACACCAGCCTCGTAGCTTACCATGGAACTAAATGGTGTTGTGTGTTAATGTCTGAACATATATTTTCCCGCGGTAAAAAGTATCCTATATGTTAACCCTGATAACCAACTATCGTCAAATTTCAGCAAAATTTGTCCAGTGGTTGCGTGATGCGTTCCCAGATAGACGAAATTTCTAAAAACTATAGATTCAGCCTCTGTATCGACATTATTGACTATTTGTAAAGATGTTCAAAGAAATATTCCATGTATAGATTCGACTCAGTTACAATTTAATTATATGTACCAATAGATGATAAGAACGATATCCGTAACATAATAAAACGTAAAGATGATTAAGAAATAAAACTATTTTTATTTTTATTTTATTACAATAACATGTACAAATGAACGTTAAAACAAAATAGGATTTCGATTTGCATGTTACAGACTAATTAAGAATTTTGTGGCCGAATGACCTAGTTATATCTGCTCCTACGAAATGTTTATTACTAATAGCTGTCAGGATGATATATATTTAATAACGTTTCGCTCCTGGCACAAATTCTCCGAATACTGGTCTGAAATTGATTGGACTGCATTTAAGCCGTAAGCCAAAATTAAAAACAAGTCAGCAAAACACGCGATACCAGGCCTTTTCGTGCATCGTAAAAATTAACAGAGTATACAGCAAGTTACTATTTCGGTGTGATTATCGGCGACCTACTTAGCGCAAATTTTGGCTGAATTACAAATATGTGATCGTACCTTAGTCTAGTTGTTATCAAAACGTAACATCTGTATTGGTAATGTAGCTGTTGGTATCGACCTTGTGCATGGATTATTAATGAGTGTTGAGCGTAATCTGTCTTTCTTAGTAGTTGATAGTATTAAGCCCTAGTTACCGATCGTTCTTGCAACATGATCTCCTGGCACAGGTCGGATAGGTTGTAACCGAATTAGCAATATCGAAGCAGCAAGCAATTATCCATATACTTTTTTTTGAACAAAATATTTTTTAAAACTATACCAAAAAACCTGTGACACGTTATCATTTTTCTTTAGTAGGTACGACAAAAGAAATTTAGTATTGAAAATATGCATAGACTGTGTAAATTACTACATATAATTTTAACCTAAAGGTAAAATTGATTAGTTGATTCAAAGGTTACATATTATATTCTAGCATGACTACGATTAGTATTAATAGGACACACTTGTTTCTTTTTCGTGCCAAAGGTCAAAATCAGTTTCAAACCTTTGACCAGCATTCAAGTTCGTTTTCATATCGCGATTCTAGTGATTATGATCATATTGTTACGTCTGAATATAAAATTAATTTTTATGTTAACCTACATACCTACATAGAGATTGTGCAGAGCTTAAACATTTCAAAGGAAATATTGTTAATCAGTGACTGGTATATGGTAATACTGGTATATAATAATGGTGATATATGTACCGTACTTTCCATATTGCTTTATATTTTTAAAACCTAGTATAGTATTATACGATCTATGTTAAAATAAGAGTTAATGAAAATAAAATGCTTACTCTTTCATAATTGTTTAATATACCATTTACAATCACAACGTACTCAAAATACAGAGTTTATAATCACCTAAATCTTAAGTAAATAAAGTCATTTATAAGTACAAGTGTGTTAAACGCCCGAATAAATATAAATGCGGGTAAAATCCATAAATATGTGTCATATCCAAATTTGGTATAAAATGCATGAAATTATGATGTAAACCCAGACGCCAGTGATGTCACTGCTGCGCCGAGTAAATCACTTATTCGCTACTTAATGGTAACTGTTTAAACGGTCGGAATGTACATTGCGTGTTTTAATAAGGTTAATCAAAACGAAACAAATTGACTCCCATTTGACGATGTTTTTTTGGTTTGTGGATTTTTGATATTAAGTTATTACTTTTATACAGAAACTAGCACTGTCCGCGGCTCCGCTCGCGTTCAGTTGACCAAAAACCAAATTCTTAGGTTCTACATATTAGTTTACTCTTACATAATGAGAATGAAATGAGATATTTTCTCGCGGTAAATGGTATCCTATATGTTGACCCAGATAACTAGGTATCATCATACCAAATTTCATCAAAATCCCTCCAGTGGTTTTTCCGTGATGCGGTAACAGATAGACAGACAGACAGACAGACAGACAGACAGACAGACAGACAGACAGACAGACGGACAGACAGACAGACAGACAAAAATTCTAAAAACTATAAATTTGGCCCCTGCATCGATAATAATGTCTATTTCAATAAGATTTTCCAAAAAATATCTAATGTATAGATTCGGCTTAGTTACTATTTTATTATATGTATAGATAAAAAAATAATGATCTAAAAATGCGCCACTTCAACTATTATTATTTCAAGAAAAAGTCTAGATTTTACAAAGATAACTTATTGGCAAATATTTAGGTAAAAAAAATCTGTGGGCCAATAAAAACATTAAAAAATATATATAAAAGAAGCCATAACCAATACCATGTTTTTGATTTGCTTACTGCGTTGCTTTACTTACAGTTAGTTGCCTAAATGCTATTGCATAAGAGATGCGTCTTTATCTAACCCGATCTCTGGTGTACGTACACGATTAAAGTTGCCATTTTTAATTAACCTCTGGCATCTCAACCCTGAGTTACAGCATTAGATGACGTTCAGTTTCAGATCATACTTATTAGATTAACTTTATCTGCAATTCCATCATCGTCAGCTCTGTATAAGTTTGCTCGTTTATGATTCGCAACATTTCATACTTCGCATAGAGGAAATAGCACAAGTAGGTATGGTATGTGCGCAGTTTGTACACATTTTAAATATTAGCATAATATTGTTTTTGAGCTATTACGAACATTTTGTTTCATCATAATTTTAACTTGCCTCCGGAAGTAAATTTAGGTTAATAAATTGATAATATTAGTTAGAATCTATTATATGTATATTGAATAAAAAATGTCAAAATCCAACTATACAATATACATAATTAATTAGTATATTGTTTATAACCATTAACCTTTTATTTACTTTGTTTGTCTCTAGCGCTAACATAAAAAATGTACGCTTTGCGCTTTCTAATATTTTTTATTCTATGACATAATATATTGCATAAGTGACTCAGATCAAACATACACGCGATTATCTGCTCTAAATATATTTGTAAATATTTGGCTGATTATTTTGAAAACATATCAACTATGCTTTACGTATATTTTTATTTATCACCTAGTTTATTGAATCAGATGTCTTTTTGATTTTATTTTTTATGGTAAATTCACGTAATATAAATGAGCTGTGAGTTTGTAAATTTTTGATTATATGATATATTTCTTTTTATTCTAGTGATATTTTGGTTTAATGATTCCGGGTGCTTCTTGTACGTACGCTGGTAAGAGACGTTATGCAAAAACTTATTGTGGAAGAGTTCGTATAGGTATAAGTAAAAGTTAACAGTTGGTTCGTTATCTATAATCAGATTGAACTTGAACACTGTCGCAATATTAGGACACATTACTCAATAAGGACAATAATCTGATTAAGAAATCATCCATTATTACGTATTTTATGTAACAGTTGCTATACAAATGAAAGTAAAAGTGGAGACGTAATTTGTCCCTAATTTCCATACGGGTGTCTCGGTGGCATTTAGCAGCCGCTTTAAGTAGTTGTTTTCGCTAATTACCATCTCGTTTGCAATTTAAAACCGTATGTCTGTTTGTAGCAGGTTCTATTAGCGAAAGTGTTCAGGGTGTATCGGGTAATTGGCAAGGGTGTGGTACATATGTGGACACGGGCTCTGAGCGTCAGTAGTCACAGCTATCATTATGCAAACATAACACAACAAGTATTTGCATTTCCTTAAAGATTAGATCTAATATTCTAATAGACATATAGGACTTGTTAAATTAATGACACAGGTTTTCTATGCTGTATATTATGTAAAAATTATACTTTATTCAAAGTATGAATTTACTTAGCATTTCTTAAGAAGCAGTTAGTGCTATTCATATTGGGTATTTATACTTACACATACATTGCTAGAACATGAAAATGCAAGCCTAAGTCATCTTCATGTTCAACTCTTTACTTATATATGACTGTCGCTGTCTATCCACGTCGACAGTTGACAGTTGTGTATTGCTATCGAAATGAGCTTGTAGGTAATGTATAAGGCATTAGTCATGTTACGTCTCTTGGGGTCAAATGGCCGGCGCTGGCACTGATGGCGCCGCTTTATCAGTGCCAGTCCGCGATGAAGTTGGATGATGCTGTCAGGTTCGCCGTTTGTTGTCCTGGGGATAGCGTAGACGAACTACAAAGTTGCAAGGCTTCATACCACACAATTATTACTTAAAATTTCCGAGAAAATACTGTGTTTACTTTTTAAATTTTAAATTGGCTGCGTAGTACTTATTTGTATATAAGGAGATATTTCATGTTTAATATGTTTATGTCGAAACTTAGCGTTTTTGTTGTATTATATAAGTATCGCTTTGTCTTAAAGAATACAACGATGCAGGTTTATTTTGGTCAACTATTAACTAAAGAAATTTCACAATATAGTAAAGTTTATAACTTCATGATATTTATTAGCGCGTTTGCTCTAAACAAGGATTCATACGATGTGTCTATTCATTCGTTGTGAGCTCAGACGTTATTGAAGTCGATGAATAGCTTGTTAAATATCACATCTCCAGACCTCCTGTCAGGACGGCAATATTCTATAATATTGCTAATAATAGCTCTCTGATTTTATGTTTCTGTACATAAATACAATAACAACTTTATTCTAATGTCAATGTTTACATAAAATCGCAAAAAATATAAAATTAAAATCCTTTCGTATTGGTTTATTATAATATGCATTTTAATAATATACATTTACAAGAAACTAAATAATCTTTATTTATATATGTATGTATGTATGTACTATGTATGTATATACGTTTCTCCTGTTTCTAGGATTGAGATTCTCAATATTATCTTATATATAAAATTTCCATGTCACAATGTTAGTTACCGTACTCCTCCGAAACGGCTTTACCGATTTTTACCAAATTTTATATGCGTATTCAGTAGGTCTGAGAATCGGCTACTATCTATTTTCCATACCCCTAAGTGATAAGGATGAGGGTGATCCTCCCAAACCCCACCCCAGGGACGAACCCGAGCAGAGCGAGGGTGAGTCGCTAGTTACTACATAAAATCCTCGACGTTACAAAAATACAATGATTATCATTTAATGATAAATGAGACTAATTTTTTTATTTTAAATTTGCCTTTGGTAGTAGGTCAACTGTTAATTTCAAATGAGGTCTTCAGTCATTTTAGTCAATCATTTTATATCGTTCCATTTAATGCTCTTTAATTTGTAATGTTATCCAATTGGTAATTTATAAGATTGTACAGAATATAGATATATTTTTTTGCTTATAAAAAAAGATATACATTAGGGGAATTAAATATCTATAGCAAATATAAAATTTAACTTTTATTATTATTATTGTTAATGAGTTCCTAATGGTAAGACATAGTTTTAAATAGCTTTAAGTCTATATTTTTGTAATACTCAACTCGAACTTAATATAGAAATATGTGACTTATTGTCACTGTTACTGTCCTTTGTATATTTTTAAGTTGAAAAATTATATTTGCATGCCTAATGGTAGAATGTATACGGTTACTTAATGTTAATGCCTACACCTGTAACATACTATGTACACCTACATTCAGAGCAAATAAAAAATATTATTATTATAACATATTATAAGTCTTTTTTTAGTCGAGTATAGTAATAGAGCTAGACCATTCTTGGAATCTTCAGATACGTATTCGGTAAATATATACTCGTAGTTAAAAAAAAATTAACCAACAATGCAAGTGGTTTAATATTTTAAGACGTTATTTTAAAAATAAACAATATTAATTATAAGATCTAACATAATAATTAAAACATTTAAACTGCTTTCACGTACTTATTTGTATTATAAAAATCAATTTAGTATAGTCTATATTAAGATTTCGTACTCTATGTAAGTCAAAAGTCAAAAGCATAGTAAGTTTTAGTTTTTGCAACTAAAAAATAGTATTGAATTGAAGTTTTAGTTTGTTTATGATGATCATTATGTCCTCGCGATCGATTTTGGCCACGTCAGCCAACTTCACTGAGAGTAGTCAGCCCCGCAGGAGATACTATAGTGCCCAAGTGTATGAGCAGACACAAGTGTAGTTTATTCCTATCGCTCTCATATTTCGGGGGGACGATAATGTGTTACGTGCTCTTCAAGGCACGGGGGTGAAACACCGCCACCATCTCAACTCCGGGCTTGATGAGACTTTCTAAACAGAAAGACTCGACAATTACTTAGCCCAACCCAAGAGTTGTTCCCAGGACTTCGAATCTGCAGCCGTTGTTGCTAGCCATTACACCTTTGCCTACAAATATTTATTTGTCAGGATTAAAATATTCTAATTTTGTATATTTATATTTAACCTAGCAAGTTTTCAAAAGACTTGTGAAATCCGCCAACCCTTACATGACTAGCGTGGTGGACTATGGTCGGATCCACCTCGTCTTGAAGGGAGTCCCGTGCCTAGCAATGGAACGCTAAAAATAAATAAATAAATATATTGGGACATTAACACACAACACCACCTAGTTCCATGGTAAGCTACGAGGCTTGTGTTATGGATATCAGATAGTTGATACACTACACATATATAACTTTAAAATTTAAATACATACATATTATAAATATAAACATCCATGACTAGAGTACAAACATTCGTGCTCATCACACACATGAATACTCCCAGCGAGACTTGAACCCGTGACCGCTGACACAGTAAGTAGGATCAGTATAAACTGAGCCATGCGTGTCAAAAAGGGCTGAATACACATAGTTATTTCTTTAAATAACTAATGGATAAATAATAACTTCCATCAATGCAAAATTTAAAATATCCATGTCTGCTTTTAAGCTGCGTTTTTATATTAGGTAATCCTCTTATAAAATACTAGCTTTGCTCGCGGCTCCGCCCGCGTTTAAATGACCAAAAACCAAATGAAATAGCGCTATTGTTATTTTTTTTCAAGATAAGATATTTTTAATAGTTTTTGCCTTATTTAGAAGTTACCTTGCTAAAATATATATATATTTTTTGTATTTTTTCTCAAAAATAAGATACTTTCCCGCGGTAAAAAGTATCCTATTTGTTGACCCGGATAACCAGCTATCACCATACCAAATTTCATCAAAATTCATCTAGTAGTTTTTCTGTGATGCGGTAACAGACAGACAGACAAACAATCTAATAACTATAGATTCGGCCTCAGTATCGTTAATAATGTTTATTTCAATAAGATTTTCCAAAAAATATTCAATGTACAGATTCGGCTTAGTTACAATTTTATTATATGTATAGATTATAATTTTCTGGTTTAAGATTCGTAAGGGCCATGTAGACAAGGGGGAGGTATTTGATATTTATTAATAACCGGGCCGGCATTGGAATGCTATCTTGATTTTATAATAGTAAGCTGTCGCATATAAAGACTACCTTGAGACAAGTACTTATAGCTTCCTCGTGCCATCATAATTATAATATGCGATTGCACGTGCACTATGTTATTAAGTTTTGAGAAATTACTGGTCAATTAGAACAAAACCAAGATAAATTATTTTATTAATTGAAATCATACACGGGCTTTATTGAATACGTACACCCATTTATCATACACCTAGACGTTTAATACTTTTTTATATAAATAGCTTTTTTACATTTAAATGAGCACAGTGCAAGAATTTTTTAAAGCCGATGTATTTATAAGCGATATCGTGCACTTGTACAGATCAAGCGTGTCTCTACTTAATTAAATTTATCGTATCCAATTTAACAGGCTTCAAATAATTTCTCTGTAAATCTACCCAATTACGGGAACATTTTTGGCGCATGTATACTCTTTCGGCTTACAATGTGGAGTAACAATCGCGATTCTTGTTCCGATAAGTCCATGGATATCGTACAAAAAGCGGTACTCAAAAATAAGGGTATGAGATTTATTTTAACAAGTTACATTTTGGAAATCTCGAATTGGTTAAGTTACGTGTTAACAGAAAGCAGAAAAGGCCAGTAAAGTCAGCATAATTGTGAGCGTTATTCGTATACAAATGCCTATATTATTTTATTAGTATTTACATAGTTTAACCTAAATTTTCATTATTAATTATTTGCGTCGACTAACTTGACCAACTTTTGATATTAATAAGTATAGTTAAATATTAAAACTTAAAGCAATAGCAAATTTGTACCTATATATGTATTTATCTTACTTTAGATGGTCGAACAACTTAAAAATAGAAATAGCACCTCAATTTTAAATTTTCCTTTATTTTGTAACATCAAAACAACTCTCAGAAGACATATTTATAATATGTTTAATTTTTAGCAAATCATTCTATGTACCATAAATGATTTAATTTTAAGATCTTTAAAAGAAATAAAATTCATTACAAAT
Source organism: Brenthis hecate (assembly GCA_951806755.1). Classification (NCBI taxonomy): domain Eukaryota; kingdom Metazoa; phylum Arthropoda; class Insecta; order Lepidoptera; family Nymphalidae; genus Brenthis; species Brenthis hecate. The sequence goes on from OX638267.1 coordinate 932,389, forward strand.
ATTTCATTATGAGATACCTATTTCTTTATGTTGTCGAGATACGCGTACGAATTGACAGTGGAATCGCTCAGGAATATTTGCTTGTCATTTGGCATGAGTTACATCTTTTTTAGACGCAGACACTTGTCAGACAACAAACGAAGTAGAGCTTGTATTGAAACTCAAGAAAGGTAGATTGGGTACTCACTACAAATGTGGATCGCGGACAATACTGGATACCGATTACAAAATTATACTTAGAATAAAATAGAATTATAGACTGCCATGTTTTTCTTTTATGTCCGGCAAGTCTTTGTAAATATGGCCACAATATATTGGAACTCATTTCTGCGGCCCTCACACTCTTATATACTCTTAACGTTCATGCTCTTCAAGGACCACAGAAACCACAGCGATCAATCAACTTAATTATACTGTACTTTTAAGTTATTGTCTTGCAAATTATGTTAAAGCATTTTAACATAACTGACGTAATCAATCCTGCGCTCGTTTAAAATATCCGTCTGAGGGTATCTATAGACGGATCGAACATTATTTATGCTGGTGCTAACGCAATGACGCAATGCACCGGCTGCGCGGAAGGTCAGGTTCTCGGATTTACGTTACACCAAGTCTTTGTTGCGCCCGCGCCGACTTCGACACTTCTAACGGATCCTTGCTATATCGATATTCACACTTTTGTTTATTTTCCTTTAAATGTAATAAATAAGATGTTACACATCTTATTTACAGCAATTCTCAAATATTCTCGTAAATCATACATGATTTACGAGAATATTTGAGAATTGCTGTAAACCATTCAAAACGTCGGAAATCAAAAATCTAAACAAATTACCTAAAAAAAATTCCGAATCGCGTAAAGCTACTTTTATTTAAGATGTATATTTATTATTTTATATTCTCTCTGCTAACGAATAATTTAATAATAAGGAAGCAAGCTTTATCTCTAAAGTGATGATGAGATAATTGACTTTTCACGTTGCGAGTTGCAATTTATTATAGCACTAGCAACCTACCCTTTGTTCAGTTGGGTGCGTCCATTGGCGCCCAGTGTTTGCTTCAAATCATAGTCAGTAAATTTTATCCAAATCTGTCCAGCCGTTTAAACGAGAAGGAGTGGCAGAACTTACAACGAATAATAAACTCGAATATCTACATAAAAATATTAAGAATAATATATCTTTATAATCAACGAGAAAATATTAGATAGAAAGCAACAAGCGAACTTCATTAGTTAGATATATTTTTAACTTAAATACTTTATTTCCTATATTAAGTAAACTGTGAAAAATTGCCAATACATTGTTAATTTCCACAGTCGTGTGAAAAGAAAGTGTGAGCCATTATTTAACTCCTACGACTTGCCAACAATTTGACAAAGTTATGTTATATTTTAACTTCAATGAACACAATTTATGGAAATCGTGTTCATATTTCATACGTGTAACTTCATTTTTTATACGCGAATTGGCAGCTGCTTAATATTCTTTGTGAATATTTGCAAAAGAAAATGTAATAACTTCGGTTATCTTTAAAAATATTTCTAAATTGTATAATCGCTGTATATTTACACATACATTGGTCACCATGGTATAGTGGATAGTACGTCATTCGCAGCATCGTAAGGTTATGAGCTTAACTGAACCATATCAAAGCTTAAAGCTTTTGTTAAACTAACTGGTATCCAGTCACAATTAATTTGTGAATAATGGTGGTGGAGAAGTGTCCGATTGATAAATATGGCCTGATTTAGACCCTAAAGGTTACACAATATCATAGGTCATAAATAGATTTTTTTATTCCAAAGTGAATCGTATCACATAAATACTTATGTAGAATAGATTGAGCTGTGGAAATAAATACATAAAATTTGTAAAACAATATTAAACAAGATTTCGAACACGCAATTAGAAAAAAAATAATTGACTTTTTACTTTTTTTTACTATATGAAGATTTTCAATCATAAATAGATGTTAAAATTCATGAGTTAGCTTTAAATACAATACCTAAGTAATGCATTTAATACACTTGTCTACGTGAAAGTTTCTTTCATCGCAAACAGCGTGTAAACGATCGTTCCAGTAAAACACTTCTCGTGTCTTCTTTCAGCTTCGTGACTTGGTTATATGTTCAACTGCGATAAAGACTTGTACTTTATTGAATGTACAAAAAATATAGAACAGTCCATACTTTCATTTATAATATATATTATATACCTATTTTAATTTAGCTTATTCAATCTTAAACAACTTTTGACTAGATTCAAATTATTGAACTTTACAGAGTTTATACAATCTAACTCAATATTATTAAACTTACTAATAAAAAATAATAGGTAATATTATTACAATCCATATGAAAAACCAAATAAAATCGGTTTGTGCGTGCGTTGTTTTGTTCTGCCCTCTGCGTTCTAGTGTATGTATAAGTAATTTTATGATAAATAGTATTGTTATTAACTTTCTATCAAATGTAAAGATCACACCAGCTTACAATAATAGTTTCTGATATTGTGAATTGTGAAACATGTTAAAGGGAAAGTGATTTTTCTAAATAAAGTGCCACTTTAGAACTTAATTGTTATATTAGAAGATTGTCCTTTACTCATTTGGGATAATTGGAGTATAGATGAAATATTTTATACTAGCCATTCAATTTTCTACTCATTGACGGAAAAAAGTGGACAATCGATATTTAGAATTTGCAATTATTAAATATTTGCCTAATAAGCAATTTCTAGATTGCAATTTTTAATTACAATAAGTATAGCTTTCAGGAAGGCTATTTAGATACGTAGTAGGATAAATGGTTAAAGGAATGGTAATAATATTCAGCTATTGGTATCATAATGGATTATAATAAGCGCAGAGAGCGTGAAGATTGCTGTAAGATATTTCTTGAAAGCAATTTTAGTATTTTAGAGTAGGTAAGTTATGGGAGGGATCAGATAATTTCTCGGTTGCATTTCCCTGCAGAGCGATAAAACCGAGATACCCTCTGCGGATTTGTGAAATGTCTTCTAATTTTGTATTATAATTTTGCTCAAAGTTTCACTTACGTTTAGAACGGTATTACAGGACGTTATAAAATCCCCGCGAGGGATAAACTTTCACGCTGTATCACGCGGTGCAGATGGAGAGAATGTAGTGACTCGCTACTATAGAGAATCCTAATTAAACATGTTAGAAATCTACAATAAACTTTTAAAAGTTATATAAAGTTTTAAATATTCGTTTATTAAAAGCTATTCAAGTTGTTTAATTGATAAAAATCATGTAATTCAAATAAAATTAATTATCTCATTTGTTGCGTTAAGATTCATCTCTAAAACACGTAAAACAACTCTATTATTAAATTGGTTAAATCAACCTCAAAATCCAGTTCATTTTAGTAAATCGAGTTTCAAAATTATTTTTTAATGAATAGGTGGGTCTACCCATGTAAATTTTATTTGGGACAGTGTCGAAAGTTGAGAATTTGTTTAGATGAATATTATGTAAATACTTATTTATCCTCGTATTGCTTAAGACTATGTTACTCACCACAGTAAATATTCCAAATAACAAGATGCAAGTTATTTTTTTCACAGCAAAATTCACAAAAAATAGTTAGTTTACAATAATATAAACATTTAATAGATTATACATTTAATCCTTCGCAATTCTAATGCCCATAGAGAGTACAAATACAAGGTCTAATATATTGTCTTAATCTTAACATTTGTCATTGCTATCTTCGTACAAAAGTTTACTTTTTTTTGCTGGCAATTTATAGGTAATGTTTTTGGTGATTTTCACCATTACTTCATAGGTTAAACGCAAAAACCGAACGGTAAGTGTAAAAAAATCTTAGCTCCCATTGCTAGTAAATACTTGATTAGCTTTTTTACCTGATTAGATAAATTAGGTAGATCTTCTTTTCAACTAGCACCAATTCTAACATCTGCGTCAGATCAGTTCTAGCTGCAAGTCATCTTCATATCTTATTACAGCGACTCTACCAAAAGTTCATATAGACCCAAATATCCATGTTTCAAATGCAAAATCCTTGTGTTATGATACTGTTCTATAGAATCATGAAAGAGAAGGCGTAGAAAGATAGATTGATGTATGATTGATTGTGTATCTTGTAAGTTATGAATAATGCTCGGGGTGGAAAACTAATATTTTTCTGTGAATTTTGTAATGTTTATTCTGGTGGCTCATAGTGTAAATTGTTAAAGTTTTGGAAAATTGTATTTGCTTGTAGTTATTAACTGATTACTAATAATTTTTGAATAATAACAGCAAAAATTAAATAAATAATATTCCATATTCAATTATAAAACTAATTAAAATTATAAAAATGTTTGAAGTTAAAAAATATTGTAAGGTAATTGGTGCAATTTTCATTTTGTTATTTGTGGGTAGGCTGTCTGTAACAACTATACCTTCAAGACATGTAACACCTCAGTCTCTCCCGTGACCATGGATGCTGTAAAGCATTCGAAACGTGGAACCAAAAATCCAAATAAATCTGCGAAAAAATCCGAAAAGATAGTTTTATTTAAAAGTAGCATTGCCCGCGGCCCCGCCCGCGTTCAGATGCCCAAAAAACAAATTCTTAGGTTTTACATATTCGAATACTCTTACATTGCAGTTTTTGCATTTTTTTTCAGAAATGTAATATTTTCCCGCGATAAAAAGTAACCTATATGTTGACCCGGATAACCAGCTATCATCATACCAAATTTCATCAAAATCCCTTCAGTGGTTTTTCTGTGATGCGGTAACAGACAGACAGACAGACAGACAGACGGACGGACGGACGGACGGTCTGTCTGTCTCGGATCACAGAAAAACCACATTAGGGATTTTAATGAAATTTGGTATGGTGATAGATGTTTATCCGGGTTAACATATAGGATACTTTTTACCGCGGCAAAATATCTCATTTCTGAGAAAAAATACAAAAACTGCAATGTAAGAGTATACTAATATGTAAAACCTAAGAATTTGATTTTGGGTCATCTGAACGCGGGCAGAGCCGCGGGCAATGCTAGTTATCAATAAAGACGGCTATATTTTGAGCTTTATTTCCAAACTGTCTTATGTTGTGACATAATATCAGAAGCTAATTATTTAATATTAAGTATTTGAATAATTGAGTCTGACGTTAATATTATCTATATATCATAATATACTATCTATACTAATATTATAAAAAGGTAAAGTTTGTGAGATTGTGAGTTTGTGCACCGATTTAGATGAAATATGGTAAGAAGATAGCTTGAAACCCTGGGAAGGACATAGAATACTTTTTATTCCAGAAATCACCTCATAAATGGGTGAAAATGGGGATGAAAGTTTGAACCCTAGCGCAGCGAGGGTGAGTCGCAAGTTTATAATAAAGCAGCAATTGCAATAAAAACTAAGGTACATGATGAACATTTATTTGCTGGATATTTACAAAATGATATAGATTTTAGTGCAATCACTAAATTCTAGTAATCCTGCACTCAATAATTTCTTAAAAGAAACTGATGCGATTGATAAATATTTCACCTCGACACTTCAACTCAGATTGCATTCTAAGAAAGAGCGTCTGATAGCGCATGAGTTACAGTGGCGTCAGCTACTTGCGTATTGCTTTATTTTGTCCCTTTGTTTTCTACCAAACGATATTGAGTAACAAGAAGTAATCGTATGACTAATTGAAATGGCACAGAGTTCGTCATATCCATGATTTATTTTTCTTTCTTATTTAGAAGTAAATGATCAAATTTCATAATTATTCTGCCAAATCGCGGAAGTCCGCGAGGACTTTATTATGTAAGTGCCGAAATTTAATCTGTAAAAGAAAACCTATAATGTCTCTGCAGTTGTTACAAGAAGTGATTGTAAAAGTATTAAGTACGTATTAGACAAATTTAATTAACAGACTTTATTGCTGTTACAAATTTACTTTAAGTAAGTAATTTTGTGAAAATAATAAATTTTTATGTTTACGAATGCACCTTTCATTAAAAATATATCGAATTACCAGTTTCGCTTTTTTTAACCTATAATCCTACCAAATCTATACATATAATAAAATTCTAAGTCGAATCTGTACTTTAAATATTTTTTGGAAAATCTTATTGAAATAGACATTATTATCGATACAGAGGCCGAATCTATAGTTTTTAGAATTTTTGTCTGTCTGTCTGTCTGTCTGTCTGTCTGTCTGTCTGTCTGTCTGTCTGTCTGTCTGTTACCGCATCACAGAAAAACTACTGGAGAGATTTTGATGAAATTTGGCTGGTCATATCTGGTTAGCCGGGTCAACATATAGGATACTTTATACCGCGGGAAAATATATCATTTCTGAGAAAAAATATAAAAACTGATGAGAATAAAACCACGATGATACTATATATATATATATTAGCAAGGTAACTTGGTAAATATGGCAAAAACTATTTAAAATAGCTTATCTTAAAAAAATTAACAATAGCGCTATTTTATTTAGTTTTTGGTTATCTGAACGCGGGTGGACCCGCGGGCAATGCTAGTACAAACTAATATTCTTCTGTTACGTATTACTTATCTTACAGTTATTATAAATGGGCTAGCTTTAAACTGTGTTGCTTAATCATATCAAACCGGATCACTTGATTTGAATGTAAATATGTAAGGAGGATATTAAACTAAAAATAGTAAGAAGGATAAGTGTTCCGTAATCGTATAATCAATAAAAAAACTTAAAATTTTAACTGAATTTACCTACTAGAAAAGTCTTGGAGAAACTCTTCTAATAATTTACAGGAATATTTGAAGTTAACCTTAAACCACACGTTTACAAATTTCCACAATGTCCCATTCCTTTCGCGAGTCCCGCTCGCATTTTACTGGGATTTATATGTTCTTAAGTTATCTTATGAGATTTAATCTATTTAATACGTTAATGATAAAAAATTATATTTAGCAAACCATACACTGTTTCATTCTTTTTAATTTATTAAATACCTAGGACGAACTATTTTAGAAAAAAAAAAATTAAAATTATATTATCTAGGGTTGTAACTCTACAGCCGAAGTCGCAAGTTTGATTTTCGCGGAAAATGCTCGCATCTCACTCAGTTCTTTAAAGCAAGTAGTGTGTTTCCAGTCGAGTTGAATGTTTTTAATTGGCATTTTTAATTCAACTATTCGTAATATATCACTTCAGTTTCACTAAAAGTTATGAGATATAAATGTATGTATAAAATTATGTATAAAAAAAGATATATACAGAAGAATTCCAGTACTTGTAATGTTATGTTTAATTTTATACATTGAAGGCAGTGAACTAGAGGGCATGGCCAGCGATAGTGTCAGGTCTCACTGCGCCGGCGCCTGCGTATTTATAATCTTGTTGCGCACACGCATACCGTAATGTTGTCTATTGATAAACATCTGTGGAATAAGCAAAGGCATTTGATAAACACATATATGTATTTACAAAAATATATAAAATGGTTAGATAATATATTCTGAAATAAGATTTTTTATAACGGGCCTTTTAGATATCAATTGTGGTAATATTTAGTTAACAAATTATAGATATGTAATCTACAGTTGTTTTTATTAGCTTTCGCATATTAAACTCGCAATATATTATTTATATAATATCAAAGCCAAAACAGCGATTTATTTTTTTTGGTACGTCTAAGTTGGACTCCGCTAATCTCCGTATCGGCAGGTAGAATTTAGGCGAGACAGACGTAATGACTTTTTTATGGCAGTAAAGAAACGCTTCTGCAGAATTAAAGGAAAAAAATTCAAGACAGAAGTTTTATAAAATATTTAGTTTTAGGGTGTTGCGAGGGCTGAAGCGACTCGGTGGCAAATAGAAAGTCCAGTTGGTCATAAAATAAACAGAAAAGTTGTAGATAGGAATCTAAAAAAAAATATACCATGATATTCATTAGTTGCCAAATCAATACAGAATTACACACAAAAATATTACTCAAAGCTAAATATTCTTTAGTGACTGGAACTTTAATATATATGTTCTTTTGTTACAAAACGAGCAGTATTGTGTTATAGTGAAATGTCAGTAAAAACTTATTTCTTGTGCCCGCAATATTTATGTCAGCCTTTGATAGTATATAAATGTTAACCTTTTGAGATTTTACAAGGCGCGTCGAAGATAAAATATCGGCCTTCTTACGTCATAAGAAGTCATAGGGTTCTTGCACAAATATGACCTGGAAACCCCATCAGAGATGAGATAGCCTACATTGCTTAAAGAATCTTGCCAAAAAGATTATGTATGTCAATTTACACAATTTAAACGTCTATATATAAATAGGTAACGATAAAACAGTACAATTCCTTCTTCTTTCCTGTTTGTCAACCGATTCGGTTTCTACCATCTCGATTCAAATCCCGGGTCTCGCACATTTGATATTTTCAAGTGCGAATCATTTCAACATGATTCCTACTACTTGTCTTTTGGTGAAAGAAAACATCGTGAGTAAACCTGCATGTCCGAGAGAACCTAGCAAGTTTTCGAAAGACATGCGAATTCCGCCAACCCGCCCTTGGCCAGAGTGGTGGACTATGACCTGATCCCCCTCGTATTGGGAGGCCCGTGCCCAGCAGTGGGACGTTAAAAAGGGTTGAATACTATTTAGTCAGTAACTATTGACGATCCGAACTATTGACGAGCTTAAGTGTTAGCGATAAAAAATTAAACGGTGATTTTTTTCATATATGATTATTCTACATAGATATATTAAAATTCTATTCATATATGTTTTCCTCAAATTTTCGATAGTACCTAATTATAGTCGAATTTTTACCACTGGACATTGGACAAACAAACACTAGTTGCTACAATATCGTTTGGTACTAAAAATAAAATATACAAAAATAAAAAATAATAATACTAGATAAAAAAATAAATAAACAATGAAAGTAAAACAACTTTGGAAGCTATTAATTAACTTCTATGTCAGATGGTAATCAACACCTATACATATAATTAATTTGTAACAGCCGAATCTGTACATTAAATATTTTTTGGAAAATCTTATTGAAATAAACATTATTATCGATACAGAGGCCGAATCTATAGTTCTTAGAATTTTTGTCGGTCTGTCTGTCTGTTACCGCAACACGGTAAAACCACTAGAGGGATTTTGATGAAATTTGGTATTGGGTCAACATATAGGATACTTTTTACGGCGAAAAGATATGTCATCTTTGAGAAATCGATACTAAACGTTAAAACGTAAGTAGGGACGAACCCGAGCGAAGCGAAGGTGCGTCGCTAGTACATTATAACTCTCAATTTTATTTTACATTAAGACAAACATTCTGATATTGTCGACGTTTTATATTACTAAAACATTACTTTTTTATTTGTGAGAATTAAAAATCCCTCAAAATTTCATAAACCTAATACAACAACTGACTTTGATATGACATGTAATTACTTTTATGAGAATTCGTTTCTTTTGTGAGATATTAATCTAAAATACCGTGGACGAGTGTTAAATAAAATGTTACGCTTGGCGATATAATTTTAAAGATATTGTGTTGCGAACATATTGAACCGTATCGCGTGACACGAACGTATTATTTTGCGCTCTTCTTGCGAGATAATTAGGGATTTTTTACTGCTCGTACATGAGACCTGTTGATAAAATAACAATGTACATATATATAAGAGGCGTTGGTATATAAAATATTTAACATAACTGGATATACAATTTTAGTAAGTAGAACAGAGTGATTTAAAATAATTATTAAAATATATTATTATATAATAATAAAAAAAGTCGTTCTAGATTCTTGAATTTTACTCTTTGACATCTCCATCCAATAGTGTAAGTTTAATTTGGTCAAAGAGAAAAATAAGAAACCTTTTTATGAAACAATATTTAACGTAACTCTATTATAAATAAAATACATTACCTTTTATCTTATGTCCGTGTGGTATATTTGATGGAATTTAAAAATGTAATTCTATTGGTGAAAGAAGTTTCGCTGCCATCATTAAAGAACACTGCCTGCAAAGTTGCAGCGACATGTCATGAGTGACGCAGTATTGATAATGACTTTCGAATATCATAGCGAGTCATGAATGTATCAAAAGTATAAAAATAAAACAAAAGGCCGTGCGCCTTTATAGGATCAATTCTTTGTTCTGTAGCTACCACAGAATTAGAATTGATTGATTAAAAGGCCGTGCAAAGCCACTCCTCTGTTAGAATCTAGAGAGTAAAGTTATTATTATTTCTTATAATATAAAAAGGCACTCTTTTAAAATCTTTAAAATCAACTATTCATACCTTTTGCGCAGATTTTTTGGTATAGTATTTTCATGTAAAAAAGCAAAAAATTCGCATAATACTTTTTGAAGTCGGACGAAAACGATAAAAATTCGTACAGCTGATTTAGAAGCAGGAAGAGTAGGTGATGAAAGAATGGTCAATATACATATTGATATTATATAATGAGAAAGTGAGTGAGAGGTGAGGACGGTGGAGATATCGAAGGACTTTTGCAGATTAAGTGGTTAATAGCATTAAGTTAATACTCGTAATATTTAATACTCTAAAGTCACTTTTTAAAAACGCCCCAAAAATATACAACAGGAAACTTAGGTGAAGTGTAGTGATGATGCCTCAGACTCTATCGTCTGAGACTCTCCCACAAAGAGTATAAAGCATATATACAACATAGCGTCATTAATTTTTTTATTAACATCTCTAACCTCTAAAATATATATTAAATTATATTTTTACACTAAGTAAATGTAATGACTGAATATATATAATTACGTAACAATGGTTATACTCGTTGTAGAGCATGATATTAAAAAAACATAAAGTATTAAATTAGGACGTTTTTAATTTAGTTTCAAGATAATCATTTTCTATATGAATACTAGCTATACACCCTTGCTTCACTCGGGTTCGTCCTAGGTACATCCTAGATTCTAGGTACGTCGTAACGGTTAGTATGGAATAGATAGACTATATATTATATGATAGTCTATAGCCTTCCTCAATAAACGGGTTATCTAATAAAAAAATAAATTTTCAAATCGGCTTAGTAGTTCTTAAGATTAACACGTTCCAACAAACAAACAAACAAACAAACAAACAAACAAATAAATAAACAAACTCTGCCTCTTTATAATATTAGTATAGATTGTTATCATATGGAATGCAAAGAACATAAGCATATATGCCATTATTGAATATTTCAATATCTATTTCCAGTGATAAAGAAATCACGGATATCGAGTAGATACAGAATAAAGCATGTATATTAATATGGTTATGAAACAAATTTCTTTCTAATAGCTTTATTTTATGACGCATGTCGTTATGACAAACTACAACTGAGCGTCGATGACGTGAATAGTACAGAGATCATGGTTTATCAATCGTAACTTATTTATTGTATTATTATAGGTATTATATAAATAATTCAAGTAGTAGATCGTATGACGTACATACGCCAATAATGAAATTTCTCAGTCAATGAACTTAAATTTTTTGATGTGCCAAGTAGATGAATATTTTTTTTAACACAAAGTACAGTAGTAATATTTTAGCCTGCTTATGTTCTGAGATAGACAATTAAAGATGGTCAAATTCCTTTTATTAAGCTTAACACTACAAGAACGCACACACAAACACACTATAAGAGAACACTATAAGAGTTGATGAGTCACAGTTTATGTTATGGTGTCTCAGCATACAGTGGCTGGTTCCTGTGGATCACGAAATCCAAAAAAGCGTACAGAAGAATGGTTTCGACGGTCGATGGCAAACATGATTGCTGCAAGTTTTAGTGCACATGCAGTGTAGACATGATTAAGATGGCTATCCCCGCCTTGAAACTTTAAACCGTGGAACCCACAAGAATATACTCATTTAAAACCAATTAATGGACAATAATTAGTAATTTGCTCTATGAGACTTTTACACGGTGGGCTCTTCGACTACTAGAAAAGCTTATTAGAAGTAATACATTAAGTCAAGGCCAATCCAATTGTATCAATTTGTATAGCAAGCTAATCTTATAATTGTAGAAGCCATTTCCACCAAACACTTCCTATCTACTAATAACGTAATAACAACCTTATAATAGCGGTTAAATTATATTGAAGGTGATATCAATAAATGTATAATATATTAAAATTTAGAAGTCATAAAACTCTCAAAAAATGTTCCACTGAGTAGTGTTGCCTTTGCGTATAAATTTATATTAATGCTCTCTATTAATTAAACCTTTCACTTAGATAACTAAATAGAGATATTTATTGCTTTTATTAGCTCCGATCGTTGTTAAAAATTTAGCGATGCGCTATAAATTATAATAAAGTTATTTTAAAATCAAAACGAACTTTCTTTTGTAGTTTTAGTTTTTCTAGGTAGCATTCGCGTACTTTCAAAAAAAAATTTCCTAGGCTCGTGGGATTCTCACGATTAATAATAAATAAAAAAGTACTACTTTAACGTGCGTTAAAAAAAAATACCGAAAAATCAAAAAAAATATTATATAACTAGTTTCAAATGTAATGTGTTAGTTCATAATATGTATAGGTAAGTAATAGTTAATGTAAAATTAATCACTTATAGTGACCTCTGGTTTATCCAAAATAAATAGCCTTGTGCTCATTCCAAGTCTTTCTAAGGAGGAAAATATCCAACAAAAAACTTACAAGGTTCTTAGATTCTTGGAGGTATGTATGTAGATGTTTCGATTTAATAGGATATAAGAAAAATAATAAATTGTATAAAAATAAACTAACCCCAATTTATATTCCTTTTGACATTTAACTTTTTTATTTTCCATTCATGCCCGATATTTTACTTAAGTTATTATTTAATATTTTTCTCTTGAAGTCCCGTCAATCATTCCTGATAGATTAATGACTCATGACTACTGGTTTTTAAGTTTTTATTAGCGTTTTAAGTTTTTATTTCTATCCTGTAGCATCTAATTAGTGTAATGAAATTCTTATTTTTTTAATTATTTTATATTTTTAAGCCACTTTACTATTAGGGAGACATACTACATTTAATAAAATATTTCAATAAATAACAAAATGATTCGTAGGTACATTTTTTTTAATATAATTGCCATGTTTGTCTATCGTTATATATATATATATATATATATATATATATATATATATATATATATATATATAATATATATATATATATATATATATATATATATATTTTAATTGTACAACACTAATAATTAAGACGCTTTTCGGTGGTTGAAAGTGACTGCTGGAAAGTAATAAATCTTTTAAATTGATATAATGACATATTCAAGTTCAGAATGAAAGTGTTTCCTTAGTTGTATTATTTTTGATGAAAATAAATCCATTTAAGAATATGTGCAAAAACTTGAAAGTAAAATTGGGGCTACTCTCAGGACAACTTTACAACACTTTTTTTTATATTTGTGGGTAATTAGTTTAAAAGATTGATTGTTTCTGTTTTGGAAAGCAGATTATTAATGTAATACTTGCTCTTAAAATAACCTTGTTAGTGCTGAAAATGTTCATATTTTTCTGTATAAGTAATTTGTTCTGCTAAAAAAGAAAGTAATATAATACAGCTAGCTAGTGATATATATAGAAACATGTAAAGTTTTTGTTAAAATATATTTTTTTTTGGGATTTGGGATTAGATCATTACCTTTGTCATATACAAGGATAAACAAAAATGAATAATTTGGTTACTTAAAATATAGGCTGCGCACACTATGAAAATTTGAAAAGTATAAGGCATTTCTAATATTTTATATAAATTACATAAAGCTCTATGTTCCATATTTTTTTTTAGTTTTTTTTTTGGTTTTACGTATTTTCTTTACTTATATTATACTTATCTTTATTTTTCATGTGATTTCTAAACGCAAAATCCTATACATTAAACGACCGATAACTACACGATCGTGATATAATGATAATGTAGGTAACCAACTCTCTGCAATTTTTGGGAAAACACGGTGATAGAGGATCAAATAGACCGACACGGAGTAATTCCGCAAGGGTTCCATATTTTACTCATTTGGACGGAACTACAAAAAAATTTTTTTACCCAGCTATTTTGCAATACGTTTGACGGATATAATTAGCAGTGAAAATGTAATATCTCCCAAAACTAATATTGTTATAAATAATTTGCGAACTGATAATTGCTTACGACACCTACCACAGTCGTTACCCATCAGCTTTTTTTTTAAATCGTACCTTATGAAGCTTGAGCAAATAAATTAAACATTTGCGGTTTTACAATCTAAATATAGTTTGGACATTTCAGTGTACCTACCAAATTATTAACACTACCCACAAGTATTAAATTGCACTAAGAATAATATATACTTATTTTTGTAGCATATTCTTATATAGAGTTTGTCATGTCAAACGTTTGCTTTAAGCGTTAAATATCGGATGGCTACCGAATATCTTTGGCTTTGTAACAGTAGCCGTGACGTCGTTTCCGTCACGTCATCGGCGATGAGCCCAATTAAAATATTATTGTAAAGCGGGTGTTATAAATTGGTAAAATTTAAAAATGTTGCTTAATTAATCTATCATTGATAGTCTTATATAGATATTTAGTCATAGATAGTCTTCTTAAAGTTCATTATACTAACCATTAACGTGGAAATTATAATAAATATATCTATATTCTACACATTTTAGTAATGCCATATTTTCGTTACTTCCAACATTAATTAGTCCCCTCAAAATATTTTTAAAGTAAAAATTTAATACGATAAATTGATAAAATATAGTCAATGTGTCCATTTTGAATTGATCCCAGTATAAGGACGAAGGGTTTAAGGTATAAGGGTGCTCGAAACCGCAGAGAAGTCTTACAATCTTTGCAGGTGTCGTCTGCCCGCATTATGCCTGTTTTTTTATTTAAATGTAACCAGCTCTGAATATATATTCGTTATATTCGTTATTTTTGTTTATCAAGCATAAGGTGTATACTAACATAAGTTACGTGATACGAGTACGTTAAAAAATTAAATGTACTTTCCACCTTTATCAAAAATGTTGTGTTGTAATAAGTCCGATTTCTATATCCATCTTATGTTGAATCTATAATAAATTCTTAAAAAAGTTTATTTATGCATCTTTTGTTTCCAAAGAATGTAGACAATAGCTTGGACTAAAAAGAGCTTGTTAAAATTCATTGTCAGAAATAAAACACGGGACTTATTAAAATACAACAAAACATAGTATCCATCGATATTGGATTTTATTTTTATAAAACGTTATAACTAATTTTGAATGACAGTTTTGGAACAAAATATCATAATTACGCAATTTAGGTATAGTGTGTTTAATTTTATGTTACTATATATGTAGTAGATTTATATTAATCATATTTTACTTTATAATATTTGGACTGACCAACATTATTTATCTTTCAGATGTACTGTATATATATTATTCGTTAAGAATATATATTCTTCAATCATTTACATTATCGTTTTTGCATCGAGGCGACACCGTGGTATTGGAGATTGGCATCGTTTCAGAGATTAAGTTCACTCACGGCTCACATCTTCACGTTCACCGTAACCGTAATGTTTGCTGACAAACTTGTCACAATTGGTGTTTGTATTTCTAATTCAACTAATTGAGTTCTTATAAAGATTAATGTTTTACCGAAGCAGTGACAGATGGATTATGGCTTTTTTTGCTATCTCTACTTTTTGCAACTTTAATTACTTATGATGTTACTTAAAGTTATTGCTCTTGTCCGAATTTATGTCATATGTCAGATTAAATATTTAAAAACAAATGTACAGTTATAAAACAGTTATTAAGAAAAAATATAGTATTTAATTAAAGTACAAAGCATCTTGAATAAAATTCGCTTACCAATTTTAAATATGAATATAGATATTCTACACAATTTTCAAATTATTATTCATTAGTAAAAAATTGTATATGTAATATTGAACTAGAATTAATATGTTCAACAAAAACACATTTCACTCTATATGTGACGATTATACCTTGTAGAGATTGCGCTATGCGCCAATTCGTTTTGTCGCTGCAGTCGTTCACTAGCGAGTGCGTTGTGCGCGCGTGCGTCCTCCATCTTTCATCTGCTGATTGGCGCAAACGATCGTGTCTATCCGTCCACAAATATTAATCACGATTGCCTTAAATGACCTATTGACATATTCAGTGCTGTGCTTAAAGACTAACAAAAATGACAGTTAATCGAATAAGAGTAGTGGTCCTCGGCAGCGCTCGCTCCGGCAAATCGGGTGAGTCCCTTTGTAATGAATTACCTCCCCAATGTGCTGGAACCATAACAATTTCCTCATATCAATCGTTTTTATACATCGAACTGACAGTTGCTAATACAGCCTTAATGACATTTCACTGAAACGAGCCTTAAAGTATTTTTTGTGGTGTGACCTCATGGTCAGGACGCCGAAATCAATTACCTCTAATGGTTTGGGAAAAGGTGCCTTGATTTATTTCGGGATCAAATATATGTTATTTAATAGCATCGTAATTACAGATTGTTGAGATTGTAATTAAACCTTCCAATTTAATTCGAGGCAAATAAATGTTTCGATATTATAATGCCTGGTGGTTTCCTTTATTGTTTTATTTCTTAATTAATATTTGTTGTTCTGTGATTTAATATAAGTGTGTAATATAAAACTCTAATATTACAGTTTTTGTTGTTGATAATAATCGAATAAGATTTATTGAATGTTATGAGTGTATAAATGAATGTAGGTTTTACTTGTATGGTGCATACTAAAACTAGACATTTAATTTGGAACAATGTTTAGTTAGACACGTGTATTTTTGCGGCATGTAGGTTTAATTAAATTACAGCAATGCTTTGTTCAGTCTAAAGTCTTACTCATTAGGATATTCTTATCAGTCAGTAGGTGCATCAGATATGCGATAACTGGTATTGTGTAAATAGGCTGGCGGCTATTTCGTGTAACTATAAACGTAAATAAGATAAATAAATTTATATTTTGACATAAACACAATTTGCAAGGTTTACAATAAATGTTTAGGGTTATTTACCCCAGAGTTTAATATGTAATAATGTATGTATGTGATGTTGTGTGGTGTTACAAAACTTGTGAAATGCGAAGCCGTCTTATATTTCTATATTTTTTTTATTAATTTTATTATTAAAAAGCATAATATGTTTTAATAAATTATAATTTTTGGCTAACTTGGAAACTCAATTTTTTTTGTTCTTGAAAGTTTTCTTTGCCACAACAGCTACGTATTAATAATTGATTGTAATTGTTTGAGCAATTATGATTAGTATTGATATCAAGTATCAAGTACGTGTATTTTTGTGGGCATATATTAAACCTTGCTTAATTTCAAGCACTTGAGTGACAAGAATAGATATATTAGTCAGGGTCATGAAATAGAACTATCACAGCGGAATGCGGACCTAGAAGTCATATTCCATCACTACAAAATATTATTATGCGGCTACGCATTGTGGGGGCGATGTGTTTATCACAAACCTTATACATAGACTGTTGAGTCAGTGTACAAACTTTAGCTACCGGTTTACGAACCGCTTCAAATATTTTTAGAGACAAATAAGTTGCGAGGCATAAATAGAACAATCTTAATTCTGGCGGAAATATTAATTAAATAAATAGCGATTCAATCAAGCAGATCCGTTATATTTATGACCGAAAAATCTAGAATTTTAAAATGACTGCATAAAAATAATAAATCTATATAGATAACTGAATTGCAAAAACTTACATAAACTAGACCATGCTGAACAAGTTATCAAATTGATAGATTAACACGAGATTTATTTAAAATTTCTTAGATTTTAAATATAAATATTTTATACATACTAAATATATATTCCAATAAATATTTTTTAAGTTATACTTCTTTTAGGACGTTTGGAAAAAATATCAGAGTAAAATTTTTACGATGCGCGCACACCGACAGCCAAAAAGCGACATGATGAAGTTAGTTGAAAGCAACATGATAAAGTCAGCTGATAACTGTTTGTTGCCATGGTAACCGTTGTTATTGTTTGACAAAGGATATATAATATTTATTCTTTCCTTTAAAGATATTCTATAAAGATATGATTGTAAAATACCTAATATGCTTTATTTAATTATTTTATTAATTTATCATTAACTAGCATTGCCCGCGGCTCCGCCCGCGTTCTGATGACCAAAAACCAAATTCTTAGGTTTTACATATTAGTATACTCTTACAATGCAGTTATTGTATTTTTTTTTCAAAAAAAAAAGATATTTTTCCGCTTTAAAAAGTATCCTATATGTTGACCCGGATAACCAGCTATCATCATACCAAATTTCATCAAAATCCCTCTAGTGGTTTTTCCGTGATGCGGTAACAGACAGATAGACAGACAGACAGACAAAAATTCTAAAAACTATAGATTTGGCCCCTGTATCGATAATAAAGATTATTTCAATAAGATTTTCCATAAAATAAATGATTTTATTATATGTATAGATTTAACAGAGAGTTGTGACATACGGGATGAAATCTTTAGGTATTTTTGTTCTGTTACGCCAAAGAAGTATAACTTCTTACTTGCGTACATAAATACACACACACGTTATTTTTTGTTCATGCAACTAAGTTTCCAAAACAGAATTTCGTTATAATATAATAGGTATAAAACGAATATAAATAATAGGATAATATTTTCATCATTTGACTTGAGAATACTTGTGTCTGCGCGTATACTTAGTGCACAATATTTCCTGCGCACATGGCTAGTTTCAATGAGATTGGCGGCTGTGGAGGAAATCGGTCAGGAGTACATTATAAATCTATAATTATGCTAAGTGTATTGAAAATTTATATCATTACTAGCAGAACCCGCGGCTTCTCTCGCGCTAAAACTACAAAAAAGTCTCTAAAAAGGTAGGTTTCATACAAACTTTCATCCCCTATTTTACCCCCTTTTAGGATGAATTTTGAAAAATGCTAAAACACTTATTTAATTTTATTAAAGAGCATTAAAACTAAGTTTCAAGTAATTCTGATTATATTATTTTTTTGGGTTGTATCATAACGTGTTTCCCTGTGGGAACGAGATAATCTCCCGCGGTAAAAATTAGCCTATATCACTCTCCAGCCCTCCAACTGTCTCCACACAAAAAATCACGCCAATCCGTCATTCCATTTCCACCTGAAAGGTGTGCTTTGCTTTGTATCGGCTGGCACCGACTTCGAAATTATTTGATTAGGTATGTATTGTAAATGAAAACTACCAATCAGTTATTTTTTAATTTTTAGTGCTTTTGTTTGAAGTCGGTTTTTATTTTTTGTTAAAAAGTTTTTTTAGACATTTTGTTGTAGTTCCAGCGCGAGTGAAGCCGCGGGTTCTTCTAGTTACTTATATCCCTTAAAAATTCAATTAACATTTGACATACACCATTCGACGGGGCTACCGTTATAGATTACTACCGAAACACCGAAATGACGCTCCAATTTTGTATAAATACAAGCAAGTGTGTAATAAAATAATTAAGTTTTAAATATATTTCAAATGATTTTTGGGTTACTATTATAATTTATTTACAAGAATTTCTAATAAGATCCCGTTAGCGTACTTACTCTCATTAATATTCAAATTGTTGGAAAGATATCTCTGACATTATACCTATAGACATTGCATATTTGAACGTTGAAGTGAATAGAGAATATTACGATTTCTTAGAAGCATATAACATGCATTTTCTAATTTTGCTTCATAACTATGATCCGTTCATATACAAGTGTGAAAACTTTTCGATATTATACGAACTGCGAGTTTAGCGTGTGTATAAAAGTTAATGATTTTAAAGATCTGTGATTGCAATTATATTTTACTGTTAGCGAGGTAAGAGAAAGCAGGGAATCCAAAAAATAAATTTGCAACGGATTAAGAGTATTATAGAGACACGGGTATCGTGTGATACTAACCTTATTATTGTCCTAAACAAATAAGAAAATTTTGTTAACTAAAAATTTCAGACTTGTCGCGAATACGAGAGATATCGATACGATAACCTGGATGGTAACGATATATCAACCAAAATGTAGGTTGATGAACTGAATAATCTATTGGTGGGAAGTAAAAGTAGTTAAAAAAAATGTAATGTAATTACAGAAGAATTTATTGAAAAAAAATATTAAATAATTCAACAATTTTAGGAAATATCTAGGTAATAGGTATTACCTACATATTTTTAATCACATTAATGTTATGAATTAGAAAGCTTGTGAATGAGTCTGTTGTTGTTGTTGCTTGTTCATCAGATTTTAGTGAAACTTGATATGGAGACAGTTTATATGTATACTGTAATATCAAATACCTAATATCTAAATATCTGTGTATATTATATTATATCTACGTAAAATTTATACTTATGGTCATATATTATAAACCTGTTGTGGCTTCTCTTCTATCGTTGATGGCGAAAGAGGTTTTATTGATATTGATAGTCTAAAAATTGCTTTAGATAATAATTTATATTAATCTAGGTTGAATATCTTCAGACTTCATGTTATTCCTTAACCAATTAAAGTTTATTTCATTATAATTAAACATAATTTCTAATATTTCGTAATATTTAATAGTTTATGTTACAAGATTCATGTTTTGAAGCTGCATAATATTATTGAATATGTAATAGAATTAATTAAAACTGATCTAAACAATAATAAATTGGTAACATAATTGTTGAATAATCCATGAAATGTTGCTATTGGATAATAAATAACGTTGCCTATGCAATAGAAAGTATAAACAATAATAGCGAAAGCTGGCGAGTGAAATTGATTTATCGTACTTGTATTCGGATGTCGTCTTGGAAACACTTAACATATTAACATAACAATTAAGATATATTGGTTAAGATGATTTGACTGATGTCGCCATCGATTAAGTAACGAGATTGCGGCGAAAATAAACTAACGTAAGAGTCCCACGATCATGTTCGAATCCGATGAGCTAAACTCTAAAATAATTAAGAAATAAAAGATTACTTTGTTGGTGTTAGGTTAAATGTGGATCGCGAATTTCCGAAATGTTATGTGATTAATGCTCGATTTCACCAACAACCCATAAGCTACCACCTACGTATGGGATCTCTAGCTTAAAAGTCTCCTAAACTAGCCCCTAAATTAAATTTCGTTTTACGATCGTCTTTAAGCCCATATTTCGAGCACCTAAATTTAGGGGGCCTTTTAATATTTAGGTGACCCCTAACTGTCGGTGAAACAGAAACTGTCCTCTAACAGCCCCCTAACCATGCTTAGGGGATCCCTTAAAACTGACGTTGGTGAAATCAGGCATAAGTGATTTTTAAAAAACTTCGCTTCGCGTTTTCTCGATGGCTAATACGAGTAGCTTGAAAGCGTTTTGCATTATAATAATTACTACAAGTACTAGCCAACTAATGTTTTATATTATAAAAAAAAATATTATAATATTTCTTTGAAGAGACAAAAAATCCTTAAAAAATATCTTAATATTGGAATATACATATATTGTGTATACAATATAGTTTAGATTAAGTTGACGTTTTATATATTATTTACTTACTTATATAGAGAGATATCTTTATCTCATATCAAAAGAACAAGATAGGAGCGCACAGAAGACATTTTGACACTTAAAATTCAACGACATTCAAGTCCAAACATTCTGTACTTAGTATGATATAAAACTCTTCGAACGTTTCGGGATCGAAAATCGAGAACGTCTAAATGCCAGTTGCAGTTATATTTATAGAGTGCGCAGCCGCATGCCACTGGCCACTGACAGACACAGTGAGTCACCCGGTCAAGCGTCTGCTGGGACACCCGTCTCTACAACTCATATTTACTCGATTTTTAAGATAAAATTAGCAAAATTATGCGAGCATAATTTTGCTAATTTTATCTTCATCCAATATTTGTGAACTGTGTCATATCACAGCACGCAATATAATCTTACGATAAAAAATGTTACGTTTGTAGGTTACGCGAAAAATATCGTAAATTCTAATTTATTTGCAGCTCTGTTAATTTATCTACTATGCAATGCAAATATGAATGCAGAATAGGTCAATAACAAAAAGAAATTGGTTCATTAGGACGTTAGGTACGCTATATTAAATAGAAATAAAAAGTATTTAATTTTGACATGGACAAGACATGTAATAATAGCGTTCATTTTTACGGATTTCCAGGTCACGCAGTCAAACGTCATTGTTTAGAAACATATGGCTGTCAATATTTGCAGCAGAGAAATTAAAATTTGTAGGTCACGTATTGCGATTTAGGAGAAAGCTCTATCGAGTCCTTTTTTATTTTGAATATCAATGTACAATGTACATATATGGTTATTCTACAGTAAGTAAAAACTCCAATTACCATGGCAGATAGGCAGTTTCCGTCATGTCATTACTTCGGAGTTTTTAATTAAAGTACACCTTCAGTTAACTTTTACCGTATTCAATAAACATGATCTGTTAAATTCATTTTGTTTCAATGGATACCGTTATAGACCTCGTTATTCGTTACCAGTCCAGTGTATTCAAGGAATTAATACGATTTCCATGATTCTCATGTAAAGGTCTATGCCAATACTTTTACGTACAAAATGCGTTACACAACTTTAAACTTGGAATGTGTCCAAGCTTTGGTGAATTACGTGTTTTCAACATTCCTTAAATCGAATGAGGCACTTTAAATAAGGCTATAAAAAGTTTTTTTTTCTTCAATTTTGATATTTGATTTAATGTATGGATTAAAATAAGTTATTTAATTACAATATGCATGTTTTTTTACCAAAATTTAAATTACAAGTGTTTGCCTTGCTTTCAAAATATTATAATATTGTAGTTACCTTACCACAAACTGTTATTAACAGTGAAAGTGACTTGTTAGTTTAATTCGTCATTTGGCTCAAGTTGAATTTTATTTCGAGTGTTTTGATAAGAAGACAAGTTTTCAGACCATAATAAATTAATTTATACAAAAATTTCCTGAAATACCTTGAGTATTACATTTATGTTTAATTAAACAGCATTCAATTATTTTATTACTTCAATATAATATGTAGTATCAGAATTTTATAATACTACAACTTTATTTAAATATTATGATCTCGTCTATTTCATTACACACAATTTTATAGCGTGTATAGAAAATCGTAAAGCAGTTGCGTCGCTATAAAGATGAAATGACATGTTTATCGCTTTGTCACAAGTGTATACTCACAACCTAAAAGCTGACAAGACTCAATAAAACTGCTTAATGCTTATGAAATGAAATGATAGAAAATAAGAATGTATAAGGTTTACGTAAATATGTTTTGTCCCATTTATATTTTTATTAAAATCTAAAATTGTTACTCTAAGTACCTATACCTTGATTTTAAATTCATATTTGAACTTAACAATTAATTTATACGATAGGCTGAAATAAATAAATGTACTATAGTTTATATATATCGCAGCCAACTAGCTTAATCAGCCGTTTGATTAGTTGTCTAGCTTTTTAATTAAAAGGCCGAAATCATATCCAGCCAATGCGTGTAATACAACCTTTATAAACGGGCTGGCAGATGCTTAGGCCGTTCATAGAATAGGGTAATTGTATAACGAAAGTATATAAAATATTTAATATTAAGAATTCTTTATTATGTAAAATAATTAAATGAACATTTTATTCAGTTTTTAGCTCTTTACTTTGGCTAGACAAGTAATTAAATGATATTTAACAAGTTATTTGCCTAGCTGTTAATGCCTGGATGTCATTTAGCCGCTAACAAAACGGCGGCGTTCTATGAAAAGGCTAGGCCGTTAAACCAACGCCTGATTAAGCTAGTTAGTTGGCCGCGACGTATAGACAACGTTCTACACAAAGATAGTAAAATTAAGCAGTACAAACTCGGTTGATAATTCTGACGTGCTCTAATGAAAGGATTAGTAAACAATTTATTTTTCTTATCCGACTATTGCAACAACCGTTTGATACATACAAAATACAATTGAAGTATTGTTACTGTTATATTGAGAAACTCCGATTTTAACTGGCACTTTTAATTTATATTTATTTTTTATAAGGAAAGTAATGATGCTTTATATAAGAAATTTTAGAGAAGATATTAGGTACTGTGCAATACTTAATAACGCGTGTTTATAAAAGTTGATGAGTCGGCAAGTGGTATATATATATATATATATATATATATATATATATATATATATATATATATATATATATATATATATATATATATATATATGTAGTATAGTGGTAATTTTTAACTAGTTTCGTGAAAGCGTTCAGGTAGATAAGTGAAATGAATTATTTATTTTTAATTTCTTCAATATCATCTAGTCGCCTGTAATTTTTTTATTCTTTTTCCTATTTTATTTTTAAAAAGATATTAAATAGATTTTTTTTAGATTATTATATAAAAACGCAGGAGATAATATTAATAGTATTATAGTTTGCTTCTAACTAAGTTCTTCGTCTGCTTTCTCTCTAATTGAAACTTGTAGTTATAAATTTATTCTTGAAATAGACTTTTGTAACACCTCTTATAAAGACTAATTGCTTTCTCTGTTATAAATTTGCATGTTGTTTAATGAATGTCTAATGAGATAATGAGGTAAATCTATACATATAATAAAATTCTAGTATTTATCTAGATAAAATTAATAATTTTTAGGAAAATCTTATTGAAATAGACATTATTATCGATACAGAGGCCGAATCTATAGTTTTTAGAATTTTTGTCTGTTTGTCTATCTGTCTGTCTGTTACCGCATTACAGAAAAACCACTGGAGGGATTTTGATGAAATTTGGTATGGTGATAGCTGGTTATCCGGGTCAACATATAAGATACTTTTTACCGCGGGAAAATAATTCATTTCTGAGAAAAAATACAAAAACTGCAATGTAAGAGTATACTAATATGTAAAACCTAAGAATTTGTTTTTTGGTCATCTGAACGCGGGCGGAGTCGCAGGCAATGCTAGTAAAACATATTTTATGGATAAGAGATAAAGGGTTTGGGAATTATAGCGTCCTTTCTGGGTGAAAGGAAATAGTTACGTATTAATCGATTTTCTACTTTTCTTTTTTATTAACTATATGTTTTGGTAGTTCCTTATGCCATTCTTTAAAATCTCTTGAAAAGTAATTGTTCCACCAGTAGAAGTGGATTTTTAAATCCGGAAGATCTAACTTATAACCTCTTGATTAAAAAGAAATATTAAAATATCGCCAAAAATAATTAAAAAAAGACGAATTATTTAACGTCAGCCAATGAAAATATTTCTATCCGAAAATATCGAACCCACATAAAGATGTGTAAAGACACTTTTGATGAAATACAATGCGCTAGTGACTCAGTGAGTCACAGATCTAACGCGCAAGTGTCATTTCGTTTTACAACAAAGATGTTTTTAATACTTTAAACTTTTTATGTTTGTTTCAGCTGTGGTAGTCCGTTATTTAACCAAGAGGTACATCGGGGAATACAGCTCGACAGGCGGTGAGTTAAATTTTTCTAACTAAAACTAAAATCATTTAACGAATATCAATACCTACTAATTATTTACAATATTTCTAATTATATTTTATGTAGGTTAACAATTCAATATCAAAGTTAGAACCTTGTGAAATTAGTTAAGAGTACATACAAAATAGTTCTTTAAGATAAGCCCTTATCGTCTGCCAAGCGTTAGATGCCAATGGGCTATTTGCGAAATTGGCAAGTGTATCAGTGATAGCCAAGGCTGGGAGGGGACCGGCGCCGCTAACTCGGCCATTGACTTTTTAAAATATTTTATAAAAAATTCAAACTCCCGATGCGTTACGTCACTCTTCCTTTTCGCAATCCCATGATTAATGCTTTAAGAGTGTTATAGCCATTAACACAAGGACGCTTGCGAAAAAGTTTATTCAAACAAATGTTTACGAAAATATAAAGCAAATTATACTACAATATATACAGATATTTATATATGTAAACCAAACGTAATATATAGGGATATAGTTTATAATTTTATACCATTTTTGTTTTAGATTTCTTATATCAACATCGTGTGTCATTTGATGGAGTAACATCTGAAGTAGAAATTCTGGATACTTGTGGCTGTGCGGTAAGTATTTTATTCACAAAACGAGTTTGTTATTAGTATTATTTTTGATACGATAATTAATTACACATTTCATTATTGTACAGAAACGAGGTTGCTTGCCGGAACACCTTAGATGGGGTGATGCTTTTGCAGTAGTCTATTCGGTGTGTGATCGACGTTCCTTCTTAGCAGCAGCAGAATTGTTGGCATTACTTGAACGCACTAGATTGCCGGGTTGTACATCTGTCACTTTGTTAGGAAACAAGAGGGATCTAGAACACGCAAGGTATGGATTTTTAATAAAACATATTATTGTAATAGTATTGGAGCATCATAAACTACTACATCAAATATGCAGGTTTTGTCTATCATGGTAGAGGTTGGAGAAAATCGAAAAATGGGTTCTTATTTCTTTGTTTTATATTCTCTTGGTGTACGCTGTATTAGGCTTTGTAAAATAATAAAAATGTTAAAACTCTACATTTAAGAACTTTAAAACTTATCTAGTTTCCATTAAAAAAAATATTTATAGTATTATTTCGAAATTTCCGTGAATGTAGAAACACAAGACCTTTGATAAATAAAATAAATACGAGTATTACACTATGACAGTTCGCTATGAAAAATATTACTGTTATGAGACATTATATTAAGTAGTTACGCCACTTTTACTTAAAGCTGCGTATTATACTGCGCCGGAGTGGCGACAAGAATGTTTGGCGAGAATAGTGGCGCCGCTTTTCTCCATTTTCTGTTATGGTAGTAGTAGACGACACGTTTGGCTCAGTTTGTAGTGACCCTACTTGCTGCGCCAGAGGTCGCGGGTTCGAGTCCCGCTGGGGGCATACGTTTGTGTGATGAGCACGAATGTTTGTACTCCAGTCATGGGTGTTTATTTTTATAATATGTATGTATTTAAAGTTATATATGTATAATGTATCAACTATCTGGTATTCATAACACAAGCCTCGTAGCTTACCATGGAACTAGATGGTGCTGTGTGTTAATGTCCTGACATATTTATTTATTATTTACATATTTATATCAAGAATTTCTAATATGTCGTCATAAATAAAAAAATGCAACGCAATATGACATAAGTAAAATGAAAGTCTCATTCCGGCAAACGGTAAATGGCTTATAGATTTTATATTTTTATTAAAGTTGTAACAAATGTACCTAACTAGGTTTTGCCTAGGGCTTCAACTGCGACCGTGGGTGTATTTAAGTTTACAACATAGGAATTTATCCACCTGTTTTCAAGCGATACCTATTATACTTACGAACAGACAGACAAAAATTCTAATAATGTCGATAGATAGGCTTTTGTTTTATTCTAAGCATTCTTCGAATGCGCTTTTTAGTAAACAAATTTATTGTTCTACTAATTTTTTGTCACATTTTTTATTTTTTACTTTCTATGTTTAGTATTTGGTTTTGAATTTAATTTTAAACTTTCATTCCTAATAGGGCGGTAAAAACAGAAGAAGGTCAAGAAATGTCGCTAAGATTCGGATGCCAGTTCTATGAAGTTTCTGCGGCAGAGTCGTGCGCGGGCGCAGCACTCGCCTTCCACGCGTTGTTGCGTGAGGCGCGGTCTCTCGCCATGTTACTGCCGACCCCGCGCCGTAAACTTGCTGCTTACTCTGTATCGAAGGTACATTTCTGAAATATCATTAAAATATTTCATATAGAAAACGTACAAAACTACGTATACATATTATTTTTAGGCTTTGCTTTAAGCAATTACATAATCAAAAAAAATGTAGTATCAAGTAAATTGAGTAACAAAATTTAAAACATAAAATGTAAATACGTTTGGAATCTCTCCAACTTGAACCGTAAATGGAACTTTGTCTTTACCCTGAATAAGTATTGTGTGGTTTGTTTTGTAACGTAATAAAAATCATAATTAGTTGAGAAAGTATTTAAATTTATTTTTTTACAGGTAATCGGTACAATCCTCGGACTGAGCAACAAAAGTGTAAGGAAGAAACGACCTTCTCTTAGCATATGATTCGTTAACCATTCAACTTTGGTGTCGTTTACTCCGCGATGGAGTTTGTTGTCTTTCTGCAAGAAGAAAGTTTTCTGATGGAGCCGTGGGTATGAAGTCTTGACCGACTTGAAGTTGGCACGGAGCGCAGTGTCGCTATTTGGAAGGTTTTTATTATTACGATTTTTTCAAATACTTACCTTATATTTTGAATACTATTGTAATTATATTTACCATGTTGCGTGCAAATGAAGTGTTAAAGCATTGTTTTTATAAAAAAAGACAAGTGTTTTTATATTTATTATTATTTATATCGAATATTTTTACAATAAGATACCAAACAGGGTATCTCAATTAAATAATAATATTAGGGGTTAACTATATGTGATAACGTATTATTTGTCTTATTTCTACCGTTGCTCACATTGTGCCCAAAAGATAGATAGATAGATAGATGCTTTATTGTACACCACAAATAAATTTACAAAAAGTTGTGGAGGATTAAAGGATTTTTATTTTATTGTGAAGTTTATTCAGTTTCATAACTTTTTTATTGTCAACTTTATTTCGCAACAGTGCCCTTGTACAGTGTGTGATTAATTACTATTTTATTACTTCAATTTATTCACAAATAAACAGTTGATATCTCATTTTAATAACGTTAATAAATTAAGGATTTTAAATGACAATGAATATGACTTTTTTTGTGATTTTTTAGCCTCCTAAATTACTTATTATTAATAAGTTTGACCCACCTATTAAATAATATACTTATATACTCTTAACACTGATTTTCCCAATTATGTTAAGACTATGCGACTGATTTTCTAAATGGACCAGAAATCGCATGGAGTGTACCAATCTCTTGTATTTTGAAATTTTGTAAAAAGTATAATAAATATTGTAATTTAAATAAATGTCTACTTAAATTGAATTTGAATTTTATTTTTAATTGATAATTTTGTTAAAGTATCTTAGTTAAGAACAATGACCTTTGGAAATAAAGATAGAATAATTTAATCTTGTATTGTATTTAGCCCCTTTTAACATTCCACTGCACTAGCCTCCCCTTAATGCAAGCGAGATCAGGTCATAATCCACCACGCTGGCCAAGTGCGGGTTAGTGGACTTACAATGCCTTTCGAAAACTTGTTAGGTTCTCTCTAACATGTTCTTCACGGTAAGGCAAGTGGTAAATCATGTTGAAAAAATTGCACATGTAAATATCAGAGATGCGAGACCCGGGATTTGAACCCGCTTCTTACTAAGCTACCATTGCGTCAATTGAATCACACAAAAAAAAAATTTAGTCTTGCTGGCAGAATTAACAATTACTATACCTAGTTTTATGTTATTTTTTGTTGTTGCAAATACTATTATAAGTACTATAGCCCTATTATGCTTCTATAACACGGCATAAAATAAGACAATTAGGTATACAGTTTTTCAGTAAGCGTCGCTTATTGAAAATGCAGCTGTTGTATGTTCGTTGCATTTTCAGCAGCAGTAGCATTTGCTCGGTGACAGACAGATACGGCTCGTATATGGTAGGTAGATGAGATATTTGTGTATTTTTTTCAGTAAAATAGTTTGAGACGCGTATTGTAAGTAAATTTATTAGATATACGTGTAAAATATGATGATTATGAAATAAATTAATAGTAAAAAAAAAAACATTTTATAAAACAAACTTTTATTTAATTGCTCTAAAAAGAAGAAAATGAAGATTTACCTATTTTAAATATAAATTCTTGTTTATCAACACAGGTAAATTTCAATTTGATGTGAGTTAACACTACTCGCAAGTTATTGTCTAATGAGGTTTTATATTATTAATAATCTTTAAAGTAAAAAAAAAATCTTATAAATAAAAGATTAGATATTATGTACCTACTATATATATACCTATTGATTTATTATTAGGTCGTTCAAACAATATTATACTCCTTTTAAAAATGATAAAAAAATAGTGTTTATCAGTTTCTATTTTTGGACTTTATCGTCACTCACTTAGTATTTCAGTGACCAATATTCATTATTACTTTATAATATAAAAATAAAGTAAACTTACTCCTATAATGAGTTATTATTTGAAGCGGCTAAATCAATTTGGGTGTGGTTTTCACAAATGTATTGTGAGAAGCTTCACTTAACATTTAGTATTTGTTTTATTTAAATCGGTTCATAAATAAAAAGTTATGCCAATTTAAAGAATCACGTAGGGTCGAACCCGAGCAAAGAGGTGGTGAGCCGCTATTTAGAAATGATGGTAAAATAATAAGTATATTAAATAAATAAAAAAAATAAGTTTAATAGAAAATATCATGCAAGATATCATTCTTAGACTAAAAATCTACCGGATTTGAAGTCCTCCATTAAATCTAGGCAATACTTACTTGTGACTCTGATTTAAGCTTAAAATAAAAACTTTTTAACAAAAAAATAAAAACCGACTTCAAACAAAAGCACTAAAAAGTGAAAAATAACTGATTGGTAGTTTTCATTTACTATACATACCTAATCAAATATTTTCGAAGTCGGTGTGCTTAACATGGTGTGTGTAACAAACATAAAAAAAAAAAAAAAACATACAGGCGAATTGAGAACCTCCTCCTTTTTGAAGTCGGTTGAAAAACATGATAGGTTTCGATATTTAAATAGCTTAAAGTAAGTAAAGACAGCGTTGACACCTTTCACTGGTCAATAAAGATCCACTTTTCTATCAGTAACTAGTAGTTACACTGTTGTATGAACAGCAAAGAGGCTAAGTAAAAATAGCATAGCGAACAAGTTTCAGAAAATAATTATAACAAAGAAAAGAAAACACGCAAGTTCCCGCAAATAGGTGTTACACGCAATAATTTAGCTCGGTGTATTTTTAATATTAATCTATGTCTACCAGATAAACTATGTTTAAAAATACCTACAAAAATAAACAATTTTCCATAATAAATTAACAAGATTTGGGTGTAAAAATGAGAAGCTGTTAATTCAACGCATGTAGTTTTAAATTATTATAAACCGTTAACAAATAACTCGTAATTTCTTTAACGCTTCATGGTAGTATAGCGAGATCCACAAATAAATTTTAAGAGGTTTACAGCTGCAATGAATACAATCGAATAAATCATTTTGTAGTTTATGAATGTATTCACTTTTGACCTTCCCCAACTTTACATCTTTGCCCACTTTAACTTTCTTTATGGGTAATGCAATTAAATTATTATTTCATTCAAGCATGAAACGTATCTTATTATGTATTACTAAAACTCCTATTATCTATTTAATTTCGAAATCGTTGTTAAATCTTATAAAAGATAATTAAACCTCCACCAATAGGTACCTATATCCTTATTCATGTTTAGAATTTAGATACGCGACAACTATGACCTTTCATTGACGATATTTAACTTTTGAGAGCGATTTAAATTTTACTATTACTCATAATAAAAGAACGACTTGCGCTTTGATAGTTCCGTACCAATATGCAATTTTGTATTATTTTTAACTTACGTAACTCGTTAAATCAAAAGTGAAATGATATATATATATATATATATATATATATATATATATAGTGTATATACAAAAATGAAGTTACTGACAGCAAAATTAGTCTGTTTTTATCAAAGATTAAGAAAAATACACTTAATTTAACGACAGCTTAACTAATAACATGTTAATAAGTAGCTCATAAAAAATTACTTAAGATACTCGTATCTTCGCTAAAATAATTTTTACTTTTGAAGTATGTAACCTCGACTTTCAGAATTTACAACCCTTACTTTAAAAGTTAATCCATCGATTAAAGACGAAATAGATGTTGCAAACATAAGAAAAGTCTTTACTAACTTTAGTTGGATATGGAGTACTACTGAGAACTCTAATAAGAAAATTAATTTTATACTTTCTTATATTTACGCGAATATTTGACATTTTAAATAAAACTATCTTTTTGGATTATTTCGCGGATTTATTTTGATTGTTCGTTCCTGACGTTTCGAATATTTCACAGCAATCATGGTCACGGGAGAGACCGTCAACGACGATAGAGATCAATCAGTCTCTCCCGTGACCATGATTCCTGTAAAGCATTCGAAACGTCGGGAACCAAAAATCAAAACAAATCCGCGAACTAATGCGAAAAGATAGTTTTAAAGAAAATTAATTTTTATATGATAAAATTTTAGACACCTGACTTCAGATTCCATGCTGCACGTACATAAGTACTGAGTGAGATGTCGTATGTTTAAATTTTTTCATATACATACATTGTAATATTCATGTCAACAAAATATTAGTTGTGTTCGGACATCTTTCATTTAATAGTACGTAAATTTTTTGTGATAAGTTCGAATATAAACAATGAACATTGCGAAATAAAGGATATAAAAAGGTTTCATTATGAGTATTATCATTGTTTATGAATTTGTCTATAAATAAACTTAATAATGATTTTTTTAGTAATACTAAGTATATACATTTTAAGTATGCAGTTATACTTTAAAATCGGACTACTATTATATATTATGTAAATGTGAAATTTTGTATGTGTGTATGTTTATTATCACTAACGTTGAAATGGCTGAACAGATTTTAATTTTGGATGAATTTTAGTATGTACTTGGACACAACCTGTATGTAACACGTAGGCTAGACATTTAGGGAAACTAGTATAATTTGCTACTATTATATATGTAGGACTTTAAATGGGTGTTTATTACACTTAAAAGAAAACAATAATTTTATTTACCTACTATAAAGAAGCCAAGTATATATTTATTTCATTTATTTTATTTATTTCATTTGTTTCGTTTGTTTCGTTTGTTTCGTTTGTTTCGTTTGTTTCGTTTGTTTCGCTTGTTTCGTTTGTTTCGTTTGTTTCGCTTGTTTCATTTGTTTCGTTTGTTTCGTTTGTTTCGTTTGTTTCGTTTGTTTCGTTTGTTTCGTTTGTTTCGTTTGTTTCGTTTGTTTCGTTTGTTTCGTTTGTTTCGTTTGTTTCGTTTGTTTCGTTTGTTTCGTTTGTTTCGTTTGTTTCGTTTGTTTCGTTTGTTTCGTTTGTTTCGTTTGTTTCATTTATTTCATTTATTTCATTTATTTCATTTATTTTATTTATTTTATTTACTTTATTTACTTTATTTATTTTATTTATTTATTACTAACACCAACAACATATACATTAACAAAAACACAGAATTATAGCATGCCCACAAGTTGTCTAAATGTTATCTTAATTTTAAGTGTTACACGCATTACAAAAAAACATGTATACAAATAATGGAGAACAATAGGTACATCCAAAAAATTTACACCAGACAATATACATATAAATGTGTTCTAACTATGTAATGTATGCAGAATGTAATGTTAAAAATAATCTTATTAATATGTTTTATATTAAGTTAGACTTTAGATTGATGGTAAACCACCCACAACATTTGAACTGGTGAGATTTAAATTACTTAACATTTATTCGACGTCTAGTTGCATCTATGTAGGCTGTACGGATGTGATAAATGCGCCCCTTTTCGCTGCTTGTCAGGGATAGACGTGATGGAACGAGTCAGTAATTACAACTATCCATAAAATAAGGTAAACGGTACTAGATACTGAGATTACGTACTCTTTCCTAATAGAAATAGCAATTCTAGAATTGTAGGTGAAGGCGGCAACGTTATAAGAACATATTGATGTTTATGTTTAATATTATTCGATAAATCCTTATTGATTGATTTTGTGTTTGTATTTTTTATATTGTTATGATATAAAAAATGAATTCATTTTGATATAAGAAATGGTATAAAATATATGTTATTCGTCTCTGGTCTATGCTTATGAATAGCCTATGCCTATGTCACTCGTCTAAATTCATTATTAATACCGTTAAAATCGGTTTAGCTTTTCGGGAGATTAACGGGTTCGCAAAATAAGCAGACGGCCATTTTTATAATGGAAATTGCCATGAATAATATTGGGATGACATTTTGAATATGTAGACAGTTTTATTAATAAGCAAGAATGTTATAAATCAGTAACTTAGTTTAAAATAAAATTTCGAAAATATGTTCACCAAGAGTTCTAATTAGGTAAAAGTTATACCTATGAATCATAAAGTTGTGTTTTAGATAAAAAATATGTACAAAAATGCATTAGTTAGCGTTTATCTATACATATAATAAAATTGTAACTAAGCCGAATATGTACATAGGTATTTTTTGGAAAATCTTATTGAAATAAACATTATTATCGATACACAGGCCGAATCTATAGTTTTCAGAATTTTTCTCTGTTTGTCTGTCTGTGTGTTACCGCATCACAGAAAAACCGCTGGAGGGATTTTGATGAAATTTGGTATGGTGATAGATGGTTATCCGGGTCAACATATAAGATACTTTTTACGGCGGGAAAATATCTCATTTTTGAGAAAAAATACAAAAAACTGCAATGTAAGAGTATACTAATATGTAAAACCAAAGAATTTGGTTTTTACTTATCTGAACGCGAGCTGAGTCGCGGGCAATGCTAGTATAATATAAACATGTTTGTTTAAAAATTACTACTAACGCTTATAGGAATTAAAGTTAGTTTTGATGTAGCGCTGCAAATGCTTAGTTTACAAATTCAATCTAATTCGCTATATGAATGAAAGAATTCATGTCTTTATGAACGTGACCATTTTTATAAAACGTGAATGCTGATATGGCGTTTTTTTATTTCACATAACAAGTTAAATTAATAACATTCTAAATCGGCAATCTAGTATCGATTGACATTGACTTGTGTATATATAAATATACATTTATTACACTTTTCTCCAATTTAGTCGCATAATCCAAGTTCGATTAAATCTATTGTCTCGATTGGTATTAAGGGTTTTATGATATTTTAATACTGTTATAACATTTGATACTCTAACACAATGAAATAAAGGCTATAATTGTTTATATTTTGAATGTTATTTGAGTCGTTTCTTTGTATTTTATGTCGGCGCCAGAGAGGAAACGTGTTCTGCTGGGCACGACTACGATGCGCTTATTGAAAATGGCACATTATCATAATGCAACAAGTGGAATGTTAGTGATGCCCTCATAAGGCAAATGACTGTACTATTCAAAACGTTTTTTATGCAACTATTTTAAGTTGACTTTATAGGGAAGCTGTCAGTTTACGATATACCTTTATATATACTACAATAAATGCTTTTGAGCTGTTCATATAATATTTAATAAGTATAATATTTTTCTTAACATTGTTATGAAAAGGCTTGGGTACAAATTAGTGTAAACATTTTATTTTTAACGTGATTACAGTTTACATTAAAAAAAGCAATTAATTTTTTGGCTGCCCTTAAGATGAAGTCAGTTAATTTTCATCATTCACAATCTGTTGTGATTTGTACGCATAAATCATGAGTGTTAGAATTGGAACACGTTTGCCAACAGAAGGTCAGCACTCAGCTGCACTCCTCTGAATGCTATAATTATCTTAAACCTTTTCAAATTCCATCTATAACCATATAAGCGTTTTGTGTATTTGAATGTTCAAAATTTATAGGAACGGTACATTTTTACTTGCACAAAGTCTCTAAGATAGTTTTTTTTGACAAAGATCTAGTACTACAGGCACTAAATTCGAAACTTTAACGGGACGAGGTTTAATAAATTCTTTACACAAAGGACAATCCATTTTTAACTCGCACTCAGACTTTAGCCGCACTTCTTAAATCAATCCTTATAAAGCAAAATCTCAATGAGCGTAAATGTCCTGGGCGTTGGTATACATCGATAAAATCTACGCAATCATAACGTCAGTTTCTGTCGTTAAGTTAAACATCAATTTGTATGGAAGGCGCGAAACTTCATTATAATAAACGCTGTGTGACTCACGGTTAGTAATGCCTGTGGCGAAATCGAGACATTTATTTCTAGACTAGGCCAGTCTACAATAAATAACCCAATGAAGGCGATTGCAATACAAACCGACAGTTTTATAATAACTACTAAACCAAGTTATGTTATTTACATTGAAAAAACGCTGTTAGACCATTGTGATTAAATGGGAACAATTTAATATGCAGCGTGATTTGTAGGGCTCGTGTAGTAGGAAGTAATTAATCCTATGTCTTATTCATCATGTTTCTGTCGCAGCAGGTGACTGTGCGGGCGGCTTCCCGGAACGTGGACTTGTATAAACAAAACCCGCGTCTCTATTGCATAAGAGGAGCGATAACTAACGGTGATGCACTACTAGACTTTCTTAGTTGTTATGTCATTTATAAATCTTCAGTCTATTCAATTAACAAACAGCAGCTTATGTCCCACCAACGTACTGTAGCTTTTGCGATAAAAATAAATTGAATTCGTTTAAATGGTTTAGTTTAAATTTCTAAGAAATAAATACACTTTATTGGCACACTAAGATACTAAGAAATGTCTACAACAAGATGTAGATTGTTCATATGTTACAAAGCAAATTAGAGCTATGTCAGAAGGGGACTGCCCGAAGCACGCGCGCGCCTCTTCTCTGATCAAAGACTAAAAATAACAGTAATTCACGAAATATAAACAAAACGTTAGACTCCTTACACCATTACCATAACGCGCTACCGTTTCTCGTAATCCAACTCATCTTTTTGATAAGCTAAAAATTGTTTAAATACTGTTCTAATAGATTA
This sequence comes from Brenthis hecate, assembly GCA_951806755.1. Lineage (NCBI taxonomy): Eukaryota > Metazoa > Arthropoda > Insecta > Lepidoptera > Nymphalidae > Brenthis > Brenthis hecate. The sequence continues at coordinate 969,205 of OX638267.1, forward strand.
ACACACATTTAGTACCTAAGTAGTAGTAAGAATTTACTTCTGAGAATTCAATAGGTACTTAAATTGCAGTATGCAGTTATTAAGAGTCGTAGTCTAGATTATAGACGACTAGCAGAACCCGCGGCTTCGCTCGCGCTAAAACTACAAAAAAACTCTAAAAAGGTAGTTTTCATACAAACTTTCTTCCCCTATTTTACCCCCTTATGGGATGAGTTTAGGAAAATCCTAAAACACGTATTTATTTAATTATTAATTAATACCAAGTTTCAAGTTTTTATGTAATTTTGAACATAAATATCTTTTAGGTTATATTATAACGTGTTTTGCCATGGGAATGAAATAATCTCCCACGGTAAAATTATCCTATGTCACTCTCCACCCCTTAACTATCTCCACACAAAAAAATCATGCCAATCCGTCAATCCGTTTCGACGTGAAAAAAGGACAAAAACAAACACACTTTCACATTTATAATATTAAGTGTGGATATTGTTATTTGTTTTTTTTTGTAATTTTTATAATAAAATCAATCATGTTCTTAAATTTTACCAATCGGTCTGTCTATCTTCGCTCACTATAAATATAAAAACTGTAAACGTTACATTAGTTAAAGGTTAATCATATCATTGTCTTATTACTTATTTTACTTAATTTATATATTATATTTATATATAGTTACTTAATTTTTGCTTATGCACTTAATACAATGCTAAAAACTCTGACGTAAAATTTTATTTTTCTTTAGGTTACATGTTTATATAACATTTTTTATTAAAGTTTAACGGACGTGCTTAAATTCTAAATGTTTTGAAAATCGATACGTATTACGGAGTCTGACGGCAGAATGAATGAGTATATGGTAGTGGCCTAACCTACTATCGTCTAGCGGCTTCAAGCTCAACATCTAATGCCAGTTAGATCAAAGACGGCAAGTTTAATAGGGACTATGTCCAACTTGTATCGTATCGACGCATAGCACATACCATCAAGGTTACTGTCCCAGTACTGCTCTTATTAACTCGCATAATTTGTAACAAGTGAGCTTTGTAATCCTTTCTTCTTTGTATACCAATAATTTTTATATTTTAGACAATTCAGTTTTAGGTTTAAACTAATATAAGATTTAGTCAGTGGGAACCCATCTCGGGTTTCGAAATACATATACATATAACTCACGCTTCACGCTCTATGCTATTTACAAGTTTGGTAATAAAGCAATTTTCTCGACTAACTTTTGACTGCTATCATGTCAGAATCTTTGGTCTTTGGATGTGTTCTGACTGAAGGCATGTAAGCCAGTTCACTTTCCTGAACGTAATTATCTTTTGTGGACCTCTTGTATATACAGAAGCCACTCTCTTTTTTTACGTATGTATATTTATAGGTCTTTCGGCTATAATAGGCAAATAGAATCTTACGATATACCGAAAATAGCAGATTTCTTGCTCCAGCTATGTTTTTCTTAACCTTATGCCTAAGTGAAACATCCTAATTATATGAACTTCAAAAAGGGATTCACTACTTATTGAAAAATCTTTCTGCCTAGGTTTTTTCTGAGCCTTACAATTTACTCCCATATTGTATCCTCACAATGAGCGATTCGTTATAAGGCGGGGTGGGGTGTTAACTCTCATAAAATCTCAAAAATAAAGTTTATGTTGTAAGTATTATTATATTATCTATCGGCGAACATTCGACCACTTACTATCAAGTGCATCTTCATCCGTTTCCCTCCTTTAGATATAAAAAAATGATATTATGATCTCATTTCTGGTCTTGGTTTTGCTAAACATCACTTATCTCTCTGTACCCTCACTTCCACTTCGCATTTATGTATATAAATGACTAGTGATTCATTCTCGCTTCGTTCGGGTTCGTCCCTAGCTTGATTCCCCATACAAACTGTCATCCCCATTTTCAACAACCTAAAAGGATGATTTCCGGGGTAAAAAGTATCCTATGTCCTTCCCAGGGTTGAGACCCTGGGAAGGACATAGGATACTTTACTTAAACTATCTTCTTACCAAATTTCATTTAAATCGGTTCAATAGATCGAGAGATTACCCCCTACAACGTCACAAACTTACAAACTTTACCTCTTTATAATATTAGTATAGATAGATCTAATCATATTTGCTTTAGACACTACTACACATTAGACACTTTTATTAGACAGCAAATACACTGCTTGACTAAATTGACTAATATGAAGAAATCAAACCTATTCGTTCAATTTAATTAAGTATAGTTCGCCAATGTACAATCGTAACTCGTACAATAGATGTCTGATAAGTATAAAACATTTATTGGTTTTCAAATAGGTACACGTTTATTTTCTTTGTTGTTGAGTCAATTTGTTTTTAGAATAAATATTTGCGCATCGTTTTACGTTTGTTTTACAATACGAGTTATTAAGAGCCCATTATTTTGTCGGCATAAATATTTGCTTTATACGAACGATTATTTACCTACTTGCAATGATTTCAGGCGCCTCACGGTGCATTGACTTATCGATTATATCATTCTTAAACGTTTACACATAATTTACACGTTAGATAAGGCAGAGTAACATATCCAGTTGTCTAGTTTATATTGAAAATTACATTTTAATGAGTTAAACTGACGGATATGTTGGTGCACTGGTTCTACGACAAGTGCGCGATGTTCGCAGACACTCCATAAAGGGCAACCTGTAGAATTCTTTGCCGTAACGCAACGTACGACAGCCACACGTAACAGCTATAAGAGCACCATGTTTCATGAGATAAGTACATAAAATATGTATTTATAACTTTAAAGATATTTCAAGTAGTTCTTGTAGAGTAGTAAAACTTACTTAAGATCTTATTTTTTTAACGTAACGCTTACAAAGAATATATAAGAAACTGTTTGTGAAATTTTTATCCTCCTTTTAAAATGTCAGTCAAATGAAAAAAGCCATTACGGTGAATGCATATCATATGTCTAAATTGAAAATTACAAGATGCTGTCAATATAACAAATGGTTGTATTTTGACGCGGTGATGCGTCCTACATACAGATCCGATGGGAAGTGACCGGAAGTCATATAAACTTGACCTCACAACATGATGTCGACGGTGAAAGTTAACAGTAGCCGCGTAATGAAGAGTCCGGCGTTCCACTACATTACTCTTCTGACTAATTTGAGCTTGCACTTTTAAAGTTTAACTTGTAATTAACCGTATGTGGCTCGTTGATATTCCATTATCATCAATCGCGTATGTTTGCCTTGTGATATTCGCGATAAAAAGGTTGTAATTTAAATAAAGGATGTGTCGAAATTTAAAGCTTATTATTTTCATTTATCTCGATACGATTTCTTCTTTTTAGTTATATACTAGCATTGCCCGCGACTCCGTCCGCGTTCAGATGACCAAAAACCAAATTCTTAGGTTTTACATATTAATACACTCTTACAATGCAGTTTTTGTATTTTTTCTCAGAAATGAGACATTTCCCCGCGGTAAGAAGTATCCTATATGTTGACCCGGATAACCAGCTATCATCATACTAAATTTCATCAAAATCCCTCCAGTGGTTTTTCTGTGATGCGGTAACAGACAGACAGACAGACAGACGGACAAAAATTCTAAAAACTACGAGTATATATTCGGCCTCTGTATCGATAATAATGATTATTTCAATAAGATTTTCTAATAAAAACTTTTTAACAAAAAAATAAAAACCGACTTCAAACAAAAGCACTAAAAAGTGAAAAATTACTGATTGGTAGTTTTCATTTACTATACATACCTAATCAAATATATTCGAAGTCGGTGTGCTTTGCTTTATATGGCCTGGCACCGATTTCGAAAATATTTGATTAAGTATGTATTTAATAGGTAGGCTTTAATTACTTAGCCAAAGCACACCGACTTCGAAAATATTTGATTAGGTATGTATAGTAAATGAAAACTACCAATCAGTTATTTTTCACTTTTTAGTGCTTTTGTTTGAAGTCGGTTTTTATTTTTTTGTTAAAAAGTTTTTATTTTTCCCTTTTTAGTGTAGACAGTAGTAGCAAAGTAAGAATTCTAACGTGTTAGGCTTGTGAAATCAAACAAAACAAGCCCAAACTCAAAGTATCTACTATTAGCCGTTAAAGAGTTCCACCTATCCACCTTCTGGCCTTACCATCAGATCAGGTCAACAATACCGAACCACTGTACTATCAACGGAAATAGAAATACTTGCAAAGTTTCAAGTCAATATGACAATTAGAAGTAGGTTAAATTCATCATTAGTTGTTTTTCCACCCTTAGGGGTGGTATTTTTTTTTGAAATTTAAATGGGACTAATCTGGAAGTATACCCTTTCAAACAAAACAAAAATTGTCCAAATCGGTTAATAAATGACGGAGTTCTGAGGTAACAAACATAAAAAAAAAACATACAGTCGAATTGAGAACCTCCTCCTTTTTGAAGTCGGTTGAAAAAATATTTAATGTACAGATTCGGCTTAGTTACAATTTTATTATATTATGTATAGATTATGTTTGTCGCTCTATAAAATATCTATTAAAGATATCAATTTTGTTTAGAGTAATTACCTAATTGGCGTTAACCGTTATGATAACATTAGTTTCAAATAATCTTTCTTATTTACATGCATTAGGTACATATATCATTTAAGTTTTTGCTGAGCTCTAATCCCATTTTTGATTTCTGACAACATAAGAGATTAGCAAAAACTCGACATGTTCGTTAACTTGTAAATTAATAAAGAATAAAAAAGGTATATATATATATATATATATATATATATATATATATATATATATATATATATATATATATATATATATATATATATATATATATATATATATATATATATATATATATATATATATATGAGATAACAACAACAAAATTATAAATAAATTAAGTATGTTTAATGGAAAAATATTCAAAATTTATCGTCATATAAGTCGATGAGAGTATATCATAATTACAACCTGTGTAAAAATTACAAGTAAATTTACATGCACTAAAAATTGCTTCCATTTACGTGACCTCCAAAATATAAATGGTCAATGTCATACCAAAGTTGTTTTTTGTCATTTTCGATCTTAAATTAAGATAAATCTCTCAAAATGCTTTCATTCAAAGCAAAAAACCTAACTTTACGTATAGGATATATTTTGTTAAATTGCCGTAAAAATGAAATATTAAATTGCACATTTAAACTAAATTAATAGAGGTTTTATTATTAAAATGAGATAAGTGACAATTACGAAGAAGCTCGTAAATTTGTAATAAACCTGCCATTTTAATAGATACCTACTTCATTAGCAGTTGCTATAGCAAATGATAAAGCTATAAATGATGATATTAGCTATAAATGATAATAGAACTTATAAGCAATAAAACTTGTTATACTCGTACATTGTTTCACTTTTTATATTATACCTATAAATTAAGTACGCTATAACCTCAGACTAAAATGATAATATTCTTTAATGAATTGTTGAGATTCTTTCACCAGTTCTTCTCAGGTGTGAGGCTTCTTCTTTCCGAACTGGTAGTAGACTCATGACGTTCAGTAAAAAGTTGTAATAATTTAATGCTGAATAAAAAAATATTTTGAATTTTAAGGCTATAATTTTATGAATAATGCACATTACACTTCATGTCTTTTATAGATATTAAGAACTTATTGAAAAATGTACTAAATTTGAACCATTTTGAACAAAATTAAGAAATTAAACTCTTGGGAAAGTCCACACAAATATTAAAGGTTAATACTTGTATATTGATAAACTGAACATTATCCACATTATAGAGAACCGAAGTTCAAAGGCAATGTCAAGTTCGAGATTTGACTGATAGCCAAAGATTTAGCATAAAATCGAGATAATCTTATTGATTTTATGAAGCGCCCGACCGAAACGATGCAATCTATCTATGAATAATTCATTTATGTATGCATACTTTAGGGGAATTTCTTTTATGCGTGTAATAGATTTTTTATAATGCACTAGCATTGCCCGCGGCTCCGCCCGCGTTGAGATGACCAAAAACCAAATTGTTAGGTTTTACATATTAGTATACTCTTACATTGCAGTTTTTGTATTTTTTCTCTTAAATGAGATATTTTCCCGCGGTAAAAAGTATCCTATATGTTGATCCGGATAACCAGCTACCATCATAAAAAAATTCATCAAAATCCCTCCAGTGGTTTTTCCGTGATGCGGTAACAGACAGACAGACACACAAAAATTCTAAAAACTATAGATTCGGCCTCTGTATCGATAATAATATCTATTTCAATAAGATTTTCCAAAAAATATTTAATGTACAGATTCGGCTTAGTTACAATTTTATTATATGTATAGATTTTAGTAATTCAGTCAGCACATAATGCCTGCAGGGTATCTAAGAAATGTTGCAACATTCTTTTTAAGGTATTTGGATCTTAATACGCAAATTACTCGTCTAGAGAATCTGAGATATTTCCAATGTATCTATAGAAACAAAACACATTCTTGGTTAAATGGATCACTTTTTAACGAAGGCGTTGTATTTTCAAATGGAATGGGCAAGTCCTGACATTTATATTACCTTGTTATTTAAAACTTTGTAGCTATTATCTATACATATAATAAAATTGTAACTAAGCCGAATCTGTACATTAGATATTTTTTTGGAAAATCTTATTGAAATAAACATTATTATTGATACAGAGGCCGAATCTATAGTTTTTAGAATTTTTGCCTGTCTGTCTGTTACCCCATCACAGAAAAACTACTGAATGGATTTTGATGAAATTTGGTATGGTGATAGGTGGTTATCCGGGTCAACATATAGGATACTTTTTACCGCAGGAAAATATGTAATTTTTGAGAAAAAATAAAAAAATGCAATGTAAAAGTATACTAATATGTAAAACTTAAGTATTTGGTTTTTGGTCATCTGAAAGCGGGCGGAGCCGCGGGCAATGCTAGTTAGAAATAAATTACTCATTAATAAATCATTTTTCAAGAATCATTTTAGTTTTTGCTTATTTATGTGAAATCTGTTTAAACAAAAACCAAAATGGGTTTGTATTTCCTAGATTTACAACGTCGTGATGTCTGTCGGTTGCGACTAAAATATTATTTTAATGCTGGGAGTGTTATAACAATTTTGCTTCCATGTTTTGTCAGTAATGCTACAATATTTCGTGAGTACAGATTTAGATAAGCTTAAATGTGGGCTAAATTAAAATTCGTCATATCATTTAAAGTACGTTTTGTTTTATTATTACTATGTGTAATTCTAACTGACATGTAAATCTTGTGCAAGGTTTATTTAGAACATTACTATTATAATGTGATAATTATCAATTTACTTCCATGTAATCTATACATATAATAAAATTCTAACTAAGTCAAATCTGTACATTAAATATTTTTTGGAAAATCTTATTGAAATAGAATGTCTATGAAATAGAATTTCTGTCTGTCTGTCTGTCTGCTGTCTGTTACCGCATCACAGAAAATCCACTGGAGGGATTTTGATGAAATTTAGTATGATGATAGCTGGTTATCCGGGTCAACATATAGGATACTTCTTACCGCGGGGAAATGTCTCATTTCTGAGAAAAAATACAAAACTGCATTGTAAGAGTGTATTAATATGTAAAATCTAAGAATTTGGTTTTTGGTCATCTGAACGCGGACGGAGTCGCGGGCAATGCTAGTATATAACTAAAAAGAAGAAATTGTATCGAGATGAATGAAAATAATAAACTTTAAATTTCGACACATCCTTTATTTAAATCACAACCTTTTTATCGCGAATATCACAAGGCAAACATACGCGATTGATGATAATGGAATATCAACGGACGGACGGACGGTCTGTCTGTCTCGGATCACAGAAAAACCACATTAGGGATTTTAATGAAATTTGGTATGGTGATAGCTGGTTATCCGGGTCAACATATAGGATACTTTTTGCCGCGGGAAAATATCTCATTTCTGAGAAAAAATACAAAAACTGCATTGTAAGAATATACTAATATGTAAAACCTAAGAATTTGGTTTTTGGCAATCTGAATGCGGGCGGAGCCGCGGGCATTGCTAGTAATTAATAATGTTGTTGTTATTAAAAAAAAGTAAAATATAAAACTTTCGTATGTAGTTATGCTAAGTAACCTTTAGAAAATAGTAATATTAATTTTATTCAATAATGCACATATTATTTTCTCGTGAGGTCGTATAGCAATAAAGTTTCTCTATCTCATATTTTGGATAGTTACGATTCAATTCAGCTTAATAAAAATTGAATAAACTCAACATTTTTCAATACAAAAACATCTCATTTACAGTTTTCTAATTTATTTCAATGCAATCGAATTTATATGGAATAATTTACTTTAACATATACATATGTACGTATATCTACATATGTTGTCAAAGGTAATTGAATATCAATAGGCATCGAGTGCATATCTGGTGCGCTAGAAATAGCCGGGACGACTTAATAATGTAAATGAATTTGCCCCATTCTGTACCGTTGGAATTTAGTTGCGTTCCTGCAACAGCTGTAACTCGCTAGCGCCGTCATCACTAACCGTCTCGACTCTAACACCAACTTAATATGTATTTGCTTGATTTGTTTTAAGAATGTTAAGTTTTTATAAGGTTCCAGAGGGAAATCTTGCCACTGATTACATTTACAAAAGCTTCGTGATTTGCCCCGATACCAAGCGTGGATGATTAGTTAAATGTAGAAAATATATTTATGAATGAGTATATCATACCTGTACCTTCACAAGCGACATCTTTAAATAAACTTTAAATATATTAAAATGACTAATTTGTGATTGTATTTTAAAGCTTTCCTTTTAAAAATATAACTTATTAATAATTTTTAAATATTTAAACAGTAGTAGGTAATTATGGTAATTGTAATTAAGTTGGATATTCCCTACCTACTCATATTACTTGAGATAGAATTTTTAATAGATTAACTATACATTTATATAGATTTCTTATAATAATATTTAGATATAAATTTCAAAGAATTTAATTTATTCAGATTTTCTAAGTATGTATAAATCGCATAAGTAACCTATACCTGAAAGAAAAGCTTAAGTAAATAGAAAAGTAGAGAAATCTGATTTTTAGCGTTCGATATAAATTAGGAAAGCTGTTTCGAAAATAGATAGTTCAATTTTATTTATATGTAGTGAAATATAATTTTGTTGGGTAAGAGCTCAGCGAGTACTAAATCTATAGAAAAGTTAAACAGTAAACTATAGAATTTGTGGCGAAAGTGTCAGCGTCAACGCACACGCGTGACAACAATACAAGTGAAAGCACGATTTAGTAGAAATAACTAATATTAGTTGATTTGTTGTAGGCATAATTCGCGTGTAATAGTTAAGCTGTTTCTAGAGGCACGCACATTTCATTAGAACTGCTCAGAAAGTTATACTCAGATAAAGATAGATAAATAAAAGTAATGGAATTGTTAACGAAACTTACAAATAAAATTTGCTACTTTGCATTATAATTGGAAAGTAAAATAAGTTTTGTATAGCAGCGCAATCTCGTGTTAACTCCATAGACTTATGCACAGTGCCGGATTCAACTTTAGCGCCGCCCCTAGGCACTGTAAAAAATGCCGTCCCATTAACGAAATTTTGCATAAAATGGATAAAGTTTGGATAAAGTTTAATTTCTCTTAATTATTATTTTTTTGAAAAATGCAAAAAATGATTCATAAATGTTTTCAATGTTTCCAAAAATGTACTAGTATTTTTTTCTTCATTTTTTAGAAAATACAAAAAGCATTTTCAATAACATTTCGATAAAAAAAATCACCTTCTGAATTTTGCCGCCCTAAAAATTTTCCGCCCTGGGCACTAACCCCGAGTGCCCCTAGTGTAAATCCAGCACTGCTTAATATGCTGATCATCTGCCAACCTTCATGAAGGAGGACTTCTGGCCGCAGGGCGTCGTGTTTCGGAAGTTCCGAGGTCGTTTGCCTGCCGACACAGCTCACACGTCTGGACTACGTGTTAAATAGTTAAAATTAATATATATGTTAGTTTTAAGGTATATACTATGGGCATCTGTTTACATATTTAAGATCTTTTTGTAAATTTTGCCTGAAATAAATGATTAAATAAAAATAAAATAAAATTGTGCACACATTCGTAGCTCTTTTATAGGGTGTTCATAGTCACATTCTGTGTGTGGTAGCGGACATAACTGTCACTTCTTAGCCAAAGTAAGATTATAGTGATATGTATGGTCTGTATCTTATATGAGTATATATACCCCATGCACTTTATTAAAATAGACTTTTATTAATATTTTGGAGTTGCTTATCTTAAACTCAATTTTGTCAGTTGTTAAGTAAGCTAATACAGCTACGAAAAAAGATTCCTGAAAGATATGAGGACCCTGAAAAGAGGTGACCAATAATATAAAAACTCATTTCAAAGTAATCCCTTTTACTCTTACCTTTTTACTTTTTAAAAATACTGTCAATTTTAAAGAGGCTTAAAGCCAACATCAAATTAAATTAACGTAATATGTACAATTTATCCCGACTTAAAAACGCCAATCCTTCAAATTTGTCATGGTAGTTAATTTTATTTTTAAGTCAAGGATTTACAGTTAATAAAGCAGTCAAATTTCAATATAAGTTGGAAATAAATGGTGATTGAAATGCAATATATCGTTGTTACGTTATCGGTTAACCCAATGAAAGTTAAAATATGCATCGTATTTTAGTTCAAAAGAGTCTTATCATGTTGATAAATGTATTAAACAATGACAACATTTCATGATACCGGTACAGGAATTTCGTCTTACAAAACTCTTCGATGACAAACCTCAAAGGGTGAAATCATATATCAGACGACTGAGTTCATCAGATGCGAACTTTTTCATATAAATAGTATTGCTCGTATTACAACGGTATAGGAATCATATTCCGATGGAAACAAATACGACACACCGTACTCAATGCTTGTATTACGCAATTAAGATGCGTTGCTAGATATCATCGAGCCGTTGTTATTGGTGGTATCTGTAAATCGAGAACATGCCTTTGGCTGTCATGTTTGTTTTATTTGTTTTCTTTAAATATTAAATTGTTTTTTTTTAAATGTAGGTACTATCACTATAATATTCGGCACAAAAAATAGTTATTTTTTGGGCGATTTCTAAAAGTAGATGGATTCGCACTTACTCCTTGTTCAATTGTGGATCGATTTTATCATTCTTTTTTCCAAAATCACGTTATACCTAAGGGGTGGCCTGAAATGAATCAAAAAACAGTTCCACCTATTAGTTGAATTAATTATTGTTAAGTGATTTTAAAGACGATGGGCCTTTTTTAATTAAAAATTGTAGGATTACATTTTTCACTTCATTTGGACATTGAAATCAGGATTTTATCTTATTTTTTTTTAATTTTGTGTTGTATTATTATATTAATTTAATAAATCGTTGTTTTTTTTTTAATTTTGTTTAACCACCATAAGTTTTCATGTAACCGTGCATGCATTCATACAAAAGCAAAACACAGTGTTTCACTTATATTAGACTATACCGCTATAGTGTTCAATATCATTGTCTATACTAGTCGAAATCAACACAAAGAATAAAATTGTAACTTAATGTTGCAGTAATTTTATAACCACAATGCGCTACGACATCAACTCGATCAATCGACGGCGACAATCTCCCTTTTATTATTTTAAACATGACTTCTACTTTTGGTATGATAAAAGAAAAATTCAGGCTAGCATATGTATAAGACAAAGTCACAAATAGACAAAAAACACAAATGCCAATAAATAATATATATAGGTACCTTATACAACTTTGTATTTAATATAGGATGTATAAACATTAAAAAATATAACTTGCATTTAGGCACATACGAATATTTTCTGTATCATATACGCATTGGGCCCTTAAGAAAATTGCATAACATTAATCGTGCTTCGTATAATATCATTTGTTATCGAGATAACATCTCAAGAGCATCCCGCTGACGCTACGTAACAGAAAGTGAAAACAATTAGGAAATTGATGTTCACCATTACAACTTTCGCCAACTTGATCGTATCGAAGTTCCTAACTAATTTAGAAAAACGTTTAAATTAATGAATTATATAAAAACTTGTTTCGATTGAATAACAAGTTTACTCTACAAAATCTTAATTATGTCATAAATTTTGCATAGATATTTCTTTTTCTAAGTAGTAATTAAGCACTTTTAAGCGATTATCTTCCTTAACTATAACTGTATATGTAGTTTCTATTACCTCAAAAGATTAGAACAGCTATTTCGAAGTCATATTTCATAAATCAATGGCAGAAAGTTTGGTTCGCATTAAGTATAATTGGCGTTACAAACATATTCGGTATATTTATTTTGAGTAAAATGTTAATTTGCACTGCAGCTATAAGAGTAAGTGCGAATCATTGCACGTAGCAAAAAAAGTTATTCTTTTATTAAAAAAAAGGAAAACAGGTAAGCAAATGCCTTGCAAACCTTGTATTTTTATTTTGCCGTAATAGGTATATTACTGAGTGATCACGTCGAAAAGATGCAAAATTACACACCTCTCGCAATTTATTCAATTTAAATTCTCTAGGAATGGGATAGTTGTAAGACAATATATTGTTAGAGCTATTTTTGTTCCGGTTTTATCTGACCCCGTCCAGCTATTGTTTTTTACTGTACGTGGGTACTAGTTTCTCTTATCGTGTTTTGTTTGTTCCAGGATCAAATTAGCAGTTTCATTCCTTTACATAATTGCCAATTGCCACAGTATCCTTTGTGTGGACTAAAGTAATTATATGTTCAACAATGTATTGTGCATCCATTTATTATTTTTATACTTACCTTGAGACAGTTTTATGGATGCTATTTTTATCTAGAATAGTTAATAAAATAAACTATTTTAGGTACGTAAATAAATGTAAAAGGTTTTTGTCATAAAAGTACTTTTAGTAGTGTTTTATTAAGTCGACGTTTATTAAGACATCATATGACGACTTGGGTTTGAAGATAATAATTTTATCAAGATAAACACAAAAAGTTATTCAAGAATAACTTTTTGTGTTAAGACTGTAAAAATATAATATCAACATTTAATTCGCGAACACGAGGCGGTGCTCGATTCGAGTTCCTGCTGTGCATCGTGCATGACCAATTGATCTGACGCGATGTCATTTCTAATCATTATAAGTACTTTGCACCTTTGGTGAATCACAAAAACATAAAATTTTAACAAAATAAGTTGAATGTGGTGTTTTTTATATATTTATTCTAATATTTCTTTAGTATAAAAATAGCCAACAGTAAATATTTGTATACAATATTATGGTATCGTTTATAAATGTTCATATTGTATAAATCATAATATTAGCTTTATAGTCAATCAATAATTATAGCCTGAGGCTCTATTCGCGCAGCAATTAAAAATGGCTGTGTTAATCCAGGATAGAAGCTTTCACTCATTCAAAATAAGCAATATTCGTATAATATTAGTGTGATTACATTACAATAATTATCTAATAACTGATGTTTCAATTGTGTCAAAGCATATTGTGATAATTTAAAAAAATACATATATGTTCTTTAGCTTAATTATCTAGGTATGAGTCTTCGGAATTCAAAATAGCTTTCTTTGTACATAGTATAAGTGAAAATTGTGTTTTCTGATTTATTTTTCTATATTGATCATGATTTGATGATGAGATTTACCATGTTCTTTTACTATTATTACCTACTAGCTACTATTATTGACAGCGTTGTCAACTCTATGCATTTTTTATTACCGACTTAATATTATGTTTAAGTAGACACTTTGTGTGACACATGTGCAGTAGAGGATTTAAGTTCGATGGCTTCCTAGGCCCAAGTCGATATGGCGCCCTTTTTCTTTCGTACCAGTATATGTATATAGATGAATTATTATAACAAATAAATTCTACACTTGAAATGGTACTATTTTTTGAAAAATAAACTTTAAAATTTGGTCTTACAGTTTGCAGAAAACCCATTTAAAAATATTGGCGCCCATCAAAATTTGCCGCCCTAGACCCGGGCCTTGCGGGCCTGAACCTAAATCCACTACTGCACATGTGGATAACAAAAGAATCAAAATTTCATATTTATACGTATCGGTAAACATATATCATAATATATGTAAATAGTTTAAAATTTAAACTATTATTTGGAATATTACATATAAAAACAAAACTATGTCCTTCATAATCAACTCGTCAGTCGAAGTAGCTAAACTTATCATCGTGAACTATTTTTGTAAGTCGTAGAAGATAACATTATGCAAATAATACCTTGTATAATAATTGAAAGTCGACTTGATATTGTATTGTCGGACGCAATTAATGAGTGGCATTTTCGCCACTCAAGGCACTGTCAGCTTAAAACCTGTCAAAACGTTTTGACAGATACCATACCTATTGAGATGTTATGCATCACCTCAATATCGGCAAAAATATAGATAATAATATTATTACACAACAGTCTTTTAGTGTATACATACGGGTACAATAAAGGCAGTTCTAAGACTTTTTTTTATTATTTTTTCGTTTTTACTGGAGATTCTGTACCTCGAAGTATTGAAGAACGGTTACTACATAAAACGTGTTTATTTAATTTTCCGTTATTTTAAAATAATAATGGTATTTTTATTGTATTTATTATCTATCTGTCAATTTCTAGCTTCAATTTAACCGGTTGTGGACGAATGAGAAAACTCGTTAAGATAAGTGACGTGTGCCTGTGTATCTATTTTTCTCTAAGGACTATGTTAGCGGTGTATTTTAAATTTTAACATTATAAACCTGTTTGTCTATTATATGTAGTGTTTAGAATAGTAAATTTTTGACCTTTACTTTAGTTACGAATAATAAAAATAAATTAAGTAATCTATCGCTCGCTTCGCTCTTAGAACGGATGGTCGTTGGGGACGCAAAGTTCTGGAGTGGCGGCCACGTACCGGAAGGCGAAGCGTGGGCACTGGGGCAGGCCTCCCACAAGGTGGACCGATGACTTGGTCAAAGTCGCTGGAGTCCACTGGATGCGGATGGCGCAAGACCGGTTGTCGTGGAAATCTTTGGGGGAGGCCTATGTCCAGCAGTGAACGTGTTTGGGTAAAATTTTCTTCATACATTTAGTACTTACACATTAAATGTTTATTCCAAAGCTCCATCTGATAAAATCAACAATATACCGCTTAATTTATTTGGCGCCCAAGCGTCCAATTAACAAAATAATATCCATACGCAATACTTTTCTAGTGATATGCTATATCCAAAATATATTTGGAGCAGAAATTTATTATTATTCTCCCTTTGAAAATTAATTAAAATTACAAATTTAATACAATTTAATTATTCAAAAACAGTACTTTAAACAAAGAAATCATTAAGCTACAATAAAATATATTATTGCCAGCTTTCCCAAACCCGAAGGTCTTTAAGATCAGAGTGTCAATATAGTGAGTCAAATGCTTAAATCGTGCTAATACGCCCGGTCAGGGCCGCCTTTAAATGGATTATTCACCTTTATTGCTATGAACTAAGACTTGACAATGACCTGTTTATTCATAAAGAAGACTAAATTTTATTGTATTATTTAAATTCAAAATGATTTTTCACGTAATCAATATGTGTTAGTACATAAATATATCATTCATAGAAAATTAAGTATAGTGTAATTATCATTTGGAACATATTTTATTGCAATGGCAGCAAATATAGGTAGGTATATTGCATAATAATTTCTACTGGGAGCAAATGTTTATGTAAAATCGCCCTAAAGATATTTGTTTTGGCGTTAGTATTGAAGTGTAGCATGTTCGACCGAAAATAAGATACCTAAAATCTAGATTGAAGTATTTATTTACAATAACAAGTATAGAGCATATAGAACAGAGATTTTATTACGATTCTAACAATTATAGAATTGTTACAAAATCGCTAAGTTATAGGGAGAAGCCAATGGTTGTTGGTTTAAATAACTACATACTCACCTGTCTTTTGGATAAAAATAATCCTGGTCTGTAATAAATATTGTTCCTCCATCCAGCCTTGTCATTGTTGTCATAATCTTCTTTTCTCATTCATTGGAATATGAAGTAACATACATATTTTTAAAATGTTTAATTATTTTAGTCTATTTTGTTCTACATACACAATTTTAATTTTATTAGAATACTTTAATTTTTTTCTATTCGATTTACACATTCGTATAATTAGCTAGCGTAAATACTTAATATAAGTTTTATTTAATATACAAACCTACCTCACGACATCTCAATGAATAAACTTAACGTAAATAATATACAAAAGCGTAATAAAATACAAAAGATACATTAACAATTAACATTGTACAAGTAAATATGTCATATGAAGAATTAACTGAAATAAAAAATAGTTATGTGTCATATGCATCAATTATATTGTACAATTTGTATGATAAACATCCATGTCTGAAATATTTTAACAATTTTATGTCATGGCATCGACTTAAGTGTAATTTAAATGTTGGATTTAACAATGCAGTATTCATTTAATAATAGTTAATATGGATACTTGATGATGACAAAATTATAAAAATATTAAATAAAATATAAGACTAATTGAGGCTCAGCTCACGATACGTCTTTGCTCAATACGTTGTCATGCATTGACATGCAGAAAACATTGCGTAGCCATCGAACTGACCACACCGCTGTTACCACACACAAAATGCTAATATTGTTTAATTACCAAAACTTTATCCCAAGCATCAATCACGATGTGTGAACCGTTGCGATGCTTGCATAATTGAAAGAGTATGGCCGTTAGCCTAAATGAAATCGGTCCATCTAATTAATTAGCTATAGGTATCTTTAGAGAGTGATCTTGTAAAAGAAATCAGCTGTGACATGTAAAGTGCGTTTGGGATAATCTGATGTATAAACAAACGTGTAACGTAGATTTTTTATATAGATATATATGTACTTTGGTTGTTTTTAATAATTTCTATCATTGTGAGCAAATTCTGTTCTTTATACAAGTAAAAGAACGATAAAAGTTCAATTATACGAACGAACGATATAATCGTGAGTCATTTATATAATAACTTGTTTTACCTATTTGAAAATTTGATAGACTAAAATAGGTACTATACATAAAAATAAGGATATTATTATAATAAAATCCATATATTACTAAAAAAGAACAATTAGGAAATAACACTTTTTCGTTATATTTTAATATTGCAGAATGTTTTGAAATGTAAGTAGGTCACATTTTTGTTTATTTATTCGGTCACATGCCATAATGTGAGAAATCATTGTAATTTTATATAACATAGATCTCTGTTAAGTATGTAACTTAATAGCTCATATTTAGGTCTCTATGCAAATAACTTATGATGACACAATTATCTATACATATAATAAAATTCTAACTAAACCGAAACTGTACATTAAATATTTTTTGGAAAATCTTATTGCAATAGACATTATTATCGATACAGAGGCCGAATCTATAGTTTTTAGAATTTTTGTCTGTTTGTCTGTCTGTTACCGCATCACGGAAAAACCACTGGAGGGATTTTGATGAAATTTAGTATTAAGGTCGCTGGTTATCCGGGTCAACATATAGGATACTTTTTGCCGCGGGAAAATATCTCATTTCTGAGAAAAAATATAAAAACTGCAATGTAAGAGTATACTAATATGTAAAACTTAAGAATTTGGTTTTTGGTAATCTGAACGCGGGCGGAGCCGCGGGCAATGCTAGTTTGATTATATTTTACTTAAGATATAGTCTGTATATTAACTAATATTTCTGCTAAAATTTAATTCATTCGTCAATATTACTTAATCTATATTTTACCTGAGATACCCTACTGAAAAATACTATCTATTCCTCTATGGAAATCAGAATGTCCTAATGATGAATGATGACATCCCTATTAAAGTTTCCATACTAACATGACTATACTAATATATAACTTAACATTTTAAAATTTGGCATAGTCTCTTTAGTGATGCAAGCCATGTTAAACTTTTAGCGTCGTCGGCCTAGAATTGGGTTACTGGCTGCACGTTCTACCTTCAATTAATCTCGGTACACTTCTGAATAACGATAATTTCCGTATCGCGTTAGGAAGGCTGGGTATACCACTGTGCACCGAACATAGGTGCCCGTATGCAAAAGAGGTTGACTTTTGAGGTTTAAGATTTTAGACTTTTATATTTGACTATAATTTAATACTTTCTTATTTATTACAAATGACTATAATTTTTGGATTCTATTGTGCAGGCACTTGGCCTTGGGTAAGCTTAGACTTCATGGCTCTTTAAATGCGACCATCAAAAGCTCTCACCAAAATTGACATTCCTGCTCTAATCGAGCGATCTGGTATAAATGGAGACCCTTCGGTTTCACAAAATTGAAAATTTCATATTTTAAAAATTATGAACGATTAGGATTCGAAAGTCCTTATTATATTTATTCTTAATTTAAACATTTAGATTAGTAAAATATATATATATATATATATATATATATATATATATATATATATATATATATATACATATACATATATATATTAAAGCAAAACTTTACTACTTTCTCCCCGACATGAGATATCGTTTGATGCGCTGGTGATTATTTCCATTAGTGTCCATTAACTGTTTAACTAGATACGATTAGAGTACGTCACGACACGATTTGCTAACACCATATATCATAACATCAGGTTTGAACCAGACAGACTCGCAAAATGATTGCATAAGTCGCAAATTATTGCACGCTTAGCCTTGCGAATCAAAATTCATTAGCTTATCTATGTTCTTAGCGCTTTACAAATAAGCCAACGAAAGCTGTATTTATCACTCATGATAAAGAAGCCAGTGCTTCTAATTGTTATTTTGTAACTGTGTTGCCAGTGGTCATTGTAAAAACTTTAACATTTATAGATATAATAAAAGTGTTGCGGATCGCTGTCTGTACATGGAAAAATATTATTGGGACGCAAATAGCACCCAAAATAATGATTGTTAGAATTTTTGTCTGTTTGTCCGTTAGTCTGTGCATTTGTGCACGCTAATCTCAAAAACGGCTTATCCTATTTAGTTGATGTAGTTGATGTGATTTTACTAATATATTGTGGTAGGCTTCACTTAACATTTAATGTTTGTTTCATGACAATCGGCTAATAAATAAAAAAGTTATGCCAATTTAAAGAATAACGTCGACCATTTGTTAAACTATCTGTAGTTAATATAGTTCATACATCAAAATAACAAATAGGCTACTTTTTATCGCAGAAAAATGTACGGTTCCCGTGGGATAGATTTGTTTTTGTTTGTTTAGTAATTTAATAAATTCAAACAGCCAATACCATTTTTTATTTTGACATAAATATGTTAACAGCTGTCTTATCAAACATCCATCGAGAAACTCTTCGTTATTAGCAATTAAATTTTATATCTATATGCAAAATATAAAATAATGTTGTCCATAACAAATTGGGTTTCGAGTGAAATGAGCCCACTCTCACTGGCGAATATTTTAACTTCTTAAGTCCCTTGATCACTATTCAAACACATCCGTAATGTCATTGACACTAAACGGATGCGCTTACGCAACCATGCACCTTGACAATATGCCGTTATATCGGCGAGTTCAATGATGTAATGATTTATACGAATATTTGGTGTCTGTATCTCATCATTTGATGAATAAGTATAGAAGGTTACATTAGTTTATATGAATAAAACTTCATTGTAATAAAAACATTCGTTATGGTCCAGGAGGCCGTCTGAGATTGGAGGCTGACGTTCGCAGATGAAATGTTAGCGATAGTATAATTTCACAATAAAGCATTGTTCAGTAAACACTGACGCGATTGGTTTGAATGAACCGTCACCACTATTTTGATATTATCGTTATTATTTTACTCTACATTCATCATTGGAATATCTCTGACGCTTTGACATTATTTACGAGTTCATAGAATTAGTTTGGAAATTAATTTATTATGAAATCTTGAATAAACTTTATTCAGCTTAGAATTTATTTCGGCATTAGCATATTCACTGTTTCCTACGTAGCATGATGTATGTACATATTTCTAATAATTCACGAGATCTGTCGACTTATAAAAAATAAATAAATGAATACGCTTCCTCAGACGCAATATTAACCTTAGCTGCTCACACATTATTTAAATTGTTATATAACTTAATCCTATCGAATAATAACATTACATACATAGTATATACATTATACATATTACGTATGTATAAATAATTAATCAGATAAAACGTGTTTGTTACTACATTTGAATGTAGCATATTTAGAATATTAATGTACTTATTATAATTTCTAATGTACTCGTATAAACCTAAAACAATAAAAGAAAAGGCAAATTATATATGTAGGTATAAATATTGACATGAAAACTGTTAATCTACAGAAGTAGTAATATATTAATTGAAGAAATGAGATCTTTTGTAATTTAAAAGCACGGATGTTAAAGTTATATGCTATTCAATATTAATGTTAAATTTCATTATAGTTGTAGGTTGTATAGTTGGTGGCGCCTACAGATAAAGTACGTCGCGACCGACTGATTTCCATATACATATCTTGTAAACTGACATGATACTATACTTAATATTATATTACGAATATGTTAAATTATATTAATTTGGTACATAGAGTAAAGAAAGTAAAAAATATCAATGAAATCTTTTTTCTTTTATAAAGCTCTTTTTTAAGAAGAGTATTTAATGCAAACACTAGAGTATCTTCTTCAAACAGTTTCATCTTCCAACTACTTCAAAGGCTCTTGTGAGCTAACGCCTACACTGAGTATCTATTTATTAACAAAGACATCAAACCCACGCTTTAAGTGAAATATAAACTTTTAATCTATTCTGTTTTATACAAATGTCATAAAAATTGTTTGAATTCTTGTGGGTCATTGTAAGTTACTATTATAAAATTGTATCAACTTTATATTCTTAAAATAGATATCTATATTTGTACCAATACAATTGCTGTTCGTAGGAAAGCGTTTCATTTGAAAACAGCTGGATCGATTTAACTAATTTCTTTTTTAAATGCTCCTAATAGGTTGTTCGAATTAGGTTTTTAAGAGAAATATTGGAAAAGTTGCCCGAAAAAATTGGTAAATTTGGGAAATGCTTCTATAGGTTTTTTTGTACGAACTCAATGAAACTAATGTGATGCAAGTTGGACAGGATGTCTGCCGGATCAGGTACCTAGAATGTAGTGTTAATCATATCAGGAACACATGTACCGTATTATATGTTTTCAACCCCTTTTAACGTCCCACTGCTGGGAACGGGCCACCTTTCAATACAAAGGGGATCAGGCCATAGTCCACCACGCTGGCCAAGTACAGATTGGCGGACTTCACGTGTCTTCATCACTGTAAGGCTTCATCAATGTAAATGGTAATCATGTTAGAAATGATTCGCACATGAAAATATTTGAGGCACGAGACCCATGTTTCAATCCGCTTCATTCGATTTCCCAAGCGAACGACTACCACACGCACCTCATGCACACACCACACCACATGCACCTCAAGAATGTTTAATCCATATAACCACTCGAAACTCCTATTTTGATTTAACACTCGTTGAGTGTCTTCGTAAAGATAAATTTACATCATAAAATTAGGAAAAACAAATACATGTCGTTTTGTTTACAGTGACCTAAATAACACTGACACGAATATCTGACATACACCAGAATTCTTTTGCTGTGTAATCTGATTAAAATTCCATAATAGATTGTCTTATGATGATCTAACGTGACCTACTCCTTAAAATGTAGTTACTCATAAGAATTCATACTCATTAAGAAAAATCTGTCTATAATCAAGAAATGCTTATATATTTTATGCTTATAGGCGTATTTGCAAATATTTTTTTATCTGCGTATAATTAATCATAAATATCTACAATTACAAATTGAAAGGATTTTTAACGAAACAGTGGTGACGGTGGGCGTAATGTTTGTACAAGAAGTATTGGCTAATTGAAAGTTACTTATCCTAATTGATTCAATACAATTTGTTTGTTTAGTGGCTTCCAAGAATCCTAACTGACTTATCGCACCCAGAACTAACCGACAGTTCTGTCAGGCTTATATTTTTATAGTTTGTCCCTCTTTTCCAATACATATACGATAACGCATAATTTATTTATCGATGTATAATTGCAGCCCTTAGTACGTACCGTGATTTTTAGCCTATATCCCTTCCTCAGGCAATAGGCTATAATGTTGAAAAATAGAATATTTCAAACTGGCGGATCCAATCAAACTAAATACCTAACAATCTCTTTAAGTTTATAAATATTGTATTGGTTAAAATAGTATTATATATAATAATGTTGACAACGATATTAATTATATTAATAAGTTACTAAGAAAAGAGTTTTTGAAATTCACACCCCAAAAGAGTTCAAAACAGGTGACAAATCTCGTATGGGAAACAATAAATCGAATGGTAAAAAAAAACCAGTCGTTCAAAGCCGGCTCAGACTAATAGTAATATATTTTAATTAATATCGAGTGTATAAAATTATAATTATTGTAGGTATTATATTTATCATTTGGACAGCTAGTTCGTAATAAATAATAAAAATGCACCCACCTTCTACTTTCGCCGATAAAATGTGTCTAGGAACGTTTAGAGAAGTTTCTCTTCTAATATGGGTTGGTAAAATTCATCAAGGCATATTGCGAATAGTGAAATGTGCGTAGGAATTTAACACTTCGATGTTTGCATGTAGCGGATCTCCGGATCGCCAACGACAGCTGATGTTGCTATGACCGATACCTGTACGCGGTGACATAACCACACTTATACGACGTAATCTATACGTAGGTATAATGTAGCAATAACGAAATATAACGAGGGCATCGACTGTAAAGCATTATGTGTTTAGACTTATTTAGGACTAGCGACTTATACTCGCTTCGCTTGGGTGCGTCCCTAGGTAAGTTTTAATTTCTTTGAGCGGGACTCTAATTTTTTTTCTAAAATAAAAGTACTCTTAAAAATGCAGTGGTAGCCCAGTGGTAACGCGCTCGCTTGGGAAACCGAGTGAAGCGGGTTCAAATCCCGGGTCTCGCACCTCTGATATTACCACTTGCCTTACGGTGAAGGAAAACATCGTGAGGAAACCTGCATGTCTGAGAGAACGTAGCAAGTTTTCAAAAGACATGTGAAGTCCGCTAACCCGCGCTTGGCCAGCGTGATGGACTATGGCTTGATCCCCCTCCTATTGAAGGGAGGCCCGAGCCCAGCAGTGGGACGTTAAAAAAAGGGCTGAATACAAAAGTACTCTAAGTTACTCTTTATAAAATCAGCTATCTACCAGTGAAAGTCCCCTCAAAAGCAGTCTAGCCGTTTCGGAGATTAGCAGGAACAAACAGACAGACAAAATTTATTACAATAGTACTTTTCTTATAAGTACCGTATAAAATTTCATATACATTTCATATGCAAAAAGCTGTCCTTTTGAGATTACAAACAAACGTTTAAATTTTTTATACATTTGATACCAAAAATTTTTTTAATGATAATTTAAATGAAGTTACAATTAGAGAGAAACATACCTAACCAGTTTTCAAAATAGATGTCATTCACGATCATCCAAAATTCATGAGCGAAGGTTCATTTTATATAAAATATTTCTTTTGTATTGTATGAATATGAACATCCACAAAATCAACCTTTATAATTATTTTTACTTTTAATCTCATACTTTACATAATGTATAATGTACTTATATAATACATAATAAGTCAGATTATACCCTCTCCGCTCGGGATCGTACCCAGTTTTAAAGTTTAGTATAGATTTCTCAGAGATGAGATATTTTCCCGCAGTAAAAAGTATATCCTATATGTTGACCAGGATAGCCAGCATCGTACCATCAAAATCTGATCAGTGGGTTTCTCGTGATGCGTTCGTATAGAGACAGACAGACGAAAACTCTAAAAACTATAGATTCTGCCTCTGTATCGATAAAAAATACTATTTCAATAAGGTCCTCCAAAAATAATTCAAAAATAATTTAAGATTTCTCCTCTCCAAGGGGATAGAGGCCTGTTGTTAGATAGCGTACTCTTCATTTTTAATTAGGCAAAATAATATTTATTGAGGAAGATTACGAAATAAGTTTTCAAATCAGATTGGTAATAATTTTAGAGTAACGTTGTGCTCAAACAAACAAAAAACAAACTCTTTACCAAAGAACAAACAAACTCTTTAGCTTTAACATATATTCTATTAGATTCGAGGATTTATTATTATCAAACCAACAACAAACGATGATAATGCATGTTGAACAACAATACCTAACACGGTGCACTATACTCACCCATAAAACGAAAGACATACGATCAATGCTAACATCGCTGTGCGAAGATTATTACCGGCCACTCGGCCACACTAATGCAAATAGCACCACGATACTCGATTTATAAATAAATAAAAAGTGATTTATCATATGATATTTAGGCAAAATGGTTTAAGCGAGTCACGTTCCATTAACTTGAATCAGAAAGCCGTTAACTAATATTAGATTTCTGTTGAGATTATACAAGATACAGTGATATGGATTTCTTGCTGCTCACATTTAAGAGCTATTAGTTACATTACTAAATGGTCACGTATTGATCAGATAACTTGAAACTTGGCTATTAATAATGTAGAATTGTAAAAACCCTCACCCATTGTGTTTGGTTGGTAACCAATCAATTAGCAGAAGAGATCAATATCTGCAGATATTCGATAACGTCCATCGGAAGACACTTCGAAAGTAGGATAAATCGTGAGTTTACTAATTATTATTATTAGTGTTACGTTAAGTATTGCGAAAATCGTTTGTCTCCTTATTGCGAATCTACTAAGATTTATGGTTATTAATCAGGCTACGGTGGCAACATTGTTTGTTTTGTTACGTCATCGAGATAATATGTTTATCTTAAGAAATAGTTGTGTAATATCTATTAAGTGTTTTAAATTAGCTAACATTAAAGTTACTTCTGACATTATACCTTTTCTATTAAAACAAATTCGCGTTTGATATATGTACCTACTTTAACATTTTCGCCTGTAGTCAGCTGTCGTGATCCATACAACACCATATTTCACAGTAGATCTAGATTATGTGGAAAAAGGTATCTGTCACTATAAAAGGCTCCATTTTACTGCCGTACTCGGAACATGAGCAAAAATAACATGTCATTATATTACGAGAAAACAAGAAAAAAGCGAATGAGTTGTATCAAGCCAGAAACATTTACGAGATGAATATATGTTTTGTGTTCTTTTATGGTATCATAGATATAAGTATGATCGTAAAAGAATAAACGTTTAAAGAAATCGCGATAATTATGGAGTTTCTGGGCTTTACTAAAAATAAGAATTTCTTTCTTCTGGTAGTTAAATTCTGGTATTATTTAATTGGTCTCTATCCGTCACGAGAAGTTCATATTTTTCACAATCTAAGTGGTTTGTACTTTATAACCTAAGTTCTGTGAGAACTACGCGATAAAATGGAACATTTCTTAATATTTCGAATTTTACTTTAGGGGTTCTAGGTGGTGGGATTTGCAAAAGGATCCTATGTCATTGCATCCATGAATGAAAGATGAAAAAATTATTTCAACAAAATGTTAGACATTAAACATCGATATTGTATTTAAGATCACAAATAATAAAAGATTGATTATAATATAATATAAATAAATAAACAAGTACCTAAGTAACAAGTAACTTAAGTAATGTTTTAAAATAAGCTAAAATAAAAAATTTGTAACTCTATATCTTAAGTGAATCGATTATATAAAAAAGTTTATTCATAAACCTTAACTAAATTTATAGATTTACCTAAGTATTTGTTGCAAATATTAAATATATTACGAAATAAACAAAATATAGCTTAAATTGCAAATAATATATTATAGTAAGTCTACAGAAGGTCGCTTTGTTCTAAGTTGTAATTGTAAAATACACTTTCTCATAGTGATTTAACGATGGGTCAAAGGCTTGGTGAAAAACTTGGCATCGTAAGCGCCTCTCATTTCCGCAAAGCAAATGAAACTGTGCTTTACAGTTTATTCACTACCAAATATTATGTATTACATTTCTAGAAACAACGATTACTAGAATTTGTTTGTGTTCGTTACAAAGTTTAAATTTTATTTTAATATTTAATAAGTATGCCGTAGCCCATATAAAGACTATTCATGGATACGCCCATTTGGGGATCGATTGCACAATATAAAACCTTATTAACAACTTGTATGTAATATAAATAAGTAAAACCAATAAAGTTGTCATTTTAAAAACCATATCTTATCGCCTTTATTGTCATATTAGTAATGACAGATGCAGTGAATTGGATAAATTACATAATTAAATGTGCTTATTTTCCATTCTCATATAAAATTCTGAAAGATATTGACATCTATATTAAATTAGGATTTAAAATGTAATTTTTGGTTCTTTTAGTCGACTGCGACGAAGCCAAAGTTGGGTTATGTGTTTGACCTGTATGTATGTATGTCGGATCCTATCTTCCCTAGTAATTACTAAACGGCTTAACCGATTTTGATGATTTATACGTCGTCGATTTGTCTTTATACAAGCGAGTGTCATTGGCTATATAGATGTCATTATTAATGATGATGAAAAATGACGGATCTAAGGCGACAATTTGTGTCTTGAAAAAATTACCGTGAAACATGCCAACTTTGCCTCTGGATGTATCTTTGCCCAAAATACAATTTAAAGGAAAATCCGTTTCTGTAGAAAAGTATCCTTGCATTATGGCAACATTGATAACTTTAGTAGAAAATAGGTTTTACATGTGACATCACTGAGTATCGCGTTTTTAGTTAGTTTCGTACAGTGTCGTGTTGCGACTCGTTGAGTGTGGTGCGTAGTTTTGCGGGCAAAATTTTGGAGACATTTTAAAGTGAATTTCGACTCATGGCGAAAACAAAGGTTAGTTTGCATAATTGTATATTAAAGGAAAAGAATTGCAGAGTATTTTAATTATAGTTTCGGTAATGAAGATATATTACAAAACGAAAGTTATGATGATGGGCAAAGTTACCTAGTATTATTTCGACTTAAGAATGACAACTTTGCCCGAGTTCGAAAAAGCCTTAGGGTTGTCGCTTACACGTGAGTAGAGTTTTGGTATGATTGTGCGAGTTTTTCGTGTATTTACGTAAGTTTGTACTTTTGCAGTATCATCGTAGCTTTTGTTTTTCTGTATACATATAAAATTTGTTATTAAATAAATAAATTTCATTTCAATTTCAATGGAAGCTAGCTATTATTATGTTATTCAAAATATTATAAATTTTATTTCATTCAATTTATTATTTTAAATTTCAGAAAAACAAACACAAATCTCGAATCCGAGAAAGAAAGTCAAGACGTATAATAGGTTCTAGAATGTACAAAAATTACTCCGAAGAAATGCTAAAAATAGCGTGCGAAGTAGTTGAGTCAAAAAAAATTACTTCCAGAGATGCTGAACGACAATTTGGTATTCCAAGACGAACGATAATGAACAAAATAAAAAAAAAACATATAAAGTCTGTTGGACATCCTACCGTTTTAACTGCTGAAGAAGAGAAAAATATTTTAAGGGTTTTACAAGTTTCTGCTGAATATGGATCTCCGCTTACTAAAGTGGACCTAAAGCTATTGGTTCACGAATATATGAAAAAAAATTCTCAAGACCACAAATTTAAGAATCAAATTCCCGGTGATGCATGGATCCAAGGCTTTTTGGCAAGGCATAGTGATGAATTAACTGTGAGAACTACTCAAAATATTTCAAAGGCAAGAGCTGAAAAAGGAGCCCAAGAAATAGCAGAATATTTTGAAAATTTAAGCACAACGTTAAAACACATACCAGCAGAAAATATAATCAATCTCGATGAAACAAACCTGTCGGACGATCCAGGTTCTTCCAAGTGCATTTTTCGGAGGGGAGTAAAGTATCCGGAAAGAACTGTCAATTCCACCAAAGGAAACATATCTCTTATGTTTACCGCCACCGCGAGCGGTAAATGTTTGCCTTTGTATGTTGTCTACAAAGCAATAAACCTGTACAGCGAATGGACCAGTGGAGGGCCGCCAGGAACCAAGTACAATTGTACGAAATCAGGGTGGTTTGACAGCGCCATGTTTGAAGATTATTTTGAAAAAATAATACTTCCATGGGCGCAAGAGACACCTGGTACTAAAGTAGTAATTTGTGATAACCTGTCAAGTCATTTAAACGTTAAAGTTGTGGAGATGTGTGAACAAAATAGAATCAACTTGGTATTTATCCCTCCGAGATCAACACACCTCACCCAGCCCCTTGATGTGGCATTTTTTGCGCCTTTGAAAAAAGCCTGGCGTAAAATTTTATATCAATACAAGCTTAGGAACCCAAACCAAATAACATTAAATAAAAAACACTTTCCTAAATTGCTTAGTGAGTTAATTGAAGCCATTAAACTGAAGGAGGCAAAGAACTTAAAAAGTGGATTTAAAGCATCGGGAATATATCCAATTAATCCACGAGAAGTTCTAAAAAAGATACCAGACATGCAAGAAGAAATATTATCATATGGAATAGATCAAACACTGATCGATTACTTGAAGGAAACGAGAGCATCAAAGCCAATGCAAGTAAAAAGAAATAAAAAAATTCATTACGAGCCGGGAAAATCTGTGTCTGTTTCTGATTTCAATATTGAGTCTGCCAAAGATGCACTCATAAGTAGCCCGAAACAGAAAATTAAACCAAAAAAGAAATTCTTTGGCGTGGCAAAAGTGAATAGAAAAAACGAGACAGCCGTGGTTTTGGATGAACAAACTGGCATGTTTATTGAAACTGATCCAAATAATGATATAACAAAAAGGTGTGAAGGCTTCTATTTGGAAAACAATTTTAGTAATTCTGATAATCAGCATAGTTTCACTCCTGAGAGTCTCAGCAAAATTTGTATAAATTTGATTAATTTTAATTTAGGTAAATCAAAACCAAAAGTAACAACATCGTCGCAAAACTATTCATTCTTGAAAGCTTCCTCCAGTATCAGCAATAAATACACTCAAAGATCCTTGAAAAATGGTCATAATAAAATAAATATACTATCCAATGTGATCATTAAACCAGCAACGCAAACATCAGATGTCCGTACTTTAAATGAAATTTCGAATAAAATTGAAAATATTTCGTTTACGGCCACGCTTAAAAGTGAATTACCAGAATGCCTGCAAGAGAATAAAAATGTAAGAATAAGGAAGAAAGTTAATAGAAAAGACAATATAAAAAATAATTCAAAAACAAAAAAAACAGCTAGAAACTGTACTTCAGTAAAAAAAAGAAGGAAGAATCAATCATATAGTGACTCAAGCTCGATATCAACGGATACTGAAGTAGTTACAATCGATACAGATAATTCAGACTATGAAACAGTGCAGGATTATTACATAGCCGAATGTTTAAGGGAACAAGAAGAAGAAAAAGAAAATTTTGAATTAGATTATGTCCCATTTGGTCTACATGATATTGAATACTGCACTGAAAACCAAAAGATATTAAAAGAAAGTGATTGGATTATAGCTCGGTTCAGTACAAAAAAGAGTATTAAGCATTTTGTTGGTAAGGTTTTACATGATAATGATTCAAAACTTACAGTTAAGTTTGTTCGAAAAGTTAAAGAATCTACATTTATAAAGGGAACCACTTTTACATATCCAATAATTGATGACATTTGCACCATCCAACATTTAGATGATATTATCACAGTATTGCCTGAGCCCGAAATAACCCGGCGTGGCCATATCATATTTTATTTCGATTTTAGTAATTATAACATACAATAAAGTGCAATAAATCCAGCAACTATACTTGAAACAGCGTGATTTTTAGATTTAGAAAAAATGTCTGATTTCCAAAGATTAATTTAATTAAAATAAGAAACGTTTTCTTTTTCGTAATTGTGAAAAATCTTTTGTGTTCTATGATTTTTTGATTTAAAATTTTATACTATATTGCAAAGAATAATTTAACTAAAATAAGAAATCAATGCATGTTACATAATTTTGATTAGGTAAATAGAGAAAGCTTAAATAATTTTTAGTAAACTAAATAACTACCTTTAAGCACTGAAAATCCTTCACTTTAACACAGTTGATTCCTATTAACATAATATTAATAATTAACATAATATTAATAAAACCGTTACTGCAAGGTAGACTCACTCACTCTGAAAACTTTGATATCTGATCATTAATTTTAGGTACTAATCTTACATTGGAACTTGTTTTTTTATAAATGCAAAATATTCTTGTTATTTGCGAATTTCGAATTACTTTATACTAATAAAATAGAAAATAAATTTATTCAAATTATTTTCAAAATGGCCTACTAAAATTTTCGTACCAGTATATACTCGTACTTACCTTTAGTTCTTCACTGATTAAAAGAAAAATAAACATGTTTATCACTATTTATAAGTTTTTATTGCCTCGTTTTGTACGTTGATTGATCTCAATATTGGTGTTTATAACATAATTTATTAATATTTCAGCCCTTTGTTAATTTTTTACTATCTTTAACGAAAAAATAAACATTCTACTTAAAACTCTGTTTTATTTAATATGTTTAATTCCTGTAACTCCTTAAAAGTATTTGCTCAAATGTGACAGCCCTATCATATTGATGTCACAATTTTTGTCTAGTATGGGAAAGAGAAAAAATGATAGGGTAACATTGCCAACTAGTTTCAAGGGAAAAGTTGCATTCGTATCGGTAAGACTTTTAAATTCAACGCCTTCATTACCCTAATCCTTTAACTAGTTCCTATATCATTGGCATAGAGGCTAAATTTTCATCAAAAAACCACGTGGGCAATGTTGGCTAAAAGTCTAGATAACTTTGCCCGCTATCGACATCACTGAAATGTTCGAATAAATGTCGACTTTTAAAAAAAATACTTAGCCAATCTATGCATATGATGCCAGAGTTGCATCAAATAAAAAAAATACCTAGGCACCTGTAGAAAAAACATAAGATATTTCATTTTTTTTTAAAAAAGCGGGCAAAGTTGGCATGTTTCACGGTACTTTCGTTCAAATCAATCTAGTGGGGTATCAACATTTAAGAGGTGATTACAAAAATATATACAAGATATATGATTTAAGAACTTTAGAATAAGAAATTCTTAAATAAAACTAAAAATGTTTAATTGATCAAAACTAAAAAGCTGTAAATAAAAAAAAAATTTACAAAAATAAGAAAAATCAACTGCATGAAAAGCGAACTAAAAAGTTGAGACCAAGTTTACAATAAAAAAACATAGTATTATGCAGAAGGTGATATACATACTCGTACATGTTTTATACTAGCTGTACGTCTTGCTACGTGAATGTATGTCTTCGACTGCATAATACTATGTTCCTTCGTGTCTTATCTTTTTACGCAGTCGGTTTTTTTTACTATAGTAATATTAGTCTATAAAAAATAAATTTTTGTATGTGTGTGTGTGTGTGTGTGTGTGTGTGTGTGTGTGTGTGTGTGTGTATGGCTGTTACTTCTTCACGCTAAAAACGGATGGATGGTTTTGGATGTAATTTAGTAGGCACATACATATTTTATGAACTGGAGTAACACGTAGTTGGGCACCTAGGCATGCGCCTGAGCAAAGTGAGGGTATACCATGTAAGTAGGTACCTACTCGATACCTAAATCGATAGTAAGTAGGCACTATTTTTAACATGCGTTTAACTATGCATAATCCATGTAAAATTTGAATTTTTTGATGTAGAATATAATATTATATTATATATACGTACTTTGATAACACACAAGTAGTAATTATGTTAGCCTAAATATAATAAGCCATATTGTATTATATCGCGTGAAAATAAAATAACGATAAATTGTGTGAAAGGGAGATTATATCTAAGAAACCTGCACGCCTGTTCATTACAATTCCTATTCATACCCTTTGACTTTGACATATTATCTATTTGAGCGTTTATATGATAGCTAGTTAACTTAAATAATAAGAACATGATAAATGGTACGGTTTAATTATTAATCTTAATAATGCTTCTAAATTCAGTACAAAACTCCCTATTTTGTAAAGGTTTTGCAAGCGTCTAAAAGATTAATATATTCCTCGGGAAGCATACAATGATCTTATTTTCTAGAAACCATATTTCACTGATTTGCTATCGTTTTCGCTGCTATTACATTAACGTTGGTAGAAGATAAGTTACATTTATTATATAAGGTGATTTATGAGAAGGGCTTACAATAAACTTGAAAACAAAAATTCAATTAATTACTTAACGATATTGATTTTGGCTTTAAAAAGGTTACAATGTATTATGAAGTAATAAAAAAATGAGACCGGATTTGAAGCAATATCTGAGCTTGAAAAGTAATGTTTTCAACGACAGACCGGCGCCGGCGCAGACAAAACTGACATTTACATGGGACCTTGCGTTTAACAATTTGCGAACAATACATGCTCTTGTCACACGCATTCCCGGAACCTATCGCTCGAACCCGGAGTGACCTCAACGTGGCGGCCTCCACTGCTCAAACATTCTCCATCAAATAAAAGAATTAAAAATCGCACACTGACACCCCCATACGTCTCGTTCATATTAATCAGTGTCATATAAAATTACTTCTTTATTTAATAAGTAGACTGTAGAATGTTAATATTAATCAAGCTTTATTTTATACCAGAGTAATATATGTGTTAAGTAATTTTATCAACTTAGTAGTAACTTCAGTGTACATTTGTTTTGTATATATAATTAAGAATATTTGTAATTTTCTTTATTGTAAATAAAACTGAAGGATTAATAAGCAAACACACGCAAAAAAAAACTTAGTAGTGAATGGAATAAAAATGACAGTAGTCATTCAATATCACCATTTCTGTTATTTGATGAATTTGCTTACTTCTTTCTCATAGGTGTTTTATTAAGGTAGTAAAAAAGTTCAATTAGACTTATGGTCGCTTTACAAAATCAGTCAAGTGTGAGTCGAACTCTAACATGAAGGGGTACCATCGTATATGTACTTTTAATTAATATTACTTTTACTCTATATATGTAGTAGGTATATTAACTTCGATGATCGATTACGAATATTAAAAAATGTTTCTTGTATTTTTATTTTTTTATTTATTTTTATCATTTGTTGTTATAGCGGCAATATAAATACATACTCTGTAAAAAATTCAACTCTCTACCTATTACGGTTCATGAGTTACAGCCCTCTAACAGACGGACGGACGGACGAACAGACGGACAGTGGAGGCATAGTAGAGTTCCGTTGGTACGTACGGATGATAAAAAGGGTTATATTATAAACGATATACTATTTAATCTGTTAAATATAAAAACCTTATTATCGAGTGATTCTATTTTTTATGTTAGGTATTCGTAGACCGATTTTTTCATTTGAATAAATAATACGACGATTTTTAATCTGATATTTTTATTTTATTTTATATAGGTATAAGTTAGAATTCAAAATGTTCAAAAATCTCTATGATTATAAAATCATAAACTCTTACAAAGGGCACATCTTTCGCACGATTTTCTTAGTTACTATTTACTTACAAGCTAGACTAAATGTTAAAGTGATGTTTTATATTGTCATATTGTTTCTAGATATTATATGCCATCACAATAGTCAATCTCTTTTGATTGTAGCGATGTTGTAGTACTACATACCTAGTACCTACAGAGCTACATACTACATAGTTACTTGTAATCTTAATCCCACGAAAAACATTACATGTAAAAAGATGCAAGTCTCGCAATGCAGTTCTTTTACCGCGAAAAATTTTGAGGTCTAATGAAACCAAGTCGGTTAATTTATTCATTACCTATCTATGGAAGCATCTATCAAACAACTTTGTCATGAATTGTTACCCAATTAGTTAAGTAACAACATTTCATAGTGACCGTATCAATATTAGTACTCTAGTTACTACTGCCTCGGTGGTGTAGCGGCTAGCATGTACGGCTGCACACCTGGAGGTCCTGGGTTCGAGTCCCGGGTCGGGCCAAGTTTAGTTATTGAGTCTTTCTGTATAGAAAGACTCAGTAATAGCCCGGAGTTGGGAAGTTGGCGGTGTTTCACCCCCGTGCCTCGGAGAGCACGTAAAGCCGTCGGTCCTGCGCCTTATCTCTCACCGGTCGTGTCGAGTAGTCGTCCCACCGGAGTATGAGAGTGACAGGAATAGAGAGTGCACTTGTGTCTGCGCGAACACTTGAGCACTATAATATCTCCTGCGCAGTTGGCTAGTCTCAATGAGATTGGCCGCCGTGGCCGGAATCGGTCAGCAGAACATCATCATCAATATTGGATGATATTTCTATTTCTTTAATAAATAGAATGACTTGGCCATCGCACACGGCAAATAACAAAATTTACCCAATATAAGCGTTCTAATCGCATTATTTATGTTCGTATATGCGATCCGCGAGCGGTATGTTCTATTAAAACTATTTAAAATAGTAGATTATTATACTTATGTGATTATGTTTCCGTCCGATGACCAAGTCATTCTAATTATTATTGATGATAAGACTCTTCATACATTAAATACTCATAATTCACTAGAGAAAATTAATCAATTTACAGAAATTATCTTTGGAACAGAGTATATTCACTCGATAGTAAACTGAACGCAGCAGGTATAATCTAGGCTTATTGCTTTGTAAAAGCTATTATTCCATTGAAAACGTCTTATTGCCTACGGTCATATATTATATATTATAAAGATTATAATTATAACTGTTAAAAATAAATTAAAGTGTCAAAAAAGCAAATTTATTAAAAAAAATGAATACTTTAATCAAACTTGACGACCGCAGCTTAGCGTTTACCGTTAATTAACAAAAAGAACAGAACAAAATTATAGCAATTCTTGTGCAATCAAGAATGCTTCACCGTAGACATTTTTAAAGTCTCCTGCATATTATAGTAATTTCATGCGTTTAAGGTCGAAGAAATCTAAAATAAAATCCTTTACTATCGGTTGCCTGTAAGAGTTCACTTTTAGTGATAAGGCCGCCTTTGCACATCTCTTTAATTGTATAATTAATTATTTTATGTTAATGTACTATTTTCTTGTGCAATAAAGTGTTATAAAAAAAATAAAATTTTGTTTTTATCGAAATCTAGGTAGGTGTACTTCATTATTCTTCTAATCATCTGTTCTTTTTGTTTGGTACCTAAACCATTATTATCTATTGTCTACTTAATACTACTAAATACTACTTTGGTTTATTTCTTTGTAATTAATTAAAGCTTTTACAGACTATTATAAAAACATTCACCAACTTGAAAGTTTAAACGTATATATTTTGTAATAAAAAGACATTCATCACTTACCGCAAAATTAAAGGGGCACAAAAGCAGTAGACTAAGCCGTAAATGGCAGACGGAATGCGAACGTCAAAATTGCAGCTATTTACAATACATCAAGCTGCGCCGGCAGCTGGCTTGCGGTTCTTTGACAAATGAAGCTGTACTCTTCCTGACCGCGTAATGTATGGTGACTTAGCCTAGTGCTACCGTGCGACCCGGAACGTCAAGTTGAATGATCACGCACTTGAGCTATTACTTGGAAATCGGGATTTTCAATATGAAGAGGCTTCGTTAAAATATTTATGTATTGTGATGTGGTTTACTTATCTCAATTGGTCTCTTCAGCAATTACATAATTTAACTTTGCTTACATGAATATTATTTTAATTATTACCACACAATATTAATTTTATAAGATTTTCATGAGTTATTTACTAATTTTCTAAAACATTAAAATATATATAAAGAACGAATAAAAGAAATTAGTAGTATCACCACATCCGCTATATCGAATGATAACTTTAAAATGGTATACTGGTATTTTCGAACAGCAACATAGGCCCCACACTTTATTCTCGTTGGATTCATAGCCTGGTATGACCTGGGACTGATGAAGGCACAGGGCCATCGACTTTTCTTTCTAGTTTTCCTAGGCTCAGGCATCATACAGCATCAATTTCATTACTTGGGAGTTGGGGTCGCTTCTGAGTTTTCTTGAAGAACAACTCGCAAATTCTTACGGTCTTATTCAAGTATAGATATAAGAAGTTTAATAAAAGAAGATAGAAGAAGTTTAATTGTGAGGTTTTATTTCACTTTTATACAACATTCGATTATTGTATTTTAGCAAGGCATTGTTAAGAGATCGAACATTGTAACTGCTGCAGACTTCTTCGAAAATATTATAAAAAATACATAAGAAGTAAGTCTCTACAAAATAAAAATATTTCAGGCTTAAATTAAAGCTTACAAGCTCCTTTGGAATACCTACTTAAACAAAGATATTACATGTAAACATTTAAATCATTCATGGCACATTTATTTACACTATAAGTAACAAAGGAGACAGCTGAATAGCAAATAACTTTTACCTTATTTGCAGAAAATCTTTCTTGAAAAAAGGTGCACTCATAAGATTCAACCTTGAACTCTAAAAATAGGACAAAAATTAATACGAGTAGTGACCAACAAAGGCTGATAACTGATCTGAGTTCGGGCAAGTGGGCGCATTAATACAGAACATAAGCCATTTACATAGTACAGGGGCCACTGAGATGTGGCAGTCAGATATGCGAGGGATTTAAATGAAATAAATGGAACTCTTAATGTAGCTGCGACACCCACCACACCCGGAAGGTTTACACTCAGCCCTGTGATACGCAATCTAGCTAGGGAAATGGTAATTATTTCTCGAGCTTTATCGCGCCTTCATAATAAAGTTAATCTGTCACAATGGCACTTTTATTGCGGAATTATTTTTCTTATATTAAGGCGATATAAAAATGAATACTCGACAAGTGGGTGATAGTGAAATATTTTTTTAAATGGAAATCCAATTTAAATAGCACAATATTGTAAAAAAATATTATACAAAATCATATTACTTTGCCAAATGTTTTCGTTACACTTCGTTGCTTAGTGGAAACCTTCTAAAGTGTTACTATAATTAGAATGGCGCACAAAAATGTTATATCTGAGTCCGCTCGATACGCTGTCTGCATCGGCACACAAAGTATAGCTGTTGCAAGGAAAACTCAGGTCTCTGAGGGTAATAACGTATATTACTTTCTGCATTTAGACAGGGGTGATCCTGCACATGCGCCTTTGTCGTCATCGATTTTTCTTACTTTGACAGTTCGGCCGATGTTTTGGGCTAACACCCGCGTATCGAAAACAAAGTAAACAAAAAATATGGCTTTAGATTTTTCTGCTACGTATAAGTTATTAGTTTTAGGTGATTCCAATGTCGGAAAAACTTGTATAGTGCATAGATATTGTGATGAGAGATATTACGATATTTACATATCTACTATAGGTAAGTGCTTTATTTATTTTTAATTCTGGACATTTTTGTCATCTGGTTTTTCATTGTTCCGTTATAATTGAATGTTCAGGTTATATTTTAAACTTTCTACAGTAACAAAGAACAAATCCGTTATGCTTATGCCTTCAGTGAATCCCGAGATGCAGCGAACTGCAACATATAAATATTTCTGATTCTACTATGGTTTCCATGTTTACTAATTAATAATAATTCCAATCAAACAATTACTTTATAATTATTTTTATTCAAACAAAACCGTTGTGTTATATTAGTTTAATATTTTTGTTTGATTGGTAAAAAAATAGGCCTAAATCTACCAAAAGAGGTATATTCTTTATATAGTTAAAATACAATAACCTCCAAATATTTATGTATTATACGCTTATAAACCATAGACTTACATTGAATATATTATTGTATATTTTTAAATTAAATAGATAGTTTAATACTACATACGTCGTTACTTTTATCAGTCACAGGAACTGTTATTTGTTTGACTATTTCATAGATAACTAACCGTTGTTTAAATAATTTTGCAGGAATAGATTTTAAACAGAAGATAATAAATCTAGATGGAGTCCCCATTAAACTTCAAATATGGGATACGGCCGGTCAGGAGCGATTTAGAACTTTAACTACTGCTTACTATAGGGGTGCTATGGGCATAATACTTATGTATGACATTACTAATTTGGAATCGTTCAACCATTTGTCTTATTGGTTGAGAAACATTCAAGAAGTGAGCCATAATTTTATTTATGTATTTTTATTGTTTTTTTTTTATATGTAACTGTTTACATTTTTATTAACTTAACGAGTTAAACGTTTAATTTTATCACAGAGTCGAAATGTTCGTCGTTAAAGGAAAATTTATATTTTATTTAAATTTAATATATTACATATTGTTTCCAGTATGCTTCACCGGATGTTATTAAAGTGCTAGTTGGCAATAAGTGCGATGTGCATGAAAACCATCGAGCAGTCCCTAAAGAGAGAGGCCAAAAGGTAATGTCAAAAATTAAAAAAAGATACATTTCTTCATTCTTAAATCATCAGATACATTGTGAACAATAAAATAATGTATTTGTACATCCACTTTGTTATGTACATTTCAAAAATATAATAAACGCCATTTGGGTTTGCAGATTGCTGACGATTTCGACATGCCGTTTTTCGAGGTATCTTGTAAAAGCAACATAAATATTGAGGAATCTTTTTTGACTTTAGCCAGAAAAATAAGAGAATATCGAGAGACTAAGGTAATGAATCGTTGTAATCGCGTATTGTTCTAACGATTGTTAATCGTAACAATTATAAAATTACTAGCAGAACCCGCGGCGTGGCTCACGCTAAAACTACAAAAAAACTCTAAAAAGGTAGGTTTCATACAAACTTTTATCCCCTATTTAACCATCTTGTTGCTGAATTTTGAAAAATTCTAAAACACGTATTTATTTAATTGTATTGAAAAGCATTAATACCAAGTTTCAAGTAATTCTGATCATAAATATTTTTTGGATTGTATTATAACGTGTTTTTCCGTGGGAATGAGATAATCTTCCGCGGTAAAAAGAAGCCTATGTCTCTCTCCAGTCCTTCAACAATCTCCACTCAAAAAATTAGACTAGTCACTCTGTTTCGGCGTGAAAGAAGGACAACAAACAAACAAACAAACAAACAAACACACTTTCACATATATAATATTAGTATGGAAGTATGGATATGGATAACAATCAAAAAATATATTACTTATACAAAAACCTGTATTGCATAGAAAATTTTTAATCTAAAATTCGAATAATACTTTCTTAGATTTACGCGAATGTGTGACATTTTTAAATAAAACTATCTTTTCGGATTATTTCGCGGATTTATTTTGATTTTTGGTTCCCGACGTTTCGAATGCTTTACATTTTGTTAATTGTGGGTAGGCTGTCTGCCAACAACTATACCTTCAAGACATGTAACACCTCAGTCTCTCCCGTGACCATGGATGCTGTAAAGCATTCGAAACGTCGGGAACCAAAAATCAAAATAAATCCGCAAAATAATACGAAAAGATAGTTTTATTTAAAAATGTCTAAAATTCGAAATTAAACCCTACATTACATATACAATGCCTTAGATCACTACAAGTTATTACCTTTTTTTAAATAACTATTGCCTCCATTACAACTTTTCTCTTTAAATACTAATTAGCTTTCAATAAATCCTATATTATTTGGTATAAAAAGGAAGTAACTTATGTCTTGATTTCCTTAACTCGATTAGGTAAAAATGGTAAGCATATGGTATCATAAATCTTGATTTTCCGGCCCTAAAACGGATGTTTAATGTGTGGTCGAACTTTCTCAATGGAATTATGTTACCGGAGAATGTGCGACATCCCAAGTGCCAGTTTGGGCGTGAAATTCGATACCGCGAAAATCCTACATCGTGGGATATCCGTGTATTAATGCACTTAGGTACTATTTTTTATATCTAAGAAACAATATTAAATAAAATTTGAATCTAAATTAAATTAATCTATGTGTTGTAAGTATAGTAAATAATCGATTACTTTAGTCTATAGGGATCATTTAAAATATTGTATTTTGTGGAGTTTGCCAGGTTTTTAACATCTTACAGCATCTTAGAACTTTACTTCAAACTTAGGCTTTTAAAGAGAAAAAAAATAGAATGTTGAAATATGGTTAATTATTTTTATATGTATTATTAAATTACTGTAAATAAAACCATTTTTTCGGATTTTTTCGCGGATTTATTTCGATTTTTGGTTTTCAACCAAATCTTTGGTGGGGAAACCAAAAATTCGCGTAAATCTAAGAAAATATTATAAAATTATTTTATCTATATTAATTATAAAAAACAATAAATTAAGTATGATCAAATATGTTGTACAAATACGGTACCTACAAACTTATCTATTTATTTTCATTTACTCACAATTTTATTAGTTGTATTTAAGTAATAATTTTAAATAATTTCATTTTCAGGCTGATGCATTCGAATTGAAGGAAAGGGACAACGTGATAAAACCATCTGAATCCGAAACAGACGTGTCAAAATGTAGTTGTTAGCCTAATTATATGTAGGTATTACAGCATAGCTTACACTTTACCTATGTAAAGTACAACAGATCTGGATAGGGAATAAACTGTAATTGGTGCGCCATTGAACGTGAAACAGTCTAAACTCTAAATAAATTATGAGATCTAGAGATTTGTTCTTAGAAATCAATTTCCTAAAACAGAAATACCACAAAAAATTTACTATCTTTTATTAGATTTTATGATATTATATGGCTAAAAGTAAATTAAACTTTATATTGCAAGTTGCAAGTTTAACATAACTGGATTCGATTTATTAGTTTTTTTCATATCATATCGAACTATGTTCACATTTATATATAGGTACATTAGTTTTTTGTTAACAAACCTCTGTATCTTGATTCTTGAAATTGCAGATAAATTCATACACTCATTTTAATGGCCCACAGGATCGATGTACATCTAATTACGAAATATTGAATAAAACTCGATTTTGTAGTAAGAACTTTTGCTAGTAACATTTATGAAAAAAAAACGTGATTTTATAGAAAAATATAAACATACAGTAGATAATTTCATTATTGTAGATGTGATATTCGGACCAGAATTTCGAAATGAATAAACTCTTCTTTTATAAGAATTAAAAATATACAACCGCGAATATTATTTCTATTCAATCTTATTCTAATAAAAAAACCATTTCAATCATCCAACATGAATTTTGGTAAAAGTTACGCCTTTTATTTTTTAAAAGCAAAGTATGTCTTTCGCAAATAACTTTATTTCATATTATTATAATTTTATATATATTATTATTATTCCATTATTATAATTTATTAAATATTTCACTTTTTTTTAAATAAACTGTTTACCAAAATCATATTTTGAAACGTTTTGAAATTCTGGTAAATATAGACTGTATGCACGCTTTATGCATATAACTTTGTGCTCTTTGCGTGTGTTCACTGTCGCATTTCTTAAAAAATATCTATGGAGGGTAGAGATAAGGAGAATCGTCTTATATCGGAAACAAGTTGAAAAAGTGTCCAGTGGCGAGCAGCAAATTGTAATTCAGAAACTCACCAATATAACACTAGCGTAGCAAGTAGAAGTGATATGAATTAGCAGTTGTTAATGGAGTTATCAGTTAAGTGTGCTGAATTTAAAAATTTAATATCTCTACTGACCAGTGCAGTTAATAAAACTGCAGTATTAAAAACCTCAACTATTTACGTAGTCCAAAATAATTTTGTAAATATAACCCGTTTTTAGATAAGGTACAAAGAGATTTAATTTTTATAATGCTTTTGATAATATTATTTCGTGGTTTTACAGTTTCTATTGTTGTAAGCTTTAAAATATAATTGAACAAAAATGGTGAAAGTTTGTTCATTAAAAAGTATTATAATATTATTAAATAATAATTAGATATTTGAAAAGCGCCACAACAAAGCGGAAATCTTTCTTGGCTTGTTTAATTCCAACTTACTCTTATGGCTTTTGGTGCTGTTTTAAATTCATCTACTCGTTTTCTGTGGCGCCACCAATTTGATGCTTGTCAGCGGTCATTTTTTATACACAGAGGTATTCCTTACCTGTACCCTTCATAAAAATAACATTATAAACTAGGGATAGAATTAGACTATGAATGAATGTAGAAGGAATTAATCTAATTTGTCATAGCGTTATTGCTGCTCTTAAAAAAAATATGTTAAAAATGATTTGATCATCAGCTGTTTTAAATTGAAATTGTAACTAATATCCTAAACGTAAAAAAGTATTCATCATTGTATTATCATAATAAATAATTACTTTTAACAATCGACCATAAAGGTAGAAATAAAACTAACAATTGTCAGTTTTAATTAAAAATATAATAATTATATCGGCATATGTATATTGCCTTAATATTTGGCTTGACTACGCCTACGACGCATTGCTCACCAAATATGTATAAATGTGCAAGGATTAAAGCACACTTAACGAATTTACTCAATAAAGTTTTAAACTTCTTAACTTAGAAGAGTTTGTTACAATATATGGATTGAGTTGCATATAATGTGATAGAATTGGAGTTAAAAAAACGAACAGATATTTGTAGAAAGTAAATTACTTATGCAGCTTTATTTTATATGAAAAGTGAAAATGAGATGAATATGTTAACTCGGGAATTTTTAAATACCTTATTAAAAAGAAATGACCCCAATAGTATGTAATGACTTTTTGTTAGATAAAGCACTATTCACAATGTCATAAAATAAATTCAATTCATTTATTAGGAATCTATCTTAGGAAAAAAATCATTAAAAAGTGTATTATCAAAATATTGCTAATATAATAGTTAATTATTTATTATTTAAATAAAAAAGTCAATTCAATTTACAATATTTATTATAGGTCTAATAAGTTAGGTATATTGTATTTCAGTTACCATTAAAATTGATAAATCTCATATACATATTTGTCTATCTCATGAATACTTGTTGACTCCAATATATTACATTATTGTAACATTTTGTGAGGCACAACTGAATTAGATCTATGTATTATTACTAATAAAATTTTATTACAATGTGTTTTTATTTTATTTAAACTCATAATATACATATAACAGTTATTTATTACATTTTATCAAATCTATTAGAAACCTAGCTTTTCCTTGAATCTACATTTTTAGTAATTTGTTTATTTTTTTTTTATTAAAATAAATTTGAAGCAAAATATACAGACTGTAAAAAAATTATAATTTTATAAAACCCCTTGCACAAAATATGATACCTTAAAAATACTAAATGTAAAATGTATATACATGTATTATTAGTACTTTGAAATTATCAGCTCATTTAGAAAGTTTCAAAACTTAAACTAATACATTCCCACCCTGAACCAAACCTTTTTAAATATAAAACCTATTAGAATTAAAAAAAAAATTGCATTTAACATTGGTTCAACTGGAAATTTTTGATATGTTAGGCAATTGCCTATAGAAAGCCTAAATCATGGACTGTATAACTGAAGATTGCCTTGTGGATTGGTGGTTTTTGTACATCACTCAAATAACTCATGTATATAGACTAGCGGTAATATATCAAATAAATATAAAATCCATTTTAAAGCTATTACATCAGCCCATTATTGTGGCTATAATTTTTATCTCAATCAAATATTTAACGGTCTTCTTCGTTTTATTGTTGGCAATTCATTTTTAATACACTCTTGCTTTATTTGTATCAATCTGTTAATTGATGTTTGATTTGACATCACCTCCTGTGACTGTGGTTCACTTTTAATAGGTATATTAGTACCTATGTTGTCTCTGTAAAAAAATTAATAATATACCAATATTCATTGTCTATTATAGAATTTTATGTTGTATAATATTTATATTATATAAAACAATTAATAATATAGCAATGAGGGCTAACGTTTCTGGTGGCACCAGTTGGCGCCACTGGTGAGTAAGGTCCTATCGCCGTCGTTAAAAAGGTTTATCAGGATTTTGTTTTACATAATTAATATATAGTAATCAAATAGATAATATATTTGACAACGTCAAAACAAAATTTACTTTCATTTAT
Organism: Brenthis hecate; assembly: GCA_951806755.1. Classification (NCBI taxonomy): domain Eukaryota; kingdom Metazoa; phylum Arthropoda; class Insecta; order Lepidoptera; family Nymphalidae; genus Brenthis; species Brenthis hecate. The sequence continues at coordinate 1,013,364 of OX638267.1, forward strand.
TTTAGAATATATCCGAATATGCATATTACAGTATTACTATATCGAATGTGCATACTACAAGACTTCCGCAATAAACAATAGCATTCCCCAAGGACGGTAGATGTCAGGGAGATGATGAATCAAATAGATAAAATATTAACTTTTTCTTAGCTCTCATTTTAAAGCAATAATATTTGTTGAGCTGTACTGTGTCTGCCATAATTGATCACGAATGGCAAAACTTTTACAATAATCATGAATAATTAGTGAGGATCCACGATGAAAAGCCCGCAAACAGTTAACACTCAGTGTCATTTGACTCTCTAGAGACCTCACTCTACACAAGCGCCTCTCGCGTCGAATTCAAACTCGGTAGCCCTCATTGTGGCTAAACAAGCATTGTAACTTGTAAGTCATTAAAATTATTTATATAGCATTCTAAATAGTGTCGTTAAATAATTTCTAATATTTATATATTTTAATTGACATTTCAATTTTTTAATTTGACTTACCTTATTAAACATATTTGTGTCTATAATATACATATATTTAAAGATGATAAAAATAACATGTGTGTGTACTTATGTATGCACGTAAGAAGTTATACTTCTTTGGCATAACAACAAAAATAGCTAGATTTCATCCAATATGTCACAACTCTCTGTTTGTAAAAATAATGCATTATGCATCTAACTTCATGTCGCTTTTCGGCTGTCGGTGTGCGCGCGCATTATAAAAACTTTACTCTCATAATTTTTCCAAACACGCCATAAGAAGTATAACTTCAAAAACCGAAATACAAAATCTCAAGTTATTAATAAAATCTCTTTATACAAGTATATAATGGTATATGTATTGCTTTCCTTCAAAGTTAAGACACGCTTGGCTGTTTGTAGTGACCCTACTTCTGTGCCAGCGGTCGCGGGTTCGAGTCCCGCTGGGGGCATTCATTTGTTTGATGACAAATGTTTGTACTCTAGTCATGGGTGTTTATATTTATAATATGTATGTATTTAAAGTTATATATGTGTAGTGCATCAACTATCTGGTATCCATAACACAAGCCTCGTAGCTTACCATGGAACTAGATGGCGCTGTGTCTTAATGTCCCAACATATTTATTTATGATATAAAATCAGTTTAACTAAGGTCTTAGCCACAAAAAGAAAGCAGGCTGGTGGAGCTGAGACTAATTTGCATTACCAATAAAGTAAAATTTTTGTGGAAATCATAAAACATAACAACTTACATATCATTTTCTTTAGAAACATGTACAACTCTTTGAAGAAGATTGTTTGGTATTTCTTGTACTCCAAAATGTGTATTGTATGCAGAATGTTTTTTCATATGTTCCTTATCATTGTATTGAGGTAATGCAGCTAAAAATAGTAATAGTAGGACTTTAAGTGGAAACATAATTTAGTACTATTATTTTGTCTATACAGATAAATAAAATTGAAGTGTCTGTTTGTAATGTCAAAATAACGGCTTTTTACTAAATGCATATGAAATTATATAGTATACTTATAATTAAAAAAAATTTCATTTTTATGTCTGTTTGTTCTGGCTAATCTCTGAAACCACTGGACTGATTTTGACAGTATTTTCACTGGCTTAACTTAGCTTCAACTTAGGCTACTTTTATTTTAGAAAAAGAATTAGAGTTCCACTAAAAAAAGTAACTAGAGATGCATCCAAACAAAGCGAGGATAAGTCGCTAGTATAAACATAAGAGAGATGACAAACAAAATTATACTCACTGTATCGAATTTTTCCACCCTGAGATTTATATTCTTCAATTTCCACATCTTTTTTCTTCAATAATGTCCGTAATTCATTTTCACTCGATTTCAAATCATGTATAGTTTTTAAAATTGGTTGCATGACTTCATGAAAGAACTGAAAGTGATATATATTTATATAAACTAGAGTATGGTTATTATTTTATAAATTTGTACTGTTATATCATCTGTACATATAATAAAATTCTAACTGAGCCGAATCTGTACATGAAATATTTTTTGGAAAATCTTATTGAAATAGACATTATTATCGATACAGAGACTGAATCTATAGTTTATACAATTTTTGTCTGTTTGTCTGTATGTTACCGCATCACAGAAAGCCACTGGAGGGATTTTGATGAAATTTGGTATGGTGATAGCTAGTTATCCGGGTCAACATATAGGATACTTTATACAGCAGGAAAATGTCTCATTTCTGAGAAAAATACAAAAATTGCAATGTAAGAGTATAGTAATATTTAAAACCTAAGAATTTAGTTTTTGGTCATCTGAACGCAGGTGGAGCCGCGGGCAATGCTAGTACCTAAATAAAAATAGTTTTGATATAGAAAAATGCTCTAAGAGACAAATAGGACAATCAATTTAATTTAGTACCTACTTAATAATATATTTTGTCTTGTTATGTATTCTTCTATTTTAGTTATTATATTAATAGTCTGACAAATATGAGTACTAGTGATATGGCTTAATATCCTTTTTTTTAACATTGAACACACATCAGAAATGATGGCTTCATGTCCTAACATTCCTTTTAAGAACAGATTAATATTTCACAGGGATCATTTGATTTACTAGGATAAAAGTAGTTTAAATAAAGTCAAATTAGTCTAGTTAAATAAAAAATACTTACTAATTCTCTAGAACCTTCTTTAAGATGTAGTTTTAGTTTAAAAGGAAATCCATAAAACTTAGTCATAACTACAACAAGACTTGTTCCATCATGTGAAATATTGATCTTTTTCAGATCTTGTGGATGCATTAGCAATTCAATACCCTTTTGAATAAGTTCTTGCGTGCCCATTTCTAATCCGATGTTACTTTCCTGTAAATGAAAATAATTTAGATTAATCAAAAGGCAAACATTTAATGTGTATTAAATATTCAGAAAAAAATAGACATATTTATAATTTTCTTTTATGGGAACTCGTTAAGACTTATGAGATATACGTTATTTACTCCACTTAACTGTAAAAAATAATAGAAATTATTGTACCGTGAGACATTTTAAGAAATCTTCTTCAGAAAGATAAATTTCCCATATATTAACATAATCTGTTATAAGAATATGGTGTCTTCGTTGCTTCACATAATGTATATAAAAAGAGGGCGAAGACTGCAGTTCATTCCACATAATAATATAAATTATGATTTAATAAATTACGATACCGTGCATTTATTTACATTAAATAAATACAAAAAATTCATTTGTGATATTTTGACTTCAATCACTTGATTAACATCTAATTCAACATGATCTGTAATAAATAATAATGTGTTATATAACTTTAAGTGTTTATTGTTTACAAATTACACTTTTGACCATGGTTGACAAATAAAACTTTTGACTTTACATCATGATCACAGACCGGAACAACAAGCAAGTAAGACAAGCAAAGACAAGACAAATCACAGATCACAGAAGTTTGGTTTGGAGCGTAGAAGTAAGGAGGACCATCTCAGTGTATTAAAAAGTGTCCGTTGAAAGGGAGGAAATTAAGTTGGCGCTATAGTAGCAAATGGAAGAATTTTAAAAAGAGCGCCACAAATTATTAGAGTATGGCACTAAATTAAAAAAGGAAAGAAAAATTTCCGCTTTGTTACAGCGCATTTATTAAAATTATTATGATATAGAGAAAAACATGAATATAGAATAAAATTATACAGTATTTCTAAGTACGCCAATTATTTGTAAATTAAATTATTATTATTTGTAAATTATATTAAATTTTTAAAATAATATTTTATAAAATGATATTATTTGTATTTTATATTAAATTTTTCAACCCAGCACACTTCACTCTGTTTATAACTATTAAATTCTTATCATTTCCATTTCCTACTTCGGTGAGTGTTCGAACAATAATTTGCTGTTTGCAAGTGGACACTTTTTCAACTAATCCCCCATACAAGACGGTCCTCCTTACTTCCACCCTCCATAGACAGAAGACTTCACATTTTACAAAGACACACAGACTATATAGGTAGATAGTGCAAATAGATACCATAAACAAAGGTACCCTACCCCAGCCTGCAAATTTATGATATTCGCAATGAAAAAAATACTAATCGATAGATTTTTAATAGCTCAATTCAACTACGTAGCCCTTCCAAATTGCTCACCATTAATTATAAAATTAAAAATCAATAAAGTCCTTGAAAAAAAAATTCATTTATCCATATATTCAAGTTTCTATATCTTTTGATATATACAATATTTTAAATTGCTCAAAGTTCTAAAATACTGCTCAAGTTGCATTTGTAATTGCTCAAGTAGAGTTCTCACCAGCTCCACTTTCCTTAATTATTAAATAAATATAAATAGTTTGAATAAATTTAACGTATAGATAGGTGAGTGCTGTGCATGCGCGCCGATAGTAAGATGATGTTGTGCTTGGAGTATTACAGTTTCATTTCCTATGATGAGGTTATGAAAACTTGATTTTGCTTGCGACTCGCGTTACTGTTTGCGCGCATGCGCAGCACTCACCTATCTATACGTTAAATTTACTCAAACTATTTATATTTATTTAATAATTAAGGAAAGTGGAGCTGGTGAGAACTCTACTTGAGCAATTACAAATGCAACTTGAGCAGTATTTTAGAACTTTGAGCAATTTAAAATATTGTATATATCAAAAGATATAGAAATTTGAATATACGGATAAATGAATTTTTTTTCAAGGACTTTATTGATTTTTAATTTTATAATTAATGGTGAGCAATTTGGAAGGGCTACGTAGTTGAATTGAGCTATTAAAAATCTATCGATTAGTATTTTTTTCATTGCGAATATTATAAATTTGCAGGCTGGGGTAGGGTACCTCATAAACAAATAAGTAAAGCAGACTATAGATGATAAACAGATTTTAAATAATAGAAAAAAAAATGAAGGTGGACATAGAATTTAGAGAATAAGAAAAATATTGCAGAAAAAAAATGTTAAGAATTTATTCAGTACAAGTAACTGGAGTTGCGATGAATAAGCACAATACAACAAACAATTTAAATTATTTTCCTTTCTGGATTTCCCTCCGTTCTAAATCTTTTAAACCATATCAGCGTCATTCACAATTCACATACGTCCATATAGCATTATCATTTCTAATATAGAATAATTGATTTTAATATTTAGTTTGCAATTAATATATTTTATGAATAATGTGTCCGTCCACTGCCGAATGTAGGCCTCGTTCATTTAACGCCATATTTATTGTCCTAGGCTCTATCCATCCAGCCAGTGTCAGCCACTCAATGTCATCTGACTATCTTACAGCTATTCGCAGGGCGCCCTACACTGCATTCGTATGCAAGTATGGAAGAGGTCTATCGATGGAGGCAGCGTTCGGGAAGCTATGCAAGTCGCAATATGTTCTCGTCTCAAATACCGCAGTGTCTCAAGACAAAAGTCTTCAACCAGTGTGCTGTCAGTAATGCAAGAGGGCTGTGATCGGGGTTTCCCTGCGAGATCGAATCAAGAATGAGACGAATAGTACAAAGGTCACATGGCTCGCAGAACGGACGGTTGTTTGGGGCGAAAATTTCTCGAGTGGCGGCCACGTACTGGAAGGCGAAGCGTGGGCAGGTGCACAAGGTTGACCGGTGACTTGGTCAAAGTGTCTGGAGCCCACTGAATCCGGATGGCACAAGACCGGTTGTCGTAAAAATCTTTGCGGGAGACCTATATCCAGCAGTGGACGTGTTTGGGCTGTGATGACTACACTGCCCTTGCCTGGTAGCTGTCTTCATTCCAAAACTTACAATTGAGAGTTTTTCATTTGAGGGACATTAAATAAATAACGAAAGAAAATATCGATTTAATGCCATTTTTGCTAATTCTTTTCGGATATATATTTTTCGTCTAAATAAGTTATAAGAAGTAGGTAATTTTAAATTAATAATATGATCATAATCTTTATAATATTATAATACGTATCTACTTCGAATATATTATTATTTATTATGATTATTAAAACTAAATTATTTGTATAATTTTTAAGAATATGTATCTACATACAATTTAAAAAAACCAACGACTTACGAGTATAATAGGTGTTTATTACAACTAGTATGTATTATTTGGAAATTAGAACGCTGAAATTACATCTATAAAAAATATTATTTCTTTTTGTGGCTTATAGTTCATAATCTGTATTTTTTGTAGGTACTAGGTATATGTATATTGTAATTATATCCCTCTTCGGATTAAATAATAAAATAAGAATTTATAGTCACAGTTGCAATTATTAACATACACATTTAAAATACTTTTAAACGAGCAATTCTAGTATATTTATTTATTTATTTATACCGGCGATCTCGGAAACGGCTCTAACGATTTCGCTGAAATTTGGTATGTGGGAGTTTTCGGGGGGCGAAAAATCGATCTAGATTAGTCTTATGTCTGGGAAAACGAGTGTTTTCGAGTTTTCATGCGGTTCGAATTCCGGTCGGATACAAAGTTTTTACTTTTGTTTTTTTTTGTATTTATTCAAGTTTTTTTTGTTTTTAAGCTAAATTAAAAAGAAAATTGTACTTTTGACAAAAACTTCGAGCGAAGCTCAGTCGCCCAGGTGTTTATGATAATGTGATCTAAGAATATTAAGGATCTTTAATAACATAACTTGAACGATATTAAATAAAAAACTGGTTTCTCCAAACCACTATTAACTGCAAAAATGTAAAAGGGTGAGAAATGAAATATATTATGCCATTTATCAAGTTGTATATATCGTGGGGAGGGAACGAACGACCTCGACATATAATCGCAAACTGTACAGCATTTTGTTAAAAATTTTTCCAGGGATTTTGAACAGGTGTTCCTAACTGTTATAGCCTATAACATTACACGCTACATTTATGAGTGCTGACGACCAAACGCATTTTTATAAAGCCAATGTTTTGGCACGATAATATAGCTTAAATATATGTACCTATATAATATTTTGTGATATAGCCTGAGTTTGGCTGATAAAAAGATTATGACACATTCCTACTAAATTTAAAACTATACAGTAAATTTGGTAATGCACGTTGACAGGGGAAAAAGGAGCTCTAAGTATATCTATTGTTCTATAAGTTAGATTTTTAGTCTTTTGAGAAAGTTATTTGGATTAAGAACTTCACAAATTGTTCTTACCATTGCAGTATTTTTTTTTGTATCTTCGAGAAATCCAAATAGAAAACAGATAATGTAAAGAACTTCGGCTACTCTATATTGTTATCTTTGATTCGCATAGTATTAAAAATAAATTTTCACTTTAGATTTTTGAAAAAAAAAAATGTGTGAATTTGTCTTACCAAAATGGATTTATTTAAAAAAAAATATTTTAAAATAGTTTATGTATTAAAACAATAAGTAGATACTATAAATATATAGTAGTATAATGAAATGCAGATATAAAAAAAAATCTTTTAGCAGTCCTTCTATCTTATACATTCCTATCTATTTACATTCCTTCTTCTAGTTTCTCCTTATTTTTTTACTGAATGTATGGAGAAACCATAAATTGAACAAACCTTGTATCTTTTCCGGCACTAGGGTCTAGGGCATCATGTTAAAAATGTATTGTGTTTAAAATAGGTAAAGAGTTAGTAATTAAAAATCAAAAATTGTTTATAATCATTAGTAACCATCTTACAAATATCTCTAATTATATCTTATTGTTATTAGATGTAATTCCAAATTCTTTGCGTGATTAAGCCACAAATATTTAAAAGAAAAATAACAAAAAAAACATGTCATAGGTTACTGGTGTCTTATATTACGAACTCGCTACAAACCAAATGTTATCGAGTAAGACAGTTTTTGTATGAAAGGTTGCACATTTGAACATTCCCGACGAGCCACTATCTCATTTTAGAAACCTGCCTCATATTAGGCTTGGCTAACTTTATAGTTTATAGACTACTTTAGTCATAAATGTATCTAATTCTAGTATAGATTTCATACTACCATACATGTATACTGTATTCATATTTTGCTATATAAATTATAAACAATACGATTGTTATAAAAATAATAATTACTATTATTAAAATAATTACTGAATGTGTCAAAATTTTGCATCTCTCCGCATAATATATTTCAGACTTTCAATAATACATATGTACTTAAAACATTTATACACTAAAAATGGTGTTGTCCAATTTATTCCTTGTCATTTTGGTTGCATTGGTTCGATTTTGCATAATGTGCAATTTCCGTACGACTACTAATCATGTAAATCGCATGTGCAACAAAGCTGTGGCAAGCCGTAAGTCTATTCACGGTATACTAATAAGTTTCGGCTTGTAAGTGTTATTGGGTTTCGACTCAGAATTCAGCGCTAAATAGTAGATACTTTTTTTTTAATGTTGGGAAATTCATTTACGCATACCACCTGTATACATACACTTGGTATGTAGGGCTCACCGGCTAGAAAAACCAGTACTACCCACTAAAACGCAACAAAACCTCCTCCGTCTTAATAGAGCGTCGTAGGATTACTTAACACGCACTCAACCACGACGCCCCGACGGCAAGTCTGCTAAAGCACAACAGCCATGGTCATGGTCAAACGGTCCACTCTCAGAGAAGCACCAGGAGCAACCCGCATGGCACACCGTCCACCGAGGTGGGCCGCCTCCTGGCGCGTTTGGTGGTTCTTGGCTTCGCGCCAGGCTAGATTGTCGGACGATAATGAGCCCTCCCATCACGAAAAGGTGAACGCACGTTGGAAGGGGGGGGGGGGGGAGGGGGGGGCTTATAGTAGAAAACCTAACAGCTCATAAAAAGAGCATAATGTTGGACAATCCTGACAGCCTTGTATACTATTCGTCTCTTAATACAATTTTAAATAAATTGCTGACAGTGCTTTTTTATCAAAATCAGCGATTTTTTATTATACCCTAATTTGCGGGTACATTGGATAGTTTGTGATATTTGAGAACTTGTTTAATAATTAATTACCTTTAATAAGTACTATTTGTGAGAGAAACCAATAAGCGTTGTATGTATATTCGACGTACGGTGAAGCATAATGATGATGATGTTCTCCTAGCCGATTCCGGCCACGGCGGCCAATCTCATTGAGACTAGCCAACTGCGCAGGAGATATTATAGTGCACGCATCAGTGTACGCACAGACACAACGTGCACTCTCTATACCTGTCTCTCTCATACTCCCGTGGGACGACTGTTCGACACGACCGGTGAGAGTTAAGGCGCAGGACCGACGGCTTTACGTGCTCTCCGAGGCATGGGAGTAAAACACCGCCAACTTTCCAACTCCGGGCTGTTACTGAGACTTACTATACAGAAAGACGCAATAACTAAACTTGGCCCGACCCGGGACTCGCTCCAGGACCTCCGGGTGTGCAGCCGTACATGCTAGCCACTACACCACCGAGGCAGTTAAGAAGCATAATATCATTATTGCTAAATATTTATTAATTTATTAATTTAGTGATTATAATTAAATCTTCTATCAAAATAGATAATTATGTTACTAATTTAGAACTTGGCTTAAAAAACCTTCAGTCGGCTAAAGTTACCTTATTAATTAAGTATTGAGTAAAAATATACTTAAATATATAAAATTACAGAATATTTTATATTTTTATAATGTAACATTTTAATTTTAATTTTGTGAAGTATAACAGCAAATAAAGTTGAATAGCAATGAGTGAAACTAATAGTTTACATAATAAAATCAACCAAACGTTTAGCTTTGTCGAAAATCGACTTATAGAATCATCCTGACGTGTACCTAATCAAAGGGAAAAATATCAAATAAACGAAATTTCTCTAGTATCCTATTCAATCCACGTTGTCGAAGCCAAAAGAGACCGCTGACAGCAAATCATTTCATTAAACGATTCATTGGTCAAAGTAATAGGTATCCACATTACTTATTTGGTATCTGCTTTATAATTAGGAATAGTTAGCTTAGTTTTAAAACGTTAATACAAACGCTTTTTATCTATACAAAGATAATTATTACTCGATAAATGTATTCAGCCCTTTTAACGTCCCATTGCTGGGCACGGGCTTCCCTTCATACGCGGGGGATCAGGCGATAGTCCACCACGCTGGCCAAGTGCGGGTTGGCGGACTTCACATGTCTTTCGAAAACTTGCTAGGTTCTCTCAGACATGCAGGTTTCCTCACGATGTTTTCCTTCACCGTAAGGCAAGTGGTAATCATGTTAGAAATGATTCGCACATGAAAATATCAGAGGTGCGAGACCCGGAATTTGAACCCGCTTCACTCAGTTTCCCAAGCGAGCGCGTTACCACTGGGCTACCACTGCCTACTCGATAAATATTAAAATAAAATATGTTTTTATAATAAATTAGGGGTTACTTCAATCACCCCCCCAACGTGCGTTCACCTTGTCGTGGTGGGGGGGCTCAGTAGTGCCCGGCAATACAACCGGGCGCGAAGCCAAGAAACGCACAGGGAGGTGGCCCACTTCGGTGGGCGGTATGAGGCGGCCCTCTTCGGAGGGCGGTGTACCATGCGGGTTGCTACTGGTACTTCTCTGTTAGCAGAGTGGACCGTGGAGCAACCCCATGGTTGTTGTGGTCTGCTTCGGCAGACCTGCCGTCGGGGCGTCGTAGTTGAATGCGTAAGCGATCCCGCGACGCCCCATTAAGACGGGGGAAGGTTTTGTTGGGTTTTAGTGGGTAGTACTGGCTTTGCCGGTGAGTCCCACACCTCGTGCGTAAATGCATTTCCCAACGTTAAAAAAAAGGGGTTACTTCAATCAGAGAAGTTTTCTCAATATTTCACTCTAATACGAATATTATAATAAGGTAAAGTCTGTAAGTTTGTATGTAGGGGGTAATCTCTGTAACTACTGATATGATTCAAAAATTCTTTCACTAATAGGGAGCTACATTACCGCCGAGTGCTACAAGCAATTTGTATTAATTATAAAAATGTGTTAACTGTCAGAAATCACAATAACTTAGGTATATGGAAGTCGGAAAAAATGGCCGTTGAGTTACTTTATCAGTTACTAGCGACTCACCCTCGCTTTGTTTGGGTTCGTCTCTAGATTTATTCCCCATAAAAACTGTAACCCCCATTTTCACCCCCTTAAGAAATGATTTCCGGGATAAAAAGTACCTATCCTATGTAAGGACGTAAGATACTTTTTATCCCGATATAGTATAGTAATATATCTTCCTAACCGTCATCTAAATCGGTTCAGTAAATTCAAAGATTATTTACCTACAACCTCACAAACTCACAAACTTTACCTCTTTATAAAATTAGTATAGATTTTCAATCATCTAGGAACACATGCCCGAGCTAAGCGTGGGTGAGTCGCTGGTCTATTACAATATACATATTATAAGTAAAGTTAAATTACAAAATCTAAGCAAACTGTTAAGCGTTACATAAACGAAAACTTTATCTAGATTTTAAGCATATTGAAGGGCTTCTGAAGAAGTTTTATATTTTTCTCTTTAACATAAAATGTTGGTATATAAACTTTTTCTCATTAGAAATTCATGCATTTATAAAAGCCGTATAAAAAGCTTGAATTTCAGTAAAGTTTGAGAAGTAATTTATCATAAGTAGATGTGATGCAGACGTTTTTATTTATGACGTGTCTGTTCAGTAGCTAAATCGTATCTGTGTTCAGTGATGCCCAAAGATCAGCGATGCCGCGCTAATACAACCTTTCCGCTTTAATAAACTGGCTGGTCACAGGGGAATCACCGGTTATTATTAAAGCAGGGTACAATTCACAATGTAATTTTCACGCTTGTTTTTGGCCCAAAAAATTATACTCAACATTGGTTCACGACCTGTTAGTGCTTTTTATGTCGTTAGCAAATAAAAGTGATTTTTTTCATAAGGATTGGGTCTAAAAATGTGATTTTTTTTATATCAACTAATTTTGAGGATTTGTAAACAAGCTGTGTTAGTGCAATATTCTATTTTTTAAAATAAACCCCTTTATTTATTATTTATTTTACAATCTATTGCGATTTTCTATCTCTTACTAAAAAATATTTGTATTTTTTTTTCTCCGAAATTGCAGAGATACGTTCTGAAAATAAACATTTTTTTTATATTTTCATTAGTTTGTACAGGTAATGGGCAAGTCAGAGTTGGTGTGTAATACAATCGAATCCTAAGTTATTGCATTCTGGCAAGAAAATGCTGTTTAAAAAATTTGGCCGCACTCAACATTACCCTGTCGCAAAAACTATTGGACAAAACTTGATCTCTGTGTGTCTGCTATTTATCTTGAGGAAGGATTGGTAATATTCTTTTGTGTATTAAAAAATGTGCTTAATGTTTGAAATATATTACACCTATCCATGATAAATTAAAAGTACGATTAACTTTTAAATCACTGTAACCTTAGACAATAGCGGACGGTACCTTTTATGTTTCGATTTTAGCTGCCTCAAATTGATAGTTTAGATTAGTCCAGTTTCAGTGGAGACATCATGAATCAACCAAGTTCAAAACAATTTCTAATTCAAATTTCAGCTAAGATATCATTTGTTTGTACGATTATGTAAATTACAATACTTGGCTATAACAAAATTGTTTGTAGGTTTTCAATAGCCTGATTAAGGCTTTAATTTATAATTTGCCGTTTACCCGTCACCGCAAGAAAGATAGATTAAACGTCGTGTTCTAATCGTCAGCCGGGTGGGAAGGAGCTTTCTAATAATAGCAAGTTTGAAGGAAAGTTCCTTCTAAAAAATTTGACTAACTTTTAGACTTTGAAATGCTGTACTTTATATAAGTTTTTCTATTTAAATGGAATTATAAAATTTTACGAGGTTTGAAATAACGTTTAGAGTATCTGTTACTATAACAAAATTTTGCAATTCTATAGCTTTAAAATTAAATGTAAAAAGTATAATTTTTTATAGGATATACAAATAAGCTGTAACTAATGCATTGTGAACTACTGTATTGTGAATTTATTCTTGTAAAATACTGTAGGTTGAGTACAAACGTCTTCTTAAAATGTTGTCGTTATTAATTCTCAAGAAGGATGAGAGACTTTTATAGCAGTTTCGTTTTACGCGGTTTTATGGCCATTTCCTGTTTCCTATTGTGAAAGTTTTACTCAACAGGATGCCACAGGAATATAAATAGAATAGGAAAATTCTTTTTGTACTGTAACTTATTAGATACTTAACAATGTAACATATAACGTAATAAGTAGACTAATATTTAAAAGCTGCTTTTCCCTTCTTTACTTACAAAATGTTCTTATAGTTTGTGCATTAGCTTTTATTATAATACTTGTACAAAAACACGGTATATAGTTGGCGAAGTTTCTATTGACTTTGATATTGTGGAAATGTAAGTATGAATACAGCTGAGTGAGTATATAAAATTTTATTAGGTAATTTGGATTCATTTAGTGGCTTGTAATTTGTTTCATGTCAAGGAAAACTTTAAATAACGCCTCTGTCATGTGCAAATTCGGTTAAATGTGATGTGTCCAATCAACTGTTAACACTGTAAAAAGGCAAACGAATCCATAATAAATAATAATGTTTTATAACGTTTTTTTGTTACGATGTTCATGTTAATAATAAAAATTACGACTATATTATATGTATCTAATATTACTTATAAAAAAGTTGCGCGTTGCTTATGGGCTACCACTACATCAGTATCGAGGTTTTATTAGGACAAACTGTGTTGGGCAACAAACACCAAATTGTCTCTGTCTGTTTGTCGCTATCTTTTGTGAGTGAAAGTGTGTTTAGATAAAGTATAAGTAGAATCTATATCCAATTTTATTGGACATATTCAAATTCACTTTATGAACTTTCTTAAAACGCATCGTTGGAGACCGGAAGCTAAGCTAAGCATAAAAATACATCGCTTTGTGGTTAAGTTCGCAAAATTAAATACCACAGCTTTGTTGTGAAATTTAATATCTCTACGAGCTAGCTTTTGAAAATATATTTCGTCGAATTTGCGACTCGTTTATGATTGTTATATTTACTAATATTATAAGGGAGAAAATACGAGTATGTTTGTTAATAGTATATAGACTTTGTCATACGTGGACGTAAAATTTAATTTTCACCAATTATATGGATTGCCGCCACTATATAAAACCGTATATGCACAGTTCTTAACAAATATCTCTTCAAAAAGTGGTGTCGAAATATGACTGTAAGTTAAGCAAAGAACAAAACCCAAAAATTGTAAGTTTAGATTGTCTTCACAAATTCGAACTTACGCATATCGCATATAGTTATTTTTAACACAAAACAATGCGTTTAAGAAAATCTTCCAAAAAGCAATGACCTTCGGGAGTCAGGTAAAATAAAAGCTACATGAACTAGAATCGTTGTTATATTTATTTTATATTCTTGAGGATACTTGAGACGCTGACTGTATATCTTGTGTTTTTGTGTATTAATGAGTGCCACCCTTATCGACTCTCCGACTATAGAATTGTCTAGCGGCTTACAGGAGACATCTACCTACTAAATTATAAACTAAGTAATGTAGGTCTAAAAGGTTTCTAGTAAAATGGCTGTGATAGAAATATAGATCCAGACAGAAAAACATGGTAAAATTGTAAGGGTAGGTACTGTTTTAGCTTTTTGGTTACGGAAATTAAGAATGTATATGGGGGGATTATTTGTAGTTAATGTACATAGATGCGTGATATTAATTTTCATAAAAACTTTGCATCTTTTTTTCAGATTGGATTTCAAGATATCCGTTCTTAATAATGAGTGATTTCCCATGTCATTAAATGAATCGGCAGTCAAAATTTTGGCCTTCCAGATCTGATAAGTTTGTCCACAAGCAAAAAAAAACGCGTTAATTTTTTTTTGTGTCGCATGTGGAATAGGTATTACAATTCAAAAATACATTTAATTATTTTGTGTTTATATTATCACAGCCAACAATCAAATTATTACCACAACTTAAATTGAATTTTCCACCAAACGATAGTTGTTAAGTTGTTTTAAAAGTTTTTAGCATATAAAGGTAACTTAAGTAACTTAGTATGCTTTCGCTACCTTTGCGAAGTTTCTCACGAAATAGAATTTATTAAAGAAGACTTGAACAATTTTATGAAATTACAGTAAAAGCCTGTGAGGGATCAGAGCTTTGAATGTGGTCTGTGGATTGTGTGGTCTATGTGCTATATTAATCGCATTTGGTTAATCTGCTCCATTTTTAACGACTTCCAGGAAGGAGTTACACACTCAGTTTGGACGTATGCTTTTCGTCAATAATCATTGAAAATTTGAGGAAAACAAATAAATAAAACTTTATTAATATATTAATTAAAAAAAAATGTTTCCAATTTTTTTTAATTGACAAAAACTACTGAACAAAAAACAAAACGAAAAAGAAAATTGGTTGACTAACAGAGAAGAAAAAGGTAAATAGTCCACTGTTTTGTCTTTGCCTATTTATATAATGAACATTTACCTATCTTCATTATTCTCTTTATAATAAATATATTATAGGTACTTCAAGTGTGGTCCGATATGAATTTCAAAAAAATAACCTAAGTGATGGTGGTAGTTTCCCAAGCGGCCGCGTTACCACTGGGCTACTACTGCCTTATCAACTAAGTTTTAAAAGCTAATTAATTAATTATCTTTAAGTTTAATGTTGAAAAATATACTTTTCAATTTAAGCTAGCTTTAGTCCATGTATTTGTTTTAAGTTAGAAGAAAGGATAGAATATAAAGTACGGTTACCAAAAGTGTAGTCGTTGGATGCTACCCAAACACTAAATCTAACAATGCTTTGCTCATATGCGCAAATTTCGTATTTGTGGTAAAAGTTGAGGTTTATTGTAAGTGAACTGGTTTGAATAAAAACTTTAAGTAAATCTATATTAGGCTGTAATAATTATTATTTACATCAATTTGATTTACTACATGCAATAGAAAGAATTGGTTATTTTAGATTTTTATCACCAAGCACAAAATTTCCCATGTTTTACCGGCTAACAACAAGAACCTTTAAATCTCAGTATACTCAGTAGTTCTATATTCTATAAACTATGTAGTAAGCTATATCTATTTTCAATACATAACCTATTATTACGTCTAATTTTAATCGGATTTAATTCAACAGTTTGACCATGAAATCACACTGGCACACAGCAATACCATGTAATAAATAATGATACATACTACTAAAATTATACTGAGACTATATTTTATGTTATTAAAAAGTTTGATAATAATTCAGAGGTCCATTAGAAGATACTTAAAGTTTTACACTCCGGTTAATGGAAATATTATTATTCGTCTGTATAAAGAAACAACAAAGAAAGAATATAACATGAAAACCTTATTTTTTAATGTTTTAATTTAAATTAAACAATTTTATGCAAAAACAAATTCGACAAAAGAATTGGTATAAAAGCTGTAAATGTGTGTATTTAATGAAAGGCGGATAATAAAGCAGGTGCTAAAGCATGAGCTATTTGAAATACGCCGAGGAACCAATCCCCTTTATTAGCTATTTGGAGCTCATACGCGAGTGTGGTACTTTAACTGTATCTCGAATACGTGAATGTTAGTTAAAATATTCGGCAAAAGGTTTCGTGAAATAGAAATTATTTACCAATTTAATATTAATTTTTGGGGTGGCTTGTTTGTTTTATGGTCTAACTAAACTATACATAATCTATTTTAAATTTTTCAATAATTACAGCTTTTAAATTAAACTAAGTTTTTAACCTCAATAGTCAACGTTGTACTTGTACTGATTCACGTACAAAAGATGATCCCATTAATATATAAACTAAAACAGCCACTGAGTTGAAATATATTTTATATATGAGTTGAAATATTATAGCCAGATTTGAAATATATTTTATGTTTGATAACAAAGGGTTCCCTCAGGATAGAAGATGGAAGTTTGTAAATTGGAATTCAGTACTAAGATGACTTTTGTTTCAGTATAATAAATAAATAAATATGAGATATTTTAAGGCTAATACAGTAGATATGATGATGAAATGCGAGAATTCATCTGTAGCGTACACTACGATGCTTAATAACTTATGTGTTGCCTGTTGGAGATTACGTATTAGATTTACAAAGGGGAAAATTATTGCATATACAGATGCTACAATCAATTTTATTTTCTTTTTAGAGAACCATTGGCCAATTTACCATCACACGTGATCTATAGAGAGTGACTAAAAACACCATAATAATAAAAATAGATGTCTTATAATTCTTTTTTAGATTTACGCGAATATTTGACATTTTAGATAAGTCTTTTTGTACGCACAATTATATATTTCCAAAATAGTTGATTACATTTAACAGGAACTAGCGCTCGTAAATAGAGGATTCGATTGAGAAAGCTTTGGACTGCTTATTTGACTTGGCGATAAAATCCAAGAAGACCAAGAAGATACGAAGAACGGAAAACCAACAAGATAACTACTTTGAAAAGGTAAAGGCATTCAAAAGTGACATAGGCTACTTTTTAATTCCTATTCTGGTAAAAGTAAACGGTTTGTGCAGGATTGCGGGCAGAAGCTTTGAGATTTTTTGATATAACTATTATTCCCTCCACGACCACGGATACGCCGGCGTTACAGTTAACAATAGATTTCTTAGAAATTTAATTAATTTCTTAGAAATTTACCTGGAGGTGTTAAATATAGCGAAATGAGGCCGGGTTGCTAGTAATGTAATATGTAGTAGATAAATACGAGACTCCATCTGCTATGATTTGTCAGAATAAGATACGTAAACTATAATTAAAACGCCTTTTAGAGCTGTACTATAAAATCAAATAGTAGTATACATTTTGTATTCATATCGTCTGTTCATTTTGCTATGGATAGTCCAGTTTTGAACCAAAACCATTTTGAAATGCATGTAAATTTGATTATTCGAATAGGTCTTATCTTTGGTTAGAGATATATGGCATTCGGCGCTAAAGAGAAACAGTGTTGCCTATCATATTTGCAGTTATGAGTTTCTAAAAAGTATTGATGGATAAATGATCAAGTTAAATGTTATTATATAAATAATAATTACTTCTCATAAATATTTCAATTACTCTTACGTTATAATAATAAAATGTGTAACTGTCTCGGTAGTCTAGTGCCTAGCATACATGCTAGATTACAGATGCTGAGGTCCTGGGTTTGAGTCCCGGCCCCAGCCAAGTTTGATTGCTGAGATTTTCTGTTAAGATATTCTTAGTAGTAGCTCGGAGTTGGTAAGTTGGCGGTTTGTACCCCCGTTGTGTTTGTGTGTGTGCTCCGGAGTTTGTGCCCCGCAGAGCATGTAAAGCCATCGGTCCTGATTCTAAACTCTCACCGGTCGTGTCGAAGTATATAATATATAAGTATGGCTGACCTTCAGGTAGGTAACAGTAGCCTACGAGTTATTCCAGTAACACATAGGCTATTTTTACTAATGAAAGCCATAAGTGACGTTGTCTGTACCTATATTAGACTACTACTATTAATGCGATAGTTTGTGTGTGTGTATGTTTGTTTGTTCCACCTTCACGCTCAAACGGTCGTACAGATTTGGAGTGGACCTGGAGTAATACATTGGCACTTACAGACGCACCCGAGGGAAGCGAGTATTTATTAGTCGCTATTATTTCTACAAACTTCAATTGGAAAATTACCTTAACTCTACAAGGGTGTTCTAATTTTATCGCTTTATTTATGATTCAAAGTAATGAAGAACATTTTATCGATCAAAAAATTTACATTAAGTTTAAATTTACTTATAGTAGGTAATCCATTAGGTAATCCATTGTTATTTTGATAGATATAAATAGCATAGATTGAGAATATTTAAAGTTGTATTTTTATTTTCGAATCGATTTTTGTATATTCTGGTGGTTAATTAAATATTATGTTTGTTCTGGCAATTCGTTAAAAAGAGATAATGCAAATTTATTTATTTATTTATTTTATAAAAAAATATGACATTTACATTAGAAATATTTTTTTGTCCTAAAATAATTAACTAAATCACCAGATTTGCAAATACAGGTGCGCTTTCTCCCTATAAAGCGTAGCTGGTATTTGTAAACGAATTTTGGCTTTACTTGAAAACCATCCGAATTAGCACTAAAACTATACGCTAGTAGTCGAATGAAGGTGAATTGACGCCATTTGGTAGAATCACGAATTCCCAATTTAATTCATTACATCCTATTTCATAAAGATTCAATGATATACAATACTATGGAATTATCTTACACAAAATCTTGTAATATTGACGAAACTACCAATTTTGTAAACCGTGATTGAATTTGAGACGACATTACTAAAATGAGGCTTTATCAAATATTTCAATATAGCTTAAAATGACAGATGCTTTAAAGTGTATCCGAATGGAAAGGAGCACACCAAATATTCAAGGATCGATGTGAATTTGTAAACCGCAATGATTAAGGCTTTGACGAAGGTATCGTCCCATTTAATATATCAAAGTGAACTGTGAACTATAAATATTTACAAGGTAGTCGTATCAAAAATAATTATCGGCTTTCAGTACCTATACCACCTATAACTACTACCTCGGTGGTGTAGTGGCTAGCATGTACGGCTACACACTCGAAGGTCCTGGGTTCGAGTCCCGGGTCGGGCCAAGTTTAGTTATTGAGTCTTTCTGTATAATAAATCTCGGTAACAGCCCGGAGTTGGGAGGCTGGCGGTGTTTCACCCCCGTGCCTCGGAGAGCACGTAAAGCCGTCGGTCCTGCGCCTTAACTCTCACTGGTCTTGTCGAACAGTCGTCCCACCGGAGTGTGAGAGTGACAGGAATAGAGAGTGCCCTTGTGTCTGCGCGTACACTTGTGCACTATAATATCTCTTGCGCAGTTGGCTATTCTCAACGAGATTGGCCGCTGTAGCCGGAATCGGCTAGGAGAACATCATCAGTACCTATATAACCTATATATAATTTAAGTGTTTTTGATTATAGATAATAGCAAATAATATTTTTGCTAGATCGGACCATTCACGTTAATTATTTGTTTTCTATTTATTCTATGTGATAAATATTAGATAACTTGCAAATTAAAAATAAAAATGTGTTTGTATAGAATATTTTAAAGGGACCGATATTGCAGTGGATGAAACTCGCCCTTTAAGTACTTCAGCCTGAAATAAAGGTAAGGCTTAAATCATATAACATGTAATTCAATTTTAGTGGGCTATTATTATATACATAATACATATATAAATATGTAGTAACTTAAAATTTAATTATTCGTTACTTAAAGCAAAATTTTCATTTAGTAATAATGAATGTTTTTTTAATATAATCAGCCAAACATTAAACTCTAGAATATGCGAATTAAATCTTTCAACTGTTGCTTTTAAATTGCTTAGCCTTGCAAGCCTTGTAACTCAAGTATAAATTTCGGAAAAATAGATATGTATGGCTTCGACGATTATATATATATATATATATATATATATATATCTCCTAGTTTTATATCGTTAAGGTTAGAATCGATTAGATCTGTGGAAGTTGTACATATCCTTCTATTGTCTAGAAAAGAGCTGATAGCCTCCAAACGGCTGAACGCATTTTCTTGATTCATAACTAAGAACAGTCTCGATCAAATCATCTTTCAAACAAAAAAACTAAATTAAAATCGGTTCATCCGCTTAGGTACACGATACCACAGATAGATACACACACACACAGACACAGAAACAAACGTTATACTTACTATATTTTCTTCCCTCTTATTGCGTCGGGGGTTAAAAATTAGGCACTAACACATATTATTCTATTTTCTTCTTAAAAATACCTCTTTTAAGAAGTACTTAATTAAAACAGTATTATGTTTTAAGTGACTCTTTTCAGTGTCTTAGTACGATTATTTAAATTAACTAGCATTGCCCGCGGTTTCGACCGCGTTCAGATGACCAAAAACCTAAGGCTTTACATATTACTCGTAGTATACTCTTACATTGCAGTTTTTGTATTTTTTCTCAGAAATTAGATATTTTCCCGCGGTAAAAAGTATCCTATATGTTGACCCGGATGACCAGCTATCACCATAACAAATTTCATCAAAATCCCTCCAGTGGTTTGTCTAAGTGACAGACAGACAGACACGCAGACAAAAATTTCAAAAAATTATAGTTTCGGCCTCTGTATCGATAATAATGTTTATTTCAATAAGATTTTCCAAAAAATATTTAATGTACAGATTCGGCTTTGTTAGAATTTTATTATATGTATAGGTGATATTAATAATCTCCTGTAATAATGACCTTTATAAGCGAATTTTGGCTTTTGCAATTTCGGGCTACTTTTGATTTCTTTTAAAAGAAAATCCCATAAAGATCTTTCCTAACTGGGATTTGCTCCAAGTACTTCATGCCACTAGACATACGAGGCGGTATTACGCTTGTATTAGTCATACACACAGCGCTGAATTTACACTAGGGGCACTCGTGGCTAGTGTCCAGGGCGGAAAATTTTTAGGGGCGGCAAAATTCGGAGGTTAACAGAAAATTTTTTTCGCGTTATCGAAAATGAATTTTTATATCTTATCCAAAAGATGAATATAAAAAAAACTAGTACAATTTTAGAAACATTGAAATCATTTATAATTTTTTTATTTTGGCATTTTTCAAAAAAATTATAAGTAATTACAAAATTTAACTTTATTGAATCTTTACCCATTTTATGCAAAATTTCAATAATTGGGCGGCATTTTTTATTATGCTCAGGGGCAGCGCTATAGTTGAATCCAGCACTGAAAGATACACATACATACATTGAGAACTGCTGTATCGTCTGTCGGTCAACATTCAATGTGGAATCGCGAATCCGCGTACTTGATATTATGTAGTTTTAATAAGTAGCTATGGTGATTAAATGTTTATTATACAAGTTAGGTTTCCATTACCGAGTCCAGAGAAACCCTTTCTTTATATTACCAAGTATTTATGATATTTCTTACCCCTATCATGAAACCCAATCCACCTTGGATGCTAAACCGAATCGGATTCCGAATGATATTTTATATTACGAAATAACATACGAGTATTTCACAACTTTCTGGTCGATAGTTATTACATATTTCGCATTGTTCCATTTACAATTGCTCATTGAACTGAATGTAATCAATTGTTTTATCATATATTACTTTTCGTTATTTATTGTATGTGTTATATATGTATTGGCTTTATTTGTTGGGCGTCAATCGCGAATACGATTTTTGTATATATTATTAGAACTAGTGATGTACCCTCGCTTCGCTCGGGTGCCTTTTGTATTTACATTGTTAGGTACTTGCCGTACTATCTTTTGCCAATTTTTTTACTAGCTGTCTATCATCTATGACTCCAGGTCATAATCTGTCTCTGTATTAACTTTTAGTCCTTTAGTCTAACCTTTTCAACGTAAAGGAGTAAACAAATATGTAAATATACAATATCTTTCGCGTATATAATTAATACGTAGCTATAGTTGGCTTGTGTTATGGATACCAGATAGTTGATACACTACACATATATAAACTTTAAATACATACATATTATAAATATAAACACCCATGACTGGAGTACAAACATTCGTGCACATCACACAATTAATGCCCCCAGCGGTACTCGAAGCCGCGACCGTTGGCACAGCAAGTAGGGTCACTACACACTGAGCCAAACTTGTCGTCAAGCTATATCTCTATTTAAATATAACACAAATCACGCCGATCCGGTGGTCCTTTTTTTAAAGAATTACAAGTCAACAAGTAGGAAAAACAGCCAGACTGTTGAAAGCGGTTTAGACTTTAGAAGGCGTGAACTATGCAGTTTGTACGTTTCAATATTTTTCCACAGTTACATACCAATTTATTTTATGAAACTTTCAGATGAATTGTTACGATTTTAGGTTTCATTTTAATGACACATTTTTAATTATGCAACTTTACTTATAATATACTACTTAAAAAAACATTATATAGTATTTAGTAGAAAAATATCTAAGAAACCACGTTTAGCAATAAAATAAAGATAGAATTTGAACATGTGTTTATTATTATTCACTCTATAACACTCTTCGCACTTGATTGTAGATTTTTTTTAAAGTGTGCACAATTTCAAATTATGGCTTTTAAATTCAACGCGGTACGAGGAATACTTTGAAAAGTATTGCACTCTACAGTAATCAGATAGTAACAGGATATGCATATAGAGTGTGTTTTCCGATACCTCTGATCTCATTTTACAAAGAACATTTTCTTCTGCATATATTCTTATTCGTTTTGCATTTTATATTTTCTATTTTTGTATGATTCAAATTTGTTACTATTAGCATAGATTGAAATTAACAAATGATTTATTGTAGTTGATGCTAAAATGACAATGACAACAACGATTTACCTAAAAACGCTAGTATTTCTGTCTGTCTACGCGGAAGTTACGTAAATATAGGTTGAATGAATTTATGAGAATCTTGTGTCTCTGTCTGTCTCGTGTATATAACTTTTAATGGAAATAACATAATCAAGTTTCACTGATTCAATGTTATTACTTTGAGTTTCAGAAACTAGTTTAAGAGGCATCTATCTACTATAATAGTCTATAGCTTACTATCTTATAGCTTACTATCTTATACCTTACTAGTTTTCAGCATCAGGTCTATTTGCATGATATCTGCATTGTAATAATCTGTATTGTTTGATTTTTCCTAGCGAAAGAATTTTTAAAATCCGTTAGTTCTTGAGATTCTCCCTCCACATACAAGCAAACATACCTCATCCTCATAAATATAACATCGCAGCGGCTATAGGATGTCACTGCGACCATTTTTGGTCTATTGTGATCTAAGAATAACATAATGCTTTAAGCAATATACAAGTAGTCTGTGTGGTCAATATAAACAATTCAACTTACAATAATTCAGATCGAGCTGAAAATTGGCACAGGTCTTAAGTATACTTTTACAAATGAAATATCAAAAATCCCCACCGATTCTAAATCTGATAAATTCATTCAAGGTCAAAAATATCGATTTTTGCGTTTTTTTTTTGGTAAACGGCAAGTGTTATCATACAAATAGGTAACACAAAAATTGTTGTAGATCAATAAGCTATAAAAAATTTTTTATACTTTTTGTCCTAAGTATCAATATTCCTATGATATCGTGATCTAAAACTTGAAGAAGTCGTCCAATAATTTTTTTTATCTCTATTTTTATTTAGGGACTTTTATTCTTTTCGGATATGTCAGTCCCATCGTATGTCTATATAATATGTACTCATTATATTAACTTATGCCTAATCATATTCACTTTATTTTGTGAATGATATATGCTTAAGAATGCAAGTCAAGTTAAACGCCAGATATATATAACCTTTTCCACCCACAGTAATGATATCTTTAGATCTCAGGTGTGCAAGGAAAGGTATGTTAGCTTTAATAGGGTATTTCTTTTACCACAGAGCATGTACAATATTTCGCTTAGCTTAAAAACTCACTTTTATGTGATATGAGGAGGTAATAAATTTCTCTAATACTTAGAATATTTCAGTTACATGGTTTATGATTCTTACAAAGTGCATGAGAACGAATAGAATAAAAATATAAACTTTATAAAAGCAACATCTTTATAAAAGCAACATTTGTACATAATAAACTCTACTTTTCAGATTTGTAAAGAATGACAAATAATTTAAGCAAACGACATTAAAGGACTGTAGGTGGATGAATTAGACACGAACTCCGAAACCTCTATTATTGCGGTTTCCTACATTTGACGAGGATACCTTCTCTATATACTGTTATCTCAAAGTTGATCACAACCGTAGATTTCCCCATTGTTTATTCCTATAGGTCATGCAACCTGAATAATTAAAATATTCGTAGCTTCCAAATGATAAAGAAGTCCGTATTTTGTATAAAAATTATTATACCTTTAAAATTATAGTAAGTCAATAAAATATTAATCATATTGTGGAAATGTTCACCTATTAATTAGTAATCTTAAATGTAATGTAATTGTGAACATTGTTTACAAAATTTTCTATTTATTTTTTAATTTAGTGCACTAAAATTATGTTCAGTAATTATATCTTTTAATAATAAATTAATAATATTATATATGTTTGACGACTCGTTTGGCTCAGTTTGTAGTGACCCTACTTGCTGTGCCAGTGGTCGCGGGTTCGAGTCCCGCTGGGGGCATTCATTTGTGTGACGAGCACGAATGTTTGTACTCCAGTCATGGGTGCTTATAATTTTATAATATGTATGTATTTAAAATTATGCAATAAAATTATATATGTGTAGTGTATCAACTATCTGGTATCCATAACACAAGCCACATAGCTTACCATGGAACTAGATGGTGATGTGTGTAAATGTCCCAACATATTTATATTTATGTACGTGCTTTTTGCCGCTGAAATTATACATTAACAAGATTACAGCACTAATGAAAACAATATATGTCAAAGAATCGATCATTTTCATTTGGTATGTCAAATAAATGAGAATACACGATAGTGTAGTAGATATACTAAGTATAATATCTATAATAACATTGAATTGGTTGTATGTCTGTCTCTGTCTTTAAACTTTGTATGTGGTGTACGGCCTTTTTTAATTATTTATTTGGTACACTAAAATAATATATACAACCTAACTAGCTTACTCTAAGAGACATATCTTTGTGTTTTCTTTACAAATTTCGATGTCTTGAAAACTATAATATATCAAATGATAAACTTGAAGAGTCTCTACTACTACTCTTTTAAGAGTACATATCCCATAGTAATAAAACCTAGCTAAGTGGATGAGACAGGCTCGCCTTAGGGGTTTCGATATATCCAACCCCATATCCGTTCGCCTTGTGATGGGGTGCTTGTTATCATTCGGCTATCCAGCCTGCGTGAAGCAAATAGAATCACTTGGGACGTGGCCCACCTCGGTGAGGTACACTGCCGATTACTCCTATTAAGATATCAAAGGGGCCACGTTTAAAGAATTTGAACTAACTAGAAATATATAACAAAACTGTGTACAATACTTAGTTGTCAATGAAGTGTTTTGATAAGGTATAGATAGCATTGTGCTATTAAGCTAAGCTCAAAGGATTGAAAAAAGGTGATGTCTTTAATTTAAAATATGTCAGACTTCCTTGTGTTCGTTTGCATTGTGACTTTTGTTTATATAATTTATCATAATATTTTTTTTAATTCATGAGTCAATAGTATATTTTTTTTAATGGCGTACTTGATTTATTATAACGATTGTGGTGTAGTTTTAACGATGAGGTCGCAAAGACCCTGAAATATATTAAGGTCATGAGTAATTTTATATTACATCAAGTAATATAAAAGAACTAACACTTATCCTCTTTGCTCAGATGCGTCCCTGTCTAATAAACTGCTCCTCGTCATAGTCTATCTGTGTACTTATCATTCAAATAAATTCATTCATTATAGTAGTTCGATTATATTTAAGTCTTTATTATTTAATTAAATAATTATTTTAACTTCGAAGTAAACAATTTGAACAGGAGGATGAATATATTTTAGGAATCTTAACTCTAAGCTGTTAAAATCTAAAAATTTTTTAGCAATGTATTTTCAAATTATGTTAAGTTGTTTCACCGACTATAAATAAGCAATTTAAGTAATGGGCTAAAATAAGTTCATAAGCAATTTTACTTTTACGTTAATAAATAAATACGTTGGGACATTAACATACAGCACCATCTAGTTCCATGGTAAGCTACGAGGCTTGTGTTATGGATACCTGATAGCTGATACACTACATATAAATAGCTTTAAATACATACTATAAATATAAACAACCACGACTGGAGTACAAAAATTCGTGCTCATCACACAAATGAATGCCCCCAGCGGGACTCGAACCCGCGACCGCTGGCACAGCAAGTAGGGTCACTACAAACTGAGCCAAACGTGTCGTATACGTACTTAATAAGACCAACAATATTTGTGTCATTTATTATTTAACTAGCTTTTATCGCGGCTCCGTTCGTGTACTCTATTTTAGTTCAATGTTTCGGACCTAATAGTAGTAGCATGCTATTAGTAAGCCTATATTCCTTTAAGAAGAAAGTTTATATTCATTAAGTATTGTAGTTCCAGAGATTAGTACGTTCAAGCATGAAAAACAAACAAATTCTTCAGTTTTACTATATGTATTAGTATAGTTTTTTTTATTAATTATTATTAAAAAAACTTAATATACTATACCGCTCTGAAAATAGTTGTAACTACAGTGTAGTCAACACTAGAGCCAAAGTATAATTTAATATCTAGCAAGTCTAATTGATGATGATTTAATGAAAGTGTAAGTTGTGATGTTATTTTGATATTTGGTAAGCTTATTATTTATTTAAATATGTACTTTAAAATATACCTATGTTTTACAAAATAAAGGAACAGAATGTGAATGTGTGGAAAAACAAAACTAATTGGACTAAGGTTTAATATTTTTAACATGTCTTATTTTTATTGGCGCTGACTTAATATGAACCAAGTTTAATTATTGATATTGATTTAATTTAATATCTGGCACATCTCATAGATGATAGATTAATATTTGACAAGTCTAATTGACGATGATTGGAGATATTTTGCCGAGTCATATTTCTGAGCAGTATAATTAATAATATTCATAATATATTATAAGTAGGTAACAGAATGTACCTTTGAATTTCAAACAATTCATTTTAACTCTATTATAGGATAAATTAGTTTTTACAGAAATATTAATAACAACAAAAGCGAAACTTATTTAGATGACATGCTTGTTATTCTAAGTAAATGTTAATAATGAATTTCAAAACCGCCATAAAAATGTATTACATTGTCAAGTCCTACTAATCCGCTTTGCAAGGAGCGAATTATTACAACAAAATTTAAGCTGCGAAGTTTTACATAATAAACTCATATAAAATATATGTACCTTTTAGTATTGTTTTAATCTATTGTATGATTTGAAAATATTTTTTTTTTATATAGGGTTGCTAGTTTATTTTTGTTTGTTAATTAGATCATAGTCATCATATATATCATTAGTAGGTATGTATAGTGTTATATCTAATATACATATAATTTAATAATATAGTATGAATTAATATATTATATGTATGTATATTTACTATATTATTATATCCTTTGTAATCTCACAAAGGTTCATAAATAAGTGCCTTTTTTCAATTAAATCACTATTTAAATTTTATAGCACTACCCCAACCTCGGCAAGAAAAGCCATTAAATATACTAAAAGGTTTTATACCTTGGCACCATTTTGTGATTAAAATTTTTGAGAGTTTCATGTCAATTCTATTGGATGAACGAAAGTCTTATATTAAAAATTGTACAAAATGGGAATAAAATTTCATTTGAATGGTATTAAATAATATAAATTCAACGATAACTGTTACGTCATACGCAGATGATGGTATTTATTACCATGAAACTGTAGACCAAAAAGAAATATTTATGGCGGACGAATAATGCCCAGTCCTTATCATAATAAAAATAAAATAGCGACCAATCGCACATCGTACTAAGTTTCCGTTTCACAATACGCCGTACGGTTTTGTTATGGGTTTACCGATAGAATAGGGCTTTATAATGAATAGGGGTTGAATAGCGCGAGTACCGACTGGGTCAAATTATTTAAATATGTTATTATTTTGCAGTGTTTCCAGTTTAACCATACTAAGTTTCACATTTGCTCACTGTAACGTAATAATATAACACAACACAATCCTTTTACGGAATTGTCTTTTAACAATGGTTAGAAAATTCGTTAGAAAATTCCATTCCATGTTTTCGCATATTGTGTGAAAATTTCAAAACTATACTAATAATATTAATTTAAGTTTCTGATATTGTTTCTGTATGATACATGGACGGCCGAATGGAGCCATGGCGGTACGGACAGTCTTTGTGCGGTAGTAAGATTCCAACTGATTAGGATTTCCATTGAGTGAGCCATATTCGTTGTTCTTATCGTATACACTTGTCACATATTACATACCTTTGACCTGATCTTTTTTAAGTATAATGAGCACTTGGTCTTCTAAAGTCCTTCGAAATCCCTCTACATCTTTCCCCTTTATTTTCTACTCAATACCCCTTATACTTTAACCTGTTCACGTTTCCTTTCATTTTTACAAGTAAATTAATCTATACATATAATAAAATTCTAACTAAGCCGAATCTGTACATTAAATATTTTTTGGAAAATCTTATTGAAATAAACATTATTATCGATACAGAGGCCGAATCTATAGTTTTTAGAATTTTTGTCTGTCTGTCTGTTACCGCATCACAGAAAAAACACTGGAGGGATTTTGATGAAATTTGATATGTTGATAGCTGGTTATGCGGGTCAACATATAGGATACTTTTTACCGCGGGAAAATATCTTATTTCTGAGAAAAAAAATACAAAAACTGCAATGTAAGAGTATTCTAATATGTAAAACCTAAGAATTTGTTTTTTGGTCATCTGAACGCGGGCGGAACCGCGGGCAATGCTAGTATATGATATGTATTTCTTTATTACAAATATATACTGTTAGTTAAGCTACTCCTTATACTTTCTTAGATTTACGCGAATATTTGACATTTTAAATAAGACTATCTAACTAATCCTGCATAGACTTCTGAGAGTTCGCATGTCGGCTTTATTCCTCGGTTTTCGCTCCAGCGAGGAAATATTGTGCAATTATTCTATGTATAAAGTAGAGCATGGATCCCTACGAGCACGTTTGCTACATTGACCCCTTACTAAAATATGGTTTCAACAAGTGTTCAGAGAAAGCTAAGAACGTAATATATTGGACAAGTTAATTTTAAAACGGAGAAAAAGTCAAAAGTGATATGAATCTGTGAATAAATCATGAATTATAATTAACAGAACGGTGGTTAGGTTTAAACAATTTGGGGCCTTCTAAGAAGTATTTCTTAGAAAATTATAGCAGTCTTGTTTGAATTTTATGAATTAAGTATTGTCTTATCTAGATTAGGAGATTCTTATGTACCTTTGGATTGCTCTCAAAGAGTACATAATTGAATTAAGAAAAATTAGATAAAATTTGTGTAGCAATTTGTGAAATTCTGCATTTCGAAAGTTTATCTTAAAGTATAGAACACATCAAGAGATCCTTTTGTGTCTAACAAAAACTAAACCACGTCCAGATTCTTTGTATTTTACAATTGTTTGATTCTATACAGCTCGCACAATAAAACAGATAACTAAAGAAAACATCATTCATTGCTAAAGAATTTTAAAATGAGCAAAGTTAAATTAGTATTACTTTAGTGTGCAATATACCTGAAATTTTTTATTAGTTTTTCTTATAACGCGCTTCTCTCAAATGAAATAAACACTACCGTTTTTATCAGAGCATCTAGAATTTACTCTTATATAGATATTTATAATCAGACAAAGTTGATAAATGAGTATACCTATATTATCTTTATTATTTTTTGATGCTGTAACAGCTTTACAGATTGATTCGAGAAATAAGAAACCTAGAATGGCATATAGATAGGGCATATGGCATTTAGTCCACGAGTGGAACTGCAAGTAGAAGTAGTAAGTTACTAAGTCATAATATTTATTTAGAATAATTATTAAATTATAATTTAATAATATTCCTATAATTATAATGTCAAGTACAATAATAATAAAGTAAGTTTAATAAAATCGATATTACATAGTGTATGCTTGTATCAGGTGACTTTTACTTAAAAATTAAAATGTAAAGTAAGCCGAACGTTATTTTTATGTGATATGAAATAAATTGATGTGATGATGTTCTCCTGGCCGATTCCGGCTACAGCGGCCAATCTCATTGACTAGCCGACTGCGCAGGAGATATTATAGTGCACAAGTGTACGCACAGACACAAGTGCACTCTCTATTCCTGTCACTCTCATACTCCGGTGGGACGACTGCTCGACACGGCCGGTGAGAGTTAAGGCGCAGGACCGACGGCTTTACGTGCTCTCCGAGGCACGGGGGTGAAACATCGCCAACTTCCCAACTCCGGGCTGTTACTGAGACTTACTATACAGAAAGACTCAATAACTAAACTTGTCCCGAGCCGAGACTCGAACCCAGGACCTCAGAGTGTGCAGCCGTACATGCTAGCCAATACACCACCGAGGCAGTTATATTATAAGGTATATAATAAAATATATGAACTGAACTGAGTAGACATTGCAACTCAAAATGTTCCTGCACTTTTACATGAAGCTTTCAATTACTTATGATAAAAAATTCAACTGAACAGGATTACATTTCACGCAACTTGTTAGCTCTCTTCTATATAGAGCATTGCAGTGGGAAAACTTGGGAGTATGTCATAATAAATTTACTATAGTTCAATCGTTCAAACACAATAAGTTAGAGCATTTAACAATCATAATATTATTTTCTTATTAACCAATTTAAGTATATTGTATTCTAGTTGATATATTTCTATGGGTAATATAGGATAATCACGACGAAATATATGAGCAAAGGTTCTATTTAAATTCATAAGCATCTTGTCTATTGATACTTGCTTGGCTTAGGTAGTACTTTTACAATAGAATTATACCCCTCGGGAGCTACTTCATGTTTCTTCATGGAAGAAAAATAGACCCGCAATTCCGCAATTACAATGCAATATGTACATAGTAAGATTGAAAATTTCCATGCACTTTTCCATGAGAAGTGGTCGAAAATAAATAAGACAGGCATCTCTATAGCTTGATCACAATACAAACATTATTCTGAAATATAAATAAGTATAATAAATCGCTAGATTATATTCTGATTTGGGCGATTTAACCGGCTTCATAAATAAATAAATATGTTGGGACATTAACACACAACACTGTCTAGTTCCATGATAAGCTACGAGGCCTGTGTTATGGATACCAGATAGTTGTTACACTACACATATATAACATTAAATACATACATATTATAAATATAAACACCCATGATTGAAGTACAAACATTCGTGCTCATCATACAAATGAATGCCTCCAGCGGGACTCGGACCCGCGACCGCTGGCACAGCAAGTAGGGTTACTACAAACTGAGCCACACGAGTCGTCACAACATTCTAAAACAGAGAAGGTTAAGAATTTGGGTGTACGTATTTTTATGTGTATATTTCATGTCATTTTATGACATGTGCACTTATTATGAACCGATTATATTATTTTTTTCTTTTTTTAAATTAATAGTCATACTTTGAAGTTGATCCTAAATAAATTTCATGAAAAACCATCCCTAAGGGCAAAAAAAACCATTTTCATTATTATTATTGTTAAATCGTATTGAGCATTGGAACTTTATTATTCGAACCCTTATAACTAAGATTAGTAACCACTAAAGATGATGTCGGTAGAATATGAATGAACGCGTCATATATAGCTATGGATATAAGTACATCGAATAAATAAGAGTTTTCAATATTTTTACATGCTTGTAGCTTACTAGTTTTTCACGTTTTATCTAGAAACCGCGTCAAATGAAATTATGTAGCTATATTGGACCATCTGAGGTCTTACTTAATAGTATACAACTTAAACTAAACTACCAACAAAATTGTTCAATTTACATCGTAAGTACCTATATCTTTTTTATGAAGTCAGTTAAAAGTAATCTTTAGACTTACCGAATAAATTAGTTAGCTTTTATATTATTTCACTATGGAAAATGTTTGAATTTTTATTTGGCAATCTTTGCCTTAAATTTTTGTATATAACGTAAGGAAACATACTTATTTAAAAACTAGGTTATCATTATTTATTTTAAACATCGATATTTTACTCGGTTTTTGAAATGATGTCAGAATCGAAAGTGGAATGAAGAATTTATCGCGATAACTTTCAAAGTATTCCTTAAACTTATAAAGCTTTGACCTAACGTGAGTTTGTACAAACAATTTGTTTTAGAAGCTGCTTCGTTGTTATAGTGGACACGAAAATACATTTTCAATATTATTTATTATATCATAATGCTCTCGATTTGTTATTTAAAAACTTACGAAATATTAAAATAATTAATGCCATTATTTTAAGCTTTAGTCTCTAATATGTATAGATATTTTAATAGTTTATATTCGAATTTGATTAATACATTTCAATATAGTATTAGACAAATTTAAATATATTTTTTTTGCATCAAAATTATAAATCGCAAATGCTAGAAACACATCCTGAACAATAACCCAGCGAAAGGTTGTCTTGTTGGCGGAATGACAGCGCGTCGCGTGGCTATGAATGAATAGGTGCAGCCAAGGTGTAGTAAATCAATACATTTATACAAAATATGCTCTTTAAGCTTTAAACGGTATAAAAAAAATCAAAACAAGTTAACATATTTTTAAATTGTTAATTACTATTATTTATAGCTTGATAATAACACGAGATATTGGACATCTATAGAAAATTTTATGACAACGAAGAAAATATGATATAAATAAAAATATCAGCTTGTCTCTGTGAGGCAAAGTACCAAAAAGGCTGCAAAGAGGTATCTTTATTATGCATTAAGCAAAATAGCTGCCAACTAGGGTCACTTTTTGTCTCATGGACGCGTGTTGAGCTGATATCAGTTAGAGATTAGTCATCACATAATAATTTGACCTCACTACATTTTTTCGTAGTTTAATACGACTACATGATTAGTCCACTTTTTCTATTGGTATTTCATGTTAGCAGCGCCGGATTACAGGCCTAGCCTAGTGTAGCCCTCATGATGGCCATAATACAAATTTATACATCGTAAGTTGTAAATTTGTTTTATTATGTAAAATTAATAAACCCATTTCTGTGGTTTCGTAAATTTGATAAACTAAAACTCCTTCACTTTCTTTGTAATATTTTCAGGAACCATTACTTCCTAATTTTTCTGCCACCAAACCTTAAAATCTAGCCAAAATTGAGAAGCATCAGCTTTAATATTGTTTAAACTATTTATAGCACTGAGAATAGAGATGAATAATGGATAAAAAGACCTTACAAAATTTACACGAATATGAATATTTTTTAGAAAATCAACCCTTTGAGAGGTAAAATGAAGTGTAAGAATGTTCATGAAAAATCACAGCAGCCTATCTTTTCCTACGCACCACATTCAAAATAAGTACCTTATATGTAGTTTTAGGTTTTTAGTTAGCGCAGAAAACATTTATCAAATGTGGAATTTTTGAATACTTTTCATTTAACAAAATGGAATTATACTACTAAAGTCATTAAGTCGATCAATTTTTTCTGTCGCGTTTATAATTGTTCTTTATTAAATTAGTTTATTATTATCTCTTTCCATATATGTTATATAGGTACATATCTTTATATTTACATCACACGGCTGTACATTTCAATTATAGATCGTATTGTGACTTATAAATACCTACTCGTGATGCTTTCAAACAAGCTTTTAATTCAAGCCCGATGATGATATTCGCGTATTCAAACTGCTATTTAGCTATTATTATTATTATCAATTGTGTATTTGAAGCATGGAGCGGAATATAAATATATTTATTTATAATTTATGTACTATTAGGCACCTATGTAAAATTCTACAATTAGATTAAATCTTGTTTTTTTTTTAGTTTGTAAAAACAAAGTAAGATATTATATTGTACATTTAAATATATATTATAGTAGATTTTTCTCAACATTTAAAACTACGTATGTAAAAAGTAACTTTAATTACTATTCTCAAAATTAAAAAGCAATTTAAAAATAGAATTTAGAAGGAAATGTAAAGATAAAAACAAAAGAACAGATTTTAAGTAATCAAATTGGCATAGATTTTACTCAAAGAGTTAATTGTTCTTCCAAAATCAGAAGCAAAAGTGAGTCCTTTGCTCGATCACACGTTACTTGAACGAATTTCAGTAGGTACAAAGGGTGTTACAGTTTGGTTGGCATTACAATATCCTGATATTTTAATAAGTGTTTATCCAGCATAATATGAAGCTATTAATTACATATCAGTCCCTTGAAAATGCATAGGTTTTATTTAGACTATTTTACAAATAAAACTGTAACTAAAAAGTGTTGTAACAATTATTGAAATTAATCAAATGACAATCAAATTAATTGTAAGTGTTATAATGTAAAAGATTTTAGTAAACGAACTAAGACTAAAAATAATGAAATTAATTTATTAATTAATGAAAGCTATATTCATAATTATTTTAATGAAAATAGAACTCTTTTTAATTTAATCAACTGAATATAGTCTGGACTATATTTGGTTCATTAAATTAAAAAGCCTATATTGGACAGATGGCGTTATAATAACCCGATACTTAAATAACTTTACAAATCACTTATTATAAAGTTTAATTAACAAAACAATATCCTAAAATTACATAAGATTTATTTAAATTATGTTACAAATTCATTGGAATTCATTGGAAGCCTGTCCTGGCTTCACTCGATTACTTTTTTTTGATAGATTCCAACACTACATATAATGTGATTGAATTATTAAAACGCGGAGATATAAGTACGAGTATTATTAACTAGCGACTCACCCTTGCTTTGTTCGAATTGGTTCCTAGGTAAGTTTTAAATTTTTTTAGCTGAACCCTAATTCTTTTTCTAAAATTTGCCAAGTTACCTACTCATTATAACATCAGCTATCTGCCAGTGAGAGTCCCGTCAAAATCGGTTCAGCTGTTTCGGAGATTAGACGGAACAAACAGACAGACCGCCAGAGAGACAAAAATGTGAAAAAATGTGTTTTTCTTAAAGTACCAAATATAATTTCATATGTATTTAGTAAAAAAAACTATTATTTTGATATTAGAAACAGCACGAACATTTTATTTATCTGTACATATTTTGTCAAAGAGCATAAATAAACAACTTTTAAGTCAATTTAGTCAGAAATGTATTAATTTTCCTTGTAATATTGCCATGCTTGATAAAAAAATAAAATTCCTCTTAAACTCACTTATTATTTGATACGCCATCAAAATTTCGACCCAGATTGTTCAGAGTATTATTTAATTAGTAAGGACAAGTGATCTTACAATTTTACATATATAATAAACTAAGTACGTTTCAACGTTTAGTATGGAATAAATAGACTATATATTAGTATATACCTATACATACATACATCGGTATGATGACTTTTATATCCTTTGCTTGAGAAATGATTGATTCCCCTTACAAATTTTCATCCCTCTTTTCACCCCTTTAAGGGATAGTAAAAAATTAAAAACTATCCTATGTCCTTTCCAGGCTTTCAAACTATTTTCATACCAAATTAAATATAAATCGGTTAAGGGGATTTTTAGTTTATCCATTACAAACAAACTCACAAACTTACAAACTTTACCACTTTATAATATTAGTGTAGATTGAAAGTCCAAGGTTGATTTGATTCGAAAATGTTCAATTTAATATTCGAAATATCTTTCATTTCTATTTGTTTAATACAATATCACAAAATAAAACAATATGCTGAATTGACTAACCAACAAAAATATTTTACCGAAATACAGAACCAACCCTCCCCCCAGTGTGGCGTCAGGTGCGTACGTAATAAATTGTTCGCAAGGATATAACATTACCCTTAGATAAAGACTTCCCCATTGCGGTATTAAGAAAACCTCTTTAAGAATAATATCATCCCCTCTAGCATATTAGTTACACCCTTTCTTTTATTCTGAGTGCGGTAAAGAAAATGCTCTTTGGAAATAATCAAGTGGATTTCTATATTATGTACTTATAATAAAAGCTTTATATATTTAAGCTTAATTCGCTTATATATTTTAGTGCAACCAAAAATATTTTGAGACTATTTCATATACACATATACATATTTTATTAATATCTTCAACATTAAAGAGAACAAAATTGTAATAAAAAATACGAGTACATTTTATTTTTCTCGCGGTTTTTTAAACTTGTTAGTAACACCACAGATTACTATTGTACTAGAAATACAAAATAGTAATACTTTCTTAGATTTACGCGAATATTTGACGTTTTAAATAAAACTATCTTTTCGGATTATTTCGCGGATTTATTTTGATTTTTTTGGTTCCCGACGTTTCGAATGCTTTACAGCATCCATGGTCACGGGAGAGACTGAGGTGTTACATGTCTTGAAGGTATAGTTGTTACAGACAGCCTACCGACAATTAATAAAATGAAAATTGCACCATACCTATTTACCTTACAATATTTTTTAACTTTAAACTTTTTTTATTTAAAATACAAAATAGTGTTTTAATGCATTGTATAACTCACCAATCACCATATAAATATAAATACCTACTGTTAGATATGTTTCAATACTGTTTAGTAAATATCATATTGCAATTAGCTTAGTCTAAGGTATCTATGTGATTTATGCTGATCATATTTTTTTTCATTATTTTCATTAATTTATTATTTTACATTATTGTATTATTCGTATTATTTTAAATGAAACGAAACAAAATGGTGATGTATATTGCCATTTTTCCATGCATGTGAAGTCACTAGAATATA
Organism: Brenthis hecate; assembly: GCA_951806755.1. Lineage (NCBI taxonomy): Eukaryota > Metazoa > Arthropoda > Insecta > Lepidoptera > Nymphalidae > Brenthis > Brenthis hecate. The sequence continues at coordinate 1,050,862 of OX638267.1, forward strand.
TTGTTTTAATCAAACACTACAAATGCCACACAAATCAATCAATGGTGCTGCACTTTTTATTAATAAACTAGCAGAACCCCGCGGCTTCGCTCGCGCTAAAACTACAAAATAATCTAAAAAGGTAGTTCCATACAAACTTTCATTCTCTATTTTATCCTCTTACAGGATGAATTTCGAAAAATGCTAAAACACGTTGGTATTTAATTTTTTTGAAGAGCATTAATACCAAGTTTCAAGTAATTCTGATGAAAATTATTTTTTTGGATTGTATTAAGTATTTTCCCTTTGGGAATTAGCTAAACTCCCGCCGTAAAAAGTAGCCTATGTCACTCTCCACTTCTCCAACTATCTCCACACAAAAAATCACGCCAATCCGTCTCTTCGTTTCGACGTAAAAGAAGGGCAAACAAACAAACACACTTTCCCAATAAAAAATATTAGTATGGATTTATTATTATAATATTATATTATAACATAAAAATCAAATTCTTAACGTTAATGAGACATAAATATATCTACCCTTTTATACATGTATTTTTTTACATTTTTAGGGAAAATTCAACATAGGCGATTTCCAATAAATGATTAAAACTTAAGAGACACAGACATTAAGGTTGTTTACTTACGACGTATATTGACGATTTTGCTTCTAAGAAAGTCTAATTATTTAATCCAATTAACATAACTGAAAATGAACAGGAAAAACAAATGAAAAATAATTAACAATCGCTAATCATCTTTTAATAACATACCTGTTTTATATTCTTGTTGTCAAGCTAAATAATGTACCGAAGGAAACTAAATAAACCATCGATATCCATGGGAATAAATTTATACAAAGTGCACCGGCTCGATGAGGTGCTGTTACCTATAAAATAAAAGACTTTTTCTTATTGATATTAGGTTAATTTTATAATTGACTAGCGGCTCACCCTCGCTTCGCTCGGGTTCACCTCTAGAAAAGCACAAACAGATCTATCCCACGGGAACCGTTCATTTTTCCGGGATGAAAAGTAACCTGTTGTTTGACCGGCAGTATAAGATATCAACATGCCAAATTTTACTAAATTAGGTGCATAAGTTGTTGTGCACTAAGCTGTATAAGTTACTATAGTTTTTTAAATATCCCACGGAAACTCTTTAATTTTTGGAATGAAAAGTATCTTAGATGTTGACCGGGGATATAAGGTACTACCATGCAAAATTTCATTTAAATCGGTTCAAAAGTTTCGGAGATTAGCCCGTACAATCCGACAGAGAAACAAAAAAATAAAAAAAAAACTGGATTTGTTCTATTACTCTTCTTTTGGGATGTAAGAAGAGAACTGACTCGGTTTTTAGCATTTTTTTTCTAACCTCTACAGTTTTATTATATGTACAGATAGAATAAATAACGTATAATAAAACAATAATATACCTATAATAATGAAAATAGTTATAGCGAGTGTACCTTAGGAGATAGACATATACTATGTAGAACTTTTCTATAGACCTTTTTAAGAATTACAATTTTCTTGCACAATGTTTTGATCTATCTCTTAAGGTTGACCCAACGTTAGCCATATAAATTTCTAAGGACGATTCGATAGAACCAGTTATTGTGTTTTCCCGTGGGAATGAATAATTTGCCTGTCGTAAAAGGTATCCTAAATGTTGACCCGAGTAGGTACTAAGTTTTATCACTATACAAAATTTAGTTAAAATCGGTCGAGTACTTTTTGCGTGAAACGCGCACATCGATTTGACTAAGTTTTATTATAGGTATAGATAAGAATAAATATTGCGAGCGTAACTTAGGAGATAGACATATACAATTCAGAACTTATCTGTAGGACTTTTCAAGACCTACAATTTTTTAGTATATTGTTTTGATGTATGTATGTCTTAAGGCTTAGCCAGCGGAAGGTTTCTAGGGAGGACTCGATAAAAGCAGTTATTATATTTTCCCGTGGGAAAGAATGATTTTCTTGAAGTAAAAGGTATCTAGGCAGTGGTATGACATGACCTACCGAATTAAATTATTTTTTTAATATAAAAACTACTCTTTGTGACTTAAATATAAAAGTTAGACATATGCTGTCGTTGACTTTTTTGTAGGCATTATTAAGCTCTACAACTTTTCTCTAAAACATAATCATATATCTCTCATCGTTAAGGTAGCGTTCGTAAGAAACGTTTTCGTTCGACCGTTTTTTCTCCGACTTACTTTGCAAATCCGACTACCACGAAAAAGCCTTTTCATTTTTCAGGTTAATATAGCCTATGACACTCAGAAAGAACGTGGCTTTCTATTGGTAAAAGAATTTTGAAAATCGGTTCAGTAGATCCAGAGATTACCCCCTACAACGTCACAAACTCACAAACTCACAAACTCACAAGATCACAAACTTTACCTCTTTATAATATTAGTATCGACTATGCATTTTAAATATAATTTAATAATAAGTATTGATGTATATAAACCGAAACATTATAACGTTCCGGTCGATGAAGACTTGGAAACAAATTGAACCAAATTTAGCGACTTGCTTATTCCCTAATAAAAGACTCAGGCTAAAAGAAAAATATAGAAAAGGCGCACAGAAGAAAATTAACTAATATAATTGGTAATTTGTAACACTGTTGCCTCTGCTGTCTCTGTAGTATTCAGGCGGCCATTGCTAGATTATGATAGCTAGATTAGAAATGAACAAAGTTATTATCCTGCATTGTAACAAAAATACAAGTATAAGTAAAATATGAAATCTCATCGTTGTGTCACTTTACAAAAAAACTAGCAGTGCCCGCGGCGTCGCTCGTGTTTTAACTACCACAAAAACAAACTCTAAAAGGGTAGGCTAAAGTGATCTTCAAATGAAAATGTTTATAAACTTTTGCTCTGATCTTTAAATATAAATATTAGACACGTGCGAATATGACTCGCACATCGAGGGATATTATTATATCAAATAGACGCTTTGGCGGTATCTTTGATACTCGTAGCCTTTTAGTAATCTGTATTAATATTATAAATGTGAAAGTTTGTGAGTGTGTATGTTACTTTTTCACGCCAGAACGGCTGAACAGATCTGGATCAAATTTGGCACAGAGATAGAGTATAGTGTGGAATAACACATAGGCTACTTTTTATACCAGAAAATTTACGGTTCCCGTGGGATAGGTTCGTGTTTGTTTTCCTAGAGGCGAACCCGAGCGAAGCGAGGGTGAGCCGCTAGTAATAAATAATAAATTTTGCACTGTCCTCTACAAATTTAAACCCAACGTTAAGGAATATTTAGCTCTGACAATAAATCAAATTGCTAACAAATAACTCGCAAATATTTTGTAAAGATGTAATTCATAATTCGTTTATATTATATTCATATTGCCTGGACAGATAATAATATTTAGATAAAGTAAGTATGAAGAAATGTTTTCTTACCTTTTGAACATCAATTGAGACGTCGCACTATGGCGTATTTGAACCAAAAAGATGGCCAATATTCAATAATACAAAAACTTGAATTCATAAATAAAAAAGGTACCTGGGTAAGCAGAAGAGTCAAGGTACCTGTACATCGCATTTGTTTGTCCTTATCTTGACAAACTTTCGGCTACCAGTCGTCATTAGACTGCTTTCGTGTACTGACTAAATATTACGTTTTCATAGTACGATATTTTTCTGGTTTTTATAAATATTTAATTGATTTTGTGGAGATAATTGTGGTGCTTTCCCTAATGGATGATGTTGAGCCAGGTACGTTGTACTATTATATTTCATTATATTAGAAATATATACTCACATAACATGTAAAAATAATATTATTTAAAGTGTCCTTAAAATTTACTTATATTTTTGAGTTTAAAATGTTTATGAGCATATTAGTAATACAAGCGGGTAATATGCGGTTTTAATTTTGAGTTTTTTGATATCATCAGAGAGTCGCCTTAATAACTAATTAAAAAAACCCTGCCCGAATTTGCCCATCCTAAAATAGAACTTAATCTTTTTGAAATCGCATATTATCAAAACCATGTTTATTTTGCCAATGTTTTTTAAAGTCTTCTTTTTACTTGTTTTAGGACCATCTGGTGTTAAGATAGTGACATGCTTGGAGATATTTAATATGCTTAAAAACATAGGGAGCGAAAATATGCCGATAAATTGGATTCAGTAAAAGTCAGCATCCTTGCAAATCCTTCATTCCCAAATGAATGTAAAACTGATTTTATACGAAAATTTTCCTATTTCAAGAAAGAAATGGAAACTCGTTGGACGGCCGCAAATCGTACAAAAAGCAATTTTCTTAACAAAAACCGAGAAAGGTTATAAGGTACATTTGATATACCTCATCATACTGCACTTAATCTTGGGCGACCTCACATGACTTTAATAATTAATATGCATAGACGTAAGCATTTTTGCTTATACAGGCAAAACTTTTCAAGAAAATTCTCCCACGAACAATGCAATTTTGATGCCCTTAACAGTCTTTTATTAACGTCTGATACTCTGTTGAGCAGTATGAGACCCAAGCCTCAATGTCAAACCCGTTCTCCACTATTGCAATACAGATGTTTCTACCCGGTGAGATTTGAAAAACCTGGATGAAGAAGATTCAGACTGAACGCTGAAGATTAAATTTTGGGTAAAAAAACAATAAAATTTTGAGTTGATATATTTCTTTCAATTCAGTTTTGTATAAAATATATCTCGTAGTTTTATAATCAAGTGCCCATATTACTATAAAACTTCTTGATGAAATTCAACATCGATTTTTGTTATAATACCTACAATTACAGCTACCTAATAATTACAGCTGGTGCTAGAGACTCGAAAATAAAACTAATTTGCGTTTTTGTGTTACTGAAATATATCTCCTAAACTACTTGAAGGATTTCGCTGCATTTTCGCTAATATTTTGTATAATTTCTTGAGGAAAGTTCATATGTAATAAGTAAATAAATTCATGGAAAATTTAACCCATAAGAAAACACCAATAAAACTAAACGACAGTAAATACATTATTTTGTGTTAAAATTAATACTATATCAATATTTACGGACAAAAAAAAAATATTTTTCTATACAATAGCATTCTATAGGCAACTTAGTAGGAAAATACTAAAAAATAATTTTGGCCTGGCCTGCTTTTTCGACCAAATACCCCATAGTGCGTCGTAGGTAATTAGATTATGGCTTAATGCTTACATAAATAAGCTGCTGCTTTTTCCATATCATCAGGATTTCCTCGGGTAACTTATAAATAGAATTTATAATAGAATAAACCAATGCGTACATCATATTAAAATTTAAAATCAAGTAATAAGATAACAGCTTTAAGTATAAAAATCATCTACTAACGATCTAAGTTTTGACTAAGTTTACTTACGCTTAAGAGTCTTTAAATTGTAAGTGAAGTTATAGATATTTTACTTATTTTTTCTCTCAGATCTGCAGCTTCGCAATGTACGTATATTATACTTACATTACATACTTAAGATTTTTTCCATCCATACTCCGTTTATGCCTATAAACCTCTTTCTTTGTAACTTTTAAATTTTTCTTACCTGGAGGAGAAGGAGATCTAGTGTTATGTAATAAAATACGAATTTTCACCTAATTACAAATCTATACATATAATAATAGTGTAACTGTTCGCTGTCTTTATGTGGTAGATGTTTGAGAAAAACTGTTATTAGGAGTCTTTATTAACGCAATAGAATCCAAAACAATGATTTTTAGAATATTTGTCTGTTTGTATGTTTGTCTGTGCGTTTGTGTGCGCTAATCTCAGAAACGGCTTAACCGATTCGGGTGTGGTTTTTACTAATGTATTGTGGTAAGCTTCACTTAATATTTAGTTAATTTATTTCTATCGGTAAATAAATAAAAAATGTATGTCAATTTAAAGAATCATCTAGGGACGAGCGCGAGCGAAGTGAGGGTGGTCGCTAGTATATTTAACATTTATTACTCTAATTACAAGTATTATTAATATTTGAAAATACTTAATAATGATATTTGTTACATTTAAACTAAACATGAGTTACTAAGCGTTAAGTCAATGAATAAATATATTATAATTTTAAAGACATCTTTGTCAATCTTTAAAAGTAAATAATATGCAGACAATCTAATAGGTAGTCAAGAACAAGCCTTTACTTTGAAAATAGACTCGGTTCTTAGAGTAGTTGTCTTTAATCTTGGCTAACTTTGTTCTTAGTACATTTCATTAACTAGGTGCATACGTAAATATCAGGGTTCGAAACGATAATTATCATTGATAATTATCTTTCATAATTATCACGATAATTATCATGATAAATATGGGTTGATAACTATCTTTGATAAATATAATTGAAAATATTTAATTTGTAACTCTTCAAATTGTCGATCAGCTAACTGAACTCTCTCAATCAGCTCAAAAAACTCAATCAGCAAACTGAGTTAATGCAGTCGAGGAGGATGAGAATGATCACTCGCTCTTACTGACGCGGCTGCCTCACGCGAAAACACAGGTGAACTACTACGACTGAGAAAACGGGATCTATACGGATATGACACGCGGATGATACGCGGTTGATACGCGAATGATACGCGAATGATACGCGAATGATACGGTCTAGTGGGCATAGTAGTCCGTGTCGCTTGTTTCCGTGCCTGATACGTTCATAGCACGGTCATGGTATGAGACGGTATAGTGGGCAGAGACGTTTAATTTAATTAAATAGTGTCTATATAGTTGGTTAAATTTATTCTATTTTTATTTCCAAGTTTGTATATGTCAAAATAATGAAAAAATAATATTAATAAAAGATTACCTTGATTGTTAAAAGTTTATAATTTATTCTAACGTAAATTATGATAGGCAAGTAGTCAAATACCGATACCTACACAAGGATTGTTAAGTTTATAATATCTGTTTGATAATTATCGTATAATTATCTGATAATTATCTTGATAATTATCGTATAATGATCTGATAATTATCTTGATAATTATCGCGATAATTATAAAAAGATATATTTATCTTGATAATTTCATACCCTGCTAAATATGTACTTTTCTTATATAAGTAAACGATTCATAAATTATTATTATATTTCATGAATGAGACCGAAAAATGACGTATTTTTTCATTGCAATTTTTCATTTCATTACACGAGTAGTAAATGATATTTTGTTAAGGAAGAGACTCAAATCCATGACAAGTTATAGGATTTTAAAATTCCCGGAAATTCCAGATATAAAATGATAATATTCTTTTTCGAACAACTTTTTTGTGTATTATTTAAAAAAAATACATGCCTACTTAATGTAACGAGTGATTTTAAAGCAAAAAGGTTTTTGGGTGATTGTGATAGTTCTTATTAGGTGAACAATAAATAATATTTCAGTATTGAGCTGGTAAGTAAACGTAAAGAACTACGAGAAAAGGTAAAAAGAAAACCAATACAATGAGTACAAGTATGTTAAATTCAATGAATAATATGGCGGATCCTTTTAAATTACCATAAAGTGTCCAAATTTTTTTGAACCTACAAAACATAGGAATATACAAATATAATACTTACAAAAGAAATATTTTCAATTCTCATTTGTGTTACAGGTAAGCTCAAAGTGAAAATCGTCCACGAGTCCATACAAATCCTTTGTGTGAAGTTTCTGCTTCTATTTCCAACTAACTCTGTACTTTCGACTTCGGATCTGCACTATGAGGCTCTCACAAGCATTGACATGAGGAATTTTACAGTTAAATTTAGTGCAAGGAGTAAACCTTATTCATAAAATTGTCACGTTTTCAATCCCAATTCATGCAACAAAATTAATTCATATGAAGACATGTCACTATTTGATGGTAAAATATTTTACCGGAACAGTATAAATCCAGATATATTCAAATAAATCCCCCGATAAATTAAACATTTTTTTTAACCGACAACCCCGCCGTGTTGCTTCGGTCTCCCTACTTTTCTCTACCTTTTATGCCAATAACACATACTTTTTATCCCACGAAAACCACCGGACGGATTTTAATGAAATTCAGTACGGTGATTTCTGATTATCCGGGTCAACATACAGGATATATCTATATATTTTTACTACAGGAAAATCTCTTATTTCTAAAGAAAAAATTAAAAATTGGTTAGTATATTTCCAGGCTGAAATTATAAGCATTTTAGCAAGGTAACTTACATAATGCAAAGAATAATTATAAATAACTCCTGAAACAAACTACATCAATAGTCGAAATTTAAAAGAACTTCAAAAATATGTATTTATTTGCAATTATTTAGAACATCATCAATAGGTCTCGTCATGTGTTTATAAAATACGTAATTTATATTATTCCAAAAAAAAAATATTATGTTGTGATATGACTTTTCTGTGATTTTATGTATTAGTAGCATTAATGCGGAGAAAATGGCCTTTATCACTACATAGTATAAAACAAAGTCGCTTTCTCTGTCCCTATATCCCTATGTATGCTTAAATCTTTAAAACTACGCATCGGATTTTGATGCGGTTTTTTTAATAGATAGAGTGATTCAAGAGGAAGGTTTTAGTATATAATTTGTTAAGTTTTTGTATACATTGGCTAAAATATAACGATATTTGTTGGAGGTGTCGGAAAAAATAAAACATCTGGGAGCTTTCAACGAAAACGCTGCCTTAACCCTTTGAGATATAACAAAATAATGTATGGTGGAATTGTGTATCTTATATAAATCTACAGAAAAGTCCACGATGGCATATGTCTATCTCTTAAGGATAACATACTATATCCATTTTAATTTAAAACGTACCTAGGGACGACCCCGAGCGAAGCGAGGGTGAGTCGCTAATTATTAATATTTTGTTGGCCGAATTAATTTTAAAATGAAAATGTTTGTAAACATTTGATTTCGCTTAGTAAATAATGGTAATGTTAGAAATTGTAAATATTTAAATAGAAAAATTGGGTCAATTGCGAGTCTGACTCCCGTATCGAGGGTTCTGTATGGCTGTAAATACTGTGAAGTTTTTCCTCGACTGCTCGTGTTTGAACAATATGTAGGTAGGTACGTATGGTATGTACGTATGTATGTATCTCGTAATAATTAAACGGCTTAACCGATTTTGATGATTCATACGTCGTTCGATTTGTGTCATAGGGTATATAGACATCATTAAAAATCAATGAGTTCCTCCAAATAAATTGAGTAGGATATAAAAATATAGGTGTATAAGAGGCAGTTACAAAAAAATATACAACTTATATGTTCAAAAGTAATTTAGGGTAAGAAGTTGTTAAATAAAAAATTATTGAAGTTGTTAAATCAAAATGACTATCTGATCAAAACTAAAAATCTGTAAATAGGTTTCGTTTGGTAAACGTTAAAATATAACACAAATATTTATGATTTTACAATATTTACTTATTGTATCGATCGGAGAAGTACAGTCATGTTTCATACTATGCCTATTTTTTGCATATTATGGAAAATAAACTTAATTTAGCGGTTTCTAAACTGACAAATCCATTTGGTAAAATATTCCATATCTCAAAAACTGCTTAACACATTTTACGTCTAAAATTATATACGCATAATGTGGGCATATTTTTTAATTTTAGTTTAAAATTAAATTTAATTGTAAAGCACGCTGGTACCATTTTGCTATTTCTTTAAAATCGTTAGATACTGCTTCTTCATAACTTGTGAGACATTTATCTCAAAGGTTTGTCTCCTACCTTAGTCTCTCCCGTGAGCATGATGGCTATAAGGCATAGAAACGTCGGGAACAAAAAATCCAAATGAATCCCCGAAAAAATCAGAAAATATAGTTTCATTTAAAATGTTAAATGTTCGCGTAATTCTAAGAAAGTATTACCGGACTATCGGGTCACGTCGTATAGGTATTTTCTTTATGTACAAATTGCTTCGCTCTGGTCTTAGCGTGATATAAGATAGCTTATAAGCTACATTTATACGCTATGAAACGTAAGAAAAAATAAACAAATAAACAAAAATAATCTCTTTAGCTTTTTATATTAGTATAAAATATAGATTACGAGTATACATAAATTAAATACTTATTTTGATTATGCTTCATAAAACTTGAAAGCATTTTGAATGCTTGAAATAGTAAAATCACATATATTTATATACAATATATACATAATAATTGTTCTCATTTTGTTTTCTTGCCAACAAAACTCACCTAAAGCTGTAGTTATACTGATTCACATAATCAGTATAACTACAGCTTTAGGTGAATTTTGTTCACAACGCAGAGGATACTTGAATAATGAATATTGTTAAAAGCTGTAACAAATAACAAAAATATATGAACTAATATTTGTAAAAAAGTATTATTAATAAATCGAAAACTATAAGTCAATTGTATTTGTATTGTTTAAATCTATATAAATAAAAATGAATATTCGTTTGTTTGCCCTCCGGGTGTTCCTAAACCATTGATCTGATTGTGATGAAACTCTGATGGGTACCATACAAACGCCTGCAAATGTTTCTGGCGCAAAAAGTTTTTTTTTGGACTTTTGTCTTTTATGGGTTCCTAAACAATTCAAGCTTAGGGACGCATCCGAGCGAAGCGAGTGTAAGTCGCTAGTCTATACTAATATTATAAAGAGGTAAAGTTTGTGAGTTTGTGATGTTGTAAGGGGTAATATCTGGATCTACTGAACCGATTTAAATGAAATTTGGTAAAAAGATAGTTTGAGACCCTGGGGAGGACATAGGGTTCTTTTAATCGCGGAAATCATGACTTAAGGGGGTGAAAATGGCGATGAAAGTTTGTATCTGGAACCAACCTAGGGACGAACCCGACCGAACGAGGGTGGGTCGTTCTAGTATAATATATATTTATTTGATAGACTGTCCTTCAGGCTTTTATTAATTAAAACTATCTTTTTGAATTTGCTTGCTTTACAGCAACATGATCCCGGGGAAAACCTCACCTTAAATCTGAAAACAATATCATGCTCACAAATAGCCAATTAATAGCAAGTATGTCAAGAAAAGCATTCTCGGTCTTATTATAAAATAAACTACTTATAGATACATTGCCTCTAACAAAAACATATTATTTTTAAAACCTTTTGTCTGTGACTAGTACCCGCTTATTTATCTTTACTCAAGAACATTTTCAATGCTAGAAATAATTACGCAATAAAGAGGACGTCACTCGCTGTTCTTCATTATGCTGGGATTCCTTATCTTTCGCTGTCAGTACTCGGTTATTATTCTCTTAGAAAATCCTCTTGGAACTTTATTTATTCGGACATAAAAGAATTTTACTGAAAAAAAAATCATGATAAAAAATATGTATGGGCAGAAATGGTAAACGGAAATGGAAAATTATGAAAAGTTAAATAAAACTACTTTATAAGTAGTTGGAAAAAAGAAATTTCATTTGCGCTCTAAACTAAGTTAATAAAAGCAAATATTTTAATTTGCAATGTAAAAGCAACAATTTATTAAAGTGGTTGATTCTCTGTTTCCAGGACAGCTATTTGTTCTTCGGATTATTATAAAAAATGAAACTTATTCGTATTTTGATAGGAGACAGTTCAATAGAACACAACAGCTCAAAACAGTTTTTTTGCGAGTATCGATCAATCGATAAGTGATTCGACGACACGTTTGGCTCAGTTTGTAGTGACCCTACTTTCTGTGCCAGCGGTCGCGGGCATTCATTTGTATAATGAGCATGAATGTTTGTACTTCAGTCATGGGTGTTTATATTTATAATATGTATCTATTTAAAGCTATATATGTGTAGTGTATCAACTATCTGGTATTCAAAACATAAGCCTCATAGCTTACCATGGAACTAGATGGTGTTGTGTGTTAATGCCCCAACATATTTATTTATTGTTTATTTATTATTTATAATACAAAGGAGTTTAAAGCGCAATTTTTTTATTTAAAAGTATTCAAAACCCTTTTAAAAGTGTAAATTCAATCTAAGCATGGTAAAATGGCTCTGGTGTGATGCTCATTGGAAACATCAAGAATGTTACCTAATTACAAAAGATTTTGATAGGGTTAGAAAAACTTTATAGAAACTAAAATTGAAACAGATGTATCGACGGATGTTATAATTAATAGTAATCTTTAAATTCAACATTTTTTTTTGTTTTTAATGTACCTTGTAAAAATGATAATGATAAAATTTAAGTATTTGTTATCTAACTGGTATTTTATTTAAAATATGATGTTATTGCGTTTGTTTGGAATAAATAAACATAAAAAAAAGATATATGATAAAGTAAATATTAAAGCAAAACATTGTAAATATTACATTTTTAAACGAACCCCACAGTACTTTAATACTTACGTAAAAGGGTAGAGTTACTTTTTCATTAAAACAGAATTATAATATCGAAGTATTAGGCATGAATTAATATGGATACAAAGTATTTAGTTAAAAGTTTATAGATATTACAAACTCAATCTGGTTGAATTTAAATTTAAGAACATGCAAAATATTAAAAAAGCAATAAACTTAGAAAACGACGTTTGACGTTGACAACACGTTTGGCTCAGTGTGTAGTAACCCTACTTGCTATGGCAGATTCGAATCCCGCTGGGGGCTTCCTTTTGTGTGATGGGCACGAATGTTTATACTCCAGTCATGGGTGTTTATATTTATAATATGTATGTATTGAAAGTTATATTATATATGAAGTGTATCAACTACCTAGTATCCATAACACAAGTTTCGTAGCTTACCATGGAACTAGATGGTGCTATGTGTTAATGTCCCAACATATTTATTTATTTATTTATTATTTATTTACAAATGGGTTGATGACAGCAAATCATGAAAGTTAAAAATTTTATTGGGTAAAAGTTACTGAAGAAATTGTCGCCTCCAAAGCCCCAATCAAATTATTAAATTAGAGAAAAAGCTCATTTGCCAGTGAATAAACGCAGTACAATAATATCATACCTCTTGCGTATTTGTAACATTGATCATAGTATCAAACTATCAATGTCAATGTTATAGAAATATGCCATACAAATATTAGTATTTTTTATTATTTCTTTCCATTACGTAAAATAAGAAATTGCACTATCTAGTACTATAATATTTAGATGGATTAACGAGATTGGTAAAGAAGTGTATAAATATAGGTTTATGTAGGAACGCCATAGGTCGGTTGATTACGCGGCGCGCCAGCCCGGAAAACCGAAATTACGAAAACGCTTCATTGAATTTTCCTATCATGTGCCCTCTGCCCCGAGGGCATGTGGTGGAATAGTAACGTAATTTTTATGGTGGGTGGCGAATTGAGAAAATATATTTAACGGTTTGCCTGTTTGGTTAAATTTTTTTCAGATTGAAAATTTTCTCTTAAAAAGTGTTTTTTTTTAAATGTATAAAATCATTAAAATTTTAAAGTAGATAAATATTACATTCAGTTTTAGATATAGATACTTATTCCACATTATTGAACAATGAATAAGATTTCATCGTTAAATGACATTGCGGTATAAGTATAAATGCTAAATTGATTACCTAACTAATGATTCCATTAGGTCTAAATTTAATCAAAGATTCAGTCACTCTAAGAGATTCCACTGTACCCCAATGAATTTTTAAGACGCTAGCTTATCGCCAATCTGAATAACCATGAAAATTGATTCGTTTTCATAAGCGGACTTTCAGACGAAGTTTCATTAAATGAAATTAAACAGATTATTTAAAAAAAGTGCCAAAGCTTTAACCAAAAGAAAAGAGTGCTTTTGGTCAAAGGAATGAAAATAATTTTTCTTAAATCTAGCAATGAATTAAAAGTAACATGTAATCTTTAACATGAATTAGCTCTAATCATATAAAACTACGTGACAGATGAATTTAAAATTAAAAATATATTGAGCCATACATACATGTCCATTAAAATAAATAAGTAATCTAGAAAAATAAATTACTAATTTAGACGTGTGACAAAAATGAATGAGAGATATTGCATCCTAATCTTCACAGCATCTAAATGGATTTGAAAACAAATAAGTCAAATACTACGACGAACTATGTACTCGTAGTATCTATAATATATTTTAATTTGAAATGTATTTTTTTTTATGTTGGGACATTAACACACAGCGCCATCTAGTTCCATGATATGCTACGAGGCTTGTGTTATGGATACCAGATAGTTGATACACTACACATATATAACTTTAAATACATACACATTATAAATATAAACACCCATGACTGGAGTACAAGCATTCGTGCTCATCACGCAAATGAATGCCCCCAGCGGGACTCGAACCCGCGACTGCTGGCACAGCAAGTAGGGTCAGTATCAACTGAGCCAAACGTGTCGTCAAAAATAGATTAGGCCGTTAAGTGTTGCTTTTGTACAGTACAAATCATGTAAAATATAGTAATGATGAATTCTGATGACAGGCACTCTTTAATCGACAGTAGTTAAAAATCACTTGTTTCGAAATACCGCTAGGGATAAATCCAAGGTCCAATGTTTAGTATGTAAACACAGTATGGAACTTAAATCTAAACTTCCCAGTAAAATAGAAATGTTTGTTTATATTTTAAATTATTTTGTTTTTCCAATAACATTTTCGAAAATCATTAAAACTCACACTGAGCTCTCGATGTCAATAGCCGAAAACGAATAATCTACTTGCTTGCGGTAGAAGGTATCAATATGATAAGAACGGCTGGATTGATTTGGGTAATTTTGTTTTAAAAATGTTCATAATAGTTAGATTTTATTTAATTGTTCGGAAAAATGTGTGAAAATGAATTCTAAGATCACAAACGAATTTAGATAACATTGTAGCAACTGTCGGATTAGCTGTTGTTTTAATAAATAAAAATAATACTAGTAAAGTAATTGTTATATAGAAGAAGTTCTAGAATGAAATAAAAATAGTATTAACATAAGAAAAGACTAGATACGAGCCTTGATCAAAAGATAGCCGCCCTCGTTCTCTAATTAAGTAGCGTCACCATGAATGTCCTAAGCTAACAACGTAAGGAGCTAGTTTAAACAGATAAGGTCCACTTATAAACGACCTTACTAGCGATCAGAGGACTTGTTGCTTTATTTAGGGTTAGTAAGGTAGGTGTTATGGTTTATGTTTATTTTTATTATGACTTTATTATTTTTGAACTTGTATTAGGTTGAAATAGTAGAAATTTTCACAAAGCAGATTTTTTAATTTAATAAATAAATAAAGAAAGCTAGAAAAAAAGTAGTTTGGGTGGTTGTTGTCAACGGTATTGATAACACTTAGTTATGGGTGCATGTTTTTATGCGTATTTTATGAGATATCTTTGTCTATTGTCAATTAATTTCAACATTTTCAAACATTTTTAACCAGGGGTGTTATAAGTTTGACGTCGATGTCTATCTGTCTGTCTGTGTGTGTGTGTGTGTGTGTGTCTGTCTGTGGCATTGTAGCTCTCAAACGGACGGACCAATTTCGATGCGGTTTTTCTCATTTGAAAGCCAGTTTCCTTGCGGTGGTTCTTAGCTATGTTTAGTTAATATCGGTCCAACGGTGTAAGAGTATCAGCTCTTTTCCAAAATGATGTTAGGCATTTTGGCGTATGATTACTCGATTAAGTGCTTCACGCGTGTCAGTGTAATCGTTAAATGATAATTAATTTGCGTAGGGGGTTTTATAAATTTTTAATTTATAATTATAACGTATTTCTTTGAAATAAATATATTTAAGCAACTTTATATTTCTCGTTCATAAAATCATTTGCATTGATAAATCTATACATATAATAAAATTCTGAATCGAATCTGTATATTAAATATTTTTTTGGAAAATCTTATTGAAATAGTCAGTATTATATCTATAATGTATCTACAGAGGTCGAATCTATAGTTCTTAGAATTTTTGTCTGTCAGTCTGGGAACGCATCACGAGAAAATCACTGGTCAGATTTTGATGAAATTTAGTATGATGATAGCTGGTTATCCGGGTCAACATACATGATACCTATTACCTATTGCGGAAATAAATCTCATCTCTGAGAAACCTATACTAATCGTTAAAACGTAGGGACGAACCCAAGCAGAGCGAGGGTTAGTTGCTAGTAAATAATATTTAAGTTTATGTAAGCATTTCTTGCCTGTTCTTATATACTTTTTTCATTTACAATGTTTTACGGGCAGGGTGTTTTTAAATATTTAGATGCTTAAAGCCGGGTTAGGGGTGGGAGTCTGGGATTATGCTACATAATTTTTAAATTATACCAGTATATTTTTATTTACCAAATTGATCTCATCATTATTGTATAGATAATGTAAGATTTTTAATAGAAAATAGAAATACATTACTTAAAGGAGTTAAGCACATTTATAAGAGGTATACAATAAATTCCGTACTTGTATTTTTACAGTTAATTAATTAAAAGTACACTGAAAGTGCTTTAGCATGTCTAGAAATCTTCTATCGTTTATGGTTCAAAGAATTTAAATAAAATAAGGAAGAAGTTTTACAAATTTATTATGACATAGAAATAATAATGAAAATAGTTGCAATCGACTACGTGACTTTATACTTAATATTTTTTTTAGATTTACACGATTGTTTGACATTATAGAAAATAATACGGAATTTTTGACAGTTAAAAAAAATTACCAAAGTTTCGTATGCTTTACAGCAAATATGGTCACGGGAGATACTAAACATCTCAAAATTCATAATTATTGCAGACGGTGTCTATATTTGACGACACGTTTGGCTCAGCTTGTACTTGCTGTGCCAGCAGTTGCGGGTTCGAGTCCCGCTGGGGGCATTCATTTGTGCGATGAGCACGAATACTTGTACTCAGTCATAGATGTTTATATTTATAATATGTATGTATTTAAAGTTATATATGTTTTGTGTATCAACTATCTGGTTTCCATAGCACAGGCTGTGTGTTAATTTCCCGACATACCTATTTATTTATTTTTATTTATTTAATATACTAAACAAAATATTTTATAATATACAAAACGTTTTTTGTCAATCCGACAAAAGAGTTCTATGTAGAAAGGCTTATTAAAACACTGCACAATATTAAATATATTAATTACTCAATATATACATATTCCTATACTCCACTCCGCTTACATACATATATAACAACAGTCCAGAATCAAAGCACACAGGCTTATATTAGCAATGGTAATATGTATTACATAACTATCAAAAGCCTTTGTCTGTGTAGTAACTAATTTTCATTAACAATATCATTGACATCGGTAACAATGGAAATCGATATCATCATCATCAAAATCTGTAATGTTTAAAAGAAAAAAATAATCACACTAATGTGACTAATCACATTAAGATAAGAAAAAAAATTAATCACACTAATATTAAAATAATCACATTAGTGTGATTATTTTAATATTAGTCTGATTAATTACTTTTTTGTGATTATAAATGGGAAAGTTCACAAATACAGATAGACAATGATCTGGAGTAAAAAATGGCTAATTTTAGTAATAAAATTTGCTAAAAGCATGCACTGGCTATATACAATATATTTAATTTAAAAGATATCTAGAGAAGCATCCGAGTGAAGTGAGGGTTAGTCGCTAGTAATTTCAATAATTAGGTGTACGTAGTGAAAACGAAAATCTTTTTTATTTTCATTCCCTTGTGAAACGCACCTCATTACTTTTCAGAGACATTTGTATGCTGATATAGGCCCCTAATAAAAATAAATGGTATTCGGCTGATCCAAATATTACGATATACGTTCCAACGGCGCAAATCATTCTGTATTTGTTAGAAAAATCAATGTTCTTATAATAAACTAGGCTTTGTGGTTCGGAAATAAATACAAATACTCGTGAAAGCAAAAATTTCAATACATTAATAGTCAACGTATGTAAATTAAGTATTTAAGTTTATATCTAAGGACGCTGCAATTTGTATAAACAGACAGAAATTGAAAACTATAAAAAAATATATTTAGTTATTATATTTAATGCTGTTCCGTAGGTCAATATGTATATATCGACAAAATATTCGGGTTATTTAAAATGTTTTTGTAAATTAAACAAAGGAGTTTCTAATTTAATTTGTATTATGGGTTAACGAATTTTTCCATAGTGTATTTAAGGTACCTCATTTTTGTGCATTATATCTTAAATGTGCATAACCTAAGTTACTTGTAGTTGAATTTAACACTTGACTTTCTTCAAAAACAGAGCAGTACGATCAGTTCAAAAAAACATATTTCATACCAAAACTTATATTTAAAATCCATCAATAAAAGCGACATACTTTTGAAATCGACATTCTGGCACAAATTAAATGTCGTTATATATATATATATATATATATATATATATATATATATATATCTATATATATTATATATATATATATATATATATGCAACAAACGAACAAATAAGACAACTGAAAATTTTATATACCCATGACAGTACTTGTACTAGGTATAATATAATCAACTGCTTGCTACACGGTCCGTTAGGTTTTGCTTAGCTACAAGAATTTACATTGCACACGTTAATTTTTTGGCTCTATTCCAAATAACAACTTTAAGAAGTACGAGCCAAGACATAATAAACTGCTTTTGCATCTATACGTATTAAATGTAAAATCTTTTGCATCTATACGTATTAAATGTATCTATTTTTGTCAAATCTATTTTTCCAAGCGTTTTTATATTTAAGTTGTTCTCTTTTGTTGGGCTACAGGTGTGAATACGAAATAAGTTTAATAAATAAACACGGTTTTATCTAAACAAAGAATTTTTACACCGTTTGCGCTTTGACCACAAACAACCCTTTGAATGAATTAACTTGGAATTGTATACAAGTTTAAAGTCTGTAATTCAAAGCTAACCGAGCTTTTTACACTATTATGCCCCGAGATACGATTACTCATATTCTAAGGTCACTACAATACAATACTGGTAAGTGAGTATTGTACGTTCTGTTGTGCATATTTCTGTTGGAAATGGGGATAGTTTAGTTTTTTTTATGATTTTGTAGCAGTTATATTAGGTAGTTAGCTTTTTATTAATTTCCTTCTTGTAAAAAAGTTTGTTTCTTGTATTGTAATATGCATACAATTGCCTCGGTGGTGTAGTGGCTAGCATGTATGGCTGCACACCCGGAGGTCCTGGGTTCGAGTCCCGGGTCGGGCCAAGTTTAGTTATTGAGTCTTTCTGTATAGTAAGCCTCAGTAACAGCCCGGAGTTAGGAAGTTGGAGGTGTTTCACCCCCGTGCCTCCGCGCTCCAGCCATGTAAATTTTTTTTTTTTTTTATATATTCAATAACTATTTATATCTATTTTAAACGTACCTTTCGACAAACCCGAGCGAAGCCAGGGTGAGCCGCTAGGTTTGTGTAATAAATCGTTGCAATGTTTATATGAAGAACAACTTGGACAAATCAGTTATTGCGTTTTCCCGTAGAAATGAGAAATTTTCCTGTACTAAAAGTTAAAAGTTAGATTTTATAATGGAACCAGCATGTATTTTCTAGCATTTGCAAACGTTTTATATTTTTATGTGCTTTCAGTTGGGCCAACGAGGAACTTAGTACTTACAGTTAGCTCATATAGGTATTTGTTTTCTTTGTACGCTAGCTCTGGAAAAAAATAATACCGCAGCTTAAATTACTTACCCCATATAACTCCCTAAAACTCTGAATGTAACTTTAAATAAAAATACAAGCTTACTTTAACTTTGGGAATATTTGGTATTTTTCTTTCTTTCACACAATACTTACAGATATCTTTTAGTAAGTAATTATAAAAAGTATCTTAGCCTGCAGACGCAATATAAAATTAATTCCTCCACAATACCGCCTGGGCGGTCATTTTAGTTTTCTTTTTTAGCGATAAAGCAATAGCAATAAACGTAGTTACTGGTCTCATGTAAACCGCTAGACAATAATTCTGTAGTCACATTACAAAAAAAAAACGATTGCACTCGCACGTAACTGAGCGATAAAAAATATTTTAAGCGTACTTAAGCGTGTGCTATTACTGTATAGATATTTAAAATTAAATAAATGTTTTTAAACGACTTTCGTTCAACCCAATAGTTGTAAATTTATACTTCTTAAGCGTAAACACTGTAAAAATTCTGTAATTTCATACTAATACTTTGTATTAATACTGTTTTAATAATGTTTTAGAGTAATACTATATAATACATACATATGTGTAAATATTTTATTTTACTTTTGATATAACAATTTATTATGTTAAAGCAAAATATACTACCCACTCTTTACTCAAGGCGTTTCGACTACCAGAATATAATTATTTTAATAAAATTGGCTAAAAATTATCCGTAATGACATTCAATTATTTTTAAACCAATATCATTAACATCTAACTTTATGTTATAAAAGTGACAGGCTTCTAGGGAAGGGTGGGTCACTAGTAATACAATATCTTCTAAGCACATACTGTTAGTATCTTATCGCTAATAAATATTTTATTATTAAAATAATAATAGCGAAATAAAAATAAGCAGTTTTACAACGTCATTAACATTACTCATTAACAATTTCCGAATATATTTCATCGGAGCTCCATTCAATTTTCTTTCATTTTTCTTTTAAAACATTAATCATTTTTTATCAGATAAGTTACAAGGCAGCTCAGGAACTAAATGCGTTTGGAGAATTTTTAATTTATGTTTGATATTCGTTTGCACTTTTAGAACGCTGTAGGTACTGCATTTACACATTTACATAAATAATTTTTAGGAATCATTAGGTATGTGTGTGTATGTTTATTACTCCCGATTCGGAAACGGCTGAACGGATTTAGATGAAATTTAGTAAACATAATATCTATATTATGTATCATTATTCTATATATATATATATATATATATATATATATATATATATATATATATATATATATATATATATATATATATATATATATATATATATATATATATATCATGTATTATCATAGTCTACTATGATATGGAGTAAAATGGAAAGCTGTTTGGCACCTAGGCTTGCACCCGAGCGAAATGAGGGTAAAAAAATAAAGCTAAAAACTGAAATCCAACTGTGAAAAAACACTCATCGAAAAACTATCTAAAACTTGATTGCAACAAAAATGCCCACCAGAAATCTTAAGTCAAAGTAGTTCTTAAATATTATTTCATTTTATAGAGTTTCATAGTTGTAAAAACTTTTTAATGTGTAATTAACTATTATTATGTAAATAACAGTCTATATAAATACCATCAAACTAATGAATAAACTTATCCACATACATTACGTATGTAACAGTAGTTAAATATATTATAGGTATATTACGTTTATACCGTGTGATTGAGGTCCATAAATTTTAAGCAATTATTTATTGTTAAACAACTATATTTAAAAATTGAAAGGTGATAGAAAATCTGTCAAAAACATTTAGTTCGTTTACTAATTTTCTTTTATTTAATGTGATTGGCGTTTTCTTTAACATAAAGTAGGTACATATCCTGTCACATGAAACAAAGTATAATGAATGCTATAACGAATTTGTATTATTAGTTTCCAAATGTAACAAATACCGAATAGAAATTAGTTTTTATCCAATTTTCTTTAATTGTTAAAGGTTTGTTTGAAGAAAATTGTTGGTTTTTGTTCTGTAAAACAAATATATTTTTTCTGTTTTATTAAATAAATTAATATTTTTGCCAAGAAAGTCTTATTTAAAGACTTATCATAGTACTTTGATAAATAGCTTTAGTGATAGATGGCAAAATTATTAAAGGAATAATGTACGATAATAGGTATTGATTGCAAATAAAACTATGTTTTCGGATTTTTTCGCGGATTTATTTAGATTTTTGGTTCCCGACCTTTCGAATGCTTTACAACCATCATTAGGTAAGGTCATCATAATCGTAAGGTTTTAGACGTCTCAAAGGTCAATATATAGTTGTAACACACAGCATTATTAAAAGATAGTTTTATTTAAAATGTCAAATATTATTAAACTAAAAATTGACATTTTTATGTTCATTTATTGAGTTTAAAAGATTTTTAGATCCAAAAATCATTTTTGTAAGAGAATGTTTCTTTATTATAAAAAGAACAAGACAATTGTTATCTACCAGGCTAAAGGCTAAAGATTTTTAGGAGTATCGATAGTTAAAATCTTAAATACATATAAGATCAAATGAACTTAAGTAAAAAGTCAGTATTTCTCAATTCAGTAGATTATTCGATAAAGTCACAAAGATACATATTTTTTATGTTTACTATTGTTTAGATTTGAAGATAATTATTTTTTTCCCCTGTTGGACGAATGAATTTTAAATTGAATGGAATAGAGCAAGTTGAAGATGGAGTGTATTCTGCAGACCTCACGTTTGATCACGTTGCGGGCGTTGTTTAATTGTGTTTTGTGAACTGAATGAAATAGATTCAAATTATTCACCAAATGAAGAATTGTTAGTTGCCTTTGCAGGACGATTTTGTCTACCGTAAACTGTAGAACGATAGAAAACAATATTTTATGTAATTTTATGTATTTATTCACGTAGTTCGAAGCCATAATTTATAATGGCAATTTGGAATATTAATTTTAATAATTAACAAATTTTACAGCGTACCTTTGTTTTAATGGCGTGACTGGTGCATACTTTTAAAGCTCAAGTTTCTTTTATATCCGACTGCAGCAAAACCTTTACGAAATAGCCTTGACCGTCGTTGGACATTTCTTTATGGCCACTCAGAGGTCAAACTCTAATTATATCTCTCTAATTTAAATGAAATTTCTTTCTCTACGTGTGGGACCTGATTGCTTTTATTTGCTCTGATATATTTTTAATATAATACGTATAATGTATGTAGGATCTGGGGATGCTAATAAAAGCGTTTAAAACACTATTAACTATTTATTCTTCTAAAATCAGATCTTTTATTTATCTTTCATTCTATTCCATTCTTAAAATTATATCGCATACTAATCTCGCAAATCCAACATGTATATTCTTATCTTGTATATTCTTAGTATGGTTTTACTAATCTCAGATACCTTTAAGCTTTTAAATTCAACAACAATGTGATTTATTTCACATTTTCAAGTGCAAGCATGTCTCAAATGCGTTCAATAGCTGCATTAGTATTCGATACACGTTTGTCAGATTTCGATTTAGTGCCCATGTAATACGGCTTAGTACATTAGTGGCATTTTTGTCACGTTTGGTGTTGCACTCTTTCCTGAACAAGTTCAAAAATTTTAAATTTGCCTTCGACTATGTAGTTTCTATCGAAGAAAAATGTATTAGTATTCATTAACAATTAGATATTATTCATTAAAAACCAATTACGTTATTATTATAGATAACTTTTATGTTGTACTAAAAAGTAAGTATCAAATTTTACTTATACAATTACTATACAAAAGACAAGAACTAAGAGCATTACATTTTAAATGTTTTTAATAAAATATAATAAAGAGATTTTTGAGTTTTATTTTTTAAGTATTTTTTTATTTAAATAATTATATTTACATACAAAACCTCATCAAAGTTATGTTCATGTTCATGCTTGTGGATATTTACAGTTGGCCTCGGAAAAAAGTGGTGGTTTTGCCAACTTTATAACATTTGAATGAATAAAATGTTGCCATATAATATATTTATTATAGGAAATTTTTTAGCTTCGCAAAAAATAAAAAAAATACTTTAAAAACAAACAAAAAGATATGAAAAATTATAAATAGGATCTACTTGGAATGTTTATAATTAAGAAGCATTTATTATATACAAATAGTATCTGTAAATGATTTACTTGAAACCCTAATACGTACTAAATTTAATCTCAAATCTAATTAAATGAGAGAGATATAATTAAATTGTATATTTTTAGTAAAAATATTAAATAATAGTTGTTATTTGCTGGAGAAATTGTAGCAATTATGAGCGATTTGCATTAAGTTTATTGGAAATTTCCGAAGGATGTTAAAAATGTAATAAATAGTTATATGATGATGATGATGTTCTCCTAGCCGATTCCGGCCACGGCGGTCAATCACTTTGAGACTAGCCAACTGCGCAGGAGATATTATAGTGCACAAGTGTACGCGCAGACACAGGTGCACTCTCTGTTCCTGTCACTCTCATACTCCGGTGGGACGACTACTCCATACTACCGATGAGGCAAGACTCAATAACAGTTTTTTTTTAAATATAACTTTTCACCATATTGTTCTGAAAATATTTAAATTGTAATGCACACATTATTGTTTTATAGAAATAATATAAGTCAACATCTATAGCATAAAATGCTGGGTATTTATTTTCTTATTGTTACAAAAAGATTATAAAGCAAATATTAAAAGCGCTTTAAAGATTACCCTCCCGCCGAACTAACGGGAAGTATAGAAAACTTTTAATTAGTTTGTAATTTTAAAACAAACGTGGGTAGAAAGTCGAGGAGCTTAGAGGTGATCGAATATAATTTATTATATAAGTTTATTTGTATTTGTGATTAAACTGAAATGCCATTTGATTGTTTATAGGAAAATTATACATATCTATCAATACATATAATAAAATTGTAACTAAGCCGAATCTTTACTTTAAATATTTTTTGGGAAATCTTATTATCGATACAGAGGCCGAATCTATATATATCTATATATAGTTTTTAGAATTTTTGTCTGTCTGTCTGTTACCGCATCACGGAAAAACCACTGCAGGGATTTTGATGAAATTTGGTATAGTGATAGCTGGTTATCCGGGTCGACGTATGGATACTTTTTACCGCGGGAAAATGTCTCATTTCTGACAAAAAATACAAAAACTGCAAGAGTATACTAATATGTAAAACCTAAGAATTTGATTTTTGGTCATGTGAACGCGGGTGGAGCCGCGGGCAGTACTAGTTTAATAATATTAATTTATGACCAAAATTTTTAAAATTAATAAAAGATATAAAAAATAAAATATATAATCAAAGTCTCTTCAAAATCATTTCAATTTTAAAACAATGACATTATGTAATAATAAAAATATAATATGTAGCAGTTTAACATAATATTATTGGTATACTCGTATTATAAAGTTTTGTTTTATATACAAAGGATTTTTTCAAAATATCAATGTTTTCTATTAAGTTCTAAAGAACGTTATCTCCTAATGCGATAATATTTATTCTGAACGTGTTACAGCTATTGCAATGGCACGAGTAAGATTATCGGTACAACTTACATCAAAATTTATCTTATCTTTTCCATATCAATTTTTATCAAACTTGTATCTCGGCCTGCAAAAAACCTTTCTTTCGGGATTACAATTTTTCAGAATGTTGTAATGGCTATGTACGAATACAAATAGTAAAACAACCTTTGGAATTGCACATACAAATTGTAGAAAAACAGATAAACTGATATTAATATTATTTTCTGTTTATCAGTACTGATAATAACTGATATCTTTAGAATATTTATGTTTATTATATAGGTCGCTAACAGAGCATACATTCTTATAATTGTACATGTCATAACAAAAGAAAGATCTAGACTAAATGATGCCCTAATTATAAGCAATACTGCATTCTAATATCAACATAATAATTAAATGATAATTTAAATAATGAAAAATGATAATTTTCACCAAAATTCAAGGAAATAGATTAAGATCAATAATTATTTACAGGAGATAAAAATATTTATAGCTAAGCTATAACAGATCGTGTGAGAAAATATACGATAATTTTATGGAGAAATGCCGCAGGTTAAGGGCGCTGGTCCGGAAGTCCAAAATTACGCAAACACTTCATTCAATTTTCCTCTAATACAATCTACGGCTAATGTGCTAAATATGTTACGAGACTATAAGCTTAATTTAAAAAAAGTTCTATTTTAAACTTTTCACCACAAACAATAAACGTTATAAGAAGCTTATTGGCGATGGTACTCGTACAGCGTGAGTCGTATTGAATTGCATTCTATTGTAATGAATGTTATTGGTTCAATTCTCATGGGAACTTTTATTGAACATAGCAACAGATTAATACAGTAGTGTAATATACTGTGTATTCTCCACAAAAGAAAAGTGTAAAAATCACAAAATTATATTTTTACTACCATTGCCCGCAGCTCCACCGGCGTTCAGATGACCAAAAGCCAAATTCTTAGGTTTTACATATTAGTATACTCTTAAATTGAAGCTTTTATATTTTTTCTCAGAAATGAGATATTATCCTGCGGTAAAAAGTATCCTATATGTTGACCCGGATAACCAGCTATCACCATACCAAATTTCATCAAAATCCCTCCAGTGGGTTTTCTGTGATGCGCTAACGGACAGACAGGCAGACAGACAGACAAAAATTCTAAAAACTATAGATTCGGCTTCTGTATCGATAATAAAGTCCATTTCAATAATATTTTCCAAAAAATATCTAATGTACAGATTCGGCTTAGTTACTATTTTATTATATGTATAGATTTAATTATAAAGAACATATGACATGGATAACATTATAATATATTCAAATACGTTTCTCAATATTCTTTTGTATGTTACATATCTGTGACTAAATGCAAACATACATTCATTTGTTTTAAAAAGAAAAAAGATAAAACTAAAAGGAGTATGCGTATATTACTCGAGGCCCTTTGAGATATTGGATATTTTTTCATACGCTTGTCACTTAAACGAGTTTTTGATTAAATTTTGTTTATTTTAAGCAACCTTTAATTTTAAATCAAAGTTAAGTAAAAATACTTTAATGTAATATAAGTAAATTGTATAATTATTAACAAATACGCATCGACACTTAAACCTGGTATAGGTACCTATACCTACTATCCCGAATTTCATTATAGAATTATTATTCCATACGTAACTTTTTTTCTCTAATAAAAGAAAGTGAAGTTCCTCACCTTTCCCATTGCCATATTACTTCTGAATTCTGATTATAATCCATCTATGGCCAGGAATTTTCCTATGCAATCTAATTTATATATAATTTCTAAAGTGTATTGATGTGTTAGTTGAGGGTGGGATATACTCATAGTTATTGGATTTTACTCTAAATTCTTCTAATGTGTATGTATTTATGTATTCAGCCCTTTTTAACGTCCCACTGGTGGGCACGGGCCTTTCTTCAGTACGAGGGGAATCAGGCCATAGTCCACCACGCTGGCCAAGTGCGGGTTGGCGGACTTCACATCTCTTTTGAAAACTTGCTAGGTTCTCTCAAACATGCAGGGTTCCTCACGATGTTTTCCTTCACCGTTAAGAAAAGTGGTAATCATGTTGGAAATGATTCGCACATGAAAATATAAGAATTGCGAGACGCGGGATTTGAACTCGCTTCACTCGGTTTCCCAAGCAAGCACGTTACTACTGAGCTACCACTGCCTCAATTCTAATATTTAAACAGAAATATCAATTGCTAAAGTTTAAAAAAAAATTTAACAAAACTATAGGTAATTATATTAATGTACGGTTTCACGTACATTTTTAGTTTAGCTTACTTTGCGCGATACTTTTTCGAGTCGATGCGTCGCTACATTTATTACGAGTGCATTTAAAGACACTGAGCCGAACAGATATGGCCAGTTAGAGTCGTCAAAATTACACTGTAACTTCAGTAATTAAAGGACTTTAAAGTTGTAACTATTTTAACTTGTTCACTCTAAACAACTAATAACAACTATATTGTACTGTTCTAATTGGGACGGTACAATTAATAAACTTAGATTTTGTGTTTTTGAGAATATATGTATACATAGATAGAGATAAATATTTAAAAATAAACTTTTTATAAAGGGGAATTACCTATCTTTATATCATGGACGAAAACTTGGAAAACAACGTTCTATTATGGAATTTTGTCGTGCTTTGTGCTTTTATTTTGTACTCGATTCTATATTAACATACAGTCAGTTACGTAGGCTTAGAACTATCTTCAATCTCCACAGATATCATAATATTTACATATAACCTTTATAGAAAAAGGTGAGGCAAAAGTTTACGTTATAATATTTTCAAGAATATTTATTTCTTTTAGTATTTTAATGTACCCAACAGGAGTAGCTGACGCTTCCGTCGCCTGATTTTATTCCTTTTCATTACTCGGACCAAGAAACTTTGACGAAAAATTATAAAGCATGAAATGATTATGTCATTTGCAAGCAGTCTCCCGGGCTATAACCAATATAACCATAGCTTTAAATGATAGTACATAAATCATGGATCTTCATTTTTATTTCTGGTTTAAATTAAAGGAAGTGAAACACCGCCAACTTACCAACTCCGGGTTGTTAATGAGGCTTATTATACAGAAAGGCTCGCTAACTAAACTTTGGCTGACCTGGGACTCGTACCCAGGACCTACGGATGTGCAGCCGTACATGCTAGCCACTACACCACCGAGGCAGTCATCTTTAATATCACTGATACTACTCATGACGAGTATTCATTTGTAGCGTCGAAGATATATAGTATGTAGACATTAATTACATTTTATCAACCGACATCAAAAAGGAGGAGGTTCTCAATTCGACTGTATGTTTTTTTTTATGTTTGTTACCTCAGAACTCCGTCATTTATTAACCGATTTGGACAATTTTTGTTTTGTTTGAAAGGGTATACTTCCAGATTGGTCCCATTTAAATTTCAAAAAAAAAAAAAAATACCACCCCTAAGGGTGGAAAAACAACTAATGATGAATGTACCTACTTCTAATTGTCATATTGACTTGAAACTTTGCAAGTATTTCTATTTCCGTTGATAGTACAGTGGTTCGGTGTTGTTGACCTGATCTGATGGCAAGACCAGAAGGTGGATAGGTGGAACTCTTCAACGGCTAATAGTAGATACTTTGAGTTTGGGCTTATTTTGTTTGATTTGACAAGCCTAACACGTTAGAATCCTTACTTTGCTACTACTGTCTACACTAAAAAGGGAAAAATAAAAACTTTTTAACAAAAAAATAAAAACCGACTTCAAACAAAAGCACTAAAAAGTAAAAAATAACTGATTGGTAGTTTTCATTTACTATACATACCTAATCAAATATTTTCGAAGTCGGTGTGCTTTGGCTAAGTAATTAAAGCCTACCTATTAAATACATACCTAATCAAATATTTTCGAAATCGGTGCCAGCCCATACAAAGCAAAGTTATTTTTTAATTTTTAGTGCTTTTGTTTGAAGTCGGTTTTTATTTTTTTGTTAAAAAGTTTTTATTTTACAATGAAAACTATAATAATAGAAATGTATATAAGCATATGAATGAAGCCGCAGTATATTAGTAGTACTTTTTGTAAGACAGTACTTTTGTATGAAATAAGTCTCATGAACATTTAATTTATAATGAGCATTCCCAGCTTTTTGTTCTTACCTTATTAAAAGGTTTTCCTTTCATAGCTTGCTATAAATAGTTTTTCTGGAAATTGTGGGGCTTTCCTGGCTTCATTCAATTACCATCTGCAACAATATAATAAATGTAAAGTTTCTTAGTAAAAGAATAAAATTTAACTATTAGGATTTAATTAAATATATCTATACTAATATTATAAAGAGGTAAAGTTTGTGATCTTGTGAGGTTGTGAGTTTGTGAGTTTGTGACGTTGTAGGGGGTAATCTCTGGATCTACTGAACCGATTTTCAAAATTCTTTTACCAATAGAAAGCCACGTTCTTTCTGAGTGTCATAGGCTATATATTAACCTGAAAAATGAAAAGGCTTTTTCGTGGCAGTCGGATTTGCAAAGTAAGTCGGAGAAAAAACGGTCGAACGAAAAAGTTTCTTACGAACGCTGCCTTAACGATGAGAGATATATGATTATGTTCTAGAGAAAAGTTGTAGAGCTTAATAATGCCTACAAAAAAGTCAGCGACAGCATATATCTAACTTTTATATTTAAGTCACAAAGGGTAGTTTTTTATATTAAAAAAATAATTTAAATCGGTAGGTCACGTTTATTGGTCATATTATCAACAATTATGAATTCTTATCAAAATAAGTAAATTTATCGTCTAAAATGTTTAAAACAACAGACTTTTCCCTTTTACTGCATATAATTTGGACAAATGGTTAAAGAGATAATACAACATATTCGTAGGTATGGACGAAACCAAGCGAGCTGTTTGTCTGTTTTTCTGTTTGTACGGGCTAATCTCCGAATCTATTAGACCGATTTAAACGAAATTTTACATAGTAGTACCTTATATCCCCGGGCAATATCTTAGATACTTTTCATTACGGAAAATTAAAGGGTTCCCGTGGGATAGTTAAAAAACTATTGCAACTTATACAGCTTAGTACACAAAAACTACTAATTGGATTTTAATGAAACTTTACAATAATATAGCTCATACATAGCAAAAACAAATCTGCTACTTTTCATCCCGGAAAATTAAAGAGTTTCCGTGGGATAGTCAAAAAACTATAGTAACTTATACAGCTTAGTACACAAAAACTACTGATTGGATTTTGATAAAACTTTACAATAATTATATATAATTATATATATTATTAGTTCATACATCAGAATAACAAATAGGTTGCTTTTTATCCCGGAAAAATGTACTGTTCCCGTGGGATAGATGTTTTTGTTTATTTGTAACGTATTATGTTCACAACATAGACCCCAAAATAATAGTTATTAAAAAAATTGTCTGTTTGTCTGTTTTTGCGTGAGCGTTTCTCGCGAAAAGTAATGTACCGATTTCAACGAAATTTGGTGAAGTGATAACTTATTACTCGAGTCAACATTAAGACAGTTAAGATAACGGATAGTTAAGATGACTGACAGTTTAAATAACCGACAGTTAGGATAACTGATAGTTAAGATGACCGACAGTTAAGGTGACCGACAGTTATGATAACCGACAGTTACGATAACTGACAGTTAAGATAACCGACAGTTAAGATAACCGACAGTTAAGATAACCGACAGTTAAGATGACCGACAGTTAGGATAACCGACAGTTAAGGTAACCGACAGTTACGATGACCGATAGTTAAGAAACCCGACAGTTATGATAACCGACAGTTAAGATAACCACCAGTTACGATTACCGACAGTTAAGATAACCGACAGTTAAAATAACCGATAATTAAGATAACCGACGGTTAAGATAAACGACAGTTAAGGTAACTGACAGTTAAGGTAACTGACAGTTAAGATTACTGACAGTTAAGATTACTGACAGTTAAGATAACCAACAGTTAAGATAACCGACAGTTAAGGTAACTGACAGTTACGTTTCGACTGGGTTGCACCAGACGTGGTCACGGGCAGACTGCTTATATAATAAATAAATATCTTATTTATTAAATATCTTATTTTTACACATTATTTGTTATCTTTGTGTTTTTCTTTTGTAAGCTCAATTTGGCTTTCTATAAGTTTATCTACTTAATCCAATGACTAAGTTGTACGTTGTGTAATCAAAGTCCAACGTCCATTTATGCAATCATAATACATATCTATACTAATATTATTAAGAGGTAAAGTTTGTGATCTTGTGAGTTTGTGAGTTTGTGACGTTGTAGGGGGTAATCTCTGGATCTACTGAACCGATTTTCAAAATTCTTTTACCAATAGAAAGCCACGTTCTTTCTGAGTGTCATAGGCTATATATTAACCTGAAAAATGAAAAGGCTTTTTCGTGGTAGTCGGATTTGCAAAGTAAGTCGGAGAAAAAACGGCCGAACGAAAAAGTTTCTTACGAACGCTGCCTTAACGATGAGAGATATATGATTATGTTCTAGAGAAAAGTTGTAGAGCTTAATAATGCCTACAAAAAAAGTCAGCGACAGCATATATCTAACTTTTATATTTAAGTCACAAAAGGTAGTTTTTTATATTAAAAAAATAATTTAAATCGGTAGGTCACGTTTATTGGTCATATTATCAACAATTATGAATTCTTATCAAAATAAGTAAATTTATCGTCTAAAATGTTTCAAACAACAGACTTTTCCCTTTTACTGCCTATAATTTGGACAAATGGTTAAAGAGATAATACAACATATTCGTAGGTATGGACGAACCCGAGCGAGCTGTTTGTCTGTTTTTCTGTTTGTACGGGCTAATCTCCGAATCTATTGGACCGATTGAAATGAAATTTTACATGGTCGTACCTTATATCCCCGGGCAATATCTTAGATACTTTTCATTACGGAAAATTAAAGGGTTCCCGTGGGATAGTTAAAAAACTATTGCAACTTATACAGCTTAGTACACAAAAACTACTAATTGGATTTTAATGAAACTTTACAATAATATAGCTCATACATAGCAAAAACAAATCTGCTACTTTTCATCCCGGAAAATTAAAGAGTTTCCGTGGGATAGTCAAAAAACTATAGTAACTTATACAGCTTAGTACACAAAAACTACTGATTGGATTTTGATAAAACTTTACAATAATTATATATAATTATATATTATTATTAGTTCATATATCAGAATAACAAATAGGTTACTTTTTATCCCGGAAAAATGTACTGTTCCCGTGGGATAGATGTTTTTGTTTATTTGTAACGTATTATGTTCACAACATAGACCCCAAAACAATAGTTATTAAAAAAATTGTCTGTTTGTCTGTTTGTCTGTTTTTGCGTGAGCGTTTCACGCGAAAAGTAATGTACCGATTTCAACGAAATTTGGTGAAGTGATAACTTATTACTCGAGTCAACATTAAGGGTACCTTTTGTATGTATGTATTTATATATGTATGTATTCAGCCCTTTTTAACGTCCCACTGCTGGGCACGGGCTCCCTTCAATACGAGGGGGATCAGGCCATAGTCCACCACGCTGGCCAAGTGCGGGTTGGCGGACTTCACATGTCTTTTGAAAACTTGCTAGGTTCTCTCAGACATGCAGGTTTCCTCACAGTTTTTTACTTTATCGTTAAGACAAGTGGTAATTGTGTTAGAAATGATTCGCACATGAAAATATCAGAGGTGCGAGACCCGGGATTTGAACTTGCTTCACTCGGTTTCCCAAGCGAGCGCGTTACCACTGGGATACCACTGCCTAGATACCTTTTACTTCAAGAAAATCTTTCTTTCCCACGGGAAAATACAATAACTGGTTTTATCGAGTCCTCCCTAGAATCCTTCCGCTGGCTAAGCCTTAAGACATACATACATTGAAACAATATACTAAAAAATTGTTGGTCTTGAAAAGTCCTACAGAAAAGTTCCGAATTGTATATGTCTATCTCCTAAGTTACACTCGCAATATTTATTCTTATTTATACGTATAATAAAACTAACTTAGTCAAATCGATGTGCATGTTTCGCGCAAAAAGTACTCAACCGATTTTAACTAAATTTTGTATAGTGATAAAACTTAGTACTCGGGTCAACATTTAGGATACCTTTTACGACAGGCAATTTATTCATTCCCACGGGAAAACACAATAACTGGTTCTATCGAATCGTCCTTAAAAATTTATTTGGTTAACGTTGGCTCAACCTTAAGAGATAGATTAAAACATTGTGCAAGAAAATTGTGAGTCTTAAAAAGGTCTATAGAAAAGTTCTACATAATATATGTCTATCTCCTAAGGTACACTCGCTATAACTATTTTCATTATTATATATTACTGTTTTATTATAAGTTATTTATTCTATCTATACATATAATAAAACTGTAGAGGTTAGAAAAAAAAATGCTAAAACCCGAGTCAGTTCTCTTCTTACATCCCGAAAGAAGAGAAATAGAACAAATCCAGTTTTTTTTCAATTTTTTGTTTCTCTGTCTGTTTGTCTGTTTGTATGGACTAATCTCCGAAACTATTGAAACGATTTAAATGAAATTTTGCATGATAGTACCTTATATCCCCGGTCAACATCTAAGATACTTTTCATTCCAGAAAATTAAAGAGTTTCCGTGGGATAGTTAAAAAAACTATAGTAACTTATAGCTTAGTACACAACAACTTATCCTCCTAATTTAATAAAATTTGGCATGCTGATACCTTATATTGCCGATCAAACAACAAGTTACTTTTCATCCGGAAAATTCATCATTCCGGAAAAATGAACGGTTCCCGTGGGATAGATCTGTTTGTGCTTTTCTAGAGGTGAACCCGAGTGAAGCGAGGGTGAGCCGCTAGTATATATATATATATATATATATATATATATATATATATATATATATATATATATATATATATATATATTCTTCTTCATTTATGAAGGAGAAATAATTATCAATAAAATAAAATGCATAATTTAAAAAAAAGCAAACATCCAATGTGTAGTACACATTGCATGTTTGAAACATGATATGTTTATGTATCTTTGAATGATAACAAATCCCAGATAACTACTATAATTGATATGTCTGTTTGTATCCAGTACTCAGAACCGAATGCACGAGTTGTAATTACGATGTACCTGACTTTTGGTATCTTTTAACAGTTAACTCAAGTCCAACTCTATTATAAGAAAGGTATCGTGGTGGGTCACCCTGTAGGAACAAAGTCCCTATCATCATCATCATCCTTCAATGTCTGCCCTTAGCTCAAAAATTTGATCATAAATATAGTTACGAGTACAAGGATATCATAAACATCAAGCAATGTACATTGTATCGAGTACACACGAAATTATAACATGAACTAGAAGACCACAAATCTCAAGGAATGTCCAATGTCAATTTTATATGTAGGGACCCGTTATAAGAGTGCATACGAACATAACTTTCTTTAACAGCTGTTATGATCGCCTGGGACTTACGATGACGTCACATGGGGTGCTCTTCGAAAATAATAAAAAGTGTCGTGACGATCGAAATATTATACTTTTTTCCGGCTAGCTTTCATTTACTAAGTGTGTAAAATAAAACATTTGAGAAGGAACTTCACTGTAATAAAATGAAAACATTT
Source organism: Brenthis hecate (assembly GCA_951806755.1). NCBI lineage: Eukaryota > Metazoa > Arthropoda > Insecta > Lepidoptera > Nymphalidae > Brenthis > Brenthis hecate. Next base: position 1,085,721 of record OX638267.1, read on the forward strand.
TTTGTCTTACACCAATGGTGAGACAACTATGCACGCCGCCGGTGGTTTCGGACTTCTCACAATACTAGCGGTCAGAAGCAACACCATCTTCTTTATTCAGCTCTTCATCTAAGACCTAGAGCTTCTTGAAATAATAATCGGCGCTCTTCGGTACTAAACCATTTACTGCTACTGCCATTGGTACAATTACCAATAATCCATAATTCCATAGGTACTAATCTCATGAGATAAATTATTTAGTTAATCTTGTTTTCCCCTTTCGCTAGGTTATCACCACACGATTCGAAGTTTGTTCTATTTTATAATCTTATGCCGGATAATTTGAACAAGTTACAAATAACAGAAGTTGAAGGAAGCCAACGTAGCAATTCAGAAATCAATAATTACTAATGGAAAAGCATTTTTCGATTTTCCTCACTGACAAGTACAACCCTTTTAAGAGTGTGTGACACACGGGCCGCGGAGACACTAACGTCGATTTCAGATTGTTATTATGTATGTTGTCTAAGCCAACCAAATCATTTTTTTGTCTATATTAATTAATATTTTATAAAAATTTATTGCAGTTTAATAAAGAAAAAAAAAATTGTTTGCTCATTTTATTAATATATTAAAAGTTAAGTTAAAGTCTATAATTTTTATTTCTAAAGACTGAAAATTTGCTACATCTTCATAAATACAATTAAGAATTCAGTCTTACATTAAAACATTCTATTTACGCAGCTTGACCCCGTGACTTTGATAAATGGCTTGAAACGGATAACAGTAATTGCTTTGAACGGAGTATTATTATTTTTAAATACTTAGGTATAATTATTTAATATATGACTTTTTGGCTAATGTTAAAATGAAATGAATATTTCTAAAACTTACAATTTTTTTAATGCAATCTAATTGTAATTTCCATTTCAGTTTATTTCTTATTTACGCAAAGGATCCGACAGGAACTTTTATTACTAAGCCTGCCTTGTTCAATTCTGGTCTGTCAAACCTACCTGTAAAGCACTGATAGTTCGTCTTATAATGTTTAGCTTAGATAAATATGATAACTTGAGAAGCGTAAGTCTGGGCAACTATTAACTTGAATAAAAAAATCCTATCCACAGATATCCTACACGATTTATTTACCCCATATTTAATTATTTACCCCAAAATTACATGGAGTCATAAAATTATAATAGTTACATTTCGTCTTTTGTGACGAACCTTAATAACGAAAGGAAAGATGACAAGAAACGTCATCTTCAAGATTCATTTAGTTTTTGCTTTATCGTAAAAACGGTAAAACATAGACGCCAAACTTCTGACTCGCATGTAATGAAATGTTTCATTTCGTCAGCTAGGTCTTTTTATATTATAATGTATTTTTGTCTATCTGCTTATAAAATTTCTTTAAATATTTTCTAAAATTAGATCCACCTTAAAGGATTTTGACAAGTTCCCTATATAAAGTTGTATACACCTTACACTGTTTATCCAAGTAATATCAACTATATTTAGAAAGGAAAAAAATCCAAAAATATATTTGTAATAAGTAATATGAAATCTTTTTATATTTACTAACCGAAAAATCTGTTGACCACTAATGTCATTGTAATAATAAGTTACAAATGTAATAACACCCTCTTTATGCGAACCCTTATCATAGAACATGTCTTTTCCATTGGAAGTCTGACATAAACAACTCAGCCTCGCTTGCCTTGTCCCAGGAGATATCGTTTGACTGAGTTCGAGAGACACCGAATTTATTGTGTGTATATATGTGGGCTAATTTAAGATGTTCTTATAATAATATAAGTAACTGGGCTACTGAGCTTCGCTTGGAATTTTTGGGCAAAAAACATTTAAAAAAACTAAAATTTTGAATAAATACAAAAAAAAACCGAAGTAAAAACTTTGTAGCCAACCGGGATACGAACCCTGACACCTGTGGTTGTCAAATTTGCGCCTTGGCCGCTTGACCGAGATGTTTATGTCCTAGCGTGCAAATTAGCGAACATATTTTGCGTAGAATAATGCGATACAAAACCGCATGAAAACTCGAAAACACGCGTTTTCCAAGACATAAAACTAATCTAGATCGATTTATCGCCCCCGAAACCCCTGCATACTAAATTTCATGAAAATCGTTGGAGCCGTTTCCGAGATTCAGATTATATATATATATATATATATATATATATATATATATATATATATATATATATATATATATATATATATATATATATATATATATATTATTTTTGGGTGTGGTGCCGAGGTCGGCCCTAGCTACGTCGACCAGTTATGGTCCATTGTAGCTCCCTTTGGAATGAATTAAAGCCATTTACCATCTGCTGCACCTGGCGTGGCTCCAGTGGCCGGGACCAGCGGAGCGACTGGTACTCCGCACAGGTTTCCTCGTACAGGGGGGCACACCAGGGGTGGACAAACCCCCAGAGGCAAGAGCCAGCGCCCCCGCAAACAAAAGGGACCCAGACCCAGCAAGGGCAGTGACAAGCGCAATGGGACCCGTCCCCAGTAGCGCTTCACACCCAACTGGCGACGCCCCCACTAAAATACTCCAAGCCAATTTACACCACGCTATCGCTGCCACAGCCGTGGCAGAAAACACTTTTAAGGCAAATGGCATGGATATAGCGCTGGTCCAGGAACCATGGCTTAACGCCAAGTCCAAGATTTCGGGCTTAAATGGAGTAGGTAAGATCCTAGCAAACGAAAATGGCACCAAGCCTAGGGCCTGTATCGTTTTTAAGAAAGGTATTAATTTCTTGCCTGTTACAGAACTTTGCAGTGATGACACCGTTGCTGCAATCACCGTTCTCAGAGGGCGTGGTCAAACTAGAGCACTCGTGTGCTCGGCCTACCTGCCCGGAGAGAAAGCCAACCCCACCGAAGAACTGTCTAAAGTCGTCGACTACGCTCGAAAACACAAGACAGAACTAATTGTTGGATGCGATGCAAACGCCCATCACACAATCTGGGGAAGCACTGGTACCAACAAAAGAGGTGAGTTACTTTTAGAATTTCTCCTAGCTAACGACCTGCAAATACTTAATAAAGGCTGTAATCCAACCTTCGCTACTAGAGCTAGGCAGGAAGTTCTTGATATTACTTTTGCTACTGTACAAATCGCTAAACACATAAATAAATGGCATGTCAGTAATGAAAACTCTATGTCTGATCACAAACATATCGTCTTTAGCATACAAGGCTCAATAACCACTGAACCTATAAGGCTTAGAAACCCCAAAGCTACCTCGTGGGTAGACTTCAAAAACCTGCTCGCTGAGGCAGCTAAGGATTTCCCAAAATCAATAAAGACACCCGACTCCCTCAACATTTTAAACAACTTGCTAACGGATGGCATCCTAAATGCCTATGAAAATAGTTGTCCTGTTAGGGAACTCAAGGTTAACACCAATACTCCGTGGTGGAACAAAAAGTTAGAACGACTTAGAGTATCCACACGTCGCTTATTTAATCAGGCCACTACACCGTATGGGTGGGAACGGTATAAGAAGGCTCTGACTAAATACCATAAAGAGATCAGAAAAGCTAAAAGAGCATCTTGGAAACGATTCTGTGAGAATATCGCCCAAACACATAAAGGAGCGAGAATCCACAAGGTCCTTGCCAAGACACCAAATATCTTTCTTGGCTTTTTAAAAAAGCGAGACAATTCCTTTACGACCACAGAGATGGAGACGCTGGAACTGTTAAGAGCAACCCATTTCCCAGGATCGTACCCTGTCTCCAGTAGTGAATCAAACCCAAAGGAAAACTACATCCACAGGGCAAATAGTTGCGACTGGAAGATGGCCAACATCATTTTTAGGCCTAACCAGATTAGATGGGCTTTGAAAAAATTCAAACCATTTAAATCAGCAGGGGAAGACGGAATTTTTCCAGCCCTACTTCAACAGGGCATGGAACTCCTTATCCCGCATCTGGTAAAACTATTTAGAGCAAGCTTTGCTTGGGGCATTATACCAGAACAATGGACTAAGGTCAAGGTTACCTTTATACCGAAGATCGGTAAAAACGACTACTCTCAGCCCAAATCCTTTAGACCTATTAGTCTTACTTCTTTCCTACTAAAAACAATGGAAAAAGTAATCGATCAGCACATTAGAACAAGGTATCTTGTGGCTAGACCACTCTCCTGCAATCAACATGCTTACCAAAAGGGTAAATCCACAGAATCTGCCTTAGTAGCTCTGATCGACAAGGCAGAAAGGTCCCTAGAGGATAAGCAGACAGCTCTATGTGCGTTTTTGGACATTGAGGGGGCCTTTGACAACACACCTACGGCAACCATCCTGAAAGGATTAAATGCAAAAGGTGTTGATGTCACAACCACCAGATGGGTGGAATATATGCTCTCCAACCGGTGTGCGAAAGTTACGCTAAACGAATACTCGCACAACTTTTACACTACCAGAGGCTGTCCGCAAGGAGGAGTACTTTCACCCCTATTATGGACACTAGCTGTAGACCTACTACTTGTAATCATGGCGGATCTCGACTACGATACACAAGGCTATGCAGATGACCTTGTTGTAGTAGTAAGAGGTCCCTGCCTTAACACAATATATATATATATATATATATATATATATATATATATATATATATATATATATATATTATTTATTTGTAGAATTATTTTTAGGTAACGGTTGTTATTGCTGCTTAACTGCATTCCTCCACTATGGAAGGTAATAACGTGGTTATATTATAGCTGTTTATTTTTTTTCTATTCACGCTATCTTTCTATCACATGAGTATTATGACAATCACAAAATATACGAATATTCTTAGTTCTATCCGCTATTGTAAGTTCTATCACAATTCTTCTTTTATTATTACCCGGGAACCCGTTTTATTTTCTAGGTAGATGGTAGCTTATGTTATTTTCGCTCTTGTATTCTTTATTTACCTGTCGCCTGTCGGCAAAAACAAGCGATAAATAGAGGTATCTAAAAACTCAATTTAATAGGAATGTAGATATAAATAATAAAATAGCGAAATGAAAATATTATAATAGTCAGTTTATCTTAAAACTTCTAAAAGTAGATTTATTGATTTTTGTAATTAGAATTCTGTCAAAATTTCACAGACAGACATTTGGTAACTTTTTCCATTAAAATATGAATGAACAAAGCAAAAATTTTCTGATTTCTACGACTTCGTTTAATTAGTTGTTAATAGCAATTTTTTACAACTAAACTTCTTACTATATCACGATTGACATTTTACCTACATATAACGTATGTGGATTTTGTTACAAATTATAATATAAATTACTAAAGTTTATTTAGATATTTAGTTTATTAATATTTCACTTCAATTCGTCACTTGATACACACTTGCACACGCATACGCACGCACACACACACGCACACACATATAGACACATACGCACACACACACACACGCACACACATATAGACACATACGCACACACACACACACGCACACACATATAGACACATACGCACACACATATAGTCACATACGCATGCACGCACGCACGCACGCACTCACGCACGCACGCTCGCTCGCACGCTCGCAAGCACACCCTCAAGAGAGATCCACTTTTGAGAGTGTGAATGTGAAAGATAGTGATTATGTTATTCTTTTAATAAATATTCTGTTGATATACTTACTTTTATTTTATGTTGGAAATTAAAGGGAAAAGATCAAAGGCCAAAGCCCTCTTTTGATTATGTTTACTTATGCATTGTTTTGTTTTGGAAATATATTTAGGGATAAACCAAATCGTCAAAAGTATTAATATGCCCACAGATAAACGTTTGGCTCCTAACCAAATTGAATTGGGTTAAATGACTCCTTGAACGCAATAGCCGTTCGTCATATTATACCATATTTAAGCAAACCTATGTGTAATACAACAAAAATATGTTTATTATCGACCATAAATATACAACTACACCGAAGTGGTAAGAAAATTATTACCTTTATCTACATTTTTAGTGAAAATACATCTATCCTTATACAGTGTCGTATAGTCCCTAAATAGATGTTAATATTAGAATATTAAGTTTAAAGTACTTATATTATAGTATTTTAATTAATTTTAATTTTTATTCTATATTTAAAATTCAAATTTATTACGGCCTAACTCGTTAGTTTCATTTTATAGAATATATTTTTATTTGACATATTATGATTATTAATTATTAACCATACTAATATTATAAATTTGTTTTTTTGTTTGTCCTTCTTTCACGTCGAAACGGAGTAACAGATTAGCATGATTTTTTGTATGGAGATAGTTGGAGGGCTAGAGAGTGACATAGCTACTTTTTACCGAAAAAACACGTTATAATACAATCCAAAAAAAAATATTTATAATCAGAATTACTTGAAACTTGGTATTAGTGCTCTTCAGTAAAATTAAATAAATACGTGATTTAGCACTTTTCGAAATTCATCCTATAAGGGGGTTAAATAGAGGATGAAAGTTTGTATGAAACTACCTTTTTATAGATTTTTTGCAGTTTTAGCGCGAAAAAAGCCGCGGGTTCTGTTCGTATTGTTATAATATTCTACTTTCATTCCTATGATCAAACTTTATAAGGAAAACATTCTCGATTGACGGAGCTCCAACAAATTGAAACAATCATATCTTTGGAAGCGGATACACTCTGTAATAAATCATCCGCTTTCTACGTAACGACTTAGCGAATAGAACTAAAACTTAGGTACATATCTATATATTATGTATATGGCACCAAATATTTTAAATTAAACAATATATACACAATTTAAATATCCATACTAATAAATGGAGAGCCGATTTTTTTGTTCGGTTATACTGCGATAACTACTGAACCTATCGAAATAATACTCATACCATAAGATGCAGCAAGTTTCGGAGAAGGTTTTAGTATATGATATGTTGGTGATTAATTTACTATGCAGGCGGGCTGTTTATTTGCTTACACCTCATCTTTTGAACTAACAGTCTGATTTAAATATATATAATGTACATACATCTTTATATTATAATTCTTCTGTACGTAAGTTTGTCACCTTACTCCTCCTAAAGGGCTGGACCAATTTGGATGAAATTTTGTGTGTATGTTTCAATGGGCTCCTGGATGGTTTGAAAACACAATTGGACCCGGTAGGTGGCGCTGGTGTCGGTATGACAAATAGTTTGTTTTTTTTTTGTAGTTTGAACACGGGCGAAGCCGCGGGTAGTGCTAGTTCATAAAACATATGTATTTATTAAGGAACTTTGTATGCTATCTAACAATACGACTTAAATTGTAAAATTTATGATAATGGTTGATATCATTAATCATTGTAATAAAACTTAATCAGTGTTAATGTAAAAACAAACTCATGATAAAAATGTAATTTAAGCATTTGTTAATTGATATGACTTCATGTGTTAATAAAACTTACATAGTTGCGCCTCTCATAGATAATATTCTATACAATAGAATGCAATAAATTAATTATTTTGGTAATATTGTATTATATATATATATATATATATATATATATATATATATATATATATATATATATATATATATATATATATATATAATATATATATATATATATCATCTACATAATATGAGAATAATTTCTACATTATAACCCATCCCATTAATAATATAAATACGAAACTTTGGATGGATGTTGGTTACTTAATCACGCCAGAATGGTTGAACGAATTTGGATGACACATGATGATTTAGCACAGAGATAGATTATAGTCTGATAATAGCACATAGGTTACTTTTTATCCCGAAAAATTTATGGTAACCGTGGGATAGATTTGTTTTCGTTTTTCATTGGATGAACCCGAAGCGAGCGTGATTCGCTAGTAAATCATAAAATGAATAATAGGAAATTACAACATTGTGAGGAAACCTGCATGTCTGAGAAAACTTAGCAAGTTTTCGAAAGACATGTGAAGTCCGCCAACCCGCACTTGGCCAGCGTGGTGGACTATGGCCTGATCCCCCTCGTATTGAAGGGAGGCCCGTGCCCAACAGTGGGACGTTAAAAAGGGCTGAATACGTACATACATACAACTAAGTTAAAAAAAAGGTATAAATCTACATCCAGTAACTTCTAAGTAAACATAAGTTCATACTAATTAATACTGAAAGCGCCTTGAATATCTATTATGAATGTATATTGAATATATATTAGATATAATAGATACATAGGATTCAATGTCCTAATTATAATTGGTATTAAATTACGTGATGGTAATTATCATATAATATTAGAACAATAATAATATATACATATATTGCAGTACATCGTCCAAATCATAAATTAACATAATTATTTTACCTATAAATTAAATACTTAAAATATTAAAAAACGTAAATGTGTGGCCAAGTAATGACTTTTTGTATTGAAAACGTGGTATTAAAATATGTAAATACAAAGTATGTATGTTATCGAAACTACATTTGGTAGTTTTTTTTTTTTTTTTCAACTGAGGTAGATCTCACATCATCTTCTAAACGTCTCGAAAATAAAATTTTCCTCATATTCTAAGATTCTATTATATATATTTGCGTAAACAATATACCGATTTGAAGGATATCAGCTTTTGGATAGCCAGAAAGTTGGTTTTACCTTCGTCAAACTAAAAAGACCACAGTATTTCAGACATTGGTAATTGTGTCAACCCTAAACACCCACTCATTCCTTGAAATAGTTACGTCAACTTAAGTGGCTGTCATTATGTACCCTGAACAAGAAGACAATGATTTAAATGTACATTTAAACAATGGCCACTAATTGCTACGCATTACCTAATTTTCACATTTTTTTATCTGTATTTTGATTTATTTATAGTCAAAAATACTATAAAAATAAATTCACTTGTTTATAAGTTAAATCTTTGATTAGATATACCTACTTAGAACAAATAAATCTAAATTGTTTTTTATTGTAGAATTGTTTATTTGCGTCTTATCTTTTTATAAAACAACAGAGTACAAAGATATTCCAAATAAAAAAAAATGGATTTACCTACTCTGTGGATCTAAATGGATATTAGCGACATGTTATGAAGTAATAATTTTAAAATTTATTACTTTATCTTTAGTATTTATATGATAGTATGATATGTTATGATAGTAAGTACTAAGTAGTAATTAATGACTAATGATAAGTCTTCCATGATGAAAATTAAACCCGCAACTTCCGGTTTAGAGGGCAACATATGCTTCCACAGCGCCAGATGGTCTTTAATTCGTATAGATGTCGTAGTCTATACGCAAATTATATGTATGTATATAAAATAGCCTACTTACTAAAAGTAATATCTATATTAAATTAAAAGGAAAATCTAATTTACTGTTTTGTGGGTCTTGGGATTACTCTTTTTACTATACTGAAGGACAGGCGTGATTTGTATAGTAAATATTAAGTATAACAATTATTTTAAGAGCTTAAATATTTAGTTAATTGTATTAAAAACTAGCAATTTAACCTCGCTTCTCTCGGGTGCCAAAATCTTTAGGTCAAAAGTTATGTATAGTAAAGGTCATCTAAACCCGTTCATTAATCTCACACATATACATAATACACACATACACATGTGTGTATGAACTCTTACTGATAACATAATTTTGATGTTAGAAACCCGTAGTGCGCGAACACCACTCGCACTTATGCGATTATTTTATTAATTAATACCTGAGTGTGATGTTACGTGAATAAATAATAACTATATACTTTACATACATAAAATTAACAAGTAATAATACTTCATTCTTCTTCTTCATCAGAAGTAAGTCCTGATTTTAAGTTAATTAATGTTTACTGGGAGTGATCTAATTTGTCGCGTACCCACCGACGACAATGGAAGCTTAAGGAAAGCCCTTTAACTACAGCATAATCTTTCTTGTTTAATAAAATACGTTTACACGTATAATGAAAATGCAACGAACACGTATTTAATCATAATAATCTAAGACTAATTCTAATCTATACATATAATATAAAAACTTTTTAACAAAAAAATAAAAACCGACTTCAAACAAAAGCACTAAAAAGTGAAAAATAACTGATTGGTAGTTTTCATTTACTATACATACCTAATCAAATATTTTCGAAGTCGGTGTGCTTTGGCTAAGTAATTAAAGCTTACCTATTAAATACATACCTAATCAAATATTTTTGAAATCGGTCCCAGCCCATACAAAGCAAAGCACACCGACTTCGAAAATATTTGATTAGGTATGTATAGTAAATGAAAACTACCAATCAGTTATTTTTCACTTTTTAGTGCTTTTGTTTGAAGTCGGTTTTTATTTTTTTGTTAAAAAGTTTTTATTTTTCCCTTTTTAGTGTAGACAGTAGTAGCAAAGTAAGGATTCTAACGTGTTAGGCTTGTCAAATCAAACAAAATAAGCCCAAACTCAAAGTATCTACTATTAGCCGTTGAAGAGTTCCACCTATCCACCTTCTGGCCTTGCTATCAGATCAGGTCAACAACACCGAACCACAGTACTATCAACGGAAATAGAAATACTTGCAAAGTTTCAAGTCAATATGACAATTAGAAGTAGGTTAAATTCATCGTTAGTTGTTTTTCCACCCTTAGGGGTGGTATTTTTTTTGAAATTTAAATGGGACCAATCTGGAAGTATACCCTTTCAAACAAAACAAAAATTGTCCAAATCGGTTAATAAATGACGGAGTTCTGAGGTAACAAACATAAAAAAAAAAAACATACAGTCGAATTGAGAACCTCCTCCTTTTTGAAGTCGGTTGAAAATTGTAACTAAGCCGAATCTGTACATTAAAATATATTTTTTGGAAAATCTTATTGAAATATAGATTATTATCAATACAGAGGCCGGCTCTACAGTTTTTAAAATTTTCGTCTGTCTGCCTGTTACTGCATCACGAAAAAACCACTGGACAGATTTTGATGAAATTTGGTATGATGATAGCTGTTTATCCGGGTCAACATATACGATACTTTTTACTGCAGGAAAATATCTAATCTCTGAGAAATCTATACTAAACGTTAAAACGTAACTAGGGACGAACCCAAGCGGAGCGAAGGTGAGTCGCTAGTGTTTAAATAATACGAACAGTGAACTTTTGTAAAATAAATCTTACATAAAAATATTTTAACTATTGCCTCCTCATGTGATATGTATAGTGAATTAGAAGCTCATTAAAGCGAATTTCGCAGACTGACAGCATAGAGGAGGTAATTTTAATAGGTACAATCGCTTTTACCCCTTTGTTCTTATTAAGTGACTCGATTTGTACGAGTATATTAATTTCATTTTGGTAAAGAGTATTATAATATTTAATGAAAGACTCCGTATTATCTATTTATTCGAATCATCACCGTTCCTGCATATAGTTAGGTAAGGTAGAATTATTTAATTATGTAAATTTAGATTATGTTACATGTTCTGCTTTATTTTTTACTTTTATATATTATTTGTTAGAATTTAATAAGTAAATTGTATCTCCCATCTCGTTACAATTCTTGTCTCATCTGAATAAATATAAGCCCATTGGCTTGTGATTAAAATGAGATGCCTCTTATTGCCAAAATTTATCGAATTACTTAATAACAGACGTACTTTAACCCTTACAGTATTTGCTAGGGCTATCCTAGAAGCCTAATTGATCATAAAAAAAATTAACATCCGATCCCCATTTTGATAATAACTAAACTGATTGTGTTGTAGTTAGAATACTTTCCTGTTTGGCTTGAAAGAACAAGTCATAAATGAAAAATAGAAATATCTATAATAATTTTGAACCAAAACTATAACCAAATTATGTTATGAATTAATTTTTTTCACATATTAATCTATATAGTTATACCCGGCCACGCGTTGCAGTGGCACACATATGGAAATTGTTAATTTTGCAATAAGAAAAGAAAATAATCGCGATAAAAACTATCTTATCAGTTAGAACAAAAATTTCCATTTTAAAATAAAATACGTTAATAAGGTTAGATAAGTAGTTTCGGAATTCACCAGACCAACATCGTGACACGGGAATTTTATATATTAAAAAAGCATTTAAATTAGACTTTATGTCTGAAATTCGAATGGGAAGATCTGGGGCTGCATCCAGTTTATTTCTTCCTTGTTTTTTATGTAAGCGTAAACTAAAAAACCAGTTTCGCTTCGGTAAGTTGTCACAAACGGAAGAAAAACACGCCAGCAGCAGCTTCGACGGTCTTTTCAAAGACCGCAGGGTTTTCAGTCCAATCTAAAAGTTATCTACGATATTTTATTTATCTCTGGGATGGATTTTGGACCCTTTGTGTCCCTTCTACGAAACCCTAGGATTCTGCGGATCACCATTTGAGAACCGTTGTTCTAAAGTATAAATACCTAATAAAGCACAGCACTCCGCTACATAAATATATTAAAAATTATATTACTCTATATTCTATTACTCACAAACTCTGTGGCATAGTAAAATAGGTAATTATATTAACAAGGACATAAAAGATAAATTAGCTGTCCACAGTTTTTACTTCCACTTCTGTGTAGTTAACTTTTATGTACGCTCTACCGGGGCTTTATCATGTGGCGTAACAAAAATGTCCTGGGCGCCGGCTTGCCGGGCTATTAAGTATAATGTGGCTTCTGGCTTTCCATCGCTTATAAAAACCTCATATATTATGTTACATCAATCGCTATAATTAAAGAGCAACATTCTTTTTCGTTACCATAGCATATATATATATAGTACTATATATGGTAAATATTATCGCTTATAGACATCTATATTGGCATCAACATCTAAACCGTTTTTTGGCTGTCTGTCTGCTCTTATACGCTAATATTCTCAATAGCCCAACTAATTTTAGTGGGATTTTAATCGACAGATAGATGACAGTATCAAAACAGTTGACAAAAGTATAAAAGTATAACAACGGGTTTATAGCTGAACAATTTGGAATAAGATAATATTAATGTTCAATGTTCTTTGTTCTGTGGCTTATATTCGTGCCATTTGGGTGCAATTACCTTCGCCAATGTCGTGTAGAATGGAGAAGACATAATATGAATTTTTTGAAGTCATTAAGAAGAGAGTTGAATTGAAGTTATTAATGATTTTTTATGGTTCTATTAATAATTATTATAAATATTTTTATAAGGTTAGGTTTATGTAGGAATGTAACAGATTATATTTTCATAAAATACTTCCAAACATAAAGAGAGAAATGCGAATAGACAACATACTAAAAAAAGTAGAGAAATGCGAAAAGACAACGTACTAAAAAATTGATAAAAATTCCAATGAAGTATGAGACACTTCGTTATTTTAGAGATACAAGTATATTATTGTCACTAAAGTGATTTATTTTTTATACATGTGATCTATATGTAATCTATCTAATTATTTAATAGCAAGGAAAAAGTTCTATAAAACTGTGACTAAAAATTTAACAGCAACTAATTTCAGCTAGGTATCTTGTAATTGATTAAATAGGTGTTACATTTTGATTTTTAGGATCACTTAAACATAATAGAGATAATACTAGACCCAGGTTTTTTTAGACTAGTGTGTCATTTGAGGAATTTCGGAGATGTATGAAATTCCTAATACACGGAATACCACTAGAACACGATTTGTTGTTTTTAAATTCCCTGAAAATATTTGATTTGCTACCATGAACTAATATAAAAAAAAGTACTCCTATTATGTTTTTAAGAAATTTAAACACCTACGAGTATAACTTATGCAATGGCATAATTTTACTTAATACTACTAAAAACTATATAAAAGTCTATGGTTACATTACCTTCTCCGAAAAATTATATAGGTTTAATTATACAGGCTCTAAAGATAACAGCTATAATAATAATATAAAGCTTCAGTATATTTTTATGGGCCCCCGCCCTCGGCTAATTTTTCCCAAGGTCAAGACAATGAGGCAATGTCTTGTTGATTTCTTACAACGTACTTTTTATGGTCAATCTCAATTCCATGAAATATGTTTCATGGTGATTTACACATACTGACAATATTGAATTCATAACAAGCTTTGTACTCTAATGCTGTAGTAAGGTGCTGCAATACATGGTGCTGACTCAGTTAATTGTTAACTTATTAAATTAAAATATTAAAAATGAAATGTGTTACAGGAAAATATAAGTAATAGCAAGCAACTAAATTGGAATTCTATTTTTGGAATCTCATATCTATTAATTTAAAGTTGTATTTTTGGGAATATTACTAAATTATAAGTGCCAAGTTAGTATATGCGTGTACATACACGCGAAGAAATAACGAACCTACATAGGCTCGTTATTTCTTCGCACTGAAACGTCCTGTTGTCCCAAAACTTGGATATTACATTGTCACCCGTGTTGACTCACCCGAGTGAAGTGAGGCCAATTGGTTAGTTTAATATAAGGTATTAAGAAATTGTTCAGCAAATTTTTGGGCATGGCTATATAAAATATTATGACTCATTATGTATGAATCAATATATAAAAAATTTGGAATGCATCATAATAGATAAAGATAGCGATAAGATTACGAATTACTTATTGAAGGACATATATCACACGCACTCATAAAAAATAACACAGATTTCTTTATTGATTGTCTAAAATTGTAAGTGTTAAAAATAGTAATAATGGAAACAAACGCGTTATTGTGGGTATTTGTCGCTGGATTATCTCTTACAAGTAAGATACTTTTATATTCATTATACGACAAATATATATTCATTATTTTTTTTTTAGAAATGAAATAAATAAAAATCTAAAGAATTCTGTTAGATTTAATAATAAAAAACATATTTTGTTGTACCAAATATAAATCTGAATAATATTGATAGTAATAAAATGTTAAATCTAAAAATATTTAAATAAAAAATGATAATTTAATGTTATTTTTGGCTTATATAATATAATTACATTATTTGATTTCAAATTTATTGACTGATAGAATATTTAATAAATAGGGCTTTAAAAAAATATGCTTATTTATAACTTTTTTACTATTCGAATTCCAAAAAGGAGGTGACCATGTGTTTGGCCTGTATTTTATGCCACTCTCCCATTCTGCAGTAGGATCGATGAGGCTATTTTTGTATTATAATAATTTTATTTATTTAATAAATACATAAATAAATATGTTGGGACATTTACACACAGCACCATCTTGTTCCATGGTAAGCTACGAGGCCTGTGTTATGGATACCAGGTAGTTGATATACTACACATAAACAACTTTAAATACATACATATTATAAATATAAACACCCATGACTGAAGTACAAACATTGGTCATCACACAAATGAATGCCCCCAGCGGGACTCGAACCCGCGAGCGCTGGCGCAGCAAGCAGGGTCACTATAAACTGTGCCAAGCGTGTCGTTAATTATTATATTTTTTTTTTATTTTAAATAAGCAAATGACATAAAAACAAAATATCAAACGTCAATAATGTCAGTTTTAAAAAGAATGAGAAATACGTGTACAAAATTTATACGTATCTTCGTTTATTATTTTTACTTCATATTTGTGATTGATTGCTATTGTAATTGTCAGGTGCAAACGTACTATATGGAGAGCGAACTAATAGAATATTGAATGGGACCATCGCCACGCAAGGTGATTTCTCCTATGCGGCAAGTGACCTTTTTTATATATTTGCAATACATGTACAAATACTCGTATAATCATATTAACGAAAATATCCTAAGTATTTTATAATATTTAATCTAATTTTATACAGCAACACAGGTGTTGCTAAATAATTAATGCTACGAGTCTTGATATTATTTTTATACTGAAATGATATTAAGGCTTAATATTTATTGTTAGTATTGACAGCGTAAGCGTGTTTAAGCAAATTTATCATTTATCAATTGTATCGATTTTAAGAGCAACATCAAAAAATAATGACTTCAGATTAACATTTTCATTAATCTTTGAGTTGAGTTTAAGATGACTGAATTTAATATAGACGAAGATCGAATGTATTTGATTCGGTTCATTCGAAATGCGCAAGATGAGAGAGCGTTTTTGTCATTGTAAATTAGCCAGCTGGTAGGTAGCCAGTATGAGTAATTGGCGCAAGAAGGTAAACGCTTGAAGATGACTTTTTTTAGCTTGTTCACCTTGCATGTAAGTTTTTCAATCTAAAAATGGTCTTAGGTTTCACCTATATGTTGGATATTTCATCCGCATACAGCATCAGAGAACAGAGAACGCTATGGAGAAGAACAAATAAAATACATAAGAGAACAATTTATATGGTCTTAAGAGGGGGACTCAATGGACGCGTCTATCTACACAGCGAAACATGAATGGTTTACCACGAGGTTACTGCGAAGATGTAGAGCCGCGTTTCGTCCGATATCCTTACAAGCCGGATTCTAAATGCAAAGTAATAAATATCCTAGGAAAGTAAAATTATTATTTTTCATATGTTTATAGGTCTCCATACAAACGGGGGAGCCCACAGAAACAAGAGGTCACAGATGTGGCGGTGTACTTATCACATTCCAACACGTTGTGACTGTTGCTAGCTGCCTATATAACACTAATGCAATTACTGGGTAAATGTTATTATTGATAACATAGTAAGAATTTTAAATATATAAGCAACTAATATTTTTAAATACTAAATATTTTAACACTTTATTCCGTACGTGTTAGAGATAGAGCAGATATATAATATAAAATTACAAATAATATAATTTTCATCGAAGCTTATGCGAGTCTACCGTAAGAGGTCGGAAAAATTCCAATAGTGTATTTCTAATACTAGGAATCCCCATACTATTGTAAAAAAGAAAGTTTAACCATACAAACTTTCGAAAGAAAAGTTGATGTTTTTGTATCAATGACAGTCGTGTGAAGGAGGGTCAGTAGGAGAATATTATGTTAAGTACACCCTAGTTTCACTCTGGTGTAAAGTGATACAGGCGTATTGTATTTACACGCCACCTATCATATATAATCTATACATATAATAAAACTGTAACTAAGCCGAATCTGTATATTAAATATTATTTGGAAAATCTTATTGAAATAGTCATTGTTATCGATACAGAGGCCGCATCTGAAGTTTTTGGAATTTTTGTTTGTCTGTTTGGGAACTGTATCACGAGAAAAGCACTGGACAGATTGCGGAAAAATATTTCATCTCTGTGAAATCTATACAAACCTAAGTAACTAGTAGGTATATTTATACATTTATTTCGTGTATTTCGAAATCGGATTTAACGATTTGGATCAAGTTTGTTATTAGGTAAGGTATCGCTTTTTAAATTTATCTATAACTAGCATTGGCCGCGGCTCCGCCCGCATTCAGATGACCACAAATCAAATTCTTAGGTTTCACATATTAGTATACTCTTACAATGGAGTTTTTGTATTTTTTCTCAGAAATGAGATATTTTCCCGCGGTAAAAAGTATTCTATATGTTGACCCGTATAACCAGCTATCATCATACCAAATATCATCAAAATCTGTCCAGTGGTTTTCTCGTGATGCGGTAACAGACAGACAGACAGACCGACAAAAATTCTAAAAAATATAGATTCAGACTCTGTATCGATAATAATGTCTATTTGAATTAGATTTTCCAAAAAATATTTAATGTACAGATTCGACTTAGTTACAATTTTATTATAGGTATGTATAGATAATACGTGTCTATTGTAAAAAAACGTATTTTTATATCTTGTATATATTCTTAATTACTCGTCAACTTCTAGTATCTACTAGAAATTTTTTTAACCTATAACTTTCAATAGTGTATTTGTTACAGCAATTCAGAACTCATAAACCCTTCTGAATACCGAGTATTGGCTGGCGCGATTTCCCTTGCTGATCAATCAGGAGACCGAATTAGATCTATAGCAAATTTTACAATCCACCCAGATTACACTGGAATGCCAGCGCTCGTTAATAATATTGCTATTGTAACAGTAAGTACTAAGTAGTCATGGTAATGGTAATAGTTTAAATATTATTCTTTTAAAATATGTTTCAAACGATATCAGAATAAAAATGGTTAACTATTATCTATATTATATAAAAATAATAAGATAAATACAATATAATAAATTGTGTATTTTACTACAATTAGGCAAATAATCATATTAGCTTAGCCATCTTTATTAATATTGATTATTGTAAGTATGACGATGAGCATTGAAATTTATAGAATTTTTTAACGTTAAATAGAAAAATATTTTACATTTTATGTAAAATATTAGTTATTTATTTAAAGATTAAAATATAAATTACTGTATTTAAAAATATAAAATTTAAAAATATAAAATACTGAATTACAATATTAGTTAATAGTTTACTTTTCTATTAGAATAAGTTATGGCTTTTATATTTTATTATTTATTAGCATTGCCCGCGGCTCCGCCTCTCCGCTATGCTATCAGATGACCAAAAACCAAATTTTTAGGTTTTACATTAGTATATTCTTACATTACAGTTTTTGTATTTTTTCCCGCGGTAAAAAGTATCCTATATGTTGACCCGGATAACCAGCTATCATTATACCAAATTTCTTCAAAATCCGTCCAGTAGTTTTTCTGTGATGCGGTACAGACAGACAGACAGACAGACAGTCAGACAGACAGTCAGACAGACAGTCAGACAAAAATTCTAAAAACTATAGATTCAGCCTCTGTATCGATAATAATGTCAATTTCAATAAGATTTTTCAAATAATATTTAATGTACACATTTGGCTTAGTTACAATTTTATTATATGTATAGATAGATTTTGTCTAAAATTAATATGTATGTATAGAAAATAGTTATAAATCCCTAATCAATAGGGTTAGTGTCGTTTATACCGGGATAAATATTGTCAGTGCAAGGATTTAAGTTCTCCAGTGGCTTAGGTTGCATCTTGCATTCCATACATTTTAAATAAGACTACAGTATTTCAATAAATATCTAATGAGGGGAACAAGAAACAACAATGTTTTGCAAACGAAATAACTATTTTTTAATAGAATTGTTCAGTTTATTTATTTTTAGAATGTGCTTTTATTTTTTTATAGTATAAAACTTAAAAAAGACCGACTTCCAGGCACTAATATGTAAAAAATAACTAAACGGAGGTTTTCATTTAGTATAGATACCTAATCAGATATTTTCGAAGTCGGTGCCAGCGGACAATATTTTAAGATATGAATATTTTTTTATTTTGTTTTTTAAGTTTATATTTTTCCATTTTTAGTGTAGACGTAATAAGCAGGTAATTTGTAAGAAAGTTTTTTAATAACATATTTGATTAAACAATTAAAAAAAATATAGTTATTGTAGATTTTTTTAACGTACTGAAGGCAGGCCCGTGCTTAGCTGTGGGACTGGGAAAAAGGACTGAAAAAATATGATGTATAATTGTATGTATGTATGTATGTATTGTATGTATGTATGTAAAATTTTACAGGTGGTTGCTCCATTTCTTGCGGGCATAGTGACACCTTTACGTTTACCGTCTAATCCCGATCCTGTTGAATTCACTCTATGTACTGTTGCTGGTTGGGGAGGAACTAATACGAATAATCAGGTTAATATGATATATGTCTTATAAAATAACCGCGCACGCCCAGATGCATCATTAGATGCACTTCGCAAATTACTTACGATTTTTCCGAATTTATTCATAAATATCATCATATCGGTCGTTTATTTTCGTTAAATATCTATAAGTTGTAGAAAATAATCTTTTTAGATAATCTTTCTTTTTATTTGTGAAAGCCGCAAGAAAAACTGTACATTTTTTTCTGAGATTAGCCTAAAAACACAAACTTGTCGCGACGGTGACTAATTTATAGTATTTATTGATGTAATCATTAATTTTTAGAAATATGATCTAGGGAAAGCATTATGAAAGCATTATAAATTATCTTTGCCAATTATATTTTTTAAGTTTTTTTTTTAATTTAATAAGTTAAGGAAATATTATGTAATGTGTACGAATGTAACTTGACCATTTTTTGAAGTCTATTCAAAATATATCAATTTTTTTTTCAGGCAAGCGCTCAATTAAGGTATTTTGTAACGTATGTATATGGTCAAAAAGAGTGTACCAGAGTATACAACAGTATCCCGGGGATAAAGAATATCCTGCCTTCAATGATTTGCGCGGTGTCTCACACTCTTCAGTCTTCAAATTGCGCTGTGAGTATTTATGTACTATTTATTAGTGTTGCTTAATCCTTGCTAGCATATTAAATACAGAAGATTCATAATTAGAAATATATATATATATATATATATATATATATATATATATATATATATATATATATATATATATATATATATATATTCTACACTTTAGAATAA
The DNA here is from genome assembly GCA_951806755.1 of Brenthis hecate. Classification (NCBI taxonomy): domain Eukaryota; kingdom Metazoa; phylum Arthropoda; class Insecta; order Lepidoptera; family Nymphalidae; genus Brenthis; species Brenthis hecate. The sequence goes on from OX638267.1 coordinate 1,106,080, forward strand.
TTATAAAACATGTCATTTGAATTTGATTTTTTTTTATTATCAGGGTGACGAAGGAAACGCCCTTGTTTGTAATAACAGACTTACTGGTGTGCTATCTTTACCGGATGGTTGCACTCAATCAACTTTACCAGAAGTTTACACTAGAATATCCAACTACACTACTTGGATCCGAAGCGTCTCAGGATCAGGATCCGTGTACAATGCGAATATATTTGCTTGGATTGGATTTTTTTCCTTTATAAAAATCTATTTTAGTATGTAATATTATTGAGTGGAATATTTCTTCTAATCCTAATATTATGTTTTAAAATTTGAGTATAAAATTTTAGATTTTGTCTACAATAAATGTACCTACTACAAATATGTACTTGGATTATTTAAAAAAAATATGAAAATAATAGCAAAGTGCGTTATTTTTTTTTTATTCTTATAATAAAAATGCACAAAAATAGTTTAATTACTAGTATGTAATTATTATACCTGTGGTACTATCATTTTATTTTTTAATTATCATAAAATGTGTTTGAAAATTGTAAATAGTTTTATTTTTCATCTAATATAAATATAATCAAGTATTTTACATTAACTGTTTATACTTCAATAATTTATTCACATAAATATTAAGTAATGATTACAAATCTTAATGGACATTTAATTTGAAAATTTTGCAAACATAATATTATGGTAGAGTAAGATTGAACATACGCATTCATGCATGCGTATGTTCAATCTTACATGCATGCATATATAATAAAATTGAACCTGGCAAGGTTATATGTAGTTATATTTTTATTAATAACTAACAGGCACGGTTTATTTATGTTAAATATATTTACTGACAATAAAAAATAGTGTACCCCACACAAAGGGGGTTCCCCTTTTGTAAATAATCTTTTTGAAGATTACCTATTTATTAGGAATAGATTGTCTATATTTCATCCCTATAGGTTATCCCTATAGTGGCTTAGACTAAGCATTGATGAATAAGTTAGAACATGCAATGTTTCATATTTTATTTATACAGCTATGTATATTGTACGTCTTTATAAAAAAAATGGTACAATTCTTACATTTAGAATATAATTTATATTATATAAAAATAAGTTACTCAGATTATATCATGTTAGTATGTTGTCTTAATAATAAACGACAACGAACCATAACATGAAACAAAAAAAATATATTGTTGTAATGATAATTATGTCCGCTTGTTTTTATATTTATTATTTATATTTATTTATATGTTTTTTTGTACCTACTCATAAAACAACTTGCTTTTGTAGGATTATCTTAACATTTCTTTGTAGCTGTGGGTATATATCTCAGATAGGTATATCGCATCCTAGTTTGGTACAGATAGTAATGTAAATTTTCGGTTTGAAAAAAAATCCATGGAATATAAAATTGAAAGTAAAAACTGTTATAAATATATAAATTTGAGGTTTTCTTTCTGTCTCTTCTAATTGTATATAAGGTCATCTAATAGTCTAAGAAAAAAAAGTTTCATTGTATTTTTTGTAGTCCAAATGTACGTATATTTTAAAACTTCGTCTATATTAATTCTTAACTTTTGTAACACAAAAAGTTCCATTGAAACAAAGCATAATAATAAAATTTATGTGTCTACTGAAATAAATTAAGGAATTCAAATAAACATTGGTCGAGGCCAAATTGTGAAAGAATTGTTCGGTGCTTTCAAAATAAAAATGTGACAATAACATTTTGCCAAGTATCTAAAAAACGTTTCACAAACGAAATGTCGTACCCAAGCGTGTTTTTTGTCGAGAAAAATTACTGGCCATTAAAGTAAACGCATTTGAGGTTTAATTTATGTCTTACAAAGTAACTAAAAGGTGGAAGGTGTTGTAAATTTTGAGCACGTTCATTAGGCCCGACATGGATCCCTCGTACCGGCTTTTAGGCAACGGCACACGTCGGAATTTTGTAATAAGATTTTCTTAATTTAACGCGCTTCTACATTCATGTTAGTGCTCTCTGTGTACCGCATGAATTGAGATTATCGAGACGCACCTCCCTAAATTATATTTGCTGTTTTAATTGCATTTGCAAACAAATTATAATTAACACCACGTTTGTTTTATATAGACTTTCGATAAATATATATGATTTGGATTTCTCATATAACACGTAATGTAATTGTAGTATATGTATTGCATAAAGAAAAAAATATTTTTTTTAAATATTTGTATTTATTAATATTTTATTTGAATATGATAATATGGATAAGGAATATACGAATTAAAAACAAAGTAGTTATAATTTTTTTCTACAACATTTATTTTCTATTATTATTTATCTCCTACGGAGAAAATGTAGAAACTTTTTTTTAAATACTAATATTATTTGCTTAAATTAATGTGGAAATAGTTATTGTAATGCCAGGCTCTATTTAAAGTGAGCCTCATGATTTTAAATGATTAGTTAAAAATAAAAAAATGGTCTATTGCAAATAGAACTCGCTCTTTCTTCTAGTATCACAACTAAAATATCTAAACATAAGTGTCTGTCTGTTCATTCTCATAATTCGGTGGAATAGTTATTCGATAGTGACGGACAGAGATCTGATTTAGGACCGACGGTGTTATATGGATTTCGAGGTAACGTATAACACCAAGAAAAACAAACTTCCGGGTGTAATTGAGACTTTCCTAAAAACAATCATGATTGGAATTATTCCAGCTAGTCATTAGAGTAGGAATAAATTTTATTTTATTTAATTTAATCACTTATTTCAGGCAATATTTACAAAAGATATTTCCTGAAATAAATGATTAAATTAAATAAAATAAAATTTAGTCTTACTCTAATGCCTAGCTGGAATAACTTCAATCATGATTTTTCTAAAGAAGTTATAAATATTAACATTAATATATCATTTCAAAAAAGGTAGTTACCTATGCAATGTTAGTCTGACACGAATACCAGGAGTCATTTTCATAAATAAGAAAGAATTACATTTTGAGAACAATACTATTTGTCTGACAACGTAATTCACCAATCAAGAACTAAATGTTAATCTCAGCTGAAACTTATTCAAGATTCACTCTCGGGAAATATACGATTTCCCGTTATGAATAATCTGCTCGATGTTTCTTAGAAACTTATCTCATCTACTATTTTGTTAGATCTATGATGGTTAAAAAATATAAAAAAAATATATCTGAAAAAGTTTCAAATTGTATATAAAATTCCTTAAGCAAGTGTTTTTTTAGTTTAAAAAAATATTTCTTTCAATTCAATCTAAAATATGCATTTTATAAGTACCTGTTAGAAAATGTTTGATTAAAGCTATTTCCTTTTTTTAATTTTATTTTTAGAAGAAGAAGAGAAAATCGAAATACATATATTTTAGACAAGCATTTTCCTACGGCACCGCACGCGCACGCGTTTAATTATGTATTAATATAGATATTAAATTCCATCCACACCATCTCGATGTCCAGCGTTCCACAACAGTGCGATTTTTAAGGCATTTTCTGCCTCGCACAACCACTCTGTGGAACCAGCTATCGCCGTCGGTCTTTCCGAATCGCTACGACCTGACCACCTTCAAGAAGAGAGCGTATTCTTTCCTTAAAGGCCGGCAACGCATCTGCAAGCCCTGCGGTGTTGCAGATATCCATGGGTGATCACGGTGATCACTTTCCATCAGGTGAGCCTCCTGCCCGTTTGCCCTCTTAGTTCCATAAAAAAAGGTATCTTGAAAAATTATACCTTTGTGCTACTCTGATGTATAAGTTATATTATTTACTACAAATATATAAGATAATTCACTTGGGTGTTAATTATTGGATTAATATATTATTCTTTTAACAGCACATAATATTGAACTTGAATATGAACGGCAGCTTTTACAATGTTCGAATAGACTAAAATTATTATTTACAAATTTTTCTTTTACATTATGAGAAATAATTACTTTTAGAATCTCTACTTGTAGTTTTATTATTATGCTTTTGTATAAGAGATGTGATTAGAGCAAAGAGCAGGAAGCTGTAACTGGCCTTTTTATTATTGAACACCCGATAAAGGGTAAAACGTCGTAATTTAAAAAGATATATACGTATACATATATATATATATATATATATATATATATATATATATATATATATATATATATATATATATATATATATATATATAAATATAATTGGCGGGAGCACTGCCGTGGCCCCCGATAAATAAAAAATATTAAGTATATGTATTATAGTTATTGCCTTATTTAGAACTTGTACCTACTAAACGTATTTTCCTATAGGCGAAAGCTTCTCGAAGAGATCTCTTTAAAGAGATTTAAATTTAAGTCTTATAATTTTTTACTTTGTATAATATTTGGTACATAAATAAATATTGTAAAAGCCTTAACCCAATTTCAATCACAGAGCACTATTCGGAGTCACGTGACGACGCTCGATACGTCGCTATCACGAACGTGCTCAACAGCACATTCCGGTGTCGCGGACAAAGAAATGGCTTTTTCATATGCTTTCACAAGCACGTTTTGTTAGCTTATTGTGCCATGAGATGCTTCTTAAACTCTTCAAAAATACAAGTAGATAGACGTATTTGGCAAACGTTTCACATGTATAGTTTTGTAATTATGTTTTCTTATATAAAATAATAATTAAAATGTAACATTATTTAGTTTGAAATAAAAAAATATAATATTTTTATCATATTTCATTTATTTTTAAATAACTGATTACTTTTATTAATTAAAAAAAAATGCTTAGTTGAAAATAATATCTAAGCATATTCAATGATCGTTTACATTAACAAAATAATAAGTACGAATCTTTTTACGAATGTATTTATTTATTTGTATTATGAATATATAATGATTTATACTAGTTATAATAAATATGCCAGCTATCAGATTTGGTTGAGTGCGTAAGTGTTCCTGCCAACTAAGAAGAGAATAATTCCACAGGTTTTAACTTTACCAACGTTAAAAAAATTGTTGACATTTATAAATTGTTTATTTGAGCTTATCAAGAAAACTCAAGGCTTAAAAAAATGTTAAAATGAACTATTAAAATTATATTCGTAGATAACCAGCTGAATAAACTCAAATCGAGTCAAAGAAGCTCTTATCTGGTTGCCCTGTTATGCCGCGTGTCCTTTATAGCAAGCGAGCCTAATTCGATTACGAGTGTTCAAGTGAAGAGATGACATCCTTTATATCATTGCTTGTGATAGAATAGTGTTTTTAGTGTCTTAAATTTTATAATCCTTGTTACATCGTTCTGGATATTGTGTGATAAAACGGAAATCTGCTTCCAAATGAGTTTCAAATTGAGCTTTTTGAAAAATGGTTTATTAGTTTGTATTACATCTACATCAAATACTGATTTAAAACCAACGAATATTTTGTACCTCTTTTGGCACTGACAAACAAATTAATACTCAAAAATGCTGAAGCCTTTTACAAGACTTTCACAGTACTTCCATGTCCTTATTATTTATTTATTTCAGGAGAACAAAGAACTCTGGGGATTCGAAAGAATAGCAAGGAAAGTGTTTTAGTACTGTTACAAAAAAATAATACTCGAATTATTGAACGACAAGTGTGAATTTACACGACTAGGCTTATTTACTTCGTATATAAGTATAGTATTTCGATATTATTTCTTCCAATGACAGCTTAAAACCGAATGCATAAAAGCTAACTAAAAGGATGAAAACAAGTTGACCTTTGGCTTTTTCGTTTTTGGCAATTAGACATTTGAAATTATATTTACTAATAACTTCTTTTGTCACGTTAGGAAAAAATGAGAGTTAAATTTTTACGATGCGCGCGCACACCGACAGCCAAAAAGCGACATGATGAAGTTAGCTGCATTCCTTTTACAAACGAGAGTTGTGACATACGGGATGAAATCTTTAGCTATTCTTGTTCTGTTACGCCAAAGAAGTATAATTTCTTACGCGCGTACATAAGTACACACACACGTTTTTTATATAATATTTTCTTCTCTAACATAGTCGCTTTTATATTCTTTAATCTTTATACTTTACATTGCTAATGCCAAAATAATATATTTGGTTGACTATTCTGTGAAGTAAATCGAATTAAATCCGAAGTACTACATACCTAACAGTAATCTAGATTATAACAAAAACCTCACAATAATCCAGATATTTGTTTCATGCCAGAATGGAACTTACATCATCTTATTACTTCCTAAAAATAATAATTTGCTATAGGAAAATATATCTATACGTACCTGATGTTCTCATTTGCAAATCATTTTCTGAAGAATTACTATTCGCAGGGAAAGAAAACATCATGATTAAACCTGCATGTGTGCATGACACGTGAAGTCCACCAACCGGCACTTGGCCATAGTGGTCTTGGCCTGATTCTCCTCATATTGAAAGGATGCCCTAGCCTATGGGATGGTACCAAAAAGTAACACGAAACACTTCTAATAGAATACTTTTATTTTCTATTCTACTGTGTAAAGTCGTATAGTATAAATAAAACGACTTCACGACGAAGCACTAGAGACTATGATATAAATATTTCAGAGTATAGAATTGTTCTCTTACCGATACCGCGCTTTATACATCTGAATAGAAAAGCGCTCTTCCTATTGAGGTTATAGTTCATAGAATGTATTCGATGAAATCTGCCATTTTAATAATAATAATAATTTATTGCAGGAAAAAGAAAACCCATAATATGTAGGTACAGACAAAAAATAAAAAGTACAATTAATATTAAGAATATTTAATCATCATCAATTAATATTATTTTCAGTTTTCCTGTTGATGAACAGACAGCCTATATGAAAATAATGCGCAGTCCAAGTTACCATTAACTGCTCTGAGTATTGCGTTATAAGTATTTTACAGCTTATGCCAGAAAGTAGCAATGCGTGTTCTAAGTATCGCATAAAAGTCGGGCACTATCGCCTCCGCAAACATGCCGGATGCACTACGGTATCTTGTCTTTTTCATGACAATTCGATAGGCATCATTGTATTGGATTCTCATGTCATTATAGATACTGCATTTAAACCTCATCAAAAGTTGACAAGAGTAGAAAAATTGACAGTAAAGAACCTAAAGAATGTCAGTTTAACTGCATCTTTAAACTTGCCAAATTGCCAACATGTTGCAGCGAATCGAGAGCGCCCATGTTCTCGCTCTATGTCCAGATCATTCTTAATACCTATCTCTAGAAATAATATGAACAAGGTACCTGAAACTTTTAACGACTTTTATGACACTACTATCACTCCATTTTGGGTCAGGTATATTTTCCTGCTCCCACCTGCTTTTAAAACCATCATGTTATTTCATCATTATAAGGAGAAAAATCAAGTCTAAGTAATTATTGGTCTCACTGACTTTTAAGCCAAAATGATAACATTTAATTAAAAGATATTATTTATTTATAGAAAATATATAATTTATTAGGGTCGCTAAAGATAATTTCGAATGCGATCTTTCTGGCTAATTTAAGAAAAAAGTATCCCATTCAATTTTTTTAGGTTTTACTAAATTAAGAAGTAAGCACATTGATAAAGATGGCGCCGACGTAAGTATTCTGCCGAAAATCCTTTTCTTTCTCAAACAATATATTCCTAAACAATGCAATATTCCGCGGGATCCTTAAAGAAATATCTGCAAATCTCTGCTAAGACAGACTTGAGTCACTCCCGAGAAATAAAAGATTGCTTCTATATGAATAACTCTTTAAGGCTCATCTCGTTGTTTTTCAAGAGGCGAGATAATCTTTCCCATTATTTTCCATGAAAGCAAATTGCTTGAACAATTTATTTTGGCTTAAAATTGTGCTTCGAAATTTTTTTATTGTAAACATAAAATATTTATATGTTGTATTGTTGTACTTTATATATTTAACAAGAAATAACAATTTCGTACACGCATGCACATATACACGCATATACGTACATACATAATAAATAACATACAATGTACAAAAGATCAGATATTATTCTATCCGTGTCTCGATTCAAAACAAAAATTGAAATCTGATAATTCACATAAAATAATATATTTAATTTTCTATAAATTTTTCGTTAACATTTTTTTCAAATCAAATCAAAGCAAAATATTTTATTCAGCATTAAATTATTACAATTTTTTACTGAACGTCATGAGTCTACAACCAGTTCGGAAAGAAGAAGCCTCAGACCTGAGAAGAACTGGTGAAAGAAACTCAGCGGGGCCAATATCTTTTCTTAAAGTATAATCTTTTTTTTTAAGTAAAATTATAATTTACAATATTTCTATCAAGTTGAAGTAGCCTGGAGGCGATCATTTCATTCCCAAGGTGTGCCATCTTCTATTATTGACACCTATACTTAGTATCATTTTATGACTCTTTATTTCTATTATTATTTGTCTAAGTCCCATTCTTAAGCCGGCGAATTTAAATATAACTTTGTATATAAAGTGGTGTAAGTCGATGAGCAGAATCCGCCTCTTTGTCAAGTACTTAACGGCTAATGCTTAAGATAAATTTCGTTGTGGATGAACCTGAGTACTCGTGCAACATTATTATTATATAAGTTAAAGTTGTAGTTTTGGTAGTTTGTTACAAGAACATTTTCCGGATTTACATAAAAATATTTTTTTTAATTCTAATTATAAGATCATACTAACAATATTATGATACTTGCTGTGTTATTAAATAACTTGTAGTTTTCAAGGTAGTGTTCATACAAGAAAGGCAGACGTCCACATCAGTGCGGCGTCAGAAATAGTCGTTTCATATTTGAAGCATTATATACGAGTACTTAATTCATGACATAAATCACTTAAGTATATTTTCATGTATTTATTATCTATCTATATTTTTCTCATACAGATAGTCACGTTACTAAAATCAAATGTCAGAGACATCTGCACAAAGGCATAAAACATTCACGTTTCCACTTGTCACTTTTCTCCAGTCAGTCTCTCGGAGAAATAATAGTGTCATAAATTCTTAAGTGACGTTTTGTAAGGGTAGCGAAGAAACTTTCTCAATTGTATTATTAAAATCGGAGTTGACGACATTTTTGCACGATTATTCTTCAAGCGTATAATAAAAAAAAAGTATTAAATTTAATTTACGTCTGCTTAAGACTGTTAATATTTCAAGTTTAAAATTCAAATAAGATAATTTTGTCGTGAATAAAAAAAATAATTTCATTGAAAATCTGTTACAAAAGTTTCATTGCATATTATCTTGTACCAGTTTTCATTTAATTGACGCTATTTGTAGGAATTTTATTTTCATACAAACAGTGGGTGGGATATGCCTTAGTATGTTATAGCCTTATTAAATTAGTTTACTATTATCTGTTTTAGAAGAGAAATAGTATGAATCAAAAATTGAAATTATCGAGACCATGTACAAATTTAATTAAATTAATGATTATTTAAGGAGAGACGATAATATTTACGTATCTAATTGCAAAGAAGGAATAAGAGTACACTAAGAATTTTAAAACATATACATATGTATAATAAACGCAAGATATCCCAAGAGTAAGAATAAACTTCGAAACTTCGGGCAAAACGTCGCCGTTATGTGTGTGAATAGGAAAACAAATAGAATAGGGATTTAAATATTTTATCTTGTTCTAGGACACATTCTTATCATGTTTTAGGTCCACTGTCGAATAGTACTTGCTTATTAACTTTGACTCGAACCACAGGATTAATCACCAATACATTTAAAGAGTACGGAGAATAATTTATTGAATATTATTTTTACATATTATAATAAAATTTTAATTGGATCGCCTGTGTACATTGAGTTTTGTTTTTTGGAAAATTTTCGAGTACTTATTGTCATCGATATACAGACTATTAACTTTATACCCGACTGCGCGATGCAAAGGAGGGTAATGTGTTTATCAGCCTATGTATGTGGGTTTGTACCGTTGTGGCACTATTTAGACCAAACGCGTGGGCCGATTTTGATAAACGACTCGTCGTTTGATTCGACATGACGGCGCAAATATCATAGAAAGCATAAAAATTAGGAAAAATCAAAACAGCCGAGTTTGAATGCCATAGTGTGAAAAAAAAATATGAAAATCGACAAATTATGTCAAGTGAGGTATCGTTGAATAGATATTTAAAATCATTTTTAGGTTTCTTTCATCGTTTTTCAATTTAAATAACAGTTTAGGATATATAATGATTTAAAGTTGGTTAACAACCATTCTCGCTAATTTTCCTACTTAAAAATACTTAGAAAATAAAAATATATACAACTTATATGTTTAAAAATAATTTAGGATAAAAAAATTATAAATATAACTTCAAATGTCTAACTGGCAAGAACTTAAAAGCTATAAATAAAAAAAATATTATAAACATAAAAAAACCCGACTGAGACATAAGACTATCCTTGCCGCGAGATGTATGCACATACTCGTATGTATGTCTACGGCTGCATAATACTATATTCCTTCGTGAACGTAACAAACATCCAAACATCCATACTCACAAATTTTCACATTATTATTTTATAGTTTTATATTAGATATCGATTTCAACCTAAATTCTTTATGGTGTAAATATCTTGTCTAAGTCAATATTATATGTAAATAAATATCAGACTCATTAATTGTTTTATTAATTATTAAAAAAAATTACATTTTCACTTATGAATAACGCGATGCAAATTGAAGATATTTAAAATGTTCTTACCTACAATACTTTTGTATTTAACTTTATGTTCCGGACATTCTTTAAAATGATTGTTACTCAGAGATTGTCTGTATAAAATTGAATTGTTATTAGATAAAGGTTTCCGTGAGTCAGTGTCTGTAAAAAAACTTTTTAACAAAAAAATAAAAACCGACTTCAAACAAAAGCACTAAAAAGTAAAAAATAACTGATTGGTAGTTTTCATTTACTATACATACCTAATCAAATATATTCGAAGTCGGTGTGCTTTGCTTTGTATGGGCTGGCACCGATTTCGAAAATATTTGATTAGGTATGTATTTAATAGGTAGGCTTTAATTACTTAGCCAAAGCACACCGACTTCGAAAATATTTGATTAGGTATGTATAGTAAATGAAAACTACCAATCAGTTATTTTTTACTTTTTAGTGCTTTTGTTTGAAGTCGGTTTTTATTTTTTTGTTAAAAAGTTTTTATTTTTTCCTTTTTAGTGTAGACAGTAGTAGCAAAGTAAGGATTCTAACGTGTTAGGCTTGTCAAATCAAACAAAATAAGCCCAAACTCAAAGTATCTACTAGTAGCCGTTGAAGAGTTTTACCTATCCACCTTCTGGCCTTGCCATCAGATCAGGTCAACAACACCGAACCACTGTACTATCAACGGAAATAGAAATACTTGCAAAGTTTCAAGTCAATATGACAATTAGAAGTAGGTTAAATTCAACATTAGTTGTTTTTCCACCCTTAGGGGTGGTATTTTTTCTTGAAATTTAAATAGGACCAATCTGGAAGTATACCCTTTCAAACAAAACAAAAATTGTCCAAATCGGTTAATAAATGACGGAGTTCTGAGGTAACAAACATAAAAAAAAAATATACAGTCGAATTGAGAACCTCCTCCTTTTTGAAGTCGGTTGATAAAATCGCGTTGACACTTTACTGGTAGAGCACTTACCACATTGGCTAATAGTAAGTACACTTTAACACTCTGCATTTATTCAGTAATTTTATATTCAAGTTTTTGTTATGTTATAGTGACGTAAAGTTACTAATTTTTTTCAATAATGTGAATTTTATTGTGTACCTACCTCCTTAACAGGATAGTATCTTATATAAGTTTACACGCAAAAAAACGTTTCATAAGGTTAAATATTGTTCATAAGAGCACGTGATAATATTGTTAATCGTCATATCATAAATTTTGGATTTGTAGCTTATAGGTAAGTTATGGTGCTGCATGAAAAAAGAGTAATTCTACAGATTACTACATCCATATTGCTATGTTATAATTGTTATATTTGAAAAATACTGCTTTGGCGTGACTAACCAACTCAATAACAGAAATTATAAGAAGTGTTTTTTCGCGTTGTTCGTGTTTGTGTGCCAAAGTGCGGCATTATGCTCTGTAATTGGAAAACAGGGAGTATGACAGTGATCTGCGTTTTTACGACAGTCGCACTGACAGTAAAAAAATAAAATTAACAAGTCTTGGATTATATCGCGTTTTAGGGAAATACAATTTTCTTATTAGCTGTTATTTGCACATAGAAATTATAATGAATCATTTATGGACAGTCATCAGCTATTGATGTAGGAATGAGACGAATGTATAACAAATGCTATGAGGGGAAATATGCTGAGTAAACAGGATTTGAGTCAGGTTAATTTAAGAGTAAATAGGACGGATAATAATGTATATAAGATTTTAAAACACATTTATATAAAGATATTATTATGTAAATTTATTTTATACTAGCGGCTCACCTTTGCTTCGCTCGGATTCGCCTATAGGAAAACAAAAACAAATCTATCCCACGGGAATCGTACATTTTTTTGGTATAAAAAGTAGCCTATGTAATATGTATTATTCTAATGTATGAGCTATATTAATGTAAAGTTTCATTAAAATCCATTTAATAGTTTTAGCGTAAAAGAGTAACAAACATTCATACATTTATATATCCAGACGTCCATACATCTGTAGTAGAATTAATATTAGTTATAGTGGTTTTAAACTTTTAACAAAAAAGAAAGTTAAAACATTTATAGAATTTTAAGGTTTTTAAGATATTATGAGTTGAAATTCCTGGACATGTCTTTTCTTTGCCGTAACTTTTAAAATAGACGATCAAGTTCAAAGTTAGTTAAGTATAAGTAAATTATTTTATTAAAATCATAAAAGCAAAATAATTTAAGCAATTTAATTCTATTTTGGCATCAAATATCCGCTGTCCGTCGCGGCTTCAATTACGTCACCATTGTAAGAAACAAAGCAAAACGGCAATTTAATTTTACCCATGACTTGTTATTTATGGAAAAGGACATGTGTCCTAGATTGCTTTTTCAACAGTCAAGAAAGTACTATGATATTTTTAATATCAAGATTGGGATTAATAAGGAAATATAAAATTTCTATAAAATCAACTCAGAAACCAAAACATAGTTTTAATACTAACTAGCATTGCCCGCGGCTACGCCCGCGTTCAGGTGACCAAAAACTAAATTCTTAGGTTTTACATATTAGTATACTCTTACATTACAGTTTTTGTATTTTTTCTCAGAAATGAGATATTTTCCCGCTGTAAAAAGTGTCCTATATGTTACCCGTAAAACCAGCTATCACCATACCAAATTTCATCAAAATCCCTTCAACGGTTTTCTGTGATGCGGTAACAGACAGACAGACAGACAAAATTCTAAAAACTATAGATTCGGCCTCTGTATCATATAACGATACAGAGGCCGAATCTATAATATAATAATGTTTATTTCAATAAGATTTTCCCAAAAATATTTAATGTACAGATTCGCCTTAGTTACAATTTTATTATGTTTTAAAACTAATATATTTAAACATAAACTAATCTATGATAAGTATAATGTAGCGTTTGCTTTTATTTTTGTTGCGTTATTTGAAAGTTGAGTCAAAGTACACGTACTACAAGACAATTATTGTATTTTGTGCACATACTAAAACAGGCCCATAATATTATGATCTTCGGCTTAGTAGACAGTTCTGGCAAAATAGTTAATCACTATGCCAAACTAGTACTTCTGTTTGATCATTTAATTGTTTCTATGTAAGTAAATAAAAATTTAAAGTTGATATACTCGTACACTTTTTTTTACGAGATTTTCCTTTGAGGTTGTGAATTCAAAAAAAATGACTATTTGCGTTAATGTCTACTTGGAACACAAGGAAGTTCTAAGATATTAAAATTTCTTTGATGTGACGCTTTGGCTTGAACCCATCTCTCAGTAACCCAGATTAAATTGTCTAAGGCTAATCATCCGTTAATGCGTAAATATTATGAAAAATTATAGGAAAAAAATACATATGAAAAACTAATTTATGAAAATAAATAATATGGAGTCTAGATGGGCAAAAAAGTCCTCTTGGATAAGATTATAGGAAGTTTGTCTTCTAAAAGATTTCAACATTATATGTTAAATAGCCGATTACTCGCCTTCTATTAGATGAGAACCTACAAAATGACGTAACGCCTCAGATGTAACATTCAAGTGTTCACTGGTCAGCCAAGGAAGAGAGATGTGTACCGGTTTTACCATCAAAATTCCTCCACTGGTTTTTCCGTGATGCGGTAACAGACAGACAGATTAAAATTCTAAAAACTATAGATTCGGCTTCTATATATACCTAATGACTATTTCAATAAGATTTTCCAAAAAATATTTAATTTACAGATTCGGCTTAGTTACAACTTTTTATATGTATAGACTAGCGACTCACCCTCGCTCCGCTCGGGTTCGACCCTGCTTACGTTTTAACGTTTAGTATAGATTTCTCAGAGATGAGATATTGTCCTGCAGTAAAAAGTATCCTATAGGTTGACCCGCATAACCAGTTATCATCATACCAAATTTCATCAAAATCCCCCCAGTGGTTTTTCCGTGATGCGGTAACAGACAGACAGACAGAATTTTTTTTTAAAAACTATAGATTCAGCCTCTGTATCGATAATAATGTTTATTTCAATAAGATTTTTCAAAAAATATTTAATGTACAGATTCGGCTTAGTTACAATTTTATTATAATATGTATAGATCACTAAATTCAGAACATTATTTTGGCTAAAATTTTATGCTACTACGTTGCAGAACGAGAGAAAATGTTCGTATAATGCTTTGAATGTCTACTGTCCGGACGTTCGCTATCGTCACGTGCAGTCCCTGCGGAGGGCGTACGGGGACCGACGTGCACGCTTAGCCCGTCGGGGATCTATTGCTTTATATCTCTAGATGTGACTTTAGTGTGCATCTAGACTTGTAGCAGACTGTTTTCTTCTGTTATGCTTCGAGAGATGGTAAATATATTATGTTTTATTTTTATATGAAACTAATACGTAATGATTATTATCAATGTAACTGAGTCTATTTAAGACAACCTAAGGTTGGTATATTATAATTTTGGAATTAATGGTGAATTCATAATAATTAATAAAATTTAAATTATTAAATTCTTAAATCAATATTATAATATTTATATTATTTAATAATCTGTTTAGAAATGTTATTTACAAAATTTGTACAATGGATTGAAGTATAGTTAGTAAAGTTTCAATTCGTTTTTTTTCGGATTTTTATAGAATATTTAATTTGTTCGAAAACTGCCAGACATAGCTGGACAATTTTTTTAAAAGACTTCTTTTATTTTATAATTCTTAAATACCTTAACAGTATTAGACCTGTTATGAATAAAGATAAGGTAGGTTCCGAATTAAATTAAGCTACATTTCATTTCAGTCGATCGAGATACTCGTATAGTTACACAGCTTATTATTTCTATTTGAAGCGCTCTTATGTAAAGTGGATACCATTTCTAAAGGCGTGGAACTTAATAGAAATAAACACATGGGTAAAGTGAAATATACTAACTAGGGAAAAGTAAATTGTCTGTGTTGCGAACAAAATCGCGATGGTTATGACCGTGTAGTATGTTGCACTAAATCTATGTATACAAGAATTGAGTACTGTATCCTACAAAATATAATATTTTTCAACCATTTATGTGATACATGGCGTCTGCGTTCGAAAGTTTTTATTGAGTATTAATGTTCGGCAATTGCACACATTTATGGGAAAATATTGTTTTAGCTACAGTAAAGAAAAGTTTTGTTTTTAGTAGACTTCATGAAAAGAAGCAGGTATTGAGATGAGGTTTCGTTTGAGGTATTGTATATGAATATTATTAAAAATCAAAATGGCGGATTCTAGGCCGCAATTTATGTGTCTTGAAAAACCTATCATCCAAACCTATCGAGTGGGGTATCAAAATGAAGGTTTTTAGGTGGCGATTACAAAAATATATTAGGTATATATAGCGTGTACTTTTAGAAATAATTTAGGCAAATAAATTGTTAAATAAAACTAAAAATTTGTAATCGACTGATGGTGGACGGACTCCGTAATTTAATAAACGCGGACGCATAAGTCCTGCTCTCGTTGAAATCTTTGAGGGTGGCCTATGCCCAGCAGTGGACGACTTTCGGCGGAAAAGATGATCATGAAATTCCAAGGTGATCCTAGATAATTTTATAAATTTAGCTTATCTATACATAAAATAAAATTGTAACTGATTCGAATCTGTACATTAAATATTTTTTGGAAAATCTAATTGAAATAGACATTATTATCGATACAGAGTCCGAATCTATAGTTTTTAGAATTTTTGTCTGTCTGTCTGTTACCGCATCACGAGGAAACCACTGGACAGATTTTGATGAAATTTGGTATGACGATAGCTGGTTATCCTGGTCAACATAGAGGATACTTTTTACCACGGGAAAATATCTCATTTCAGAGAAAAAATACAAAAACTGCAATGTAAGAGTATACTAATATGTAAAACCTAAGAATTTGGTTTTTGGTCATCTTAACGCGGGCGGAGCCGCAGGCAATGCTAGTAATAGAATAAAAACACAATTAAAGGTATGTAAACAAGTCTGATAAGACAATTATAATCATTATCTGATTTGGTGGTGGTATTACAAATGAAAAGTTCTATTCACTTTATTTTTTACTGTATTTATTATATAGTTGACGACACGTTCGGCTCAGTTTGTAGTGATCCTACTTGCTGTGCCAGCTGGGGGCATTCATTTGTGTGATGAGCACGAATGTTTGTACTCCAGTCATGGGTGTTTATATTTATAATATGTATGTATTGAAAGTTATATATGTGTAGTATATCAACTATCTGGTATCCATTACACAAGCCTCGTAACTTACCATGGAACTAGATAGCGCTGTATGTTAATGTCCCAACATATTTATTTATTTATTATATATATATTTTATACTGTTGCCTTGTATTTTTCCTAAGCATATTATCATAAAATTGTATGTTTATTTTAATATTATAAACAAGCTATTCACTTAATATGTGTTTGTATTTCATATTTCACGTCATACTCACACTTCTCATGCAAGTTATATAGACACTAGACAATATCTAGGGACATATTATAAGTGCGTTGACCTCTTTCCTTTTAGACTATGTCCACACGTTGTGTTACACAAGCTTACGTCGCGCTTTGTCTACTCGTATACTAATATTATAAAGAGGTGAAGTTTGTGAGGTTGTAGGGGGTAATGTCTGGATCTACTGAACTGAATTAGATGAAATTTGGTAAGAAGATAGTTTGAGACCCTGGGAAGGATAAAGGATAGGACTTTTTATCCCGGAAATCATCCCTTAAGGGGGTGAAAATGGGGATGAAAGTTTGTATGGGGAATCCTCAATCAACCTAGGGACCAACCCGAGTGAAGCAAGGGTGAATCGCTACTCGCTAGTAGCATATATAATATTTATATATTTATACACTTAAATATGAATTGTTTTTACAGACCTATTATGTAGAATAATATTTCTATATCAATTATCAAATACCGATAGAAATATTCGGCTTAGTAGATAGTTCCAGTTAGATTTTTTTTATTAAAAATGAATTCTAATACTACAATTTCTTATTATTGTTATTTATTCATCAGTATATTATATGTTACATGCATATGTATGTACATTATTAAACATTGAGTCCTGTTTTTTTGTTTTCGTTCTATGTTTATACGAGTACCACAAAGTGTAAAAGTTCACAGTCACTAAACTAACTTTAGTCCAAACTGCCTATATGTCATAGATTTTCTACTTATATGAATATTATTAATTTACATCTGTTATTCTTTAAAAACTTTTCTTTATTTCGATAGCTAAATCTGCGATACTATCTTATATAACACCCGTGAAGTATGTTCGCAAATTCAGCTGTTGAGTTATATTAAAGTTGTTACACAAAAGCACTACTTACTTCTGGTTTCGGAGCGTTTTGAAAACTACTTGTACTAACTTAAAATTAAATAAAAAAATAAAAATAAAATGAGAGACGTGGAGCCGATTTGAGGCTCCTTTATTCTCTAAGTACATTCTCGGCTAGCGTATGCCGGGTGGGCCGACCAGACGCTGAGTTTGCGTCTCTCTTATTCTACTTAAGCCGCGGACACGCCGGCGTTACAATTAACAATAGATTTCTCAGAAACTTAATTACTTTCTTAGAAATTTGCCTCGAGGTGTTAAATCTTAATCTAGAGCGGATGAACGAGGTGTAACAATAACTACCTACTACATAATCAATACTCGCACATATATGCTCGCATTGAAATCGGTCCACCTATTCTTGATTGATGCTCGTTAAATTAGTCAATAATAATTTGTGAAACTAAGAAGGTTTATCCAATATCCTTCGTATCTTCTCCATTCTACATGACATTGGCGAAGTAATCTGTGCTCAACTGACATGCTTTGAAGCACCATTAACCAGAAAATTGGAAGTAGATTTATTAATTCCATTTTGTAGAGCAAACCGTTAAATTAGTTTTACCAAAACAATCGTAATATTAATGTTAGTAGTAGCATTATGAAAGTAAATTGCATTGTCCTCTGATTTGTTTGTTGTTAAGGACATCAGAGCACTTTTTTTTGTGACGCAAATATTTTTGTGACTATTGAAACTAGTTTCGTGAAATTATACTATATAGTTTTGCAATGTAAATTCGGTTTTATAATATGTATTCGCAAACGATAACTCTTGTTGTTCAGCTAGCCAGCATGTTATCGTTGTAACACCGGTAAATACGTTACCCTTGATGTCAAACGTAGATAGATGGCGTAGGCTGTAAATATGTCATACTAAATTATTACTCACACTGTTGTAGGATAGCTTAAAAAGTTTGAGCAGATATGAGTTAAGCTCACGTGTTTTAAAAAATAAAAATATACTTTATTCAAATATACTTTTACTAACACTTTAGATACGTCAATTTTACACTTTAAATTTAAATTAATTAAATATCAGTATACAATATAGTATATAATATATAATAACTTACAAGTCCGTGAGGAATTTGACACTGGCTCGGAAGGTAATTCAATTGAGAAGAGCTGGCGAGAAAGTCAACAGTTGCTCTTATAGGAATTTAATTAATAGTTATCATTTTTAGCCGTATTTGAGTGCTTTAGTGAACTTGCGGCGCCACATTAAGACGGATAAGGTTCCGAGTGACGAGTGACGTTCCTGTTTGTGTGCAGGTGGTATGTGTAAGCGCATTTATTAAAGTTAAACAAATAGGACTATCCAATACTACGACATAATTTTAAAAGCAACTCAAGAGAGAAGGAAATATGTCTACAACCTTAATTTAAAATTCTGTATAAAAAACGCATTGAAATTCAATATTTTTATATTTATTTGTATCAATGCACACACTAACATGCTATTGAAGTTACACAATATACTATTGGCGAGATGTATAATGTAGGCACGATTGCGTAGCGAGAATATCGTTACCGCTCTTAACGCCGCATCTTATCTCCAGACTATACAGACTATACATAACTGACAAGTCAAATCTGTATTCACGTCCTCAACTCAATTACATATATATTAATCTGCTCCACCAGTCGATCAATTCTATCAAAACAGCCGATTTCTCGGTAATATAATGTTTATGTTTCGCAGTGTTTTCGTTTATTGTGTTTATCGTATATCGATTGTGTTTTAAGTATAATGGTCCATGGTTCTCTAGAAATTTAAAGAGATTGTTAAATATTAAAAGCTTTAACATCCCAATTTCCATTTTAATTATGATTAAGTTGAGTTAAGCTACATAGCTACATGTGCCCGGCAATCCAGCCGAGCGCGAAGATAAGAAACGCACTTTGAGGCGGCCCAGTTCGGTGGGTGGTGTGCTATGTGGGTTGCTCCTGGTCCTTCTCTGATTTCAGAGTGGACTGTGGAGCAACCTCATGGTTGTTGTGGTGTGCTTTGGCGGACCTGCCGTCGGGGCGTCGTGGTTGAGTGCGTAAGCGATCCTGCTACGCCCCATAAGACGGTGGCGGTTCCGTTAGGTTTTAGTAGGTAGTACTTACTGGCTTTGCCGGTGAGTCCCACACCTCGTGCCTAAATGCATTTCCCAACGTTAAAAAAGCTACATAGATACATATTTTAGGCTTTTGTATTTAGTTGAAAATAATAGTTGACAAGTAATACATAATTATTATATTAATTTTATTTTTTTACAGTATGGTTTGTGCTCCTTATTTACACTAGCGACTCACCCTCGTTTCGTTCGGATTGGCCCCTACGTCCGTTTTAGCGGTTAGTATGGAATATATAGACTATTATTATATGATTTATATTATATGATATATAACCTTCTTCAATAAACTTCTTCAAAAAGATTTTTTCGAATCAAGCTAGTAGTTCCTAAGATTAGCGCGTCCAAACAAAGAAATAAACAAACACAAAAACGAGCAAACAAACTCTGCCTCTTTATAATATTAGTATAGATAGTATATAGATTTTCAATTGTCGATTTACCTGAGAAAAGTTTATTAAAAAAGTACAATTATTGTAGATTCATCAACATAGTTCAGAATATATGTAGTAGTTGCAGAATAAATTAATTTGTTTGATTATTTTGTTTAATTTTCGATGTCATATTATTCTCTTTAAACCACATGTTTACGTTCACAGGAAATCGTATGTATACAATTTAAATGAATATATTTTATTCAGTATCGAATATCCGCAGTCAACTGAGGCCACAGCCACCCAAATGTTGCGAGAAATAAGGATTAATTTTACACTTGGCTTGTTGACAAGAGGTTCACATATTGTAAAATGTAATATTGTAAACAATAGCAATAATCTTTTTAAAATGTTTAAAGATCAAAGTGGTTTTATCAAACTGATGATAGATGATCTCATTTGTTTTCTATTAGCTAACCGCCCTGACTTTACTGGAAGTACAATCGATCATATATAGGTATTATATACTTTTCAATTTTTTTAAATTAAATTAATGAGATTATAAGAACCGATTCATATGCTTCATATGCTTCAAAACAAACATAGATTTTAAGCGTAATCGCAATACAATTGATATATTTGATTGTTATACAATACTTTTATTAATTTCAATTGAACTGGAAATATTAATTTTAATAGAATAAATTTATTATCTTCCATTCTCTTAACATAATTTTTCCCATGTCATATGTACGTAATGACCGAAAAGGTCACATAAATTGTGACATCTGTGCAGCAATTTGCACGCTCGGGCATAAGCATCGTGGTCAAGCGGCCAAGGTGCAAGATCAACAATCACAGGCGTCCAGGTTCGAATCTCGGTCGAATACAAAGTTTTTACTTTTGTTTTTTAATATTTATTCAAGTTTTTAGTTTAAAAAAAAAAGAAAATTGTACTTTAGGCCAAAAACTGCGAGCGATGCTCGGTAGCCCAGGTACTAAGTAATTAAACGTGAACCAGTTTACGATTTCTGCAATTCAAAAGCTTCATAGAAACATATTCTTTCTAACTGGAGGTATATGTATCAGTAAAATTATCTTTCTGGCTAGGCTTATCGCGACGACTTAAGTACTCATGAAACTACGCTACTATCGCTTTTTAATGAGTTAAATTAACATCAGACAAGAGCGGAATGAAGTGCGTAAGGTAGACATTAAGTGTACGATCCATAGAAGTAAGTTGAAGAAGCGGATTATTACCCCTGTCAGACCTGGTAATAGTCTAAAGTTATCTAGAACTTGCAGACATGTTGGTTTAAGATTTGCACCTGAGCATTGAACATACCAATTAAACTTCTCGTATCGTTTACTGAGTGAGTGTAGGTCATGTTTGAATATTGCAGTTGATTATATTAATGAATGGAATATTATAAATGTTAAAATATTTTCAATTATGGTAAAAATCATGGTTGACGTCACATTTGACGACGATTTGATGGTGAAATTTTCAATCTTGTGAGAAAATGAATGTGAGTAATCGCTATAAAATATAATATTTAACTGTGATTAAGATATGCACTACAAAAAGATCAGGAAGTAGTTCAGATATTAAATATTAATCCCTGTCTTGGGTTTGATAATTTGGAGAAATCTCTATTTATAAAAACGATTGCCTCATAGATATTATGCGGGTTAATTTCTATATAAACTTCAGAATATCATAATGTTCTATTTATCTTCATAATCAAATTTATATTAATTTTCGAAAAAACATAGTGTTTAAGTAAAGCTCTAGCTGTTGATCGATGCAAGACTGTACTAAATTAACTTTGAAGGATACGTTCCTATTCACAGATTTAAAGCTGTGTTGAAAAGACAAAGGTTATGTCTCTTTGATTCAAAAGAATTCCGTAATATATAATAATAATAATAATAAATTCAACAAATACCGCGAGTTACTAAATTTACAATAAATATTTTCTTAAATAAAAAACAATTTTATAAATGCGAAAGTGTTATTTTTCTTTTTGTGTTCTGTTATTAGTCTTTCTTTCATACCGCAACTAGTTGAAGTCAATGTCCAAATGGATAAGTTACATACCGGAGGCTGACATAGGATACTTTTTTCGATATGTCGCGTGGTTCCCGTTAGTTGTTTGCTGTAGAATTACTTCATGTCACGCCTGAGCTGAGCGGATATACTTGTACATGTAGGTATAAATTGAGGATTGTTTATATTGTGAATATTTTAACATGAAATATATGTTATTTATATTTAGTTTATATCAAGCAAAGAATGTATACTATTGTCGCGTAGTGGAGAGTGTGTAACGTCATTATACCAAAAATAATAATTAAAAAGTCACGTCAGAAGCATGCTTCATACATCATAAGACAGTTGTCAACATTTTCAAGACAATCGACAGACAAAGACAGTTAGTCGTAAATTACCGTGTGTAAGAGAGACACAAAAATTTCCCGAAAAGCATCGAAATTATTAGAAGTTTCAAAATTAATAAACAAGAACAGTTAATCGTAAATTGCCGTGTATAAGAGTAAGAGAGGAACAAAGGTTTCGAATTTTTGAATACTAGAATGTTTTTTGTTTTTGCATATAAAAAGGCCGAAAGTGTGATAAGAGATCGATCAGTTTAATTTCGAAGCTAAGTGAAAACTGAGTAGAAATATAAAAAAGTGAAAAAGTGAAGAAAAGTGAAGTCAAAGTGAAAGTGTATTTAGTGGTGAAAATTAGTGTTCAGTGACTGAATTGAC
Source organism: Brenthis hecate (assembly GCA_951806755.1). Classification (NCBI taxonomy): domain Eukaryota; kingdom Metazoa; phylum Arthropoda; class Insecta; order Lepidoptera; family Nymphalidae; genus Brenthis; species Brenthis hecate. Next base: position 1,129,362 of record OX638267.1, read on the forward strand.
CAGAACTATGTATATACTAAGCTTGTTAGTGAATCTCCATAAGTCGCTCTTGTTATACAAAACCATTAAAATATCCTTAACGCAAAAGACGTGCTTTAATTACCGATCCCCGAACCCATAGAATGTAACACTATTTATTACATTTTCTAAATACAGTATCATACTTAAAAAAAATGTAAGATTTTTTATATTTTTCGTAATTTAAAAATATTATGTATAACTTTGTATTTTATTTTTCTATTTTTCATTACTTGCTTGCACCAAATTAATTAATAAATTAATAATCTATACATATAATAAAAGTGTAACTGATCCCTGTCTGTACATCGAATATATTTGAGAAAAACTATCATTTGGGGTCTTTATTTACGCAATACAACCCAAAACAATGATTTTTAGATTTTTTATCGGTTTGTCTGTTTGTCTGTGCGTTTCTGCGCGCTAATTTCAGAAACGGCTAACCCGATTTGTATGCTGTTTTCACTAATATATTGTGGTATGCGTCACTTAATATTTAGTGTTTGTTTTATTTCAATCGGTTCATAAATAAAAAAGTTACGTCAATTTAAAGAATCACCTAGGGACGAACCCGAGCGGAGCAAGGGTACTCACACTTGCTAGTATTAAACATATTTTGTATAAATTTCAAACTGGTAATGTTTTGTAGAAGTTGAAAAAATAACTTAGGTATAAATTATTCTAGAAATAAGAATTTATTTTGCTCATACGTAAAATACACATGAAGTTTGCAAAGAATTGAAACTTGGTGCTTTGTATCCAAAAGCTCGCATGCGGTATCTTTTTAGTTTATAACCTAGAATTTTTTATGACAATGTACTATTCTAACGTCTCGGCTACTACAAAAATAAAAAATTATTACTCCATTTTATATCTATTTTACTCTTATTTTGTATCGAAATATAAAAAAAAATTTGGAAAATATCATTATTTTGATAATACTTTTTTTGATTTACACTTTATTTCATTATATTAATTTATATACTGGTTTCACAAGTTATCATTCTGCGATCATTGAAGCTGCAGATGCAGATGAGCTGAAGATCTAGCTAAGTGGTGTGCCATAGGAGAGGCCTACGTCCAGCAATGGGCGGAAGTAGCCTGAATATGATAATGATGAATCATTAAAGAATATGATGATTTATATACTGATTTTCTGAGACATTATGATTCTATGATATAAAGATTGTCATTTCAATAGAAATTTTAAAAAAATTCTATTCTCCGACGATTGTAGAATGACATCTTGCCTAAGCTCCTTGAATAAATTATTTGTAAAAAATGTTGTAATGTAGTTAGTCATTTTTTTAAATCAAATACAATAACATATTGTTTTTACGAATCCTTAGATTACTCACTAACACTTAGAACACTAAACGATCCTCACGCATTTTATTACCTGAAAACATGATAGTTCTACATAAATGCCAAACCACCGACTGGACCAATATTTTACAACATAATTGGCTCACTATTACAAGGTTCTATGTTACAATTTTAGTACTTATTTCGTTATTAATGCTACAAGGTTCTATGTGTCATTAGCTACAGTTTTGCAAAAACAAACCACCAGATAGCGGCACTATAACTACAAAGAATTCAATTTTACATAGTTCTATGTTGTTTTTTTACGAATATAACAAAATAACGAAGTTCTATGTAAAAATTACTAAACTTCATTAAAATTAACATAGAACCTTGTAATAGTGAGCCAACGAATTATGTGTTTTGATTATTTGAGTATTAAAAGTAGTATGTACAACAAAAAGCGTTACGTTAAAGTACACGCATCAATTTTTTAAGATATTTTTTTAATTTAATATTACATATTAATATTATTACATTATATATTTAAAATATTATATATTTAAAATATTAAAATACTGTTGAATTATTATATCTACAATGTACATATATATCCGCGTATAGCTATATATTATATATATATATATATATATATATATATATATATATATATATATATATATATATATATATATATATATATATATATATATATATATATATATATATACCTAGCTATTGGACGCGGATTCATATAGAATTCGATCTCTTTTTTTCAGCCCTTTTAATTTTTCAACCAAGAATTAGTTTTAAAAATATCTATCCTTAGTATTAAAGCCAAGGCCATAGCAAATCTAAGTTCCGCCTAAATTTTTATTTAAAACTAGCGACTCAGCCTCGCTTCGCTCGGGTTCGTCCCTAGTTACGTTTTAACGTTTAATATCGATTTCTCAGAGAAGAGATATTTTCCCGCTGTAAAAAGTATCCTATATTTTGACCCGGATAACCAGCTATCATCATACCAAATTTCATCAAAATCCCTCCAGTGGTTTTTCGGTGATGTGGTAACAGACAGACAGACAGTATCGATAATAATGTCTATTTCAATAAGATTTTCTAAAAAATATTTTATTTACAGATTCGGCTTAGTTACAATTTTATTATATGTATAGATAACATTTTTTATCTATAGGTAGATATGATAAATATGTATATTATTTCTAAGTAAACATAGAAAAATTCTCAATTTAATACGTATGCGGGAAATGTTTTACACTCAAAATATACAGTAGACAAACAACTGTGATCTATTACTTAGAGTAATGTAAGTTTATCGGGACTTCACTTCATGCACTTTTAAAGTTCTTGAAAGAAAATAACTTTTGGTATATCGTTATCTTTTGAAATCTATTTTGAATACAAAGTTTACCAAAGGTAATCAACCTTTTACAATAAACTACCATTGCCCGCGGCTCCGCCCGCGTTCAGATGACCAAAACCAAATTCTTAGGTTTTACATATTAGTATACTCTTACAATGCAGTTTTTGTATTTTTTCTTAGAAATGAGATATTTTCCCGCGGTAAAAAGTATCCTATATGTTGACCCTGATAACCAGCTATCACCATACCAAATTTCATCAAAATCTCTCCAGTGCTTTTTCTGTGATGCTGTAACAGACAGATAGACGGACAGACAAAAATTCTAAAAACTATAGATTCGGCCTCTGTATCGATAATAATGTCTATTTTAATAAGATTTTCCAAAAAATATTTTATGTGCAAACTAGGCTTAGTTACAATTTTGTTATATGTATAGATTAACTAGATATAATATGTAAGATATATGCATTAGTTTCCAATTACTATACATACCTAATCAGATATTTTTGAAGTCGGTGCCAGTCGATACAAATCAAAGCACACCGACTGCGTTTTGTGTTTTTTTTTGAAGTCGGTTATTGATTTTTTTTTCAATTTTACCAACAGAGGTCTCACAAAATATTTATTGCTTTTTCACGGAAACCTTCTCTTTTCGCTAATAAAAATCTCCCTCAATAATGAACTGAGCATAAAGTAACAACTTTGTAAGTGTCATTCAAGATCCAGCCGTTTTTATATTCTGCGCCAACATGTAGACCAACAAATATCTTAACAATAGCACTTGGACATTCATAATGCCGATTTAAAATTTTCCATAAAAAAAAATTGTGGCTTAGCTTTACCTTACCCCTAAAGAAAATAGAGACAATGGCTTTGATAATTAATTTAATTAAAACCTTTAATAATACGAGCATGCAGAGATACTCTAACATTTGATACTTTTAAAAGTATATTATTGCCTTGTGGTTTCACATTTATACATAGATTTACCAAATATAGTGGCGTCTGCTTCTAAAAGTTTTTATTGAGTATTAGTTCAGGCGATTTAGTACGACTTTGTAAACTTATGGGAAATGGATGATATATGAGTTTACTTTCAACGATTTCAAAGTTTTGTTTGGAACTATGTATTTTACTGATTTCTAACTATACCAAATGTAATCTTTTTTTCATTTTCCACATATTTTGGGTAACAAAATTTGGTGAATAAGCATAAACCAATACGTTGCTTATATTTTTATTAACATTTTCTAATAAAGAAAACAAAATGCTAATCTATCTATATGTTACAGCTAAAATTCCTTCTAGTCAAAACTGCTTTTGTCTCATATACTTTTTGACTGTTTTTGTCAGTCAAAAGTAGTTTGATCACAAAAGAATTCTGACTGTTACATATACATATAATAAAAACGAAACTGAGCCGCATCTGTACATAATACATTGAATATTTTATGGAAATTTTTATTGCAAGAATATAAATAATAATAAATATCTAATGCAAGAATGAACATGAATCTCTCTGAAAAACTGATATTTCTTGACAGAAATAGAATAATACTATGCTTTCGCATACATTTAACTTATGGATTTATACAATATAGATAATTAATAAATCGTTAGATATCAGGTAATAAATAATTTTAAGTCATTAGTCTGACGTGAACAGGATATGAGTAACACTGCTTAAAGCAAATAAGATCATGCATAAAGGCACCTACGCAAATATTGCTATATATATATATATATATATATATATATATATATATATATATATATATATATATATATATATATATATATATATATATATATATGCATTATGATATTATATTCATAATGCATATATATTACATGCATATACCTATTATAGTATATATAGTATATTAGTTCATTAAATCAAATCACAGCATCACGAATAATTTGTTTACCTGATCTTATAATGTCTTTATTTTTTCGTTATATTATTTATAAAAATTTTAATAATGAAATAATTATATGTTACCTATTTACGGTAGGTAATTACTATAATAAATGTTTATCTTGTTGATGTGTCTCAAAGCACTACACACGGGCTGCAAATGTGCTTTATAAAGCACATATATAATCTATACATATAATAAAATTGTAACTAAGACGAATCTGTACATTAAATATTTTTTGGGAAATCTAATTGAAATAGACATTATTATAAATACAGATTCCGAATCTAAAGTTTTTAGAATTTTTGTTTGTCTGTCTGTCTGTCTGTCTGTCTGTTACCGCATCACGAGAAAACCACTGGACAGATTTTGATGCAATTTTGTATGATGATAGCTGGTTATCCGGGTCAATATATAGGATACTTTTTAACGCGGGAAAATATCTCATTTCTGAGAAAAAATACAAAAACTAAGAATTTGGTTTTTGGTTATCTGAACGCGGGCGGAGCCGCGGGCAATGCTAGTATTATAATAAAATTTTCTCATGACACAGTACGTTGGAAGTTCCTGTAATATTTTATCATAATTAACTTACAATATATTATCTCACGACAATAGCTTTGTCTCCTCGGTTAGTGTAATATGTATTCTCACTGGTGTAAACATAAGGTCTTTATTAAATGAAATTCCTAGTCATTCCTATACATATTTTGAAGGTACAGCCTCATTCCCTCTAATCATCTGAGTCAATAGACAAAAGAACTTTCACTGTGTTTCTATCATTATTTTTAAATAGGTACCTGTTAATGCGATTGTTAAAATATGTGCTTATAATATCTTATAATATCTATAATATCTTAATAATATAGGTATTTTTTTTTGTTTTATAGTATAAAAAAGATAATAGAGGTTATTTTTTGTTTCATTTTTAGTACTTGAATATGTAAGTACCAGAAAGAGATATAAATAAAAATTCAATTATTTGATAAAATCATAGATTAAATTAATGGGCAATTAAATTTTAGGACTGCAGCGTGGGCGCCATCAACTCTGTTACGACTCCAAAAAGTTACGGTAGCGATATGTCTTTTAACATCCACTTCATATCTTCGATTACTGCTGGACTTACTTCCCAGATATGCTGTCTCATCCACTTGTTCTAGTAAATTGTCAGACCTTTAATAAATGTGACTGATGTTTGTATCTCGCTCTCCGATGATGCAATTAGTACAGCATCGTTAGCGTATAGCAAACAATTATTCTTCTAGTCACCTACTTCCACTTCTATTTCACCTTCTTTGCAATTCTGGTGGCAGCTATCTAGATATAAATTGAACTACCAGGCAGACATGGTACGTCTCTGCTTAACACCTTTTTTTAAATCTTGGGAAATGCATTTATATGCCCCCTGTTAAGCCGACAATATTTTAAGATATGAATATATAATAGGTAAATATGTATTTTACGTATCGAAATATATTAGATTTGCTTTGCATCGGCTGGCACCGACTTCGAAAATATCTGATTAGGTATCTATTCTAAATGAAAACCTCCGTTTAGTTATTTTTTACATTTTAGTGCCTGGAAGTTGGTTTTTAGGTATATTTTTCCCCTTAGTAAGACATAATCTTTTGAAAGCGCTCCTTTCGTTCTGCCAAACAATCCCTGGAGCACTTAACCTCTAACCGATAAAAAAATTGAGTTCTTCTGAAAGATATTCTATATCTATACTTTTATGTAAAAAAAAAAACATGATATGACTATGTTCGATGTTCATGGATGTGTAAGGAAAAAAAACTCTATTAAATATAGAATGAGTACTGATGATAATAATAATAATAGAAAAATAATAAAAATCGGTTAAGTGCGAGTCGAATTTGCACACGACTTTACTTTTTATTAATAAGACTTTTAGTCTACGTTTGTAGATAACTTCGTTGATCGATTACGAACGTTAAAAAGGTTTCTTGTATTTTTTTTATTATTTATTGTTTTAGCGGCAATATGTATAATGTGAAAATTTGAACTTTCTACCTATTACGGTTCATGAGGTTCAGACGGACGGACGGGCAGCTGAGACTTAGTAATAGAATTCCGACGGCATTCTTCGGGTACGGAACTCTAAGAATATACATATATTTTTCAAACTTTATGTTTTAGGAAGTTTGAGTGTCTATATATTTATGTATTTGCGCTTAATTGTAACATAACTTCTTGAAGAATTTTAAAGGGTTTTTTTGTTCAATAGGTTAAAGTCTAATTTAATATGTAGATCTTAAGTTTAATTTCACACATCAATACATAAAATCGTTTATAATTTTCTTATAAAATATATAAATCAAAATATTTATTCTGTATAAATATTTTAGTCATTTGCGTACATTATTAAAAATATTATTAATGAAAATTAGCTTTTCAAAGCAACGCGGCATTGTAAGCTGTATTTAAAATTAATGACAGAAGCATAAGAAGCTCATCCTTCTTTAATGAAACAATTACTTATAATTGAGGTAAACCATACATTCTAATTTAAAATCCTTTTATAATCTAATACCGACAAAATAATATCACATTTTCGTCAAGAATAAAGGATTTTATAACATTGCAGCTTATAATTTTCATGCGAAATTTACAGCTCATGATGTCTTACGTATGAAAGTTTAATTAATAATTATCATAATTCTAATTTATTCTAATCTGTTTACGATATTGTGTTGCAGTTCACAGAAGACAGCTCATCCCAAACTCCTGCTAGTAGTGCTAACAGTCCCTGAGTAATATGCATGTGACATAAAAAACATATGAGGAAACAAGCGGCTCACCGTCACTTTGCTCGGGTTCACCTCTAGAAAAACAAAACAAATCTATCCCACGGGAACCGTACATTTTTCCGTGATAAAAACAATAGATAAAAGCCTAGCTCATGTGTTATTCCGTATTATAATCTATCTCTTTGCCAAATTTCATCCAGATCCGTTCAACCGTTCTGGCGTGATTGAAAACAAACATCTATCCAAACATCTAAACTTTTACATTTATAATACTAGCGGCTCACCCTGGCTTCGCTCGGGTTCGCCTCTAGGAGAATAGACACAAATCTATCCCACGGAAACTGTACATTTTTCCGAGATAAAAAGTAGCCTATGTGCTATTCAAACGTTCACCCGTTCTGGCGTGATTGATTAACAAACATCCAAACATACATCTATATTTTCACATTTATAATATAAATAAGATAGTTTATAAGGGTTCCATTTTTGTGTTTCAGCTATGGAAGCCTGATAAAAGAAGTTCATAAAAATTTGTAAAACAAAGTAAGAAACTCACTGGCTGACTGATTAATCAACGCACAGCTGAAAACGCTGTAATAAAAGTATGAAATTTTGCAAAAATGTTCCTTAAATGACGTAAGTACGCACTAAAATGGGATTTTTGGAAAACCACCCCCTAAGGGTTTAAAAAGTTTCTATGAAACTTCGTCATTTCTGACGTTAGAAATGTAAAAAAATTATATATGAGCACTTAGACAAAAAAGTTTACAGTATCACTTTTGTATGAAAAACAAAATAAATCTATCTCACGGGAACCGTTCATTTTTCCGGGATAAAAAGAATAGATAAAAGCATAGCTTTAAGAGGTTAAAATAGGGGATTAAAGTTTCTAAAAACCTTGGTATTTAATGATCTTCAATTCAATTAAATAAACACGTGCTATAAAATCTTTATAATCCATTCCGTAAGTGAGTAAAAATGGGTGGTAAAGTTGGTAAGAAAATCCCCCATTGTTGTTAAAATTAAGTATTCAAGATAAAAAATAAGCAATACGTTTAATCAATCAGATTATTCGGAATTCGTCCCATGATAGGGTAAAAATATTATCAGGGTCAAGTTGACTTAAAAATCAGCAGTTAAATACTTAAACAGGTTTTTATAACCGTAACCGAAATTATTTGTTCAAATTCAAACCAAAATTGGCTTTTACGGTAATTCTTATTTTAGATAGTTGCAAATATATTATTATGAACTAGGGAGTTTAAGTTCGGAAATTAAAGCTGTTATCTATTATTTTTGATATTTTATTCGTTTTACATATACGAGCAACTTACGGCAGTTCATGTGTACTCTCCTGAATACACGCGAACTGCCGTATTCGAAAAGCTTAATAAAGCTTAATAAGGTCACAGTACTTTTTTGGCCACTAATTTTATTTTTAATTAACTTCACTTAATTTTTCACCTGGTTTTGTTTCTTCTAAATATTTTCTTAACTCCGAACTTGTACTAAGAGTATACTTTGTGATCATAGAAATATGTTATTACAGAACAAAATTTGGTCTAAATCTAGTCAATAGATAAGATTTAGAGTTATACTAATAAGTTTTGCCAATGATTTAGATAGTATCCTAAATAAATAAATAAAGGGTGTGATAACATAACATGTTGTGTACGTATGTATGTATTTCGGCCATCAAAATCAACTCGATCGCCCTGATTTTAAGCACCAAAACTTCTTGGTAGACACTGTACATTATTTATTTATTTAGGATTGTCAACAGAACATACACGAAGATTCAAATTATGCTATTATTACCTTAATTAAGTAAATTCTTTCATATATACATACAATCTCAACATACATAATAAAAATTAAAAATAGAAGATACATTATATATTATTATGTCACAAGACGGAAGTCATTATTAATGCCGTACAATAGAGATAAAATAAAAAAAAAATCAAATGTAATGTTCTTCTTTGAATGGAAGATGGAAATTTTCATGGGTTTTTTTTCAATCGACTCGAAATTGGAGAAATATATTTTGATTAACAGCCAAATAAAAATAATTCATTTGCACAACATACACAGCAACGGCAGTTAATTATACAATCTAAACCATTTGTAACAAAGTTATTCAAAACTAGTATAAACAATATATAGAGATCGCTAGTTAGATTATGAAAATTCACTTACATCAGAAATTAATCATCGCTCAAAATTATAAACCAACAATACGGTTTCATATGTAAATAATAACAACTTAAGTCGCGTTATACACGATGTTACTTTTTAAGGAGACACTATGGCTAAAAATTTTTACTATGACAGACTTGGCTCTATGTAACTATGTTGACAACACGTTTAGCTCAGTTTATAGTAACCCTACTTACTGTGCCAGCGGTCGCGGGTTCGAATCCCGCTGGGGGCATTCATTTGTGTGATGACTAATTACGGGACCTATTCTTACTTCTTACCTGCTTTACGTCTATTTCCAAGTTGATAATTGTGTGGTTGTGGTTACAATGAACATTTTTGATCTTTGTGAAAATTACATATAGTACTCTACATCCTAAAATAAATAAAATAAAATATTTAAGCTGCTGTTTCGTAATAAATATCCAATTATTGTAGTCCTTAAATTTCTTATAATATTCAGTTTTGTATTTGAGTATCGGTAAATTATATTTACTTTGACAACTTTCATTTTGATAAATGATCATCACAAATTGAACGTCTAATTTAACAGCAAACATAACAACCATTAAAGTCATTTAAAATTAAGTTGAACTTGTAAATTGTAGAGTATCTGATTAATAAAATTATGTAAGCCTAATATTATAGTTATAATTCATTAGGAAATTTTTCACTTAGGTATATATATATATATATATATATATATATATATATATATATATATATATATATATATATATATATATATATATATATATATATTCGTTTTTTTTCTTTGTACGTTTTTTTTTCTTTCTGCATATGAAGTAGGTGCTCTTATTTATGTCCCCCCCAACGTGCGTTCACCTTGTCGTGGTGGGGGGGCTCAGTAGTGCCCGGCAACCCAACCGGGCGCGAAGCCAAGAAACGCACAGGGAGGTGGCCCACTTCGGTGGGCGGTGGAAGGTGGCCCTCTTCGGAGGGCGGTGTACCATGCGGGTTGCTCCTGGTACTTCTCTGATAGCAGAGTGGACTGTGGAGCAACCCCGTGGTTGTTGTGGTCTGCTTAGGCAGACCTGCCGTCGGGGCGTCGTAGTTGAATGCGTAAGCGATCCTGCGACGCCCCATTAAGACGGGGGAAGGTTTTGTTGGGTTTTAGTGGGTAGTACTGGCTTTGCCGGTGAGTCCCACACCTCGTGCGTAAATGCATTTCCCAACGTTAAAAAAAAAGGTGTTCTTATTTATATATACAACCTTTTTGTATTAAGCTGCGTTTTACTTTATTTAATACGTACGCCGAGTTTTGCTTCAAATTAATTAATCTTTGCAATTTTAAAAGGAAATATTATTAATATGGATATTTATATATATAGGGCAAAAAATATTTACTATACGAACATAATATTTACTCGATACATTATGAAAGTTGGCACGAAAATTACTATACAACCAAACTAATATTTTACGTTCAATTTGTCTCGGAAGAAAGTAAGGACAACCTGGAGATAACATGTTATGATATTAAAGTATAAAATTCAATGCAATTCAATTCTTTGTTCAGCCTCTTAAGTCACAGCTTATAAGCATGCCATTTGGGCAAAGTAAGTATATAACATTAAAAAGCTAATTGGTATAAACTTTTATATTGTTTCTAAAAATGTTGGATGGCTTTTTATAAAACTTTTATTACGTACCTGACACCCGCGTCGTATTAAGGCTGTTTGAAATTCATTTATAAGATACCTAAAAATAGTATTATTTATAAGCACATAGGTATTTATAGTAAGAAATAATGGTTACAAAACACTGATTATAATAATTATTATTACTAACAGTATATTATTCTTTTGAAAGTAAGTTTTTAAAGTCCGACTTATTTGGTCTTTCATCGTTTAATAGAAAATTCGAGAAATTATATGTATAATACTGACGGTTAGAATGGAATAGATAGACCAAACATACATAAGTATGATGAGTTTTATATCCCGTACTCAGGAATTGATTGATTCTGCATACAAAATTCCACCCACCTTTTCACTCGCTTAAGGAGTGATTTCAGGGGTCAAATCTATTCTATGTCCTTCCCAGGGTCTCAAACTATTTCCATACCAATTTTCATCTAAATCGGTTCAGCCGTTTAGTCGTGAAAAGGTAACAAATAAACAAACTAACGAACAAACAAACAGAGTTACTTTCGCATTTATAATATTAGCATGGATAGCGGCTACAGCTTGATTCCATTCAAGCTAGTAACAAATTCGAAATACGAGTATGAAAATGCCGTGTAATCATCACAAGCTGTGTAACATGCACGTCGTCTGCATAAAACGCTGTAATCTTAACACAATAGGCATTGTGAGCTCCGAAACACTTCATAAAGTTGCAACTCTGAGACTATGCAGATGCGTCCATATGATAGTAGGAACTTATATGCATATTGCATATATTGTCAGGTTGTGAACTTTCAAAAATATACAGCTTTCTATAGTAAATATACCAAGCAGCGAGAAGAAAAGCATAATAATAATAGTAAAAATGTTGTGTTTCTTCTAAAATAAATTATTTTAAACAAAACAACCATACTGTATTTAATAAATTATACGTTATTTAATTTGTCATAAATAATACACGACTTATTCATTAATTTCATAGGAAACAGATATTAAATTACCTATATATGTAACTATTGCATTTTATTTATTTATTTTATTGTAGTAGACTCATGACGTTCAGTAAAAAATTGTAATAATTTAATGCTGAATAAAATGTTTTGAATTTGAATAAAAATGTAATCACAAAAATAATTCTAGGTAACAATCCTTTATGTCAATCATATAATATCGTAAGACAATATAATACATATAATATACATACATACATACATATGAACTAGATTTGCTTTGCTTTGCATCGGCTGGCACCGACTATAAGATACCTACATATTCTTACTTAACAACAGTAGATACGTATATGTATAGTCACTAGTTCCCTAGCGGGTTAGACAGGGAGATCTCCTAACTCCATTGTCATAGATGTCGAGCGACCGAGATGGAATTTATCGCCCAGCATTGCTTGTACAAGTGATTTTTTTAAAATTTTCCTATGTTTTAACCACGCTGACATAAACATCTGCTTTACACGGTACACAGTGGCAATATATCATAGTGCACAAAGCAGCACACACGAAAACTTTAATCTCATACTCTGAACCCAACGAAATATTTTCAGTACTAAATACATTATTACCATGCTATATCCATAAATTATCATATGTCATAACGTTATTTTCCTTTAACGAATTATTATGTCGACCATTGTACTTTTCAAAAGACGTAATACATATAAATAGCATGTGATTTTGATATAGCTACCGGCCCCATGACCCTTTGATCCCGGGCAAACTAATCCGAACCGAACTCTTGTTGCGAACAATTTTGCCTCTGATCTGTCAGTTGCACATCTAAAGTTACGAATGTTGATCACTAGTTGTTAATATAATAACTTATAGATCAACGTAAGGCATGTGAGTGTAATGTGACAGTATTAATGTTAATATCGGGAACATATTACCGATAGCCAGGCACATTCTTAAGCTTATTTCTGTCTCGAAAACTAGAAAACGTCCAAAAATCAAAGATAAGTAAATAACAGAATACTGGGCTACAATGTTTTCTCCTACCAATCAAGACAAGAGCATGATTGTGTCTAAGTTAAGGAAAACATACTATATACAATATACATACGAGTATATTAACTTACTCGACCTACCTACCCCATTTTCACCCCCTTAATAGATGATTTTTGGGATAAAACGTATCCTATGTCCTTTCCAGGGTCTCAAACTATCTTCTTACCAAATTTCATCTTAATCGATTCAGTAAATCCAGATATTACCCCATACAATGTCACAAACTCACAAACTCACAAATTTTACCTCCTTATAATATTAAGTATAGACTAACCTATCTACATTCTACACTTACATAGCGTAAACGATTTTGAATTAAAGACAATAAAGTTTCAAGACATTTTTATTAACTGTTTTTACATTGACTAAAGCAGTTAAAACGAGTGTCAATTATAGCGTAGACAAAAAAATACTGACAATTTTTCAAACGAATTATTTTGAATGTTTTAACTTTCAGATCTACTATTAAGTAAATAGCGTTCTATTTTACCTAAAATCATGGTAAATTCATATTTATCATAAAACACGTTTTACTGAGAGATTTTATTAAGTATAATTGTTTTCTGAATGTACTTAACAACCGACAAGTCTTTAACTTATACATTTTTCGTTCAATGTTAAATTATGATTACACAGATATTGTTCAGACACAAATCTCTCAAGCGTAAAGAGCTGATCAAATTATTTTTAGTTATTTATTTATTCGTTTAAATTGTTACTGTGCAACAGGTTGTTTACTATGATTTGGCTAAGTTTTTAAAGTCTAACTAATAACTATGTACCTATAGACAATGTTTTTTGTCATTATTTAATTGTTATTCTCTACTTTTTAGTATAGACTTTTGAAATTCAATTAAAATAACTATTATTCAGCGTTTAAATGTGTTTTCATGAATATGCTACACATGATTCAATTAAATTGATGGAATGTCAGCGGTCAGCTTACAGTAATTCATTTTATTTATTTACATACATATATTTACACGAGGGCTTTATAAAAAAACATATTATAAAAAAGCACAGAAAAATACTTACAAAAGTAATACGCATTAAGGTAAAAAAATTTAAGCGATTTTGTATTACAAACTATTTCTTCGAGATGTACCCTGTTTTAATAAAATAATATCTGGGCCACCGAGCTTCGCTTGGAGTTTTTGGCCATAGAAACATAAAAAAGAAACAAACTAAAAATTTTAATAAATACAAAAAAAAAAACAAAAGTAAAAACTTTGTATCTGACCGAGATACGAACCCAGACGCCTGTGGTTGTTAAACTTGCACCTTGGCCGCTTAACCACAATGCTTAAGTCTGAGCGTGCGAATTAGCGAACCTATTTTGCGTGCCAAACAAAATCGCATGAAAACTCGAAAACACGCGTTTTTCTAAACATAAAACTAATCTAGATCGATTTTTCGCCCCAGAAACCCCCTGTGCACTAAATTTCATGAAAATCGTTGGAGCCGTTCTCTTTTGTGACTTTTAAGGTTTGCCGGCCAGACACAGTTTACTCCGCTATTATTTATTAGAACGAAGAAGTCATGATGAAGACATGCAAGTTTCCTCACAATGGTTTCCTTTGCCGTAAGACAAGTGGTAATCATGTTGGAAATGATTGGGACATGAAGATATCAGAGGTGTCCGACCCGGGATTTGAATCTGTTTCACTCGGTTTCTCAAGTCAGTGCATTACAACTTGGCTACCACTACCGAATCTATAATGATTATTTACTTATTTTGTTTACTTTTCGCTTCAGGACTGTCGCATTTTTCCGGATTGTGAATATACTTTTTGATAAACAGCAAGTGTATTTCTCATACTAATATTTAATACAAAATTACTTTAGATTTTTTTCTAATTATATTTGGTAAGAATAATACTATTTTAAAATAGTAATATTCACAATTACACAATTAAAACTTCCGCATGGCTTTGATATATGCCAGTAGTTTCCAAGTACTTTGTTTAATCTATACATATAATAAAGTTGTAACTAAGCCGAATCTGTACATTAAATATTTTTTGGAAAATCTTATTGAGATAAACATTATTAATTATTATCGATATAGAGGCCGAATCTAGAATCTTTTTAGAATTTTTGTCTATCTGTCTGTTACCGCATCACAGAAAAACCGCTGGAGGGAATTCGATGAAATTTGGTATGGTGATAGCTGCTATACTTTTTACCGCGAGAAAATATCTCATTTCTGAGAAAAAATACAAAATCTGCAATGTAAGGGTATACTAATGTGTAAAACCTAAGAATTTGGTTTTCGGTCATCTGAACGTGGGCGGAGCCGCGGGCAATGCTTGTTACAACAATAAATGTGTATATTCGGATGGTGCTGTATAGTGTTCATTAACTACATTCGGTAATAAATTATTCACATATAATAACATATGTATAAGTTGCGTAACAAATCACCATTTTTGAAAGACAATTGTCTTTTACGCTGGTGTGTTTTTAATTTTTTGACATAAAACACACCAATTAATACTTTCATATTATTTCTAACAGATTATTGTAAAACTTCTCTCATTTAAGCTAAAGTCACTCAACAATCACTCAACACTACTAAAATTACGAATTCTATTCCATGTAAATTGGCTTAATTTTTTAACAGTTATATTTAAAAAAAAATAGTGCATTAATAACTAAATTGCACATTAATATATTTTCAATCACGTCCTAAGTAAAATATGAATAAAATAACACAATGTCGCATGCGACAATCGTAACATCCAGATGAGAAACATTTATTTCGGAATACAGCAGTTATTAATCTTGCTAATTGATCATATATGCAATTTATAGTACCCATCAACGGTGCTGACAAAGTCATAAAATTCTCAGCTGGCAACCATTATAGTTTACAATCTCTGATACACTAGCCATAGTTATATTTTTCAATTACTACATCAAACAATCAACCCCTAAAAATATTTGTTTTTCTAGGATTAACATTTTGACATGTCTACTAAAAACTATAGATATTAAAAAATAAGATACATGAAGTGTCTTTAGCAGTACTAGTGTTCGCCCAGTGGTCGAAATTCGGCCATAATCATTATTGAAAATGTACAAATTATAATACTTAACTGTTTTGTATTTACGCAACTATACATAATATGTACGTATAAAAAAACTGTTTCCAATTTTTTTCTGAGCATCGTGTACTCTTTATGAACTATCTTTTATGAACTAGAATTTACATATTGGCTGCGTATTATTACCGTAATTATTTCCAACTAGTTTTTGCTCTTGGCTTCGCCCGCCCGAAGATTATCGTCTTTCTTTTCTTTTAACGTTCTTGGGTAGAAGTAAAACCAAGAATAAAGTTTGACAATCATTCATTTAATACGTATTAATGCATTAAAAAGTATTATATTTGTTAGTTTTATGTTACGTTAGTTGCTACAAACTTGTCATATGGATAGATAATAATTGATATAGATATTCATGAAAAACCGTTAATCGGCTTGAATGAATCATAAAAATATCAAAATATTTTACAAATTTTCTCCTTTATAATATTTACATAATATATTTTCAGCTAAACTAAAAAAATTAAGTCTACAATTATATAATAGATGTTTTTTTCAACGAAAAACGTTATTTTTATAATGTAAATGAAAAATGTTCATGGGTGTAAACCGCAGTATAGGTTTGCTGAACATCAATTACATTTGGTATGATGCAAGGCGTAGGAAATGATATAAAACTTGCGCATTGATCTACTGCATACTGCATAAATACATTTTAATTAATAAATAGAAAACATAAATGCAGTATGAGCAACCGAACAAAGAATTGTATTGAATTGAATTAAATGCCGCATTTTTTCTTTAGCTTTGAAATGTTATTTGTTAAATGTTTCCATTTTATGAATAATCTCGAAAAAACGAAGCTGCGTCTGTAGCAAATGCTACAATAAACGTGTCATAAAGGTACTTAGGGAACAATATAAAGCTAAGCGTGACATTGAAAGACCCAATATGAATCGGTCTCAAGTGGCAATAAATTGAGAACTAAGTAGTTTCAATAAAAATAAAGCCTTCCAGTTTCATTAAAGCAGAAGATCTGATTGTAAGTTTGCAGATTACGAATTTATTACTATTTTAGTAAATTGTATAACATTAATTTGTCGCGAATACGTAAAGTAGAGTGAAGTGTTAGTGCAAGTGCAATTAGTGATGGAAAATAGTGCACAATTGTTGTCTCTGCATGTACTACGGCTAATAAATCAAAGACAAAAGAAGAAGAAACCAAACCTACAGAACGTAGCAATATACTTATCTATTATTTATTCTTTATTAATCGATACAAATAAATAAAATTGAAGTACCTACTCGTTATGTCAAAATAACAGCTATTTACGTACAAATGAAAAAAAATATTTTTAAAATGTTTGTCTGTCTGTTTGTTTGTTTCAGCTAATCTTCGAAACGGCTAATCCGATTTTGACACGAATTTTACTGGCAGATAGTTGAAGTTATAAGGATTAACTTAGGTTAATTATATTGTAGAAAAGAAATAGGATTCCATGCAAAAAAAAAGCTACGAAATTGTAAACAAAATCGTATCTAGGGAACACCTGAGCGAAGCGAGGGTAAGTCGCTTCTAATTAAATACTTTATTGAATGTTAGTAAATCTTTGTTAGCTTAGTGATGTTAGTCAGTGATATTTATTTAAGAAAGGTTCAAAGGTACGATAAAACCTCCATTTAATTACACTTAACCTTCTCCTCGTGATCTTAAGTAATGCGCTTGTAAAAAGGACCACAGACGTAGAACAAACATAAAATTCTGAAGAGTAGTTCATATAGATCCTGTATAAGCAAACAAACTATCATCATCCGATTTCGAATGGTGAAAGTTTCATTGAATAACAAACGTAAATCGAATATTTCAAAAACTTATGGAAAATATTATGAAAAATTGTTTTAGTAAAACTTTCTGGAGTGTCCTATCATTTTGAAGATGTAAAATATTATAAAATATTACCACAGCTCATAGTATTGGTACGAGCTAAGGTAATGGGATCGAAAATTAAAGCACGTACTTTGCACTATAAATGATTAATTGCTTTAACTTAACTAGAGTCACTTTACACAGTTAAAATACACTGGCAGTACACGCTCAGTCTTAGGTTAGCCAAATCTTAGACCACTAGTTTTCCAACACTAACTTTACTTATATTATAACTTCATGTACTTCTCTTATTCGCTCTCGATCTTCCCTTATCTCCTTGATAATACTCGATACACATTGTACGATAGAATATTGCACTATAGTATTGGAAAGTTCGACATTTTTCTATTTCAATTCCTTTCTGGAAAGTTTTTATCACTCTCTCATACATGGCTATTGAAAATAACCATTTTTGTCGTTGATTGTCATAAGTTGATATCTGTCTTGGCATCTAGTCTTAAGCATAGTTCAGGTGTTTTTCTCTTTTTTACCGGTCATTTTATATACAACGTGTATTCTCCGTAAGTGATATTGGCGATGTAAATTGTGCCCAAATGCACTTTTATTAGCCACTGAACAAAAGAAATGCATTGAATAGCTCAGACGTGAGCTAAGACGTATTACATTCTCAATACTATTAATAATTATATAAAATAATTATATAAACTATAAATATTAAATAATTATATATTTTTATTTTAATTAAAATGCAATTTGATCGATCCAATAAAGTTAATCTATACTAATATTACAAAGAGGTAAAGTTTGTGAGTTTGTGAGGTTGTAGGGGGTAATCTTTGGATCTACTGAACCGATTTAGATGAAATTTGGTAAGATAGTTTGAGACCCTGGAAAGGACATAGGATATTTTTATATATGTATCCCGGAAATCATCCCTTAAACGGGGTGAAAATAGAGATGAAAGTTTGTATGGGGAATCAACTTAGGGACGAACCTAAGTGAAGCGAGGGTGAGTCGCTAGTGTTAGAATAAAGGTATTTGTGGAATGCTATAAAAGAAATCTTAGGTAAAAATAAGTATCAATATCATTTTAGAAATATAGAAATTGGTACATTTATTTTTTCATGAAAACAAGAATATTTAAAGAAAAACCAGACAGACAGATGGATAGACAGAAAATAGTTTAATTTAAAATCTGAATATTTATTATATACAATACTGAAATGTATACACATATTAACAAAACTTCATATAATAAAGAAGTTTTACGAATAAAATTTTACTTAAAAACGAAACACTTCCCTGCTTATAAACGAATCTTTACATGCAAAATTGCATTTTTTCCTCTCACATACGTTTAACACTTTCCTCAATCCACATACATATAAAGCGACAAGTGTTTGCTATAGTGGCAGCCGGTCAATTAGTAAATTAGGAATTATGCAGAGATGCGCTTTAACTTGTTTTTTTCTTTTCTAGTTTTACTTTAAAACATTTTTACGAAATCAAATTTTAACTTTTTAAAAGATTTCTTTTAAGCAAGCTTCTTTACATGTTATATAGCTAAAAGTAATTGATATTCAGTTTAGCCGTAAGGTGACTAACAAGGAAAAAGGCCCTATATGTATGTTTGGTTGACCTTTTTTATATTTCTATTTATTTACATATTTATTTACTTTTTTATATTTATTTAAAAATAAAAGTTAATTTAGAGGACAAACATAATCATAAATCAAACGTAAAAGCAAACGTAATATCTACATATTTTTGTTGCCCTTCATATGTGAGAACTTAGGCCGCAGCTCCGGTCCCCTTAATCTGGCCCTGAATTTCGCCCGTCGCTCGCATGGTAAGTGCGGCGATGAGCATATCCTATAAGTTAATCCAGGACAAGAGGCATCTGAATTTCACTCAATAATCCATCGTAATTATTCATATTAACCCATCGTAAAGATAAAGCATATACATTATACACTCATACAAAAACTTTCATGTTTTTAATATATCAGATAAACAGTGTTTAAATGAGTTTTATGGAGATACCATATATAGCTTATGCTTATTATACCATATTCGTTAAATGAACTTTCTTAGATTTACGCAAATATTTTACATTCTAAATAAGACACGGGAAAGTCTTTCCCGTCACCATGACTGCTGTAAAGCATTCGAAACGTCGGAAACCAAAAATCAAAATAATTCCGCGAAAAATTCCGAAAAGATAGTTTTATTTAAAAATAAACCTTGTTTCTTGGCTTGTCGCGGTGATGTTCTAGTTGGTGCATTGCAGCTTCACAGTCGTTTACTTACGAAGTGGACGAAGAAAATTTAGTAGTATCTCACCCTTTTATCATCTTAAACTAATGTTGACAATATTTCTTCGGTGATTTTCAATACGACGATTTATCACGTTTTTAACTAGATTAAAACACTTTTGTCAAATATAATTAAATTTGCTAATGGTCGCTTAGTAATTAATAGTACCGGTAAGAAGTGTACAATGTACATGTCCCTCTGCAAATATACTACGTTAATTTTTGCTACAATAAAGTAATATCTACAATTTCTTTTGCCTCTTCATGTTTTTTTGCTTAAGTGCTGTTTGAAGTAAAATACACGTCCTGTGTCATCGATCACTTGATATTAAAGAATCAAAGTTCTCACAACCTAATAGATATAGTCATACGTACTCGTATGTGTGCTTGGTCACACTAAAGTCCTCTATCAATTTGCTTGCTTTAACCAATGATTGATGGCGTGATATATCAATATCTACTCCAGATAAAATTAGAAAGCTACGACTCGATTTCAGTGGTAGTGGCTGGTTCATCTCACAATGGTGAAGTCCTGTTATAATTATTATGTCGCACGTATACGTATATTATACTTCTGTTTTGATATACATATTTAATTAAATATCAAAACTTGCTTCATATGTGCTAAATAGAACGAGGGTGAAAGAGAGTGAGATAGGGAGTAATTTATTTTATTTATTATGCCATTATTTACTTTGCATTGATTTTAAGACTATGTATTTATTGATTTTAATTCTGAACATTTTTTTAATATGTATTATAATTAAATACAGTAATATCTATTATTTATTTAATTTAAGTTGTTTTTATTATAAATATTACAATTTTCTAAAAAAAACTTAATTAATAATATTATTTAGTGTTGCCATTACTATAATATGTATAACCACAAAGAAATTAAAAAAAATAAATATTAATTATTTATTTAGGCAATATAATTGTTTTATATGTCAATGTTAATCAAGTTTGTATATCTCTGCATCTTGGAGAGGGATGTGGCACTTGACTGGTGAAAAGAAGTGATTGGTATTGTGGGCTTTCCTACATTGGACAAGCAAAGAGATCCATTAGAACTCGGATTTAAGAACACATAGCTGATATGACGATTTGACGACAGTGCGTTAAAAAGTCATCGTGTACATATATATTCCCTAATACTGTATAATAGATTATGCAATATATGTACTTATATGAATTTGGCTTAGAGGTACTAAGATTGAAGGAAAATAGAAACTATACAAAGGAGCGACGAGAGGGTTTTGAATTCAAAATGCCATTTATTAATACTCATGTATATTTAACTTTCACGATGTCAATAATAATTATTACATTTATTTTTAGTATCACAGTTCAAAAACTTTATTTTTACATCGAGTCAATGATACACATAATTGTTATATATTACATATTATTTAATCAAATTCTTGCGGTCAATATTTGGAAAAGTTTATTTATTTAATTAAGTAGAATAGGTAATTTAAATATGGTGACCATACAGTTCGCAGAAAAACACTAAAACTTATTTTCCATGACAGTAATTTAAAAAAAAATGAAATACTCATAGTTGGTCCAGTAAAATATTACAATTTTAGATCATTTTTACCATTCACTCAAACATTCTTTAAATTATATTTACATACAAAAAGATATGTTTAAATTACGTTATATAATTATTGAATTTCTAATAGATTTGAAATTGAATAATAATTCCACCAATTTATTTTAATTATGTAAGTACATATCATACCTACTATAATATGTTAAAAAAGAAATAGCGTTTTTGTTTTATCTATATAAAAAAAAAATTATCGTCTTTTCATCGAACATTTTTTTAATTACGTTTATAGGGTTCTTTAATAGAAAAACAAAAACTAAAGAGTGAGTCATGAGTACGTTATAAGGGACTAAAAACCTAAAACACTCTGTCATCAACTTAACGTAACTTTGAATATATGTGTATGGTTTTTAATACCATAAAATATGTTTTGAAATTGTTTCAGTATGTCGAGTGATATTTACCACGCTTTATAAGTTTAGTGGCCGCAAAATTATTTGTTTTTCTTAATATCTTTCAGAAATAGTATGAAACAGAAAATTTTGTTATTAATAATAAAATGAATGTATGTACGTTTTATGTAAATATATTTTTTCTAACTTAAGAAATCAGGTAATTTAGAACTCAAGATTTTAATGTTTGTTTGTTGTATAGTACCCGCAGTTTAAAAATCAGATTCGTACTTGTCGGTTTTTTCTATACCTTAACTTTTTCATCCTGAAATGATTAAGATGCCAAAATAACAGGCAAAGTTATTTTAACAGCTTTATAAGCGGAAGAGTTTAAGTGCTTCACGTTTTTTTAGAGAAGGAATTTCAATGATTACAATAAAAAAATATTAAGATAGATCGAAAAGAATGAACGTTTGAGTTAGAGTTTAATTTTTTTACTTTATAACACTGCAATTTAAAGACAATAAACTTTATATGACCAATTAAATACGAAGTATAATTAGTATTCGTATCAATCTGTCGTATTATGTACAAATATTTTTTTTTAAATTGTGTTTCTATGTTCCCAAAAAAAGTTAAAAAGTTAATTAAAGGAATAAAATTAACTTTGTCGTTATATCTATATACAATTTTATAGTTATTTCTAACTAATTGTAACTTATTTTCGACCTCCGATTAATTCAATAAAATACGAAGAAAGCTCACTAGTAGGTACACTGTACCATAAATGGTCATGTGTTACTTACACAATTATAATATTACATAATATACATATTTACCACATTAATAAGAAAACAACAATAATATTATAATGTAATACACAAGAATCCTTAGCTTTACAAAAACAAATTCAAATGAAATAAATAAAACATAGAGTTTTATGATTTTCATAGCAAAAGTTTTATTTTATACAAATGCTGTGAAATAGAAACTGTTATTTTATGAGAAATTCATATTTTGTATTCACTATCTACGCTCTTATCTGTTAGAATACTCTATTTCACAGCTGGATCACTGCTACCTGTAACAAAATTTAATTTTATATTTTTCAGAAGCATTGTCTTTATATTATAACAAAAAAAGGCAGATTAGACATCAATTTTGAAACTTTCTATTTAAAGAGTTGAATCAATTCTTAAATAAGTAGAGTACAGTAGAGTAAATAAATAATATGTTTAATATTTTGTAATCTATATTTCTATACTAATATTATAAATGAGAAAGTTTGTGAGTATAAATAAATATATAAATTTGTTGAGACATTAGCACACAGCACCATCTAGTTCCATGATAAGCTACGAGGCTTGTGTTATGGATACCAGATAGTTGATACACTACACATATTAACTTTAAATACATACATATTATAAATGCTAACACCCATGACTGGAGGATAAACATCCGTGCTCATCACACAAATGAATGCCCCCAGCGGGACTCGAACCCGCGACCGCTGGCACAGCAAGTAGGGTCACTACAAATTGAGCCAAACGGGTCGTCAAAGTATGGATGTTTGTCACTCTTCCACACCAGAATGGCTGAACGGATCTAGATGAAATTTGGCACAGAAATAGATCTACTAATAATAAGTCTGGAATAACACATAGACTACTTTTTATGCCGAAAAAATGTACGGTTCCCGTGGGATAGGTTTGTTTTTGTTTTCCAACAGGCGAACCCGAGCGAAGCCAGGATGAGCCGCTAGTTAAAAATATTTAAAGTATAATTTATTTAGTCTTAGAAATTTTAAATTAACACCATATTATAGTAAAATAAATATTAATAACTCATGTTTCAATGCACATATTAATAGAAGTTGGTATGTATTTACTGTTCTTTTGAAATCCATATTCTATATATTACCAAGCTGGGGCACTCACTCATTTCTCAAAGGGAGTTGGAAAAAAATACTGTAAATGTATTTAATATTATATATTTAAATAAATAATCTACAAATATAAAGTTAAATTGTTAATTATCTTACCAAATAAAATTAAAGATTATAATATAAAGATATTAGAAGGCCTTCCTTAGTAAATTAGCATAAATTATAAAAAAAAAGAATAAATGCAACATAGAATTACGAGTATTTTAGTGATCGCTTGCAGCTGTTCTCGTGTACTTTAAAAATAGCGGATTTCCATACAAACTTCCGAGACCTTTTTTATCTCTTAAGGCGTTGAATTTCCATAATTCTTCCTTAACAGATACCTCCTACCTATAAGGAACCTATCAAATTTCAATTTTATAGTATTCATACATTCTGAGATTTCTTGTTTAATCAGGAGTGGTATTACTTTATGTATAGACTAGCATTGCCCGCGGCTCCGCCCACTTTCAGATGGCCAAAAACCAAATTCTTAGGTTTTACATATTAGTATACTCTTACATTGCAGTTTTTGTATGTTTTCTCAGAAATGAGACATTTTCCCGCGATAAAAAGTATCATATATGTTGACCCGAATAATCAGCTATCATCATACTAAATTTCATTAAAATCGCTGTAGTATTTTTTCTGTGATGCGGTAACAGACAGACAGACAGACTAAAATTCTAAAAACTATAGATTCAGCCTTTGTATCGATAATAATGTCTATTTCAATAAGATTTTCCAAAAAATATTTAATGTACAGATTCGGTTTAGTTAGAATTTTATTATATGTATAGATTTCCTTACCTTGGATATATGGCATGGACGTCAGGACGAACGGGTATGTGAGTAGAGATGCGTGCATGAGTGTGAGGAGACATTGCCGCCGCATTTATCGCTCGAATCCTAGCTCGTAGACGTTCGTAGAGCTCAGGCTGGTACTGGGCAGCTATTGTCACGGCGCCGCCAGAATACTATTAAAAAAGTATTAACATAAATAGAATATACCATTTTCCTGGTCGTACCTTTATTCTTACCAAATTATTTACATGTTAACGTTGTTATGTTAGCGTACATAACTAGAATATATTTATTATATGTATAGATTACATACAACGTACCAAAAGTCTATTCAGTATTATAATAATAAATGCATTAACACAAAGGACCATCTAGTTCCATGGTCCGAGAGCTTGCAACGATGCTACGAGGCTTATGTTATGGATACCAGATAGTTGATACACTACACATATATAACTTTAAATACATACATATTATAACAAATATATTATGTAGCTTTAATCTAAAACAATTATCGCTTATATTACTTAAAATACATAAAAGTGGCCGTTAACTGTATAAATACAAATATTAAAATGAAATAAATAAAATATTGCATTCTATGATTTTCATAGCATAAGTTTTATTTTATACAAACACAGTGAAATAGAAAGGATATTTATTTTACAAAATTATGTTAAAAATTGCTCGTTTGTTTGAATTGGTTATATAGATGGTTAACTTAGCAACGTATTGCACCACCCACTTATATTGCCCCGACTTGTGATTACGAAAAACCAGATATTACAATTTTTAATGTTATTTTGTTCTTTTCCACAAACAATTAGGAATATATGGCAATATTGAAATAAGTAAAAATTTTGATCAATTAACACGTCAAAATAAAAGAATAATAAATGAATATAATAATGATTTAAAACTACGTTTACATACCAAGCCAACTGATGTAATAATTTAGAGTACGTACCTACGTCTGTTTTATATGTAATATGTAGGTATAAAATAAGTTCATTGTACTTTTCCTTGTAAAAAGAGAAAAAATATAAACTAAAGCCTACGAGTATCTCGAATTGGGCCAATTTTCGTTGTTTTTTTGCTTTCCCTTAGTTTGCACTATTTTCACACAAAGCTTGACGCTGGTTTGTATTACCGGTTTAGTTTAAAAATAAAAAAAATCACATCCCTTGGTCGGTCTTTTTGTTTCATTTTTTATATCTGTGTATATGTTTTATAAAAAAAGTAACTACCTACCAGTTATCTAGTACACATATATAAACGGGAGAGATTATACTATTATTAAATCTATTACGCAATATTAAAATTATAAAATGTAAAAAAGTAATTGTAATCAACATTTGCGAATTGAGTAGAACCTAGTTTTTTTTTTTAATATTATTTGCATTTTCCATCAACGTACTATGTCAATCAAAAGGCAGCAAATGAAAAACCACAACAGATAGCGTTGAACCTAACGTTTAATTTTTATCTGTGTCTCCCCAAAAATTATATATAGATTTTAAATAAAATCCTGAATAAATTTCCTTTAACGATGCTCAATATTATGGTTTGTTAATAAATAAAGTATAAAGGTAATAAATTTAAAGTTTCATACAAATTGTATCTGAAAATACTTTCAATTTTTTATGAAGGCTAATAAATCTAATAAACGAGTTGGTAAAAATATGTGTACATACAAAAAAACACGATTTACCTTTAAAGCCGCCGCAGCTTGTTCATGTGTCGCTCGGGCGAGATCTCTTCCATCCACACTCAGTATTCTGTCACCCCTGTGTAACAATCCATATGCTGCCCCTTCAGTTGACACGCCAGATACGAACACCCCACAAGTATCTTCTTCCCCGTTGCTCCCTTCCACCTCACCTCCCAACCCCCCAACGATATCCATCCCTAGCCTCGAGCCCGTTCGCACTAGGCGCACCATGCGTACACATCTGCATGACCAAAATGTATTAATTGAACCATTTCCACAACACGCATTAGGGCAATCATTAGTGCTAGCATCTCTTGCATCCAATTATGACATTATAACGATTCAATTGTTAACCAAACAACAAAAATGGAACTAATATTGATTACGAAAAATCTATATATAAAAAAATGAAATGCTGTTTGTTGTATGCGCGTCATTTGTGAGAAAAAAATGGCTGACAATAGTTTTTAGAAATGGAAAAAAATATTATTAGGGGCAAAGTTAGTTTTAAAAAATTGGAGAAATTGCTCTGAAAATTAGGAAATTCAAGAATAGAAAGTGTTTTTTTAAAGGAATTTTGCTTTAATTCTAAAATCACAAACTTTATTAAAATTTCGACTTGATGATATTTGCCCAATGATCTAGATAATTATAGAAATCAATAAATTACAACGAGTTGTATTTTTAGAAACTTTCTCTCAAAGTCAAAAACTTAAAATCAAATAAAATGTTAATACTTATCTAATATCTATCTTATCTTTCTACTATATAAATGCGAATATTTGGATGGATGGATGTTTGTTACTCAATTTCACCAGAATGGCTGAAAGGATCTGGATGAAATTTTGCACAGAGATAGATTATATTCTGGAATAGCACATAGGTTACTTTTTATCCTGGAAAAATGTACGGTTCCCATGGCATAAATTTGTTTTCTCACTAGAGACGAACTTGAGCGAAGCGAGGGTGAGTAGCTAGTACATACATACATTAAAAAAGTAACAAAACGAAATCTGTACATGAAGTATTTTAAAAAAATGATGACCTTTTATGTACCGCATTCTGTACACAATGGGTACGCCATTGTGTACAGAATATAGAGCCTAAAAATAGTTAAAGAAAATTTTATTTATTTGTCTGTATATCTGTATGTATTTAACGGCAAAAAGTACTGAGCCTAGCGAAATAACTAAAATTTGTGCCGTGATAACTTATACTCGGGGCAACATTTTAGATACCTTTCACAATACGAAAACCTTTCATTCCCACGGGAAAAAACAATAGCTAGTTCTATCGAGTCATCCTTAAAAATTCAGATACACGACGCTGGTTTAACCTTATAAGATACATCAAAACAACAGACTATATAGACTAAATATAGGTCCTTAAAAAAATCTATCTCCTGAAGGAGAGGAGATCCCGAGCGATGCAAGAATTATGAATAAGTACGAGTATATTTTCTTAATGTTTAATGATGCAGTCCTTTCAGTTTCGCTGATTACGAAATACTCGTAGTCTAGACATCGTGTCCTCATCTCAATTTATTTATTCTATGGACATATTCAGTCAGCGTAACTTATATTGCGCTCACTTATATTAGAAGATAAATTGATGAAGATTGTTCATATGCTTAATAAATTACATGTAAACTAACCTAATGTTATATACAGGGGAACACTAATCAACTAATTAGTATTATTTATTAAATTTATATATTTTTAGTTAAATTTCTCTGGTTACAAATTGTTAAAAAAATATTTTATTTATTTAAATGTAATAATGTCATTAGTACATGATATTTTATCTGTAACTGGAATTATAAGTAATTTTAACTGAAAATATCTATATTTGAATAGGTGCCAATATGCATTCCGTTGCAACGAGACGTGAGCTGCATTATAAAAATACCTTGGTATTTTATTGAGCTCCTCTTCTGAAAGGTCGTGAAGCGTCGAGCACGATGTGGCCTGGGTTCTTGCTGCAAATATATATATTATTTAATGCGCTTATAATAATATGGGATTTTAAAATAACATTGTACATCGATATTTCTTTATATTCTTGTAAGAGGTATTACTGTGTATTTTACAAAGTACAATTTATTTATTTCTATTAAGTCCATAACGACTTAAGGTCTTTAAAGAGCGCGCATTCGAATTTTTATTTATGTATACTATGACTATGATTCTATTTAATATTTATGCATTCTCGTATAATAACGGAAAAAGTCTTGTAAATTTACAAAAGTCAAATATTTCTGATTTACCTTCAATCAGTTCCACAACTATTGATTCCCAATGTTAGGTACATAACTTAAGTCATAAAAATTTAATAGAATATTTTATTCTTCTACTTATGTTGTGCCTCAGAAATATTATACTAAATTTATTTTTATTCTATGTTAACTTTTTACCTTATAAAAATTAGACAAAAATAACGCATATCTATATACTGTGTGGCGAAACACTAAAATAGTTTTTATATGTTGTTTCGTTTCGCCCGTTTAAAAGCAGAAGAAAAAAGTTAAGTTGACATTTCGTCATGTAAAAAATATATGTTACTTTTGGCTCACATAAAAACGGATGTAACTATCTCTATTGGAGTTGGTTTTAATTTCTCCCATACTCCAAAACTGAAATGGTCTGAGCACAATTGCTATTATTTCTGTTCACCCCAGTAAATGCCAGCCCAATAATAGCACGACATACTTATTGATTTATCACAAATAAACAAGAATAAGTTAACAATGTAGTAAACTAGTTTATAATATCTATTTAACAAATATTTTTAAGTAATCATTAGTATTACATTATAAAACACCGTTTATAGTAAATTACGTATGAATACTCATTAAAAAATGTACTGAAAAGAAATCGATAAGTTTTTTAATCGACAACAGTACATCAACGATTAAAATCGGCGGTTACATTAATAATGTTTTCAATTATAACATTTATACATCATCGGTTATTTTCATGAGAAAATTTATGCATAAAATAAGTTTTTTTTAACTGTGTGGCAAACATTTGCATATCATACTGAAGTTTGAATGAACAACTTAACGAGTGTGGCCTGAAAATTAATTGGTGTTCGTTCAGAATTAAAAGATATTTTCAATCATTAATCATTATCGTATAAATAAATGCAATAATAACCAAGTATATGATATATATATATATATATATATATATATTTTATTAATAATATTATATATTATATTATTAGATAAAACGCTCACTTGGAAAACTAAGTAAAGTGGTTTCAAATCTCATATCTCGTACTTCTAAGATTTGCCTTTATAAATCGTTTTCAGCAGAATTATCACTTGCTACGTACGTATACGTAGAACAATATTGATAACGTAAGAAAAAGCTACATCTCTGAGAATCTAACTAGTGTTTGAAAGGCACATGTAATTCGCCAACACACATGAATTATTAATGAAATTTTTTAACAATTATTATAATTTGTATGCACAATTTAACACTGAGTACTGCGGGTCCTTTTTTATGTAATAAAAGTAAAGTACTCATAAGTAAAAATATTATAGAAATTAAAACCTTGAATAACAGTTTTTATATTAATTCGCTAAATAAACATCAAAAGAAAATTGTTTATCTGGTATTACGAGTAAATTGTTATAATAAACTTAGCTTCTGTATGACATCGTTCAGAATACATTGTAAGATACCGTATCCGTTTCTATGAAGAGATCGTGGACTTAAGACCTACATGCGTCTGTTTCCGAATGCGTATAACCTGAATCTATTTAAGGTGCGTGTTAACAGGCTTCTCCTGGGCAAACTCGCTAGATCGTAGACCTTATCTGTGCTTTCGAGCTAAGATGAAGGTCATAAGTAAGCCGATTTCTAATAAAAAAAACATAATATTAGTATATATATGTCGCAAATGTGTGTCTGTCAATGTTATGATACACGGAAACTCGATAGGACAATGTTATTAGCATAACGTTACTTAAATATATATTTCTAAAATACTTACTGGAATATAATGGTGCAGTGCGGGCTACAGGTGGAATAGAGCCAGCTGCCGGGAGAACTACTAGCGTCACGTGGTCGCCTGTACTACGCAATGCCGCCACAGCCATAGCGTGCGTAACTCCTATCAATGGTGTTTCAATTCCCTAGATATCAATTTAAAATGTATAAAAACATACATATATGTACCTAAACCTACCTAACAACATCAAATTAATAGACAACACAGTCTTGTATTACGCCCGATATATGAATCTCTATGTAATTTATCACGTAGATTTTAATGTTGAAAATATTTAAAAAAAAACGTCAATGTCAAATTAATTGTTAGTGATTTTCATATTTTTAAATGTTAATAATTTTTATTTTCCTTAGAAAAGCTTGTTGTCAGTATTTCCAAGTGTGTATAACTAGTAACATATTTTGAAATAACTATAACAGCAAAGTTACCGTTATATCTACAATACAGCTGTCGATTATATATTTAGTACTTAATTAGTCCAAAGGTTAAGAAGAAAATCAGGTAACAATAACAGTTCCGCTATATATTTATTACGAAAGACCGATACATGCGTATAAATCTTCTGCCACGATAATTATTAACGTAGAAACAAAACGTATAGGAACTAGGTACGTGTATTCCTAACATTTCCTTCTGATTGCACTCGACTGATTTAATCGATTGGATGGAATATACGCCCAATTCTCATTTGAACAATCCATTAACATGACTATATACATAATATTAACTGTCTCGGTGGTGTAGTGGCTTGCATGTACGGCTGCACACTCGGAGGTCCTGGGTTCGAGTCCCGGGTCGGGCCAAGTTTAGTTAATAAGTCTTTCTGTATAGTAAGTCTCAGTAATAGCCCGGAGTTGGGAAGGTGGCGGTGTTCACCCCCGTGCCTCGGAGAGCACGTAAAGCCGTCGGTCCTGCGCCTTAACTGTCACTGGTCGTATCGAGTGGCCGTCCCACCAGAGTATGAGAGTGACATACACATGTGCACTATAATATCTCCTGCGCAGTTGGCTAATCTCGATGAGATTGGCCGCCGTCACCGGAATCGGTCAGGAGAACATCATCATACATAATAATATGTGTGAATTTGCAGGGGTTAGTTAAGAAAATCCTTTAGTAAGCCCAGAACACTAAATATATTCTAAATTTCATTATATTATGTTTTATAAAAAGTACAATTTTAATACATATTATGGCAGAAACGATGACTATAAAAATTAACTAGGAGAGAATCCGTTCAGAGAGCGAACTAGCAATCATATAAAACCACATAAGTACAAACTCGCCTATTCACTCACAAATTTTCACATCTATGTAATATATTATGGGATTCGATGTCAGAATATTATTTCAACCACAGTACTTTTTAATATTGGAAATAACTATTTGTTACACTTATTTGTAAGTCCTGAAAGTATTGCACAAAACAAAATAGTGAATTTTGATATAATTATATTTTGGTATTGTAATATTCCTACGTGTAATTTTATAGGTAAAATGTTCTCAAAACGGGTAAAGCGATCCCATAATATACAAAGCTATAAAATCTATTATAAGTCGGGTGACTATTTCCTTAGGGTTGTCACTCAATAAAATAATTTATTTACGATTTATTTATTCCTTATAATATTATTTTACGTTAATTTTCAGGAATATGTTAGTTATGTACAAATAAAATTCTCTTCAAAATATTACTTACATTTAAATCTCTAACAGCTAAAATTTTATCTCCTAGTTTAAGTCTACCATCGTGATGGGCAGCGCCTCCCACTGCGATGTGTGATATAAAAATGCCTTCGCCACCTGCTGCATCATCCGCGCCTCCAGCTATCCCTAACCCTAAACCACGTGCCCCTCGACTGAGTGTCACGACCATTGGTCTGCGGGCTCGTCTAACCCTCTGGTAAAAGAAAAAGAAGGTTTTTAAGATTACAGTTATATTTTAAGGATTTTTATTTTAAATAAACTCTATTATTCTTTTAGACTAAATTAATATAAGTAAGCAAAAAGTATTTCATTTTACAGTAATGTTATAATTATTGTCAACCCTATTAGGAAGCAAGACAACAATCTAATACTAACTAATCTCACAATATTCCCAGCCTTTTGTAATGCGTCAACGGCAACAGAATGTGGGGCACCTTCCACGGAGATATCGTTGACCTAATAAAACAATAATAGAAAAGAAATGAGTAGCATATAAATATTGTTAATGAAACAATGTTTTTATTAGCAGTAATTAATTATAAGTTCTAATAAGTGTCCTGAACAAACTTTTTACTTAAGTTTAGTTTTCTATACACCCATTATGAAATTGTAACAAACAAATTATAAGTCATACTATTTTGAAAAAGCTCTTGGATACTTGCCAAATCAGTTTAAGCAAACAAAATTCTTTATTCAAATTGGACAGTTCACTGCGACAGTAGCTAATTGACGCCAATAAAGTTTAAATGATTCTCGTTATGTGTAGTCGAGGTATGATAATTCAATAAATGAATAAAGTTCGACAATGAAAAGTTACAATTTTCTTTCTTGACTGCCTGTTAATGTATCATAAAAGTCATTTAAATAATTTAAGTCTAAAATTAAAAATATATTACTGAGCTTCTTATACCGTCACGGAATACTTTGTAGATGTCAATGTGTGGAACTAATATCTGGTTGGGTCTCACGTAGGATAAGTAGATAATTTTTTATTACAATATTGTAAACAAATATTATTTTAAAAGGGCAACTGCTGAGTTTCTCGCCGACTCTTCTCAGCAGAACTGCCTTCTGAGCCGGTGGTAGATCCAGACTCATTACACTGACCTTTAATTTTCAAAAATTTTACAAATTGACGATTCAAAAGTGCTTGTAAAAGTCTATTTGAATAAAGTATATTTAGATTTGATTTGATTTGAATAAATACAAGACATCTATAATTATTGATATATTGATATATTAGATGTTTATTAACTTAGTTTTTTATTTTTGCTTTTATATAGTTTTGTCTGTGAATAGTACATTTGAGTATATTCCATAAGTTTAAAATGTATGAAACATACTAAAGTTGTAGATATTTTATGGCTCAATATAATTTACCGACTCTATTTGCATAAAGCTCATTGTTAGATATCAAACTCATAAAAGCTGAAACGTATAATTTTCAGAAGTTCTACAGTAGAAATATTTTTAGCCTTAAAATAAAGCGTGCAATTTTAAACAAAATTTCTTACCGCGTCAGAGAGAAAGTTTCGAAATTTGACTTAAGAGAGTTTTATAGCGGCATTTAAACTACGAGAAAAAGCTTATTAATATTTATGACCGTAGCGCGTTCAAATCATTGAGTTTTTTTATTATGTAATAGGCACTTATAATCTATACTATAATAAAATAGTAACTTAACAAGATTTGTATATGAAATATTAAAAAAGAACGTATTATGTACACAATATAGACCCCAAAACAATAGTTATTAAAATTTTTGTCTGTATGTCTGTTCGTGTGTGCGCGTTTCACGCAAAAAGTAATGAACCGATTTCAACGAAATTTGGTATGGAAATATTTTGAAGCCGTGGGAATGACATAGGATAGTTTTAATCTCGAAAAATATGTCATACATAAGGGGGCGAAAGGGGGGTTAAAGATTAAATGGAAAATCAATCATTTCAAGGGTCAAGGAAAGGATACATATTTTTTTTATTTTTTATATGTTACTTACTTTAATGTTAATTACTATGTACATTGTACAAAGTACATATATGTATATATAGTCCATTCTATACTTACCGTTAAAACGTAACTGTGTCGCTAGTAATTATTAAAAAAAAATGAAGTGTACCTAATAATAATAATTTAATATGAGATTTTCATTTTTGTTGTAAGGTTAACAAATGTTTTTACTATTTATGATAAATTAAAAAATGTATTAAACAATCTAATAAATACAACACGCACGCACATCCCTCACTAAATAATAGAACATATCCGCAGCGGGATTGACATCCTGACACGCGTACTGAATATTTTAATAGGATAAGTTAGAATAGGTATAAAATGCCGTGACTATTCCGTTGAAGGAACTGAATAATTTGCATCTGACAATTTTTTTGTTTCTATCAATAGATTTGCTGAATACTATTTAAGCAATTTGCTTCACTTTATAGTGTTCGTTTATCAAAAGAAGTGTAATTATAAATAATTCACAATCGGTCTAGGATAGTTGCCAAAATATCATAAATAAAGTTGTATTGTGGTACATAATGGATATAACATCACCCAATCTGTATAATATATAGCTTTTCATATTTCCTAACCCAAAAGTTGTCTGAAAGAAATCACTAATTAGCGATAAGACCGCCTTTTGGGAATACTTTTGTGATTGTTGATATTTTGTTTTTGCTATTTTTGTGTCATTACTGTGGTATACAATAAAGTAATAAATAAAATGTATATAAGAGACCCAATCCCAGAAATATAATGTACTAGCGTTCTTAGATGTCCATCACATTTATACTACGAGAGCTCTCACAATCATTATAAGGTAGCTTATTAATTGACTTCCAAAAAGGAGGAGCTTCTCAATTCGTCGGAATCTTTGTTTTTTTTATGTATGTTCACTGATTACTCAAAGACGCCTAAACCAACTTGGATTTTTTTTTGTTTCAAAGGGTAAACTTTCCAGGCCCCATATAAATTTTATCAATATTGGTCACGCGGTTTTTTAAAAAATCAACAATAAATAATTTTTTTAAATAAATTATTTAATCAAATATGTTATTAAACAACTTTCTTCTTAAAAATTACTTGCTTATTACATCTACACTAAAAATGGAAAAATAAAAACTTAAAAAAAATAGACTTCCTGGCACTAAAATGTAAGAAAATAACCAAACGGGGGTCGGGATGCACCGACTTCGAAAGTATCTGATTAGGTATCTATTCTAAATGAAAACCCCCATTTCGTAATTTTTTACATTTTAGTGCCTGGAAGTCCGTTTTTATTTTATTTTTTAAATTTTTATTTTTGCATTTTTTTTTAATAAATTACAGCCTGTACTAGGAAGGTATAATGTTTCTAATTAATCTCTCTTTCTGTTACTTACTTTATTCAAAACCATATGAAAACCCATACAGTAGTAGTTTCTGCGATTACTTCGAACAACCACAGATTCAGAGAGACCGATGCTAATTTATAATATAGACGAATAAAAAATAAATACACTTAAGAAAATTTAAAATAATACGTGTATTTGTTTAGTTACCTGTAAGAGAATATCTCCAGTTTGAAGTCTACCATCGCTTTTAGCTGCGCCATTAGGCGCTATTCTAGTTATGCTGATGTCACCACCACTCTCGCTGCCGGCTATACTGAGACCCAGACCGCCCGCAGCCCGCTCTAACGTCACATCTGTCGTTTCCCAAACATCATCGGGATTCGATGTACTGTGTTGCATTAGATACTGTGACCGACAATGATTCATTATTATTACGACTCGAAATGAAAATCTATAATAATATACTTAAGGAATATTTTTCAATTATATTTTTATTGCGCCAATACTTTTTACTTCTACGATATCTTCGTTCACTCTTTGTATCTATATATTCTTATGTATAATTACTATTTGCACCTCAAATATTAACTTACAGCGCGGAATGCTGAAGTTGATTTATTTATAATTTTATATTGTGACTTAATATTTAGAAAGAATTCAGCTGCAAGCTTTCTATAACGATATGTCAACTTAAATTTTCAGTCTAACAGTATTACAAAACTATTAAAAACGTGTTATAGACCATCAAAAGAAATTCTGATAAAAAATATATTTTTGTAAGTACCTAAATATGTAAATTAGTATATATATAGATGAGTGCAGTATGATTATAGTATACATAAATTAGTATATAGTATATCTTAGAAGTCCCCCGTGTTGCACAATTTAAAGAAAACACTTTGCATATAATTGAATCAATCTATCTAAGTTATTGGTTTAATCCTCCTTCAGTGAGATGACGGTCTCATAAAGGAGACCGGCTGCAGTTTAGTATATGGGACGCGGCCCCTGGAGGAGTGAGTGGTATTTTTGGACAGGGGAGGTGATAGAGAGTCCAAATATATAAAAATTATTTTGAGGAAAAGAAAGAGTCAAAAGTTATATATATATAAATGTACGGAAATGTTGTAATTTTAAGTCTCAATAACTTTTTACTTCTACGTTTCCTTAAAATATTTTTTATATAAATATATAATTTAGGCTCCCTGTCATACCCTATCCTCCACTCCGCCAGATGACGGTCTCACAAAGGAGACCTTCTAAGGCGTACCTAACACTAGTCATACTGCGAAGAACGTACTGGTAGATACTATCTCATGTGAGTTTCTTGCCGGCTCTTCTCAGCAGAACTGCTTTCCGAGCCGGTGGTAGCTTCCTCACGGACTGACTACACTGACGCTTACAATAAATTGACGATTCAAAAGCACTTGTAATAAGTCTAATTGAATAAATTTTATTTTATTTCATGTCGTTTCAAGGCCTAATTACTAAAGTATTATAATTCCTCTGGCTTTGATTTAGTTGGTGTTGATTACTCCAATACCTACAAATTATTATATTTTAAAAAAGACATCCGCTTAGCAAATCATTATTTGTAATCTTTTAATATAAATAAAAAAATAGACATAATATATTTTTTCATCCAATCTTTCTCATAACTAGTTATTTCCATTTAAAATTTTGATTACACCGAAAATTTGATAATTTGATAATATTTAGCTGATTATGGAGCCAGGGAGTGTGTAGTGAAATGCTTCGATTGTTTTACTTTGTGAAAAAAATACTTTAATTGTACTGTTTTTTTTTAGTATATCTATTTTATTTTCCTGCCTGCAAAAAGGTAGCTTATAATGAATATCTCGCAATATATTTCATAAAAAAAATCTCTGATAAAAATATATATATATATATATATATATATATATATATATATATATATATATATATATATATATATATAGAAATTCTCTACATGAGGTTGCTTAATAAAAGAGCAAAACATCGAATGAGCTAACTGAACACATAATTCATTTGTTCCGTAAACAGCTATTTGCCGATAAAAATTAATTGCTTTACTAGCGTATTTATTGCCTTATTTGCGAATGAGTTAGCTAAATAACGTCCAGACAAGTTAAACAAATGAACGAGATGACTATAATATTATTAAATCAAATAAGTTAAAGATAAAACTTAAATATAATTTTAAGATACAACTATTTTATATATATTTTTTATAACATCTATATTTTATAATATCTATGCACCTACATAAATACACCGTATAAAAAATTAGTTATATTTAAATTTATGTCATTTAAACGTCTTTACTAAGAATCAAATAAATAAAATTTAAAACAAATAAAATATAAAGACTTTTTGTACAATACACAATACTAAGTAGATAAGTGACAGAATCGCAGTAGTAAGTACCTGGTAACTTCCTGTGACTATTTGCTCCGTTTCCGGACTTAATGTCGATTGTTCACGCCCGCTTTCGTAGTTGCTCACGTTCGCTGTAAATAGAAAAGATGTCACAAAACAGAAACGTTCATTTTTCGTCTGTCGTGTAAATTCTGATTTAAATAATAAGAAATATTGTAAGTACTTCATTCAAGTAAATGAAGCTTATATGAATAGTATGCTAAATACTACTGAATAATAGTTGGGGAATTTGATATATTATAGTGAATAGAAAAAAGGTGATTAAGAGTATAGTACTAAATTGTTCGATCAAAATATTCAAAACAAAAAATGTATTATATTTGATTCAGTATATAAAATATTACATTGGCGAAAAGTTTGCACTACAAGTTAAACTTAACATAACATTATCAAATTTAAAAACAGCACAACGAGACCACAAGATTTATTAACAATATACCTATCAAAAACTGTGAATTATCGAAATATTAATATAGCGTGAACATTTGTGGCTATCCAAGCCATAAATTAATACACATGTTACACGTACATTTTTAAGTGTACTTACCTAAAAGAACAAACGGTCACTTTAAATTTTAAACAATATTTTAATCCTACAAAAGAGGTTATGATGAGATGATCAGACGGACTGATATCTGTCTTTTCTCCGAAAATACTGTACAGAAAAAAATTAAAAGTACACAAGATAAATAATAATAATAAGACATAAGCTTATAGATATAATTGAATCCTAATAGTCAAGGGGAGTTTTGACGACAGAGCAAAAAATTTAAATGTTTAAATCATGTATATGGATATGCATGGGCGTACCTAGCTTTTGGTCCCTGGGGGGGTACAGAAATTTGCATTTGAATAATTTCGAAGTCGGTGCCAGTCGATACAAAGCAAAGCACACCGCCTTCGAAAATATTTGATTAGGTATGTATAGTAAATGAAAACTACCAATTTGTTATTTTTTACTTTTTAGTGATTTTGTTTGAAGTCGGTTTTTATTTTTTGTTAAAAAGTTTTTATATTTAAATGCTTTAAAAAAACAAAGAAGTATAACTTCTTGCGTGCGTAAATAAGTATACACACCTTTTTTTCCAATAAATGTTTCTTGTGTTTTTTTATTAAATTGACATAACTTTTTTATTGATGAACCGACTGAAATAAAACAAATACTAAATGTTAAGTGAAGCTAACCACAAAATACATTCGTGAAAACCGCATACAAATCGTTTAAGCCGTTTCTGAGATTAGCACGCACAAACGCACAGACAAACAGACAAAAATTCTAAAAATCATTGTTTTGGGTTCTATCGCGTTAATAAAAACCCCCAATAATAGTTTTTCTCAAATATCTCCCATGTACAGACAGCGATCAGTTACAATTTATTATATGTATAGATATGGGCATTGATTATTTTTCGTCACCTACTTTTGGCCCTTTTTAAACAATAACATGTCAAATACGAGCTCACAGGCCAGTACACAAACGCTAGAGATTCGATAATTTTCATAAGTCGTTGGCGCGGCAGCGAGTGGCTGACGAGCGTGGAGCTCACAGGCCGTTTGCTGCTCTGCGTGTTGTATGAATACAAGTTGACCGAGCGCGCAGCGCAATTTTTTTATAAGTTAACTCATAATATATTGTAAAGTCATTCGTAACACTCGTAACCTGACTCAAACATAACTTTATCGACAACAGTAGGTACGTAGACATACACGATCAACCTGGGTACGCCCATGTGGGTATGCATATGTGAAATAAACCATTTTCATTGCTATGAGAATCGTTTTAAAAAATTAAAATACTCTTTTACTATAACAGCTTCTCGTCTTTGGAACTTCCCCAAATTGTCATGTTTGCGAAAGTACTAGCGATTTTGTTTAATAAAGTATGCTTAGTATCATTTTTAAGTTATTCTAATGTGTATTTTTGAAATCATCAGCTTTTCTTAGTAAAAAAATTGTTTTTCTTTTTTTTTAATATAGAACATACAAATAATTGTCAA
Organism: Brenthis hecate; assembly: GCA_951806755.1. NCBI lineage: Eukaryota > Metazoa > Arthropoda > Insecta > Lepidoptera > Nymphalidae > Brenthis > Brenthis hecate. The sequence continues at coordinate 1,169,756 of OX638267.1, forward strand.
AATTTTCTGGCCTGCTTTTTATGGATTGAAGAAGAAGGCCTGGTCTGCACTACGTCTCTTGAAATACTTGATCTTGAAATGGTAATAATTGGAATAACCATGAGTGAGTATATTTCCTAATTTCTTATAGTTGGTTCTGGATATAATCTGGAATATATATCCAAAGTCATACACCGTATTAGAAGGAGGAACTGCTCCTTATCAATTTCCCAAACAGTATATATCTGATCTTTGATGTGGTATCACCTGATAGCATTGAAAGTGACGTAATCTGTTTGAAAGCTTTGATCGCATACGCCATGCTTGCAAACCCTCGGCTTTATGTAATGTAATTTAATTTAGTGTGCGTATTAAATACTTTTTATATATTTTGCTAGGGTTGTGTCAAATGTGCACGACCACATAACGGGTACAGGCACAATGAAAGGATACCTTTCAGGTGACTCAAATATTTCGCAACACATTGGTTCTTCTATAGTATATTGATTCATGGTCAAATTATAATTTATATGGCGCTTCATTATATTATAATCATTGAAATTTTAGGAACCATATCACTCGCAAAATGTTTTATTTATTTTTTATTTAAGATAAATAACTTTTGAAAGCTTTAATTTATATTAAAAAAATATTTTTTTTTAGAATTTTTTTTTAGATTTTGTTTGCAGATTATAAGGTAAATTTTACGTCACATAGCACTAAATAATTTTATATGTAATTCAAATTATATTTTCACAAAATATTATAACGAAAAGTTCTAGTATTCATACAATAATAAAGTGACTTTGTTTTTTGCTTCAATTTCAAATAGGTTTTCCAAATAAAATAAATATCAAATTTATCAAAATATATGAAAAATGGTAAAAGTAAATAACTTTAGGAATTTAAGATGGCTTAATATATTTTTTAAATAAATATATTCCTGGAAAATTGTTATTCTGTGCATACTTTCATTTCTTGTGATCGATATCTGTCGGTCACTTTGTGCTCTCTAGGGAAATAAAGAGCTGTCTTCGGAGCACTTCAGCTCTTTCATTTTATTCTAATTCAACTTGTTCTCTGACATATCACGTCAGAAGCATCGCTTACAAATGTTTTTAATATAAAATATTATTTACATATAGAACTACTTAATTGAAATTAAAAAGTAAGTGGAAAAAATGCATCTTCGTCTGTGACAAAACATGACAGGATACCGACATGCAGCTTGATCATGAAAATGTAAAAACAAATTTTATGATATTCTTTACAGATATATGGAATTAAAATATATATTCGTTGAAATCAAATAACTATAATTTAATAAGTATCATGTATAAAATTGATGTATTACATGTTTGACGACAGGTTTGGCTCAGTTTGTAGTGATCCTACTTGCTGTGCCTGCGGTCGCGGATTCGAGTCCCGCTGGGGGCATTTATTTGTGTGATGAGCACGAATGTTTGTACTCCAGTCATGCATATATTTATATATTGTATGTATGTATTTAAAAGTTATAAATGTGTAGTGTATCAACTATCTGGTATACATAACACAAGCCTCGTAGCTTACCATGGAACTAGATGGTGCTGTGTGTTAATGTCCCAACATATTTATTTATATATTTATATTTATCAATAGCAGTAGCCTTTATTATATTCTTTTGTTTTACTTTAGAAACTTATTTTTTGTATTGGGTGTTAGGGTAGAATTGATTTATTACCCTGATTGTTTTGTTGGGTTTTAGTGGGTAGTACTTATTAGGCTTTTGTAACCGGTGAGTCCCACGTAACCACCAGTACATATGTCTATAGGTCGTATGTGTAAATGCATTTCCCAACATTAAAAAAAATGATTTATTCTTGTTGTAATAATCTTTATATTCCTTTTTTCTTTTAAAAAAATAATGTGCTCTATAATATGCCCACTGACTGATTTCGGCCATGGCGGCCAATCTCATTGAGACCTGCTAACTATGCAGGAGATATTAGAATAGTTCACAGTTAAAAATGCACTCACTATTCCTTTCACTCTCAAATTCCGCTGGGATGATAACTTAACACGACGGTGAGAAATAAGGCAAAGGACCAACAGCTTAACGTGTTCTACCAGGCAGAGGAGTAAAACAAATTCAGTAACTAAACTTAGCCCGACCCAAGATTCGAACCCAGGACTGCAGCCGTACATGCTATAGCCACTAGACCACCGAATAAACATAATGTAATAAAAAATATATAATAATTAACATAAATTCAGATTTTAATCCTTTCTTACATTGTATTTTTGTCATTTCGTTAGTCATTTGCAATAAAACGTAATAAGTCAATAAATTATCCGTATTCAAAAATTCCCTAACAAAATAGAAAAGGAAGTAATGACAGTCGAAATAAGTTTCGACATTACATAGATTATTATAATATAATAAAGTTTTGATCAAATATGTAAGTAGAAAATTACATGTTGAAAGGGACTTCTATAGTATTTAATGATATATGTAACGTAAATTTTGTATCATTTTATTTATATACTTATTGTTATTTTGAGTCGGGAAAAAAAGAATAAACTGTTAAAAAAATCAAGTGTATTTTTGTCAGTTATTCTTAGGATTTAAGTATTCTTCTATTTTTAAACTCGTAGGAGAATCAATAAAATTCAGTTAGAAATTACCCGAACATCATGCGAATACTATACATATATATATATATATATATATATATTAAAATGATTAAAATACTATCAAGTAATAAATAATAACGATATCAAGTACACAATTATTTTTATTTTTCTATTTCTATTTCTATATATATATATATATATATATATATATATATATATATATATATATATATATTATATATATATATATATATATATATATAAAAGAAAGTCGTGTTAGTTACACTATTTATAACTCAACAACGGCTGAACCGATTTGGCTGAAAACTGGTGGGGAAGTAGCTTAGAACCAGGAGACGGACATGGGATACTTTTTATCCCGTTCGATTGCGTTCCCGTGTGACGTGACATAAAACTCAAGAACGGCTGGACCAATTTTTATAATATTTGAATTTTTGGATTTCTCTTAGTCCGGAATAGGATAATAAGTGTTAAAACATCAGAAAAATTAACGAAAAAAAATTATATGGCTAGCGCTGGCTAATAACTATTTATCTCTATTTAAAACGTACCTAGCGACGAACCCGAGCGAAGTGAGGGTGAGCCGCTAGTTTTAAATAAGAATGAAAGTAAAAAGGGATTGGAAAGTATGGGAACCAATATTTTTAAACAAAATATGTGGTCACGTCAAGTTTTAACTTGGTAATAATGTATATACTGCCGAATAAATTGAGGGTTTATGATTCTCGACCCCTTAGTTCAAGAATCATAAACATTGCATATTGGAAAATATATTTTACTGGATTGAGCTAAAATCTTTTTGTTTGAACATTATTTTTATAAGAAACGCACGTTTAATAACAATTCGTAAATTTTCAGTTCAATTCTTAGAAATATGAATTTGATTTCAAAATAACGATTAAAGATTCCTTAGCGACTAGAGGATAGAAGTTTGTAGAAGCTGACACGGTTTTGATTGTAATACTATTGGTGGGATTAATAGAGACAGTACTACTTATTTTCACAAACAGAATTTAGTTTTCACGGTACTGAAGATATATGAAATTATCATGCAAACATAAAAATAATGAGTTGGATATAACTTATTCAGACTAATATTAAAAAACAAAATTACCATTTAGGATATAATTTGACTCTGGAAAAAATTAAGCTTACTGCAAAATTACATATACGGTATACCTAATAGAAATTTACAGTAATCGTTAAATCCATACTAATATTATAAATATGAAAGTGTGTTTGTTTTTTTATTTGTCCTTCTTTCACGTCGAACGTCCACTTTTTATCGCGGGAGATTAATTCCCACGGGAAAACACGATATAATACAATCCAAAAAAATATTTGTGATCAGAATTACTTGAAACTTGGTATTAATACTTTTCAATAAAATTAATTAAATACATGTTTTAGCATTTTTCGAAATTCATCCTATAAGGGGGTAAAATAGGGGATGAAAGTTTGTATGAAAGCACCCTTTTAGAGTTTTTTTGTAGTTTTAGCGTGAGCGAAGCCGCGGGTTCTGCTAGTAATTTATAAGTTTAAAACTGTTTAATAGATTTTTATAAAACAAGCAAGATTATTATTTAATATTAATATATAATAGTATGAAGTAAAGTTAATGTGTATTTTCGCACATGGCTAGTCTCAATAAGATTGACCACCGTAGCCGAAGTTATGTAGATAAGAAGATATTATTGTTAACTGCGATCCGTTTCGACATACTGTCAGTACAAACAAACGCAATTTTTAATAAATTATAACGTAGGTGAGATTACAGTCATGGAACATCTAGCTCTCATGATATAGTCATCGGGTACTTTTGGTTTTCGAGAAATGTACTCGTAGCAGACCAACATTTGTACAACAAATCTTTTGGCCTCTTTAACTTATGACTTCATAAACAGGTAACAAATTAAACCGGAGGCTTACATTTACAGTTTTAAAAAGATAAATTGAGTGTTTATTTTTATTAACTTCAATATCTGAAAAATGTTATTAATGATTTTTTTCATTTTAAATTAAAGTAAGATGTAGAGTGGTCTTCGACGCTGCTATAATTTTATTTAAAAAGTAATTATTAATTACTATAAAGTTACACTGAACTTACAGTCACGTTAAAAATAAAAATAAGAGTGGATCTTTTCCAAGGATTTTCCTGAATAAATAATTCCTTAAAAAACAGTCGGTTCAAAATTTGCGAAAATAATGTGTACCATACATATTGAAACGTACGCGTTAATTATTAAACCACCCCCTTTTTTCAATTCATTAAACAATATATTATATGAAATATAATCTTCTTCTTAAACTTCATTAAAAAGGAAAATTTGATATCGACTTGTATGAAGGATACGTAATAAGTACTAATGAAGACATAATAAGGACTAAACAGTACATACATGTTACGCTGTGGCCTAAATTAAAATTTTGCAGTTTTAATTCGAAAAGATATCGATTAGTTCAGTAGACAATATCACATTACAATTGAAATTGTATAAAGTAATCTAATATGCGCTTGAAGGATTGTCGTTAGATATTTGCGATGATAAGCTTTCAAGGTAGCTGTACACATGGATATAGGCATTGTATGGTCATCACTTTAATGTTTGGTGTAAACTTGAATTTTATTATGTATTGTTTTTAATATGCACTTACATAAATATTAAAAATGTCGCTACAAAGAAGAAGAAGAGAAGAATGAATGAAGAGAATTTTGGAGTTTTCAAGATTGACTCACTAAAGGAATTTTTAATATTCAACAAGAGAAATGATGAACAATGAAGAATCACAGATTACGTTCAACGAAGATCACGATCTTGCGAAAATTGTAGCCTTAAACGAAAATCAGGAGGAAATGATGGAGAATTCTCTGGAACAGAGCACTCAGTATGTCCTGGAAGCGGAGCCTGTTAGAAAAAACAGGAAAAAGGCAAGACTCTAGTAGCGACTCAGAAGAAGAAAATTATGAAGAAGAAATCTATTCAGTATTATTTTTGACTTCCTGTGTAATGTGTTTGTCTCTTTTTCGTGCCGCATTTCCGTTTCATCAAGTTTCAAATCACAACGATTCTAAAGAAGTTTCACTTCAAAAGAAATATGTAATATTTCCGCGGATTATTATTAGTAATAGAAAAAGATGAACGTGCTAGGAACATGATATTCGGATAAAATATTATATATAGCAACCTATTTTTGAAGTAAAACTTCTTTAGGCGTGACTGACAGATAAGTCAATCAATACATTGGAAAAATGAGTATCGCGGAAGTCGGTGTCACGGAATTGAGAGTCAAATTTATTTTAAATGAAAAAAAAATAATTAAGTTTTAATTTCATTGCGGTATCTGCCACAGCACCAAAGAAGTTTTACTTAAACCACGCGTAAAGGTTACACGCACTCATATTTTTTGTATTGTTACTAGGTGGAGCAATAAACGTAGTTCTGACCACTTATCCGAGTCAACTTTTCATACGCCCACACTATTACCCTTTAATACCTATTTCCTGCGCTTCCACAATATATAATTAGCCGCCGTGGCCGAAATCGTCAAAGAGGACTTGTAGAATAAGTTAAAAAAATATATATTAATATTATTCTTATGATTACGTTAATATTGTTCTAGAATCTTTCATTCATATATGTATAACATTTTTTGAATGGAATTTGACATGATAAATAAATGGTTCCTGCAGTGTAAGCCAGTAGAGAAAAAAGTTAGTAATGTAATTAAAATTCTATTTAACTGATCCCATAAACTAATCAGAAAATAAACCTATAAAAAATAAAAGCCTGTTTTTAAGAATATTTTTTTTTTCCATTATTTTTTATTATTACTTTTGTATACATAGAGCATGATTAGTAAAATGTATTAACTTTTATTTGCTATTTTCAATATTCTAAATTTTACTTAAAGGGTTCTTTTATATTGTAATTAATTTTGAAATTCTATATAGGAATATTCAATCGTAACGGAAATTGATAGACTTTAAGGTTGATGATACTGTTAAAACGTTCACAAGCTTTGTATCAATTGGTTATCAAAGCGATTGATCATTAATTTTTTACAATTTCGATTTAATAGAGTTCAATATCTATTAATATTTACATAATATAGATTAAATTTAACTACTATTTCTTTTTAAATAATGTTTGAGAAGCCACAGGTAAATAAATTAATAATCAAAGGTTCATGTATAAGATCGCTTAGACAAGATACCAATCAATCGTTGAAGAATAGAAATTAAAAAATACATATATGGGCATAACATAATATTATGATTTTATGACATACTATTGTTTTTTTTTTAATTACAATAAAATTTCTAAAATATCTATCTTCCTTCATCATTCAGATTCATATTGTTAAAGCCCCATGTTTTGTTATCGAATTAATATATCATAAAATGTTTACTAAAAAAATATGTTAAAACTTACATTCTTCCTTAATTTGCAGTTCGATTTTGTCTAAGTCTTCTAATTCGTCATCATCAAAGTCCGTCTGCACAGTAGCATCGCGTGTATACTGTTGAAGTGCAATAACATCAAAAGGGGCACGTTCATCAGGGCTGGGTGCGCACTCTGTTCCTGTCGCATGCTCCTCCAGACATGGGGTACTGGAGATCCTCGAAGCTCTCCTGCACTGCACATCTTGAGTTTCCAGCCTGGCACGTTTGCAAGCTGTGCACCCACATAAAGATCCGCGCACTCGGAGCAGCCACACTAGCCCAAACAGCGCCATCCATGTGCTCATAATCACCAGCACAATCACATCTCACTGACACTTGTACATAATTAATGTTGTTATTATATTCAATTCATATAGAGTTCAAATATGCCATTTTTTATTGGAATAATTTATTTCAATTTTGTAAGTCAAGTTACGTAGTTTCAAAGGGTTTATTGCCTACAAGTAAATGTAAAAACTGTTAAATGAATTAGGTATATTATTAAATTTATTGTTTATAACGAGTACGACATATTAAATGTTGAATTCCTATACAAAAAATATATGCCTACCTATGTTAATTTCTGAATACATTTTAATTTAAAATTTCTTAAAAAAATATGAGTATGTTAAAAAAATTGTACATTATATGTAAAATACGTAAAACACAACTAAAAATAATCTCTTTTAGGAGTGGTAAAAGTTCGGAAAGTATATATGTCACTAACGTCTCCACAAAGTGAATAATGGTGCCTATAAATCGTTACCCAGTTATATGTCAGTACTTAAAATGAAAGAGCTCGTGAAAAAAATTTATTATTTCGTTACAAACGATCGTTCTGAATATCCCTTGAGTATAAATTAATGCCAAAAATATTACGAGTTATCGGTAAAGCGTTCTTACGATATCATGTTTTTAAATCTCGAGAGGTAGCCTTTTATAGAGGGGTACCTATTTAATGTTGAGAATTGAAGGAAGTAATGGGGATGCAACGTTATGGTATATTTTTCAGCACTTATCTTTTATCTATTGGCATAGATATATTACAATAAATAGCTATACTATTTTTAGAACATATATAACTGATTAAATGTATTATTAAATGTTTATGAAACCATAAGCTCAAACTTTAACGTACCCATCTTATTATTAGATGGTATATTCGAATACATTTTCTCCGTAAATTGCACTAGAATCAGGAAACTTAAGATAACTTAGCGAGTTTGCACGTAATTTAAACTGCAGTGTAAGATTTTGGTCAGTTTCGCATAAACTTTGGTGTTTAAAGATTACGTAATGTTAAACAGAGCTGAAGTTCAGAAATGAAATAAACTTTTAATCTTATGCCTGTTCAATAGACTATTATTTCTAAGGAGAAAAAGTAGATGAGTATCCCTTTCATATCATTAAAACTCGTGAGATTTATTTTTATAATATATAATGATTAAGCTTTAGTAGGTAAAAGATATAATAATTTCAATAATTATATGTTTTATACTTCCAAAATCAATGAAAGTTATTATTAAAAAATACCTATTGTAAAGCCACAAAAACGAAACAGCCAGAATACATCATTATAAAAGCTATGATGATGTATCACCTATATTTGATGAAAATTCATTAAATACCTACAATTTTAAACAAATTATCAACATTATGAGTATATTCTCTATATAGCTACTCAAATTATGAACAACTAACATCTAAAAATTAACATGTTGACAATGTTTCAATCTAGCTATTGTTGCATACCTATTTTTTAATATTTTGAACATGTGAACAAAACAATTTAGTTATTTATTCTGGGTCCATAAAACCTTGAACCATACCATGTCTGCATAGAATTTTACGTACACAAATATGAGTAGTAGGAGTTTAGGGCTCAAAATATCTATCCAGAAGGCTAATGCGGAAGCTACGTTTCGCTTCACTTCCGCCTTAAAGTTCTCACCTATCATGTCTACGTCAAATCTGTCATCGAGCTTGATATACAGTAAGGTTTCTAGGTTGAAAGTAAAAGATTTATAGACGGCTGAAGCGGGTTAGATCTAACGGTTATTTTCGACAATTCTAAATATCGAAAATATGTTTCTTTGGATCAACATTGCTTTTTATTTGATCAAAAAGTTTTAAGTTACAATATATTAAAATTATAAATAAAGATCATTTAGAAATAATTAATAAATAAATCAAGTACTATATATATAGACTGTATCGTATTTAGCAATTAACTTCCCACTGCTGGACACGGATCAGACCATATTACACCATACTGGACAAGTCCGGGTTCGCGGACTTCACATGTTTTTCAAAAACTTGCTAAGTTCTCTCAGACTTGTAAATCATGACGTTTTCTTTCACAGTAAGTGGGAATAATGTTAGAAATGATTGGCACATAAAATTCATATTTCAAGGTGCAAAACCCGGGATTTGTACCCGCGTCACTCCGTTTTCTAAGTCAGCGCGTTACTACTGGACAACGTCTGCCTTATAGACTGTATTTATCATTAATTATAAAGCCCGAGAATTTTAAAAATTATTTAATTAAAAAGTGATCACTTTCAGTCGTTCAATCTGTTACAGGATAAGTATTATTTTCCTTATTAATATTCTTATTTTTAAGACATATATTAAATAAAATTAAGCAAACAATTATTTTTAACCGACTTTCAAAAACGAGGAGGTCCTCAATTCGTCGGAATCTTTTGTTTATGTATGATCACCGATTACTCGAAGACGCCTAAACCGATTTGGATTTTTTTATTTGGAAGTGTATACTTCGCATGTAGTCCCATTTAAATTTTATCAAAATCGGTCGAACAGGTTTATAAAAAATCAACAATGAATCTACACTAAATAGGGAAAACTAAAAACTTAAAAAAAAACCGACTTCCATGCACTAAAATGTGAAAAATAACTAAACGGGGGTTTTCATTTAGAATAGATATCTAATCAGATATTTTCGGAGTCGGTGCCGGTTAATAAGGCAGTGATAACACGCTCGCTTGGGAGACCGAGTGAAGCGAGTTCAAATCTCGGGTCTCGCACCGGTGAAAATAATTTCATGTGCGTTAAGTTCATTTACAACATGATTACCACTTGTCTTACGGTGAAGGAAAACATCGTGAGAAAACCTGCATGACTTAGAGTAACTAACAAGTTTTCGAAAGACATGTGCAGTCCGCCAACCCACATTTGGCCAGCGTGGTGGACTATGGCCTGATCCTCCTCGTATTGAAGGGAGGCCCACCCGCAGGAGTAGGACGTTAAAAAGGGCTGAATACAACTTAATTGGCCTGTTTTATTTCAAATCACTTATGATAAAGGCAGTAACTTTTAATTAAAATATGCAACTGAGATAGACAAATAGCGAATTAAAATATTAATGACAAAATTGGTACAAATTTTGATCCGGGTTAACGAGGTACTTTGAAACTTATAAGTGATTCTTGCATCAGCTTTTAATTAAAACTGGGCATTAATGCTTATTTATAGCGAAAGTATTTTATTGAGAACATTTTATGTTCTAACACACTATCATTTTCTTAACTTGATTGGGGTAGGTCGTGAGTTACCGTATTTTAAAGTTTCATAATTGATGACAAACCAAAATATACAAGATTTGTTGTAAAAATATCTATATATAAATAGGAAAAGTGGAAAAGTTCAGTACCTTTTTCTTATGTGTTTATCAACCGATTTTCTTTTTTTCTTAATAGCAACTGTGTGTTTAGTGTCATCAATAAAAAAATATGGAAATACATATTTTTTTATATAGATAGGTAAATTCTATTCCGTCTTTCTCAAATTTACAATAATTATTACGAATTTCGTCCACTGAGAGAACACTAGTATTAATAATTAATTTGTAAATAAAATAACATACCGCTTTAGAGGACGGCTTTTTTTCTTTAAATTGAATGGGACCTTTATTGTGCAAATATACAGGCTGATATAGCTTATCTACATAAATAAAAAAACATGCACCCAAATTTAGTGTAACCTCTTTTTATAAAGCCGTTTTACATTCCTACTATGTATAATATATTATACCTATTTAAAATATTTCTATTGACATATTCTATTCATATATTCTATTCATGTTATAAAATTTTCTATTGGGAAATTTATTACCATCCAGATAATACCGCCCAACTAATGTTTTACAGCTACAGAGGATATATTCGTAACCAACACAGCAAAATTTTGAACTATACGCGATATACGTTACCAGAATCAATATAGGTATGTATAGGTTAATTAAATATTATCCTTCCTTGAAGTTTTAATATGAAACCAGCCATACAACTCTCGACGTAATAAAAATTTAATATGAAGTGATTGATAGATTGCTATGGAATGCAAGTAATATACGAAATTGAAAACATATTGGCAATATCCTAAAATTTAATAAAGTTTCAAAAAATGATAAAAAATATTGTATAAAAATGGAGCTGCTACTCGCTCTGGTGCTCTTTAATTTTATTTTATATATATATATATATATAATATATATATATATATATATATATATATATATATATATATATATATATATATATATATATATATATATATATATATATATATATATATATATATATATATATATATATAATGCTTTGTCTTGACTAACTGATTGATGGATCGTGGATGCTAGTCGTAGAAACGTGAAATTTGGAGTTCGTATACCTTTATTTATATGATGTAAGTATCCGTTAAGAAAGTATTTTTCGAAACTCGTCCCGTAAGTGGGTAAAATAGGGGATAAAAATTACATAGTACGGCACCAATGACAGAATAACCCTTCTATGATAGAAAGTGTATTTTGATACGTTTTTTAAATATGCTTACTGACTTCGACATTTTTATTTCAATTTGAAGCTGATTCCAAAGTTTCACTTTTTTAATAGTGAAGGACTCACTATAATATTTATATGGGACAACTCTTAAAAAAAACCTTAGCGGAAGGTTTCAAAAGGCAAACTTTTTAGTAGAAGAAATTCAAAAATCCAAAATCAGCCAAATCAATTCATTATAGCTGGGTTCCGAGGTATAAACCTAATTGCACTCGACTATATCGCACGTATTTTAATTAATAGTAACAAGAATTAACACGTTTTTAAACTTTTTGACTAGACTACGGTACTTATAAGAAAGAAAATAACGTGTGTGTGTACTTATGTACGCTTGTAAGAAGTTATATATACTTCTTTGGCGTAAGTCACAACACTCTGTAAAAGGAACGCAGCTAACTTCATCATGTTGCTTTCAGCTAATTTCATCATGTTGTTTTCTGGCTGTCGGTGTGCGCACGCATCGTAAAGATCTCATATTTATTCCAAACGTCCCAAAACAAGTATAACTTCAAAAAAAGTTGAAAATTTTAGTCTGTCTGTCTGCCTGTTTGTTTTAGTTAATCTCCAAAATGGCTAGACCGATTTTGACGGGACATTCACTGCTAGATAGCTGATGTTATAAGGAGTAAAATGATCATAGGTCATTTTTATTTTAGAAAAATAATTACGGTGCCGCAAACGAGCGAATAAGTGTAAGTCGCTAGTTAACTATATTTCTTAGCTTATATTTATATGCTTATTATATTAATATAGATAGATCGACTATTGAGAGTAAGAGTAATCTTATTTATACATACTGACAAGACTGATCCATTCTACGTGACATTGGCGAAGTAATCTGTTTTAAACTGGCACGCTTCAAAGCCATTAACAAAGAAATAAATTGAATTAACGTGACTGATTGATAGAGGAAGCACAACCTAAATCAGTGGACTTAGAGATTTAAATGATGTAGAAGGAAATTTTCCTTGAATGCCCCAAAGGAGTTTTTAGAAATTACACAAATATATTTTTTATTATGGTGAAATTGAGTATTTTATAAAATATGTTTTTTGAGTATGACTAAATATTATTATTTGCCTTATAATATACTTCGACTTTAATATTAATACTTGTATACAATATACATACATACATACATATTTTAATTAAAGAATTATCTTAGTTTCGAAATCTGAGCGCAAAAATATATGAAGCCTACAAACTTTACCCAAAACTATCTACTTAGTGGGTAGAGTTTAAAAACACATTATCATCATCATTAATATGAATGATCAATTATTTAAATAAGCCTACTGCGTTAGTAATCAAACTCTTAGGGCATCAATTGGGTCGTATGATTTTCGCCCTTCTAACTGTTTACACGAGTTCAAAATCGAATGAATCGATTTTAAAGGGATTTACATATTTGAATAGAAAAGTACAGAGTGTGTGTGTTATGTACTAAATTGATTAAATGTAAAATTATACATTCTAACATCGTAAAAGCAATTCCGAAGAAAAAAAAACAAATTCGCATGAATTTTACAACAGTACAATGTTGATGTATGAGCATACCATTCAGCAAATCAGTCAAAAATCTTGGCATTATTGTGGACCAAAATATGTTGTGAGGTTCACAGGTAAGTGAAATCAGTAAGTAGATGTTTGCATCGGTTGCATCTCTTAAGCGTTTGCGTAATTTTCTACCTATATCAACCAAAATTTCGTTGGCACAATCACTTCTTTTACCAATTCTTGATTATGCTGATATTTGCTACCTCGATAATATAGAGGAGGAATTAAACTTCCAAAATATTTGTATTCAGTTTATAGGTAGTTGGCTTACGTAAATATGGCTATATTTATCAATTTCGTAATAAGCCCAAGTGGCTCCTTATCCACCTTCGCAGAAATACTCATATTCTCCATCTTATTTACTGTATTCTGTTTGATCCATGTACTCCACTTTACCTCATGGAGCGTTTCTTTTTCCTTGTGTGCACCCATTCTCGTCTTCTTCACTCTGTCCATAACTTAACCCTAAAAATCCCTTCTTACTCTTCTTCATTTTACAGTCTCTCCTTTACTATTACAGCGCCTCGTCTTTGGAACTCTCTATCTCAAATTGTTAGGCATGCGAAATCGCTATTTTTAAAAACTTTTAAAGGATCACTTTTATACACTTCGATTAACCTCTTATTAGAAAAAATATTTGTGATTTGTATGTATTATTATTATCTTTATAAATATTACTCTAATTCTTAATAAATCTTGCATTTTATATTTATTTATATAATATGTAGTTATAGTATATATTATTTATATTTCATTTGAATTTATTTTGTATTATTTTAGGAATATTTTCTTTTTAGTAGTATAATAAAGGTATTATTATTATTAATGTTATTGCTGAAATATTATTTAAAAAATATGAGCATGTGAAGTATACACTCAATCGTGCGAAAAAAAATGAGGGTAAAATGTAGTAAAATAATTTAATTAGAACGGTGGTAAATAAGGATTGACCACGGAAACCCAGAGTGGGTTTACCTGATCAATCTTTACTTACCACCTTTTTGCTATTTCTAACATAAAGATAGAAGTAAAACATATAAGTCTAAAAGAACTTTGGTATCTTTCATAAAAGGTATATAAAATTATGTGTATCGAACCAAACACAATATGTAGTTAACGAGGTCAGGGTACCGCTGAGGCCTGAGCACAACGAGAGCGGGCCGATGGTATCAATAATGATTTTTCATTTCATAAATTGAATTTAAACTTCTAAAGTTTAAAAGTCAAACTTTCCTGAAATATTTCTGAAAATTATGAACATTTGTAATACCGCCTCAAATTTATTTTCATTAGAAATAGAATAAATTATTCTAATAAACCCACATAAATTACTACTTTAAAATAAAAGTATAGACTCTGAGCTTAAATATTATTCAGGATTATTCTAAGTATATAACCGACATAGTAAGTAATCCAGCTTTTAGCCGTAAATAGAAAATACGAAATACGTTTTACTAGCCGAAACCGCGGCTTCGCTCGTGCTACTACAAAAAACCTTTAAAAAGTGGGTTTCATAAAAACTTTCATCCCCTATTTTACCCTTTTAGGGATTGAATTTGAAATTCATACGATATTTCATGCAAATAGGTCCAATGAATAAAAAGTTTCATACAAACTTTTATCCCCTATTTTACCTCCTTGAGGGTTGAATTTTTAAAAATCCTTCCTTAGTGGATGCCTTCGTCATATGAGGAATACGCGTGCGAAGTTTCAATTTTCTAGCTTTAAGGGTTTGGCCTATGCGTTGAGACATCAGTCAATCACTTTTGTCTTTTATATATATATATATATATATATATATATATATATATATATATATATATATATATAGTATACAATATACGTAGATCCAATAAAGCTTGGTTATGAATAAATATTTTAGTAATATACATATGAAAATTAATATTTAGGCGGCGTAACTATCGTAATTGTTTTGAACGATGCGACATTTTACAAAATTGATCAGAGAATAATTAATTATACGTGATAAAAATTGAAATGGTATGATTCTCTACTTTATTTAAAAGAAACATTTTTAATTTTTAACTAACCGCAAATTCAAGAATTATTTCTGTCGATTAAATCTAATAAATGAAGAGAGATTCAAAAATAAATGACGTTAACACTGCCTGTAGCATCAACAAGATATCAAAGCTATTGATATCAAAGGGTCTCAAAACCATAACGTATTGTCATAATATAAGTTATAACTGTGTCTAGATCGACATATAGAGTACTAGCATTGCCCGCGGCTCTGCCCGCGTTCAGATGACCAAAAAGTATATTCTTAGGTTTTACATATTAGTATACTCTTACAATGCAGTTTTTGTATTTTTTCTCAGAAATGAGATATTTTCCCGCGGTAAAAAGTACCCTATATGTTGACCCGGATAACCAGCTATCATCATTCCAAAATTTCATCAAAATCTGTCCAGTGGTTTTCTCGTGATGCGGTAACAGACAGACAGACAGACAGACAAAAATTCTAAAAACTATAGATTCGGACTCTGTATCGATAATGTGATGTTCTCCGATAATGTCTATTTCAATTAGATTTTCCAAAAAATATTTAATGTACAGATTCGACTGAATTACAATTTTATTATATGTATAGATTGTGTATACTTTATAACCTAGAAAACGCTATATTGTCTATATTGTCTGTTGACTTTTTATAGACTAGTTAATTTAATTGATAAAAGGCGTTCCTGTAAAAAATGTACAAAAACCTTTTTAGCCTGCACTAAATGCAGCTCACAATCTGCAGTAGCAATTAGTGCGATAAATATAAGGACAATAAATATAATTGCTTGCAGATAATTGAGTCTTAACAAATAAGTATATTCTGTTGTTTTATAAAAATTTAACGTAGTAGTAAGTAACGAGTTGCTGCGCTCTTGAAGTGATTCGGAGTGAATTATTCAAAATAAAAAAGAGCCGCCTTTATAATCCATATCCATACTAATATTATAAATGTGAAAGTGTGTTTGTTCGTTGTTTGTCTGTCCTTCTTTCACGTCAAAACGGTATAACCGATTGGCGTGATTTTTTGTGTGGAGATACTTAGAGGGCTGGAGAGTGACATAGGCTAACTAGTCGCGGAAGAGTATATTTCCACGGGAAAACACGTTATAATACAATCCAAAAAAATATTTATGATCAGAGTTACTTGAAATTTGGTATTAATGCTCTTCAATAAAATTAAATAAATAGTTGTTTTAGCATTTTTCGA
This sequence comes from Brenthis hecate, assembly GCA_951806755.1. Lineage (NCBI taxonomy): Eukaryota > Metazoa > Arthropoda > Insecta > Lepidoptera > Nymphalidae > Brenthis > Brenthis hecate. The sequence goes on from OX638267.1 coordinate 1,186,464, forward strand.
AATTCATCCTATAAGGGGGTAAAACAGGGAGTGAAAGTATGTATGAAACTACCCTTTTAGGGATTTTTTGTAGTTTTAGCGCGAGCGAAGCCGCGGGTTCTGCTAGTTACTAAATAAATAAAAATAAACAAATGAATAATATATGTACTTGCTATTCATAAAGATACTATAATTAAATAAAAAAAATGTCATAAACTTGTGTATTTCATAAGAAAAAAAAATGAGACTTAAACGACATAAAAATAGGACATTTAACTTCAAATAAAAAAAATCCAATAAAAGTTATAACGGCCGTTTGAATCGCAATAAGATATTAAAACTGTTATTTTCCAGCATTTTCTGTTTTTCTTAATTCGCACTTAACGGAATAATATTATTAGTAAGTATAACAACAACTTATTACAATAATAACAAGTTTTAGTTTTAAAACCTCACAATAAACTGGTTTTAATATTTTAACCTCCAGAAATAAGTTTTCTTCATTAAGTACATATATTTCACTTAATACTATGATTAATTATAGCACTACACGTTTAAATATAACATTCACAGTTCACTATAAAATTTACGATTACTTTACGATCGCGATACTCGGCATTAGAGGGACGTGTCTTCTGCTAAGTTTCTGCGGTGAAACTGAATTTCCCAAGCGCAGAATGTTTTACGCATGCGAACTGCTATGCCTTAAAGTCTGATGAGAGAACGGATGTTTCATAATTAAACCCAACAGTTACACAATTAAGAGGAAGCGAATTTTCACTTTATATGTTTTAAAAAGGGATTTTTGTTAATTATCTTTTAATTAGAACATTATGATATCCTTCCGTTGTTTTGATTTACAGGAGCTTATTTTGAAATTGCTCTTTAATAATGAAATAATGAGCTTTTGTTTGTAAAAATATTTAAAATGGAGGTGTGCTTACCGGTTAGGTAATTGGAAGTGCTTTTTATGTTTTATTGTATTGTATTCAGCCCTTCTTAACGTCCCACTGCTGAGCACGGGCCTCCCTTCAATATGAGGGGGATCAGGCCATAGTCCACCACGCTGGCCAAGTGCGGGTTGGCAGACTTCACATGTCTTTCGAACACTTGCTAGGTTCTCTCAGACATGCAGGTCACGATGTTTTCCTTCACCGTAAGGTAAGTGGTAATCATGTTGAAAATGATTCGCACATGAAAATATCAGAGGTGCGAGACCCGGGATTTGAACCCGCTTCACTCGGTTACCCATGCGAACGCGTCACCACTAGGCTACCACTGCTTTAAAAATTTTATGTTTTATATTTTCCTTAAAATGCTTACTTAAACGGTAATGACGCAGTGGCTTAGTGCTTTGCGAGCAATTTGTTATACAAAATGTTATGAAATCAGACGGTCAAAAGTTTACACTGGAGATTCAATCCATTTTTAACGAAAGTTTATAAAAGTACATTAAATGTACTTACGTAGGATTAAATTTTAATCCTTAGTATCTGTCATGTGCAGAAGAATAAACCACTAAGTTTGCTCAGTGCGTTTTATAAGGGGGACCAATATGATTGGAGAAAGACATTACAAGATGGCAAGATTTAAAGACATTGACATGGCTAATTTTTATCCCGGTATATTAATATATATTGCAAAAGTAAAGTGTTAGTGAATTATTAGTAGGTATATTTACAGTAATACCAATAACTTTGTCCTTACGGTAAACACCGAGGAAGCAATATTTTCTCTTTGTGTTCATTCACTTATGTTAAATTTTATAAAGTGAGTGATTTTATGCCCTCCTGACCGATCTAGGCCAAAAAGGCCAATCTCAGTGAGACTTGCTATGTGCGCAAGATTATTATAGTGCACAAATATACGTATAAGAACAAGTGCTTTCTCTGTCATACTTGTCACTCTCATACCTCTAGTACTTAGCTGTACATGCTAGCCACTACATTACCGTGGCAGTCAAATAATATACATAAGTATGTATATTCAAAACGTTCCAATAATAATAATTTGGGAATGAAAAATCAAAATAAATCCACGAAAAAATTCGAAAAGTTAGTTTTATTTAAAATGTCAAATATTCGCGTAAATCTAAGAAAGTATTAGTTAGGTACATTCAAGTTATAATATAGTTAACTTAGTAAATGCAATGGGCAAGTATGTCATTAGTAAATATTCTTATTACGAATATGATAATCTTCGATATATATCTAAGTGAAAATGAATTTATCTGTGTTTGTCCTCTATGTGTCTCTAAAAATGTTTACGATCAATGGATCCGATTGTGATGAAACTCTGCTGGTGGTGGCTGCTAGTATAATATAAACAAAATATTCCTGTAAGTATCGTTATATTTTTGAAGATTATTTAAAGATTTAATTTTTATTGTGACCGGCAGTTGAAACATGCTTATTGCTTAACAATGAAAATAAGCTTCATAATTTCTGTGAGCATGAACAGTTAATCTTTACATGTTAATTTAATTATACGTCAGGTGATTGTATAAACATAATAATATAATAGAAACACTTGTAAAATTTTAGAAAGTGGTTTCGGAAAATACGAAACAGTACAAAAATAGTATAATCAACAAAACGTCGAAAAATTTCAAAATTATTGGCGCCAATTGACTTTGCGTTATAACTTCTATTGTTAACTTTTTTTCTTTTATATAGATATTATTAATTAATTAATAAAGAAATAACTTTAAAATATGAAGCAGCTTATTAAAATCCAAAATTTTATTTAAGTTTGCCATATGTCATTACTTCCCAGAATTTGTTCCTTATTAGCGATACTACCGAATGATGTAATAATACAGTGAGTTTTTTTTCAAAATCAACAGGTTCGATTCCTGGCTAGGAAACTTCAAAAATCCAATGATGAAGTTTTAGTTTTCACGAAAATCGGTCCCGAGACTCCTTTGAGTACTTTTCGCTATTCCTCATAGTTTCGGACTTGGCCCTGCACGCCCACTTATTTTACACGGGATTATAGATAGGCAACCTTACCTCTACAACTAGGGTAGGCTAAGCTTAAATCACCAATTAATACCCAAAAGCCAAAAGGAATAATTTGCGATAGAAATTAACAGCATGAAATGAGTTTGTCATTTGCAAAACTACCTCTTTGACCAATATGTTTGTACATCACATTGACAACACACTGTGGCACTGTAAAGGGTTTTATGCCAACAAAGCAGTACATTTTGATGCCACATATCATTTCAAGCAGCTTATTTACGTTGACCCAAAACTCACGAAGGCATTATTTAACTGTATAAGTTTATAATTGTTATTAAAAATTACAGTTAATTAGTATGTACAGTGTAGTTACGTTTTTATTAGAAATGAAAATTTTGAAAAAAATTGATAGGTACCTACCTGTCAGTTATCATGTAAGTCATACAACGACAAATAAACTGTTATACCTAGAAGTAGGGAAACTACTTCTATTTTAATAAGTATAAATATTAAAGATTGAGCGAAGTCGCAGGCAAAAGTTAGTTTGTTATAAAATCTTAATGTATTATGGACATGTTAACTGACCCTATGAAATATTATTAAAGTCAAATATTGTAACATTTTGACGGTAGCAGGTAAAGATCTTTAACCTTCTCTAGGCACCGTAATTTTGTTCCAGCCATATAATCGTTGAGAGCACATGGCCCTGTGGGGAAATTGTTCTGCCAAGTTAATAAGATTATCGTTTCCGCTAAGAACCCTTTAAATAATAAGCATTTAAGAATTTATAAAACCAACTCTCAAATACTAACATATGTCACAACTAGCGATTCTTTTAATTGACATAACTTTTTATTTATGAACTGATTGCAATAAAACAAATGCTAAATGTTAAGTGAAGCCGTTTCTGAGATTCAACAAACACACACAACAAAACGCACAAACATTTTAAGCACCATTGTTTTGGGTTCTATTGCGTTAATAAAGACCCCAATAACAGTTTTTTCTCAAATATCTTCCTTGTACAGACAGCGATCAGTTACAATTTTATTATATGTATAGATGATGAAGTTATGTGCTTTACATAATATGTAATTGTATTTAATCATGATATTATATAATAATGAAATTGTTGCTGTACTCGTAGATTTCGTAACAACCAGGCAAACCTTTATTTTGACAATTAATTAATTTGAAATTATTAAAAAAAAAAAAAATTTATTATATTACTTATTATACTACTAAAAATCTTATAATAAGTGTTTTTAAATGTTGTATTTGTACTTAAAAATAAAATTGATTCTATTTTGCTTCTTTATAACTGTTTTCATTAAACTTATTATAAGCTAAAACTAACTCCTCATACTCTCCTCCATGTATATTTTTGTGTCTAATTCTCGTGTCAGCCATACTTATTTAAAATGTGTGTAATCATGGGAAAATACGTTTTGTATTGGAAAAGAAGTTAAATATAATGTTCAAAAAATTACGGGTAGATAAAATTTAGAATACAATTTAAGACTTAAGATTTTTACTTTCTGAGATTATCGAATTATGTACTAAATTTAAGATAACCTTAAAAAAAATGAACTAAAACTATCATTTGAAAAGGGTGACGTCAATAGCAAAATGTCGGAAGAGCCTTCTTAAAATCCTGGCTTTAACAAAGCTATCGATCTCAATTCATTTTTAGAAAGAGTATCCAAAGGGTAATTTGATAAGATCATATCTTCGTTTAAGAAGATATAAGAGAGAGCGTGAACAATAAAGGTGATCGTTACGTTACGGTGTAACGCTCTTTGTAAAAGTGCAAGTCCCAGGTGTATCTAGAAGCAGTCGCTCCGTGTTCATCTATTTGCAAAGCTATAGATCCATTACCCACACAGCAAATCCATGGAATACTACGAAATTGCTCCCATTTTATTATTCTTTTCGTATCTGACTTTTCTAACTAACAGCAACTGTTATAAAAGGCTATTTCTGTTTTTGGTATAGTATTTAATACTAAACATTCTCAGAACGTTTTTGTTTAGCTACTAAGGTTTGACGTATCTGTTAACTTTGTTCCAACCTGCTCAAAGCTCACATGAACTTAATAAAAGAGCACGAGTTTTTTTAAATAAAATCATAGCAATAACAAATTCATTTTTTAAAAATGCTGCGAAAAATTGTTTTAAGATTTTTATTTCGTAGATCGATCGTAGATTAGCAAATCTAGTAAGAAATAAAAGTCGTGGCTATAATTAAATTAAGAAAAATATCTGTAGGTAGTATTATAATATTATATATTATGCCAAATGTCATTTCGAATTATAAACATTTTGAAATGTATATTTGCACTTCAATTGCCTATCGGGAAATCTTTCTGTTCTTCATCAATTAAGTCGTAACAACCCAACAAGTATATAAACACATGCTTTAAAATCTATACATATAATAAAACTGTAGAGGTCGAAGGTCTGTACATAGAAAAAAATGCTAAAAATCGAGTCAGGGGGGTATAAGAAGAGAAATAGAACAGATCCAAATTTTTTTCATTTTTTTGTTTCTCTGTCCTTTTGTCTGTTTGTAGGTACGGGCTAATCTCCGAAACTGTTGACCTATTTAAATGAAGTTTTGCATGGTGATACCTTATACCCCCGGTCAACATTTAAGATACTTTTCATCCCGGAAAATTGAAGAGTTTCCGCGGGATAGTTAAAAAACTATAGTAACTTATACAGATTAGTCCACAACAACTTAAGCACCTAAATTAGTAAAATTTGGCATGCTGATAACTTATATTGCCGGTCAAACAACAGGTTACTTTTTATCCAGGAAAAAATGAAAGGTTCCCGTGAGATGGATCAATTCGTGTTTTTCTAGAGGCGAACCCGAGCAAAGCGAGGGTGAGCCGCTAGTATATAAAAAATGAATGTAACTAAAGTAGTAATAAGTAAGCGCTTCGCTCAAACTATACCTCGCATGCCGTTTGACTTTCCTGAAATCTTCATCAGTAGTCTAGTTTTATTTAGGTTAAGTGAAAATAGTCTCAGATGGTATGGCTGGTAGATGGATGGTAGATTAACACGCGAATGATTCTATAAGGCTTTTACTTTTTCATCAAATATGCATAAAATAAGGAAAAAGTACGAATTAAGATTTTTATTAAAATATATCTGAGAAGACCTCTTAAATTTACTCAATTTTAACACTTGTTCTTAATTGGAAAGTAAAGTTATTCAATGAACCCTTTTTTTAATTTTAGGATCACAATTTCTTATGTTCTTCGAAGAAATCATTTTTTTCCACGAAAAATAGTACCTACGTATATGTACACGTTACTTGTTTTTTTTAAGTGCTAGAAATACATAAAGCCTATTTTTTTGTTTATTGTTATCTAATCTAATATATTTAAATGAGCAATTCTTGTGTGTATATATATATATATATATATATATATATATATATATATATATATATATATATATATATAATCTGAATCTCGGAAACGGTTCCAACGATTTTCATGAAACTTAGTATACACAGGGTTTCGGGGGCGATAAATCGATCTAGATTAGTCTTATGTCTGGCAAAACGCGAGTTTACGAATTTTCATGCGGTTTTCTTTTGCATTATTCCACGCAAAATAAAGTCGGTAATTTGCACGCACGGGTATAAGCATCGTGTTCAAGTGGCCAAGGTGCAAGATCAACAGTCACAGGTTCGAATCTCGGTTGCATACAAAGTTTTTACTTTTATTTTTTTTATATTTATTCAAGTTTTTAGTTTTTTTTTTAAAGAAAATTGTACTTTGTAGCCAAAAACTCCGAGAGAAGCTCGGTGGCCCAGGTATTATTGATAAAAGTAGAACAAGAAGATTTATATTTGCGTTATAAACCATAGTTTTAAGAAATACATCACAAAAGCTTTTTTAAAATTCAAGGAAGTATAAGCACTCTATTCTTGAAAAACAAATAAGAGAACTATCAAAATCAATTCAGTTTATATTTATTGTAAATAAATTTAAATATATACTCAGAGGCACAATTAACCGCCCACTTACATTTTTCGATGAAACTTCAAAAATTCATTTCGGAATGATTTTTTTCTTGGCAATATTATAGATTGGATAATATCAGATATAAAAAATTAAAAAAAAAACGGATATTGCTTTAAATTTTTTTAAATAAACAATAGTTTGAAATTACCGAATAATAAACAAAAATAAAGGTGATGATAAACAATCTAAAACTTTATTTTGACATTAAAAACATAAACTTTAATAACGAGTATTGCCTCCTCTGGCTCTTATGACCCCCTCTAGTCGATTTGGAATACCATCCATTATGTCCTGAATATCTGACTGCGGTATATTTCCCCACTCTTCGACCACAGCAATCTTCAGCTCATTAATGGAGGAAGGGGCCTGAACCCGACTTCGTACCCGCCTTTTAAGGTTGTCCCAAACATGTTCGATAGGGTTTAGGTCCGGGCTTCGAGCTGGCCAGGGTAGTCGTGCTATACCCACGGCATCAAGGTACTCCGTAGCCACTGTAGCGACGTGCGCACGTGCGTTATCATGCATTTAAAGAAAATTTTGGCCAATAAATGGGGCAAAAGGGATGACATGAGGTTCTAAGACCTCTTCCACGTACCTCTGAGCGTTTACGCTGCCTCTTTCAAACACAACCAACTCTGTACGAGCCTCATAAGAAATACCACCCCATACCATTACTGAGCCACCTTGATAGCCTACTGTTTCAACAACAGCACATTGTGCAAACCTCTCACCGGGGCGTCGGTACACCCGCTGCCGTCCATCGGGACCTTTTAGAGCTACTCTGGAATCATCAGAGAAGAGCACGTTCTTCCATTGCTCCATGGTCCAGATTGAAGTCTGGCTCTTCGGTACTCTGTGGTCTAACGAACTCGAGCTGGCCGGAATCCAGTCAAATTACGCTCTGCAAGCCTTCTTCTTATAGTCCGAATACTTACGCTTACATTTCGTACTTCATATAGGTGATTACGGGCCTCGGGAGCTGTAATGAAGCGATTTCTTAGAACGTTGGGCACGATGAAGCGGTCATCTCGTTCAGAAGTGCACCTCCTACGACCTTGTCCTGGTCTTCTAGTGTAAGATCCAGTTTCTCTGTATCGTCGGATGGCATCACGTATCGTGGTTCGAGGATATCCTAGCATACGGCCTATATGACGCTGGCTATATCCAGCATCTGACAGCGCCACCGCCCTAGCTGCACCGGCTGCATCCAATGGCATTTTACTGAGTAAAAAGCTACTATCAAATCCTGACGCACCTTATGAACTAAGAAATGTGTCGAAAAAATTTACTATGAAAACAATAAGTTGGAAAGTCAATTTTCGACTATACTTAGTAAAAGAGACTCGCACTTGAGGGTATCTTTGAAAACGGGGCATAAATTGTCTTAATTTATCATAAACTACCCACTTAACAAATAGTCATTCAACTTCATAAGCGTTTAGTTATTGTAAACAAAGTTACGTGGCTTTAGCCTGGTGGGCGGTTAATTGTGCCTCTGAGTATATATAGACACTAATACCATACGATATCAACGACTACAACTAAATACGATATCAGATAGTTGATACACTACACAAATATAATTTTAAAATATACTCATGACTGGATTACAAACATTTGTGTTCATCACCTCAAATGAATGTCCTCAGCGGGACTCGAACCCGCGACCGCTGGCACAGCAAGTAGGGCTACTACAAACTGAGCCAAACGTGTCGTCAAAATTGTGATTTATAAGATTTCGTACCTATTACTTATTGTTACTGTTTAGTCAAGACGACAGTGATCTAGTAGCGTTGCAAAATAACTCAGGACAATGTTGTAACACTAAGCCAATGAAACCGGAAATATGGTGTTGGTTATGCAACGCTGTCTCCAGTCTCTCGTGACGTAGATTTTTGATTCTAACGCTAAGTCACATTCAAGCTTTAGGAACAATAAGCAATTCAAATCTCGCAAATATTTCCAAGGCTATATGAAAGAACAATCACAGAACAAGTACAAAATTAATTGAAACTAGATAGTACACATTAATAAATATCTACAATAGAACTATATTAAACTTAAATAGTATTAATAAAAGAATATTGTATTTAATAAATATTATTGGACAAGCCATGTCCGTGTGGTAACTGGTTAAATTATATGTAGTTTGTAGTAAGTATTACACAAGGTACTTTGTATTGATGTACCTATCTACTTTTAGTATGGGCGAAAACACGGGCAAAAACAAATCTATCCATATAATAAAATCGTAACTAAGCCGAATCTGTACATTGAATATTTTTTGAAAAATCTTATTGAAATAGACTTTATTTTCGATACAGAGGCCGAATCTATAGTTTTTAGAATTTTTGTCTGTCTGTCTGTCTATCTGTCGTCTTTCTGTCTGTCTATCTGTTACCGCATCACGGAAAAACCACTGGAGGGATTTTGATGAAATTTGGTATGGTGATAGCTGGTTATCCGGGTCAACATATAGGATACACTTTACCGCGGGAAAATATCTCATTTCTGAGAAAAAATACAAAAACTGCAATGTAAGAGTATACTAATATGTAAAACCTAAGAATTAGGTTTTTCTCATTTGAACGCGGGCGGAGCCGCGGGCAATGCTAGTAATATCTAAAATATTAACAAAGTAAATATTACTAAATCTCTAATCAATTCTTTAAGAAGGTCAAGGTAATAGGCATTGTATCATGTCTTGTAGTTTCCGGAGACTATTAATTTATTTCAAAGGTTATGATAGCTCACGTTACATGCATGCGGCGCACTCATAGTTTAAGCTTGCATGTAGCGAGGACATGACACATATTTGGTATTCTTTGATATAAATCCATACAAATATTATAAATGTGAAAGTAACTATGTCTGCCTGTTATATTTTCATGACTAAACGGCTGAACCAATTTTGATGAAGTTTAGTATAGGGAGAGATGGGACGACCATGGAGTAAGACAGAATACATGTTTACACAATGTTTCGGCGTTTATGACCAATCTAGGTAAAATAGAGGATGATTTCAAGTTTTTTGAAGTACTAACCTACTTTTCTATACCTATAGGTTTAGATAGTCTATTTATTACATAATAACCGTCAAAACCTTCCTACTTCCTACGGACGAACCCGAGTGAAGCGGGAGTGAGTCGTTAGTATACTATATAATTATTAATAATAGTAGAAGAAGTAATACACATAATAAGTCAGCACATTCTAAATCGATGTAGGTTGTACCGTTATAAATATAGCGTGAATTGCTAACTCGGTGCGCTGTTTCCCGACAAGTTTATTTCCGGAGGAAGAGTGATGTAGTAGCCCGATATAAATCTGCAACTTAGCTCAGCGCATTCAGTGCTTTGTTTTTTATACAGTAGAACAATCTTTATTTCACTTTCTATTTTGTAAGTTTCCATTTTTTGGCTAGCTAGCTTTGCCCGTGACGTGACGCGAGTTTTAAAGTAAAGGATTTAATTACAAAGATCCTACCCAATTTTATACTATTTTAGGGCTTGAATTTTCAAAACCCTTTTTTTCCATTTTTTGTAACATATACCTATCTATAATTTTAAAAAGAACTTATTATTATATGTATACAAAACCACGTGTACACTTAATTGTAACTATACAAGCCATGTTCGCGTGGAATTGTGGCAAGAGTGCTAGCTGTTTCGCCCCGCTGAATGGCAACCCTTTCTTAGAAATGAGAAATTTCAAGTTCATTCATTTACTTTCTGAGATTTCGCATTTAATCAGTGCGTAAGTGATATTATGCTTTTGTATTATTACATTATCTATGTGGTGTTTGACGATGTAAAAATGTCTCGCGATGAACCCATATGGTGAAAATAATGTATCTATTGTTATTATTTGAAGCGTTGTGTTTTCAATTAATATCCACACATTGTTTCGATGTCACATGTGTGAAAGGCGGAGATTGGAATAATTTATCTGTCTGGTCTTAGTATAAGCCATGATTTTGCTATTAATTATAAGAATAAAAGCGTGGAGCAATTTTTCTTAAGCTAATTGATATTATCATAAATATTGATTAACGAAAAATTATTATAAACTAATCTGTTATATAAATTTCAATATATCTATCTAAGCACACACGTACACGTGTGTTGTTATTTGGTTTTAGTACCTTTTTTTATTTTTGTGATACCTTTCAGATTTGTCATCAAATTCTAACTCTCAAAGAGCGTTTTTTACACATCTGAGATACGTTATTTTATGATGAAATTGTATTACCTGCTTTCTCGTTCCATCGTAAGTATTACCTTGAAGAATTTGTAACAACCATATAATATTGTATCTGTAAATAATTCTAAGAACCCAAAAATTATTTGAATACGTTCTGCTATCTAAAGTGATCTGAGACTAGATAGTATTCTAAATATAATATTGCACCTTTTTCTAAGTTTGTTGATAAAAAACTTTATAAAGCTTATAAAGCCAAAATAAAATACCTATTCACCATCATAATAAAATTCGGTCAGGTACGAATTAGTTGTACGTAGGTATTAGAAACAAGGACTCTAAATAGGAGAATAAAAGTTACATAGAGTAGAGTCGTTTTTACATTCATTTTATTTTCTAAGAAAAAATGCAATTTAATAATATTAAAATTTCGCTTACATTATCCGATTATTTAAATTACGATTATGAATGTGTATAAAACTTATAATGGCTTTCACCATTTAATACAGTAAAATTATTTTAAGGTAAAAATTAAACATAATATTGTATTTATTCCTTTCAAATAATAAATTAAGTAACGAATTATTTGTTTATACTATAATATTATAAAGAAGTAAAGTTTTAAGTGAGTTTGTGAGATTGTGAGCTTGTGACGTTGTAGGGGATAATCTCTGTATCTATTAGACGGATTTACATAGAATTTCGTAAGAAGATAGTTTAAGACCCTGGGAAGGACAAAGGATACTTTTTATCCCGGATATCATCCTTTAAGGGGGTGAAAATGGATATGAAAGTTTGTATGGGGAACCAAGGACGAACCCGCGCGAAGCGAGGGTGAGTTGCTAGTTATAAATAAAAACGGGTTAACTTTTGGCGCAAACTCGTTATTATTCAGTTTATATGTATGTATATATGTAGGCCATTTATTGTAGTTCAAAGTTACACCCCTTTAATCGGAGAGATAAGATAGACGGACGGACGGGAGTCAGCGTGGGCTTTGTGTAATAGGAATCCATCTCAATCTTGCAGACTCGAAACAGAAAAACGGAACTATAAAAGATATAATACAGTAACGAGTTTTATTCATATATATGTTTATTTAAAAAATATTATATTATAGTATATATTCTAATACTATTAAATTAACTTGAACAAAACGCTTTAATAATCGAGTCATACGTCTCACTATCATAGCTCAACAAAATCGTATATTGCAAATAAATTGATTTATAAAGCTAAGCTTTCAAATTTGTTGTTTATTATATTGAAAAGCTTTTTAACGGTAAGCTGTAACTAATAGTTGGATTATAACCCAGTTTCGCAATCGATGCAAATCTCTATGATATTCTCACCCATCTGCATGGCTGCCGGGCTAAAGTGCAAGATTGGAATTTATAATGTTTCATCCTGCGACACCAGTGATTTTATGTCCAATTTTTCAGCATTTATCCATTTTAATCCAAGAATAATCTTCGCAAACCTTATTGAATTTCATAGTGGAATTATTTTAATTTTCCGAGAAAAAAATTTCAATGTTTTTAGTTTCAATTTGTTTCAGTAATTCAAAAATCATTCAGTTGGTTGTTAAACGCTAACAAGTCTTTTGCATTCCTTAATTTGACAACAAAGAAAATATTTTGAACATTATATAAAAGATTGACGCATCTTTTAAATAATATTCGACACAAAAGTTGCCTTGCTGTCGAATCTTAGGTCTTTAAATCAAAATATGGCGGCTCAAAGATAAGACATTGGCTTACAAGTAAATTTCATTAGCAAAACAGAGTATTTTGGAAGCTTTCGAAGTAAAATTAGAATTTTCATTTTCTAATAGCCAATCCAAATTAAGAGAAATAATAATATAATAAGTGAAATATTTTACGTTGTATTATTTTAACTTTGTTTCACGACTAAAACTGGTTAATTAAAACCTAGGTAAGTTCTAATTAAGACAATACAAATATATTATTTGTGGTGTATACCACATTGTGATTGTGATAATATTAATTAAATATGATATTCCAAAATTTTAATTAAATAGACACTTTAAATAATGTGAACCATAACTTTAACTAGAAAAGTTACCTTGTCTGGACCTTATACATAATATAAAAATTCCCTCGGAGATCTCATAAATCTCTTCTCAAAAAAAATATCATCAACAAATTTTTTAAACACGTTTAAATTGAAAACATTTATTTGGCATACACACATTACAGCTATAACTATTTTCTTAAAACTTTTAGCTACTCAAGTTTTATGTCAACGAAAGATTTTAAAAGTATATTTTTAAAGCCCATATAGATTAATTTTGATGTAGAAAAACAATTTCACAAATGATGAAACGGGGAACAGGAACAAATGTTGTATGAAAATTCTGTTAATAAGCCCTTCATTAAGGTAGAAACACTTGATAGTAGATGAAAATCTGTACACATAATCTGTTTCTAGCGACTCACCTTCGCTTCCCTCGGGTTCGTCTCTAGGTGATTCTTCAAATTGACATAACTTTTTTTATTTATGAACCGATTGAAATAAAAAAAAACTAAAAAGTGGAATCCCCGACCAATTACGACGGAGGTTTTACTTATTTACGTAATGTAACTACTAACGTTAGTTCTTATGCAAATAGAATATAAAAAAGGCTTATCAATAATACTTTCTTATATTTACGCGAATATTTGACATTTTAAATAAAACTATCTTTTCGGATTCGAAAAAATCCGAAAAGATAGTTTTATTTAAAAAAGCTTATCAGTCAACTATTATAAATAAAAACAATAAAATAAACAGCGTGCAACAGAAATACAATTAAATATTTAAAAATTAAACTTAAATTCAGAATTCTATTTAACAAATTATAAAGCATGTGTTATTCGAAGTCATCAAAACTTTACAATTAATGGTTTTGGACCGTGTCCAAAACTAGGTACCCTAGATTTTACGATAAAATCCTTTTAACTACTCTCATTTAGTCTATCTTTTTAATTTATTTTAAAAACTAACGAATGTAAAGGATCTTTTCATCCGAACAAATTAAGAAGAAATGTTTATATGTACAATGTATTCACGATTAGTTTGTGATATAAGTTTAAAGATAGTAATTTTTTGTTGTTTTATTAGTATTTCTTTTTTTTAAATGAGGCAAATACTTAAAACTGAACAATTGCGTTATTATCATTAGCTTCTGACCATGGATTTGCCCATGTGAGAAAGTATTTCTTTTCTTTCAATGCTCTAGGGCAGCACCATCTCTTGATAGTTGAGAACAAAAATGTTGTGAAAATCACTAAAGGCCCACAAACTGTCACTTTTTTCACCAGTAATTCTTATCTTAAATTGATATACAAAATAATATACTAAAATGTGCAATTACCTTATCATAACCCTACATAGCTGTTTTTTTTTCACACTTTTCATAGCTATTTACCCTTTTTTTATACCTACCACCTGTAGACATACAGGTGGTTATGTGGGACTCACCAACTAGATAAACACAAGACAACACTAGACAACAGTCATGGCATGGTAATGTTATCCACATTACCGTGGTCATGGGGTTGCTCCAACGGTTCACTTTGCTACATCAACCCGCATGGCACATCACTCACTGAAGTGGACCGCCTACCAATGCGTGTCTTGGCTTCATAGCCATTAACCCTATATCATATATTAATATTATAAAATCTAAAAAAACAATGATTTTTATATGTTTCTGATTCACTGAAGTACCTAATAATAATAAGAAAGTCATATTTTTTATTTTTCTGGTAGTATATCATTGTCATAAAGTTTTACTATAATATATTGTATAATGTTTGAGTAATCTAATATGATTATGATGATATTTTGTTTATTGGCATACAATATGGAATTGACTTATTCATATAATTTGAATGTAAATAAAAATGTAGGACCTGAAATTTATAAATCATTACCTCGACACCCTTCTTTGATTTATACTCCTTTCACATGGGGGCGAGTCACAAACACCAGCCTTTGCCATTGTGTAATTTATGGCCCTTTATTCTAATAATATTCACCTGGATTAAATGACCCAATAAGCTCCAAAATTATATTTTAATTATTCTAAAAGAAATATGTATATTTATTTTGTTATAATCTGTACTATATATTATGTATCTGTGTAAATACAACTGCAGTTTTTTTTATTATTTTTCCTTGTTTTAGTAATTATAAAAAATGTATGTAAATTATCCTCTGCAGTCTTGTAACCAGTAATGTATTGGTCATACTTGTCACAAATTACTATTTTTGTACTAAAGCATCTGAAATTGATAATTTAATTAACAATAATCGAAATTGATTTGTAAAAAAATTGTTCCTACAATATTTTAATTCTAATTTAATCTGAAGAAGTCGACTACAATATTTTTTTTATCGATATTACCCAGAATGACGATGACCTTCAAATATACATGCGTTATTTTCTTTTCAGCCAACTTCAAAAAGGAGGAGGTTCTTAATTCGAATTTTTTTTTTATATTTGTTACCTCAAAACGCCATTACTTGCTAAGCGATTTGGATAATATTTGTTTTTTTCAAGTGTATAATTCCAGATAGGACCCATTTAAATTTAAAAAAAAATACTACCCTTAGGGATGGAAAAATAGCTAATGAAAATTTAACCTACTTCCAATGATTATATTGACTTGAAATTTTGAAAGTGTTTCTATTGCCATTAATAATGCAGTGATTCGGTATCCTAGATCTGATCTGATGATAAGTCCAGAATTTGGATAGGTGGTCTTCAATGGCTTATAGTAGATACTTTGAGTTTGGACTTATTTTGTTTGATTTGACAAGCTCAATAAGTTAGAAATGGATTTTAGAGCCCAATTTTTAGTGTTCCTAATAAAAGCGAATTTTAATTTTTCAGTTATCATATAAAAATTGGCCTCAAACTTACTAACTTAAGCGGCTTAAGCAATTATTTTATTAAATTACTTTGTTCTTACTTTGCTACTACTATGTCTACACTAAAAATGAAAAAATAAAAACAAAAAAAAAACTGATTGGTTGTTTTTATTTACTATGGATACCTAATCAGAGTCGGTACCCGAAACAAATCAAAGCGCACTGACTACAAAAATATCTGATTAGGTATCAGCAGGGTTGAGATGATTTAAATCGAGATTAAAATTAAGTGATTTTTATAAAAACATCGTTTATTTAAATCAATACCTTTTTTAATGCAACAAAATCAACCAAAAAGTGCCGAGGGACGTTCCCGACATGGGAAAAATATGTAGGTAAACAGTAAAAACATAAACGTCAAAATATGTTAAGTGACTACGACCGCAGCAATTGCCAACCGGTTATTTGTCAATTTTAAGTTGTTGATTTTCTTAATTTTTCATTGGCACTGATTTTTTGTTTGAATTTTAGAAGAACTGCTATATTCATTCTTTTTAGGGTTCCGTACCCTAAGGGTGCCCACGGAACCATATTACTAAGCCTCCGTTGTCCGTCCATACGTCTGTCGAGGGCTATATCTCATGAACCGTAATAGGTTAACTTGGAATTTTCACAGAGTATATATTTCTATTGCCGCTATAACAACGAATAATAAAAAAAAATAAAAAATAAAAAAACAAGAAACATTTTTTTTAACGTTGGTAATAGATCATCGAAGTTAATATCTACGAATGTACCTATAGTAAAAGTCATATTAATAAAAAGTACATGTACGATGGCACGATTCCTTTTGTGTGTGAATTCGATTCGAATTTGACAGATTTTTTTTTATTTTATAATTAAAATAAACGAAGAGATGTTTTTTTTTTAAATAATAACCGACTGTTTTTTCAATAATAAATAAATCAAAAAATCTGATTAAAATCAAATATATCTGGTTATTTTTTTTTAAATATCATGATTTTTATGAACCATAATATGGCTATCATGGGCTATTTCTGTTTTCTTAAATAGACGTTAGCTTGATCTATAAACTATCTACATATTTTATTTTATAAAAAAACTTTTTAACAAAAAAATAAAAACCGACTTCAAAAAAAGCACTAAAAAGTAAAAAATAACTGATTGGTAGTTTTCATTTACTATACATACCTAATCAAATATTTTCGAATACGGTGCCAGCTATACAAAACAAAGCACACCGACTTCGAAAATATTTGATTAGGTATGTATACTACTGAGTGATATATTATTTTTTTATTTAAATGAGACCAACTGGAAAAAACATTAAAAAAACATACAGCTGAATTGAGAACCTCCTCCTTTTTGAGGAAGTCGGTTGAAAAACTGACAGTAAATATGTTTTGGAACTATTTTTTTACTATTTTTATATAAATATCTACAATATAACGCAATCGCCATTGATATTTATTTGAAATCATTTTTCCTGATTCCTGATCAGACTCCATGTTAATGTAATAAGATACAATATATGTAAATAAGAAGCACAGATTTCTATATAATATTTTATTAAACACTGCTATTTAGTAAAACGGTGTTGGAACCAATACTATCTGGCACATTACATTTGATGAGGACCTGACGACCACGTCAAGCTGAGATGTTATGTTATTATAAAATGCTTATATTCCATTATTATCTTAAATACCATAAATTAAATACCATCTTTGCTTTTTGTTTGTTTGTTTGCCCTTCTTTCACGTCGAAACAGATTGGCATTTTTTTGTGTGAAGATAGTTGGAGAGCTGGTGAGGGACATAGGCTTTTTAGCGGGAGATTATCTCATTCCCACCGGAAAACACGTTATAATACAACCCAAAAAATATTTATAATCAGAATTACGTAAAACTTAGTATTAATATTCTTCAATACAATTAAATAAATACTTGTTTAAGGATTTTTCGAAATTCAACCCATAAGGGGGTAAAATAGGAGATAAAAGTTTGTATGAAACCTACATTTTTCGAGTTTTTTTGTAGTTTTAGCGCGAGCGAAGCCGCGGGTTCTGCTAATACAATATATGACAATATACTGTAAACTCATTTGTAAAAGAAAAGGGCCTGTTAATAATAATAATATATACAATATTGAATGTAGAAAGAATATTAATAATTTACTTTTCACTGAAATTCTAAGATTATGATCCATGACTTCACTTGAATGTCGAACGGCAACCTGTTTGTAAAGAATAGATATGTCAGAAATTCAAAACATTTTTCTTAGAAGAAATTGTAAAGATATATGATATAATTTTTATTTTTAGGTTTTCCTAACTAAATGAGAAATAAGGAACCCTTAAAATTTCAATATATCAGTTTCTCTGTCCTGTCCTTATCAATGTGTTAATGGATACTGTTCTCTACTTCTACTCACTATTCATATTCGCACATAAACAGACAAACAGACATACAGACAAACAGACATTTTTTTTAATAATTATTGTTTTAGGGTCTATATTGTGCACATAAAACGTTGCAGTCATTGTTATTAATAAATATTTCATGTACGATAAAAGAAGGTCTCAACACTAACAAACTTTTTATTGTTTTCACCTATTTATGAGACTTTAGATATTAATAAACAATTAATATATTTATACAATAATATTTATTTTATATACACACACAAATTTTAAGATATGAATATCTAATAGGTACATATGTATTTTACGTATCGAAATACATATATTAGATTTGCTTTGCCTCCGCTGGCACCGACTTGGAAAATATCTGATTAGGTATCTTTAATTCTAAATGAAAACCCCCGTTTAGTTATTTTTTATATTTTAGTGCCTGAAAGATGTTTTTTTTTTAAGTTTTAATTTAAAGTTACTATGGAAAACAAAGACAATTTTGCATTCGCTATTATGTCAAAGCGGTTAACTAAAAATATCCCATATCGCAAAAACTGTTCAAAACTGCTAAAACTGCTAAAACCCTTTGATGCGAAATAATTACCTATACACAAATAAGCTAGGCGTGCAGAGCCGCAGGCGAACACTGAGGAGTGTATAATGTATTATTATTTTTTTATTAGCTCTTATTATTTCAAGTGTTGAATAAAACAGTTTAATACAGTACCTACTATTGTTACGTATTATTATTGTATTATGTATCAACTTAAAATTTACTTAAATATTTGGCCTTGAATTACTATTACAAATTAATATTTGTTTAAGATACATTACGTGGTAAATTAAACTATTATTTCAGCTTTGTTGAATAAATTGATGCTTAAAAAGACAGTGATAATAATATTATTTCAATTGACTTCAGTTTCTTGACTTTCTATTGATAATAATAAATTGGCTATTTTTTTGTTCTTTTCCTCCGATATCTTTCGCTTTTAAATATGTACCGCATTAAATTTTCGATTTAAAAAGTAGCTCGAGTCCAGTAGCAATATACGGTAGAAGGTTGTATGGAATATCTAAAAGCTTGAAATTTTTTTTTTTTTATTAAGACCCCCACGACACAAGTACAGACAAGTTCACATAATTTTACTTTCGGTTTTTTATCCAAGAACTAAGTAATTATTATTTACTGGTTATTTATTAAACACCAGTGGCAACGCGAGTTGGAACTTGGACTTCGAAAACTGAGTGAAGCGGGTTCAAACCTAGTAAGTTTTCGAAAGATATATGAAGTCAGCCAACCCGCATTTGGCCAGCGTGGTAGACTTTGGCCTAATCCCCCTCGCATAAAAAGGGAGGCCCGAGCCCTACATTGAGACGTCAAAAAAGAGCTGAATACACACATATACATATTTATTTTTATTTAATAAATAAAAATATAATTATCTCTAAAATAGGTATACGTGTTTGTATGGGAATGATATATTATATAACTAATATATCGAGACTTAATTTATTAATAAATTAAAATGTACATAATATTTTACCCTGACGCTGAGACAAATGAATTTTTTTCTATCCTCATCGACTTTATCGTCAATATAATATTATATATTAGTAAGAAATATAATAGAATAATTATTTTCTAGAATAATTTGTTACTTTAAAAAATATATTTATAAAAAAAATGTAATCACTAAACAATAAACATTATAAATTTAAATTATGCTAGAAATAATATATTATAATATCCATTGATATCTCTGGACCCCAGCAAATTGCAAAGTGGATTTCATTAAAAGTGCTAAATTTACTTTTTATTAGAATTGCAACGAATAGTATATTCGGCCATACGCCGAATACCGAATATTCGTTGGGCTTTCTGGCCGAATAGCCGCATATTGGGTAAAAGTATTCGGTCAGCGCATGGCAAGAAAACTTGTATCTACGTGCTTGTTTCTTGTTTGGCTCCAGAAAGTAGTATTTATTTAGAGCGTCTTTTCTCTGAATCTGGGATCGCCTAGAAGTAAACTACTGCCTAAAAATACAGAAAAATTAGTCTTTTTGCATCATAATCTTCCACTTCTAAATTATGATAATGCAAGTGCATAGAATTTTTTTAATAGTTTTTTTTAGTTAATTTTCGTGATAAAGAAGGTGATTATGTACCTATGACTATTTTAATGATTATAAGAAAAATATATAATTATAAAATAAACCAATGTTTTTATTTTACCAATAGGAAATATGTATGATTTTTTTAGGTATTTATACAATAGCTTAACATCATATATAATTGTAAAAAAAATATCCAGCTTCAAAAAACTAAAATTTAGAATAACATTTTTTTTAATACTGTTACGGATACTTTAAGCGCACGCCATTCGCGCGCTTGTTGTGACTTCACAGTATGATATTCACAGAAGTGACGATTAAATTTGTAAGCGATAAAATCGCTAATCGGTTTGTTATGATATACTCTGACGTCATATTCGGTCTGACCAATGGCGTTGCGTTTCAGCTATTTTAAATTTCCCAATTGCTTTTGCTCTTTTCAATAATTATTATCTGAATAAAAAAAATACATAAAAAAAAATTCTTCTTCTTCTTCTTCCTGCTCATTTCCCAATCACTTGGGATCGGCGCAGTACATCTTCTGTTCTGCTGAAAGGATTTGGCAAAAGTTTTACGACCGGCCGCCTGCCTGACGTCAACCCTCCTTGGGAATGCTATTGTCCCTCTTTGTCTGAATGGTATCGCGGAAGTCTTGTAATTATTATGCACTTACAATTTTGTTGTCTTTTAAAACATTTTTTATACTATTACATAAATTTTTAATGTTATTTTCGGATATATTTTAAAATAAATTTTTAATACACCATATATTTTGTTTTGATGTTGTCAATTTTTTTCTAAAAAAATATTAACATAAGCTTAATTCAAAAGCAATAAAGATTATAAAAAAAGCTTTCTTTAAATCACACGCATATTCTCTATTATCATCTGATTACAACAAACATGTTACTTAAGTATTGGCTATTCGGAAGAATAGGATAAAAGTAGCCGAATAAAAAATAATAGCCGAATATTCGGTGCAGGTCTTATGGTTCTTATTATGTTAAGTTACAATATACATATAATGTTAACAATAACACTAGGCTATTATTACTATGATATGTCAAATGTCGCTCAGTTTAATTTAACGGTTTTATTTAGTTTGTTTCCTATAGGAAGGAAATGCCATCTAACTTCACATAAATCAAATGCTTTCTGCTTAGGAAGTATTAGTTTAACATGTGTGATAAATTGCAATGGGAAACCCTAAGTGGAAGGTTGTTCCGCGTAAAGGTTACATTTATTATTATATTTAGTTGTCTTATTGACAGTTGTATTTTAGTTAGCAAAATGCAGAGCCAGAGTAGAGTCGCCCATAGAGCTGTTATTCTAGCGTGCTTCAGGTGTGTACAAAATAATCGTGTGCTTTTAAAAATAATTGTGGTTTTTACAATATTTTTTTGTTGTGATTCAATGTTATCTAGTGCTATTATATTTAACGATTGCATTATCTGTTTTATTTAAAAGTTTATTATTTTTATAACAAGTATGTTATCATACATATTATACTCAAATTTTTTACCCTAATTTAAAAAAAATATTACCTACTTTATTGTACAAAAAATCGCTTGGTTCCATTAATGTTATCTTAATCATATGCATTATACCTGTAATTAGCATACAAAGTGTTTATTTTAGTATTCGTTGCTATTTCAAGATGTTTTAATCCGTTTAATCCGCGACACAATTTAAAGATAACGCAGGATATTGAACATATCATGATTATCTACATATAATGTGTATGAAATTATAGATTATCACTTATTTATTTACAAGATAACTTAAATATGTAAGTTCTTTACGATAAGATTTTTTTTAACTTTGCAAGTGGGTAGTACAGATTACTTCAATATTTAAACAATCCTTTTCAGCCTTTTGTGCCTTACAAAAGGAGTGAGCGCGTTTATAAGCAGTAATGGGTTGAGCAACTACACGTTCCCAAACGATTTTGTGTTTGGGGTCGCAACGGCTGCATATCAAATTGAGGGCGGTTGGAACGAAGATGGTGAGTTTTGTTACATTCATTGTTAAACTTAAGTACGGATATTATTTGCATGCGTTCATGTTTCGGGTACATTTATTTTAATTAGTCTGTTGCGACAATAATTGTAAAAGATACTTATTGTCTTTTAAATTAGGAATTTATTATTGACATAACTATTTTATTAAGGGATGGATTGAAATAAAACAAATACTAAATGTAAGTGAAGCTAACCACAATACGTCAATAAAAACCGCACCCAAATTGGCTAAGCTGTTTCTGAGATAAGCGCGCACAAACGCACAGACAAACAGACAAAAATTCTAAAAATCATTGTTTTGGGTTCTATTGCGTAATATAAAAGTTTTATCAAATATCTCTATGTACAGACAGCGATCAGTTACACTTTTAGTATATTTATGTTTTCAATCTTCATAGATATTTTCTAGTTTATTTTTTTTTGTTTTTGAAAAATAAAACAATTACACACATGAAAAACAATTTATTGAAATATTTAATCTCTTGTAGTATTCTAAAATAAGAAATTCTATTCTATTTATTATCATTACTGCAATTGACGTTCTGTCTAATACGTTTATTTCCTTTTAGAATTAAAGGAAAATTTCTGATTAAATTATGGTCATCATAGTCTTAGCTATGGGATTTTTTTATAATTAAACATAATATATTAGTTATATAATCGATATACCTAAACAAAAATAATATCATATTGCCATTGGTAGTTGGAATAATTTTTTAAGTTAAGGAAAATATTTTGGACAAATATGTATGTAGTAAACATGCCAACAACAAAACCCAGGCTTGGACGATAAAAACGCGTTTATATTTAAGGACAACATTTTTTAAAACCTGTATTCAAATGACAAAAATATTAACGTCAGAGATAATATTATGTATATCATTTTCATTAGGTATATATTTTTTCACATTTCTATTCGTAAACAATTGTAGAATGTTATCTTGTCCAAGCCCCAAAATCATTTTCAGTTTTTTTTTATATTTTTCTCAATTCACTGATTAATATTCCAAGAGAATAATTTAATGTACATGAAAAGAAGTAACTCACTCCAGTTCATGTAATGCTTCTGCTATACATTGATCTCTTGTATAAAGAACCGCTATCGAAAAATCCATCAGTCATATCCTATTTAGAGTAATGGCAATTACAAATGTACTTAATATAATGATGTTCTCCTGGCCGATTCCGGCCACGGCGGCCAATCTCATTGAGTCTAGCCAACTGCGCAGGAGATATTATAGTGCACAAGTGTACGTGCAGACACAAGTGCACTCTCTATTCCTGTCACTCTCATACTCTGGTGGGACGACTGCTTGACACGACCAGTGAGAGTTAAGGCGCAGGACCGACAGCTTTACGTGCTCTCCGAGGCACAGGGGTGAAACACCGCCAACTTCCCAACTCCGGGCTGTTACTGAGACTTACTATACAAAAGACTCAATAACTAAACTTGGCCCGACTCGAGACTCGAACCCAGGGCCTCCGAGTGTGGTAGCCACTACACCACCGAAGCAGTTACTTAATTATAATATATACAATACAAATGTATACTTAATTATTTCTGTACAAGTCACGTCCGGGTGGAATAGTGGCAAGAACGCTAACCGCATTCTCCCTTTGAATGCCAATGGTGATTTCTTTAGGCGAAAAACGACCCAGCTCTCCTGTCAGCAGTAAATATTAAATTAAGTAAGGATTCTTTAGTGTTCGATATGACATCACATGTTAATATAGAGATATCCATAGGGTTCAGTGACAGCGTGCAAGAATAGCAGCTATGTGCTGACAGTACTAGGGGATTCAGATATTTTTTGAAGCAAATATATACTTACTATCAGAACCCGCGGATTCGCTCGCGCTAAAACTCATCCCCTATTTTTCCCTCTTATGGGATGAATTTCGAAAAATGCTAAAACACGTATTTATTTAATTATATTGAACAGCATTAATACGAAGTTTTAAGTAATTCTGATCATAAATGTTTTTTTGGCTTGTATTATAACTTGTTTTCCCGTGGGAATGAGATAATCTCCCGCGGTAAAAAATAGCTTATGTCATTGTCCAGCCCTCCAATATCTCCACACAAAAAATCACGCCAATCCGTCAATCCGTTTCGACGTGAAAGAAGAACAAATAAACAAACACACTTTCACATTTATAATATTAAGTATGGAAGTATGGATATCTATTTTACCATACTCTAGGTGAATTAAAATCATACATCTCATATTCTTGTCATATTAATTACTTTTTCAAAGTCACTTTAAAAAAATGGTATTCCACCCACAGGGATAAAATGTTTGCTCTTATACCGTGTTTATTATAACTCATGAAAATTACAATTGGCTTACAATTCACATAACTAAAACAGCAACAAAACTTCGCATTAAATATCTCGTTTTTAAATTAAGTCAGTCAATCAGGCCATAATAGTACATAGATATTAGATATGTTTACTATTTCTAAGAAAAAGATATGTGATTCAAATTATCAGACGAGTAACATTTTAGATGCTTCGTTTTTTTTTATGTATTCAGCCCTTTTTAACGTCCCACTGCTGGGCACGGACCTCCCTTCAATATGACGGGGATCAGGCCATAGTCCACCACGCTGGCCAAGTGCGGGTTGGTGGACTTCACATGTGTTTTGAAAACTGGCTAGGTTCTCTCAGACATGCAGGTTTCCTCACGATGTTTTCCTTCACCGTTAAGACAAGTGGTAATCATGTAGGAAATGATTCGCATATGAAAATATCAGAGGTGCGAGACCTGTGATTTGAACTCGCTTCACTCGGTTTCCCAAGCGAGCGCGTCACCACTGGGCTACCACTGCCTTTCGTTTTTTTTATATCGCACTTCAACTTATAATTCTATTATGATTAAAATATTACTTATTATTATGTTGTTTTTTTTTAAAAACCATCAATTAATTACTATTTTGCTTATATAAATGCAAACACAAATATTTTTCTTAGTAAAAGGTCAAAGGATGAAAAAGCAAGCTTTTGAATTCAAGCAATATAAGTAATTTATGCTTTAGAGGATAAAAAACTACTATCTACGCAAAAGTGGCTATACCGCCCTATTGTTTTTCTTATTTAGGGTGACAGGGTGTACCATGTTTATATTTATGGCGTTTTTACGTAAAACTTTATTTGATACTATAAGTTCCCCCAAATATTTACATATCGTTATTTGTTCTGATTTCTTAAGAAAACAAGCATATTTATGCTTAAAACTTTTACTTTTTAGCAATGCCATATCATATTCTAAATCCATTTAAGTCTTTAAGCTTCGAGAATTTTAAGTCAGTGTTTAACAGTACATGTATAATATTCACAAATGAAAAAAGCCAGTTTAATTTATCATATCTTCTTCTGAGCTTTTTTATTCATGAACAAGAGAACAAGCAATTAAAAGTATTCAAATTAGTTTCTACTTTACAACGAGTTTTAACTAATGTTGAAAACTATTAGGAGCAAAGTTTTAACTTTGCATATTAAGATCCTCACAGTTGTCCAACTTAGAGGTCATTTTAGCTTAACTAGTCGCAGTTTAATTAAATTTGAAAACTCGGAATATTATACACAGCAAACTAAAAAAATATATTCCAGTAATGATTCAATAAAAGATTGAATTTACTATATTTGATAGAATATTTATATTATCATCGATGGAATTTCTATTATAAAAATAACAAATAATATAACATTTTTGAATTCAATATGTTTTTTTCTAATCGCAGGCAAAGGCGAAAATATGTGGGACACCTATTTACATAAACATCCAAAATTTACAGTAGATCATTCGAACGCAGATGTGGCAGCAGACTCTTATCATCGATATAAGCAAGACATTATTATGGTACAATCTCTCGGAGTCAAATATTATCGACTATCAATGTCTTGGCCAAGGTAAGTCTTGTTGTAATCGGACTTAATAGTAGTCCGATTCCGAAGGTTTGTATAACACATATATAACGATTATATAACGAGTACAGGTGAAGCGAAATAAAAAAAAATGTTTTTTTTTCTTAGCTTGGGAGTAGAAATTGTAGCTTATAAAAAAAACAAAATTATTGAAATAAAAAAAACTTAACATTTTGAGGTAGCCTACTGATTTTTAAAATAAATAATTAATTTTAATTTTTGGTTTGAATTATTTTTCGCGTGATCATCTTTGAAAACATTGACGAATATAGTCATTTTCTACTCGATTTTCACTGTAATGCAAAAAAGTAACATGTTATTTTTTCTACTTTTTTTAAAATTCCAATAATGCAATGTTACATACATACATATGTGTGCGTGCGTGTGTGTGTGTGTGTGTGTGTGTGTGTGTGTGTGTGTGTGTGTGTGTGTGTGTGTGTGTGTGTGTGTGTGTGTGTGTGTGTGTGTGTGTGTGTGTGTGTGTGTGTGTGTGTGTGTGTGTGTGTATGTGTGTGTGTGTGTGTGTGTGTGTGTGTGTGTGTGTGTGTGTGTGCTTATGTTTGTTACTTCTTTACTCTGAAACAGCTGGGCGCATTTGTATGTTTAGTCCATATTGTAGAACATAAGTTGGAGTAATACATAATATGTAGATATGGACGCATCCTAGTGAAGTAAAGGTAAGTTGCTAGTTTGAAATTTATGATAGTTAGGCTTATACTACTTTTAAAACCTCTATGAAGTTTAAACGTTGTTTTATATCGCGGAGTTAATTCCCATACAATGAGTGTAGACAATTTGTGTCACCTTGGTTAAAACAAAAGTGGTGTTGAAAATGTCCTACGATAGTATTTTTGTCGCCCACAGAAATCTTTAAAATATAAAAAAGTACGAAATGAGGAGTTACTAAGCTCTTTCTTTTTAACATGCCAGGGCAAAGTTCCCAATGATAACTAAAATCAGCAAGTACAAATCCAACTTAACGTCGAAGATTTTGTACTAACACACTTAGCGCGAGTCTGATTTGTACTTGGCTGTACTCTAAGATTTATCAATATTCGCTTTTGTTACTGTTTTAACTTTTTGACAGCCGTGGCGTTTTGAACTGCTGCTAAATTTTCCAACCTATTATAAACTTTACTTTGTAATTAGAAGATTGTTTAAATAATACGCGGCCTTACCAATTTTGTGATCAATTTAACATTAAAACATTCAAAGTTGGGTATATTTTATGATAGTATATAATAGTCAGACTTTTTTCGATATGTTATGCTAAAAGAATTTGCAGATTTACCTCTAAAACTGGGCTAATCCAATATTATTCGAAAAAAGAAATACAACGGCTTTTATCGTTCAAGCTACACAATACCGAGTAAAAGCCTCTTTTTCATTTACAATATAGGACTTCTTGGATTTGTAAATGTTACTTGAGTTTCCTGTCTACTCAGCCCGCATAATAATATCTTCTAATATCCTCACCCCGATTTCTGTGTTCATTTCACTGCTTACTTTAACAAAATTAATTTTCTGTTTATACGAATACTAAACTTACTATGAACTTAGAATATTTCGATTGTTAATTTAATTTATTTTCATAATTACAAATTAATCACTAGATATATATTTTTCTGATCAACAAATGTAAAAAGTTGTTATATAGAATTAAAACACCATTTCCCAGTGACTATTCATATTATTTTGGAATGCATATATTTAGAAGAATACAGTTCTATATAATATACTCTTCTTCTTCTTCTTCTCCGTGCCCATTTCCCATTTTATCTTTTATTCGTCTTCTACGACACCCACAGGAAGAGATGGGGTAGCCCTACTCAGTATTCGAATCCGGACGCTACACGGCTGTGTAATATACTCGTGTATAATTATTATTATCTAATTTGTATGTAAATTAAAATTCCTTTCTCTAGCACTGCGGTATCTAATATAGGCATATACAAAATTATCAACTTATTTCATTAGAAGATTTAGAATTAAAATAGACACTGCGTCATTGTTTTTACATTAACTATTTATATAAAAACATTATGTAATAAAATATATTTGTAATAAATACGTTCAAAGAATCGTATTTATATAAAAAAAAAACTTTTAGATTTTTTTACTACTACCTACATCTTAATTAATAAACTGCATAAAATCATTAACAAAGTTGACTTTTACTAACACTTGTTGTAGTTATTCATAAATAATTATGCGTTTTAAAAACTGTTTATTTCCTGGATACCTCATTGAATGCATTCACGTATTGATAATATCCTTTTCTGATTAACAAATGTAAAAAGATAATATTATGTATATAGAACTAAAATACTATTTCCCAGTGACTATACATATTATCTTGGAATACCTAAATAGAATTAGTGAAATATATAATATACTCGTATGTAAATATTATTATCTAATTTGTATGCAAATTAAAACTCCTTTATCTACTAAAATGGTATCAATATCTAATATCTAACGAATACACATCCTTCATTAGAAACTGAGGGTCTGTTTTATATTAATTATTGATATAGTAATTAAAAACATTATTCTGTTTATTAAACATTTATTTATTATTTTGAGCCATTTTACAATAATTTCTTATTGCCCTAATAGGTTGCTGCCAAATGGAACTGACAATCACATAAATTACAAAGGTGTCAAATATTACCGTAACCTCTTCGAAGAGCTATTAAAAGTTAACATAACCCCCGTAGTTACGCTTTTCCATTGGGATCTGCCGACACCCCTAATGGATTTAGGGGGGTGGACTAATCCAAAAATGGCTGATTATTTTGAAGATTACGCAAGAGTAGCGTTCACGCTATTTGGTGATATTGTCAAGATTTGGACAACTATGAACGAATTACATCAACATTGTTATAACGTAAGTATTATCATTTATAAGTGCTGACTGCGGCTTCGCCCTCATAGTTTATTCGTTCCGCTTTAATAAGCCGTAGTGTGATTCAAAGCTGATTGGTGGTTCCAGAGATTAGCGCGTTCAAGCAAACAAACATTGTTCAGTATTAAATATAAATAAATAAATATGTTGGGACATATTTATATTAGTAATATATTTATTTAATATTAGCACAGATCATATAATACTATACATATTCGTTATATATTAATACAGTTAAAAGAAAAAAATTGAATCGAACATTATTCAATCGAATTTTGTTTTCAAATTAAATAAAAAGTCAACCATTACTTACAAAAATATCATATTATGTAAGTACGCATGGAAAATGATCTTCTCTTTTTAAAAGAATTATCATTTATATTTATAGCACTGTCGTGTCTTGAATCTTGAACGGTTCTTATCACATAATTACACATTTTCAACAATATAATGCCCAACGGGCACAGCAATGTCATATGCGTCTATTATATATTATAAATACAGAAAATTATTCTGTCTTATGTCCGATATTTTCCACATATTTTTCCTCTGATAGCATTTTTTAATCATTATTGATTTTGATTTTATTAAATATGATATCTCTATTACTGAAAAAACATGTGACAAGATTAAGATAAGATTTACCGCTCTTAAAGTTCGATGACACGGTATTTCGATATGACCTCAGTAAGAGATTCGGTGCAGGACCAACAGGTTTACATACTCGCCGACTCTGATTTTCTTGACACAATTAGTACTACGAAAAAAGTTAATGAACGACCCAGGAATCGAACCCAGGATCTCCGGATCTGCAGCCGTACATGCTAGCCACTAAACGACCAAGGTAATTAAGATGTAGCTATTACATCTTATATTAGAAACTCTTTTAAATTATGCAGGCTTTACAGCTAGAAATTCCCAATCCAATATCAAGCTATCAAGTTTGTAAGCTTTAGAAGATTAATCCTTTGAGTCACTAAAATAATATCTTGCAACGTTGCTATAATTTATAATGGAACTCTGGGGACGTCTCATCAGTACACTCGCCAGAAATAAATACAACATAACCAATCATATAATAGTGTAATTTTGTAACATAATATTTATAATTTTTTACATCTATCTATATGTAAACAGATTACCTATTTAAATATTATTTCGCATTGTTTTAGGGCTACGGTGGTAACTTATTTGTACCAGCTATACGTTCACATGGTCTTGGAGAATATTTATGTGGGCATTACATGCTCTTGGGACACGCTCGAGCTTATCGTTTGTATGATAAAGAATTTCGACCGAAACAAAAAGGTATCTTTGACAGAAAGGTTTTGTTTACAATTTTTTTTTTGGGCGCCGGAAGTTAACTATGTTAAATATTATTTAGCAAAATATGTATGAACTATTTGTTTAAATATTTTTTTTATTATATTATAATATTATTTTTAGGTAAAATTGGCTTAACATTAGATTCATATTGGGCAGAACCTAAAGATGAAAATAAAAAGGAAGATCGAGACGCAGCAGAACGGTACTTACAAATGCATGTATGTACTCGTATATTATAATAAACTTATATTACACTAGCATTGCCCGCGGCTCCGCCCGCGTTCAGATGACCAAAAACCAAATTCTTAGATTTTACATATTAGTATACTCTTACATTACAATTTTTATATTTTTTCTCAGAAATAAGATATTTTCCCGCGGTAAAAAGTATCATTTATAATGACCCGGATAACCAGCTATCACCATACTATATTTCATCAAAAACCCTCCAGTGGTTTTTCTGTGATGCGGTAACAGACAGACAGACAGACAGAAAAAAATTCTAAAAGCTATAGATTCGGCCTCTGTATCGATAATAATGTCTATTTCAATAAGATTTTCCAAAAAATATTTAATGCACAGTTTCGGCTTAGTTACAATTTTATTATATATGTTTACATGTAATACTATATTATGTACACTTACTTGCTTACAGCTGGGGATGTATGCTCATCCAATTTACTCTGAAGAAGGAGATTATCCAGAATTTGTTCGTCAAAGAATAGATAACAACAGCCGCCATCAAGGATATCCAAGATCTCGCTTACCAGTTTTTACTCCAGAAGAAGTTAGTATTTCTTTACTGTTTTAACAATATATTTATTACTAGCGACTCACCCTCGTTCCGCTCGGGTTCGTTCCTACTTATGTTTGAACGTTTAGTATAGATTTCTCAGAGATGAGATATTTTCTCGCAGTAAAAAGTATCCTATATGTTGGCCCGGATAACCAGCTATGACCATACGAAATTTCATCAAAATCCCTCTAGTGGTTTTTTCGTGATGCGGTTTCAGACAGATAGATAGACAGACAGACAGACAGACAAAAATTCTAAAAACTATAGATTCGGTCTCTGTATCAATAATAACGTCTATTTCAGTAACATTTTCCAAAAAATAATAAATGTAAGATTCAGCTTAGTTAAAATTTTATTATATCTACTGTAGTTTATTATTCTATATACTAATACATTAGTAATTAGGCGCTACATATTGGTCATAACATATTAAATACAACATAGGATGGAGTTCTGAGTGCTATTTGCTTAATAGTAGCAAATATTTTTAATGAGGTCAACCTCAATGTGGCTTGAAAATTGAGCTAATTGATTAAGCTCATGAATATTTAAAGTGAACTAAGACCACTTTAGCGAGTAAACTGCGACTCGGTAACACATCGTTGACTAAGTACTAATAATTTTTGGCAACAATCGTGGCGTTCAAGTATTTTATCGCACTGACCCTGATAACTATGGCGAAGGTCACTTCATCTTTTTTGTATCATAAAATAGCTACCTAGCACGTGTTTTTAAAATTGAAAATTAGAATCAAATTCAAGTAAAATTAATAGAATTATTCAATTAGATATATAATTTTCTCAATGTACGTAAATCAGCAACAGTGCAAAATCATTAGTTAGTTATCTTTTTATATATTTTTTAGTATTGGAAAATCCATTTTACTTATGACCAGTTGGTATGGTGATGGTGACTTGCCGACTTGAAAAGCCAGTACTACCCACTAAAACCCGTTGGTAACTTTTCTGTCTTAATGAGGCGCCACAACAACACTTTTATATTTAACCACACTAAATCAGTAATAACTATGAGTTATCCTATAAATGATCCAACTTAATCGGTTCTGAAGAAAATATAAGTGTTAGTTTTCAGGACTTACTTTATCTTTATTTAAGTAGATATTTTGTCTATAAAGCGTCTGCCTTTATCTATCATTTTGATGTTTGTGTTTCTAAGAAAGAGATAGACCACGTTTTAACTATTAGGCCTTTATTTAGGTTTATTGATGTAGATTCACAATCTTTAAATTAGTTCTGCTAGCTTCAGGCCAAGGAATAAGCTTTTTAAAGATATTATTTATTTAAGTTTTTGACTGTCCAATCAATATGAGATGCTCGTTAATAAATTGGAAAATACTTTTAAACTATAAAAGATACACTAACTTCAAAATAATTTAATATAAATATTCCACCTTGGAGATGTTTTTAAATTTTTTATGAAACCACTCTTGTCCTTAACTTATTCATTAAAAGATCAAGTCAATGGCAATCATTGCCAAAGATGTTGCGTAGCATATAATATATTAAAAAAAACGTATAACTGGATTGTATTCTTCCTCATTTTTGAAGTCTATTCAAAAGAGGATTGCCTGAAATGAGCAGTGGATCGATTTTGAACTATTAATGTACATATAATAAATTTTGCCCGATATTATAAAAATAAAACTACAATAATTTTTTTTTTCTAATTTTCTTTAGACCCACAAATATTCAATTTTTTTTTCTCGCGTCCATGACTAAACTGTAGCTTCATAGACAGAAAACTCCCAAAATCAAATCAATATAAATATTTCTTGTTCAAGTTCAGTTCAATTAAACTTTTGTTATAGAAAGATACTAATACTGAACTTACTCATTTCATATACGAGTAAATGCGACAAAATATTTAGAAGTTTTATAATAATCTATAAATTACATTATGTGGTATTTTTAGATTGAGTTGGTGCGCGGAAGCTCAG
Source organism: Brenthis hecate (assembly GCA_951806755.1). NCBI lineage: Eukaryota > Metazoa > Arthropoda > Insecta > Lepidoptera > Nymphalidae > Brenthis > Brenthis hecate. Next base: position 1,220,011 of record OX638267.1, read on the forward strand.
ATTTCTTCGGAATTAATCATTACACGACATATTTAATGTCGCCATCTTCTATGGAACCTAATTGGAAAGTTCCTTCCATGGATCACGATACTGGTGTAAAGGCCGAGCAAGACCCTCAGTGGCCTATCCCAGGAGCTGAATGGTTAGCGGTATGTATAAATTCATGACTTAACAATAACATAAACTTAATCATAATCTTACTAATATTATAAATGTGAAAGTTTAGATGGATGTTTGGATGTTTGTTACACAATCATGCTAGAACGGCTAAATGGATCTGGATAAAATTTGGCGCAGGGATAGAATATAATTTGAAATATCACATATGCTACTTTCTACCCCGAAGAATTCAGAGTTTTCGTGGGATAGATTTGTTTCTGTGTTCCTAAAGACGAACCCGGGCGAAGCGATGGTGAACTGCTAGCTTAACATATTTTATGCTAGAAATAAGTTAACGCATTGCCAATAACTGAATCTTTTTTCATTCTTGAACAATAATGATTCCTTTACATATGAAAAAGTGTGTATTAAAGTTTTTTTTATTGAAAATGCAGAATATGTAAGTATATTGCTGGTTTAGTCAAATTGCGTCGTTCGAAAATGCTAAACAGCATGTTTTGTCTTTTAATAGACCAAAAGCAGAGCTTTCAAATGCTATATTAGATTTCTTTGGGGATGAGAAAGAAAGTATAGTTATATCCGACAGATACTCGTAAAACAGATTTAAATCTCATTTGTGAATAGTTTACGCGGTAGTAGACCTTATTATAGTTTTAAAGAACTAAAAAAATATACCTTATATCAACTGTAACGGAATTAGGACTTAGCAAAACCTATGAAGTGAGTCCAAACTTACTTTACTTAGGCTTTGGAGAGTTGAACTATCCACTTCCCGGTTTTCATGACAATATTGTATTGTCATTCAGATTCCACCTGCGTACTTAAAAAAAATTAAATCGACACAATTTAAAGTATAACCTTCTAAGATAACTTAGACTTTAAGCACACTTCTAAGCTTCGAAAATGTAATTAGATGTAAAAATGAACATAATAAAAACTTATTGAGATATTTGCAACTATATACAAAACATTGAATCGTTGTAGTTTTACATAATACTAGCGGACCCGACAGACGTTGTCCTGTCTACACGTCTTTAATTTGAAAATTTCAAACTTTTTGGACAAAATTGTGAATCTAAACCATTCCCAGATCCCCTTGAACACACACAAAAAATTTCATCAAAATCGGTCCAGTCGTTTGAGAGAAGTTCAGTGACATACACACTCACAGAAGAATTATATATATAAAGATGTATACCTATAGGAAGTACTTATTGATGGATGTAGACTTTGCACACTAAGACGTGATCAAAATACGCACTTGGTTTAATTTTGTTATTGACAGCTTGATATTTAAAGTTGAACCTTGAAAATTTTTGATGAAATATATTTAAATATTTCCTTTTATTTTGAAAGCAGTTTTTAAAAACTCGTTTTATCCAATAGTAGGCGAACAACAGTTAAATCGACATTAGTAATAGGCAAGTAAAGATTAGAGGTTTTAAAGAAGTATTTATAGTTGTACGCTACCCGACACGTGTTATATATACATACTAAATATAACTATATAATAAATAATTAAAACAACTAATCGAAATCGAAATATCAATTCAATCGATACCTTTCAACATATATCTGAAAAAGTTATAGCTACACTTTGAAAATATTTTTTCAAAGCATAGTATATATAACTTTAGGCGCAAATTTCGTTATTTAAAGTCTTCAATACTAACTAGTTCCATGACTTTTGTATACCTACATAAATATTTTAATCTTTTTCAAATACATGTACACCTTGAGTATCTAACATAAAAAAATCTTCTACACAAGCTATATTAATTACAATAAACATTATTGAGATAAGCGAAATATCTAATCAATTACTTGTCCGATGGTGGTACAACTTGACCATGAAAGGCCATTGACAGAGAACTTGTCTAATTCATTATTTTATTATTGTTTTATAGATCATTTCATATTTTTAAATTATTATAATTTTCATAATTTTTTGCCACTTAAGTTTTTAAACATCCGCAATTTATTTCAATGTCATATACATATTATAATGATAGGTATATTGATTAAATTACGTTTTAAGGTTATTGAGTAATAATTTTCTTAAAAAAGTTTAAGGTTTATTAATTCACACGATGACAGTTTAATTCTTATTACACTAGCGACTTATCCCTTACTTCGCTCGGGTTCGTACCTAGTGAAAAACATAAACAAGTCTATCTCACGAGAGTTGTACATTTTTCCGGGATAAAAAGTAATTTATATGCTACTAGCATTGCCCGCGGCTCCGCCCGTGTTCAGGTGACCAAAAACCAAATTCTTAGGTTTTACATATTATTAGTATACTCTTACAATGCAGTTTTTGTATTTTTTCTCAGAAATGAGATGAGATCCCGCGGTAAAAAGTATCCTATATGTTGACCCGGATAACCAGCTATCATCATACCAAATTTCATCAAAATCCCTCCAGTGGTTTTTCCGTGATGCGGTAACAGACAGACAGATAGACAGACGGACGGACGGACGGACGGACAAAAATTCTAAAAACTATAGATTCGGCCTCGTTCGTAAAGTCTACTTCAATAAGATTTTAAAAAAATATTTTATGTACAGATTCGGCTTAGTTACAATTTTATTATATGTATAGATTTCAGACTATAATCTATCACTGTGCTAAATTTCATCCAGATCCATTCAGCCGTTCTAGCGTGATTGAATAACAAACATCCATTCATCCAAAATTTCGCCTTTAAATAGTAATAAGTAAGACCAGATTATATATATACATTTGCATATTTTAGCCATCCTCAACGGTAATACCATTTTTTACCTAAGATCTAGTTAAGATTAATATTATCGGTACATTTACAATATTTTTCCGAGTGCAGTGTATTGAGCCTGCGTTCCGAAATGCGCTAAAAGTAATCCCGAATCCGATTAGATTTAATAGTCACAAGTAATTAACATTCTAAAGAATCTTAAATATGGTTATATTAACAAATCGTTAAGCACATTAGAAAGATATGCTTCCTTAGTCAAATATTTCTAAAATATACAAATGAAATACCGTATCTATGTATACCCCTTTTAAAGATCGATACCTATTTTTTTAATTTCAATAATACGAAAATTCCGTGATGTAATTTTTAAATTAAATGCTTAGTAACAATATTAACAATAATAAGCTACGTATATAATATATTATATATAACGCATATAATATTTACATATTTATTTACGTTTATAATAAAGTTAACAAAAAATATCAACGAGAGTGACACCATTTTGTCTTAAATTAATTTTAATGTCATGTAATTTTACTCTACCTATTATCACCCATGAATGGATAATTTACTAATTTTAAGCTGATTTTGAAATAAAAAAATTGAAAAACATACTTTTTTCTGTGTTTGGGTTCCTAAACTTTAGCATTTAAATTCGCATATTCTGCCAATTTTCGTGCATATTTCAAGCATTTTTCATGCATATTTGCATGCATATAATAAGCTTTTTATGTTGCATGTAATCCAGTCTCTAGTAGTAAGACTTGCGACTCACCCTCACTCGGGTACTCGCTCGGGTTCGTCACTAATGAAAAACAAAAACAAATCTATCTCACGAGACCAACAGATAAAAAGTAACCTATGTGCTATTCCAGACTATAATCTATCTGTGTGCCAAATTTCATCCAGATCCGTTCAGCCGTTCTGGTGTGAAAGAGTAACAAACATCCATCCATCTATCCTCCCAAACTGTCACATTTATATTATTAGTATGGATGGGATAAAAATAACAATAATGATATCGTATTTTTGCGTGTAATATTATTTTATTTGAAAATTAATAAATATGCATTTAACAGTTAAAAAAGTATCGTTGGCTAAGATCTGTTGTACTTTTAAAAGTTTAATCTAATTTAAAAAAAAATATTTATATATAAAGCTAATGAAATAAGAAACTATGATGATAATAATAAGGTTATATGCTCATGATCTTGATATTATCTTTATATTGTGTAAGGTTAGAATAGAGCGTTACATCCGTCTGACTTTATACAGCGTATGTACAATTGTACGTACGAGTATGTGTAGTTGAAATTGAGGCTGAATACTACGACCGTTGTGTATTTAATTCCTGTACGAGAGAAATATTTTATTCAACTAACATATATTTTTTCTTTGCTGAGATAACTATGTTATCAATGCCTACCTTGTAATATTTAAAATTAAATTGTATAAATAGCGTTTAAGAATATTTTACAGATAAAATTAAAATTAATTTTATTTTTAACTCAAGTATTAATTTTTTAAATTCAATATTTCTTCAGGTCTATCCACCAGGTTTTAGAAAACTCCTTAATTGGATAACCAAAAACTATGGAACTAAAATACCTATTATCGTAACGGAAAATGGAGTATCAGATTCAGGAGAGCTAAATGATTATGTTCGAGTTTCCTACTATAATAAATATCTCTATCAACTGCTGTTAGCAATACATGAAGATAAATGCAACATACGTGGCTACTTTGCGTGGACACTCATGGATGATTTTGAATGGATTGATGGATTCACGTAAATATCTCTTAAATATTTCTTTTGTTAAAAAAAATCTATACATATAATAAAATTGTAACTAAGCTGAATCTGTACATTAAATATTTTTTGGAAAATCTTATTGAAATAGACATTATTAGCGATACAGTGGCCGAATGTATAGTTTTTAGAATTTTTGTCTGTCTGACTGTCTGTCTGTTACCGCATCACAGTAAAACCACTGCAGGGGTTTTGATGAAATTTTGTATGGTGATAGCTGGTTATCCGGGTCAACATATAGGATACTTTTTACCGCAGGAAAATATCTCATTTCTGAGAAAAAATACAAAAACTGCATTATAAAGTATACTAATATGTAAATGTGTACCCAAGAATTTGCTTTTTGTTCATATGAACGCGGGTGGAGCCACGGGCAATGCTAGTATACGAATAAAAAGTACGGGAATCGAACTCGTTGCTACTTTGTCGTAGGGATTAAGGAACAAAAACAATAAATGTGCTAGAAAACATTCTTATACTGTGTTTTTCTTGTTATGTTTGATTTTAATAGCATTAAGAAACAAGCGGCAGTTATTAAAGTTATATTGCCGCTATTTGTTTAATTGATCTTACGTTAATCTTGAGCTAAGACGTAACAATTCTAAGATTAATATGAATCAGGATTTCAAAGTCAAGGTTAATCATTGAACGGATTGAAACTTGATATTTTATTGTTTTATAATATTTTTATTTTTATATTCTATATAGTAATATAGAATTTATGATTATTATATTATATAATGCATATTATGCATGTTTCTATACTGTTGCCAACTAACAACATTTAATACTTTATAATATATATACTTTTGTATTATTTTTCAGTGTTAAATTTGGACTCTTCCACGTAGACTTCAAAAGTCCAGAAAAAACAAGAACACCTAAACTTTCAGCCCTAAATTATGGAGAAATTGTGCGTACAAAGCGAATTAATTTTAATTATATAAAAAAACCTTCATACAAATTCAATGATTTATAACAAAATGTTTAGAATTAGACCATTGTTAATTTAAACTAATTTATAAATAATTTATTATTTAATTTTAAATATAATGTTATAATAAATCTGTTTCTATTGCATTTGTCGTTATTAATAATTAATTAGTCATTAAATTAAAAAAAATATATGATAAGTTATCCAGAATTTATTTAATCTTCGACAATATTATATTATAAATATTAAATATATAACATTCGTTGATTAAGTTATTAAAAGAGCTTACATCAATACACACATTATGTTAGAATTTATATATGGAGATCTTATTAGCGATTTATGCTGTAAAAGCCAAAGACATTCTCTTTTCTAAAAACTAGCGGACTCAACAGACATTGTCCTACCCGAATATGGTCTTCACCATATTGGATATTGACAATAGTCTTCAAATAATATCCCAGAACCCGACTGCAGCGCCACCTACAGGGTCCAGTTGTGAATCTAAACCATCCAGGCACCCTTGAACACTAAAAAAATAATCAAAAACGGTCCAAACATTTAGAAGGAGTTCAGTAGCATAGACACGTACAGAAGAATTATAGTTATACATTTAATAAAATAGTAACTAAGCCGAATCTGTACATTAAATATTTTTTGGAAAAAAATTAAATACACATTAATTTCGACACAGAAGCCGAATCTATAGTTTTTAGAATTTTTGTCTGTTTGTCTGTCTGTCTGTTATCGCATCACAAAAAAACCACTGGAGGGATTTTGATGGTATGATGATAGCTGGTTATCCGGGTCAACATATAGGATACCTTTTACCGCGGGAAAATATCTCATTTCTGAGAAAAAATACAAAAGCTGCACTGTAAGAGTATACTAATCTGTAAAACCTAAGAATTTGATGTTTGGTCATCCGAACGCGAGCGGAGTCGCGGGCAATACTAGTATATTATAAAGATGATAATAATAATCCTCCTGATATGTACGACTCGCTCTAAGTCCCCTCACTTTCATTATCCAATGAGAGGCTACACTGCACATTACACGCTAAATATCAGCTTTATTTAACTCCGGATGCTACTGAGAATTTGGCTTAAAATTTTTTTTAAGTCCGTACATGACGTGCATATAAGATCGAAACTTAACACCGTATATACTACAATAACTTGCCTTGCAACCAACTTGAGACCAAGATGGATGTGACAGCAATTAGTAAGTTTCACAGTTTGACGACACGTTTGGCTTAGTTTGTAGTGAACGTACTTGCTGTGCCAGCGGTCACGGGTTCGAGTCCCGCTGGAGGGCATTCATTTGTTTGATTGATGAGCACGAATCTTTATATTCCAGTCATGAGTGTTTATATAAATATGTATGTTTGTATTTAAAGTTATATGTATGTGTATTTTGTAGTGTTTCAACTATCAACTATCTGGTATCCATGACACAAGCCTCATAACTTACCATCGAACTAGATGGTGCTATGTGTTAAATATTAATGTTCCAATATATTTATTAGTATTTATTTTTATTATTACAGTACACTCTACATCTATACTTATTATAAAAATAAGTCCCCCGGCCGCGTCTTTCTGTCCTCCTGTCTGTCCTCCTGTCTGTCCTCCTGTCTGTCTGAACGCGATAAACTCGAAAACTACTGAACGGATTTTTATACGGTTTTCAACAATAGAAAGAGTAATTCTTGAGGAAGGTTTAGGTATATAATTTATTATGCTTTTATGTAAATTAGCTGAAATACGGCGACAAAATGTTGAAGAGGTCGCAAAAATCTCGCCAAATGGGAACTTTCCACGACGAACGCCGCGTAAACTAGCAAAGATCAGTTAAGTAATGTACTAGAGAATTCAAAATCTATAAAAATGCTACAAAAAAGTCCGCGATAGCATATCTCTATATCTCTTACGGTTTGGGACTTACAATAACCACTTTTATGTTAAACCCATTTTTAATTAAAAACATTATGCGTTATTTTTCAAAGTTATTTTCTTTAGTTCGGTATTAATCCTTATCCAAATGAATATTTTAGTTAGCTTAGTCATTTAATGCAGATTAAAATTGCTCTTTACACTAAATCAATCAGATGAATAGTTTTTGAGATATCGTTGTTAGAAGTAATTAGTAGCGAAACATTTTTAATGCTTGGCGAGCATTGAGATGCCTACGGCGAGTCCATCCCCTCTGCCCCGCATCGCTCGACCGCCTGCTCAAGCTATATAAAACCGGGCGATGTAGCGCGCGATCCTAGGATACTTTTTTTTTTTTTACCGCGGGACAAATATCTTATTTCTGAGGAAAAATACAAAAACTGCAATGTAAGAGTATACTAATATGTAACACCTAAGAATTTAGTTTTTGGTCATCTGAACGCGGGCGGAGCCGCGGGCAATGCTAGTATATATATATAAATGAGTATTTTATGAGTGAATGAATAGTAAAAGTTGCGATTGAGCGCTAGGTTAAGGTTAAGATTTTCTTAAGCGTTTCTTATCTTTCTTTAAGATTCTTTTGAAAAGGTCAATGGAAGAATTTTTAGTAACCATTCAGAATAACCAATTCAGAAAAACTTCATGTTATATCCGTTTATCTTTTTCATCTTAGTTTTTCTATATATTTTAAGTTAACTACAATGTTTCTTATAAATTAATTAATATTAAACTAATAAAGTAATAACACATAAAAACTTTTTAACAAAAAAATAAAAACCGACTTCAAACAAAAACACTAAAAAGCAAAAAATAACTGATTGGTAGTTTTCATTTACTATACATACCTAATCAAATATTTTCGAAGTCAGTGTGCTTTGCTTTGTATGGGCTGGCACCGATTTCGAAAATATTTGATTAGGTATGTATAGTAAATGAAAACTACCAATCAGTTATTTTTTACTTTTTAGTGCTTTTTTTGAAGTCGGGATTATTTTTTTGTTAAAAAAGTTTTTATTTTTCCCTTTTTTTAGTGTAGGACAGTAGTAGCAAAGTAAGGATTCTAACGTGTTAGCCGTGTCAAATCAAACAAAATAAGCCCAAACTCAAAGTATCTACATTAGCCGTTGAAGAGTTCCACCTATTTACCTTCTGCTCTGGCCTTGCCATCAGATCAGGCAACGACCACCGAACCACTGTACTATCAACGGAAAATAGAAATACTTGCAAAGTTTCAAGTCAATATAACAATTAGAAGTAAGTTAAATTCATCATTAGTTGTTTTTCCACCCTTAGGGGTGGTATTTTTTTTTTGAAATTTAAATGGGACCAATCTGGAAGTATACCCTTTCAAACAAAACAAAAATTGTCCAAATCGGTTAATAAATGACGGAGTTCTGAGGTAACAAACATAAAAAAAAACATACAGTCGAATTGAGAACCTCCTCCTTTTTGAAGTCGGTTGAAAATGTAAGTTATCAACAATTTAACACACATTTTTGTTATATCCTGTAAACAACTTTAGTTATTCAATTTTTTTAAATTATATTTATAATGAAATTACAATTAACTTTAAGCTTGTATAAGCTTACGCATAAATAATTATTATAATGAGCAAAAATTTTCAAATATTATATTTATTAAATAATTTAGCGGTAACAGCAAGTACCTATAACAACACATTTTATATTAATTTTTTTCATGCGGTAAATAATATTTATTTAATAAATAACTTGTTTGGCTTTTCTCCTCTGATGCTTATTTAAATTCACGCAGACAATTAAATCATTTAGGTAACTTAAATGGTACGATTTTTTTTTAAATTAATAATATTCGAAACGCTGTTATGAAACCAATGAATTTAAAATAAATCCCTGTTACATGTATATTAAACAAGGAAACAGAACAATCGGTGAGACAAAATTATACTTTTACATTTCAAGGATATCAAGCATTTATTTATGTAGCTACTAAAACTGGGATAGGATGGGAAAATAAATACTTAACTTTTTACGTACACTGTTTTATTTTATACTAGCAACTCACTCTCGCATCGCTCGGGTTCGTCCCTAGTGAAAAACAAGAATAAATCTATCCCACGGGAACCGTACATTTTTCCGGGAAAATTATAAGTAATCTATGTGCTATTCCAGACAATAATCTATCTCTGTGCCAAATTTCATCCATATCGGTTCAGCCGTTCTGGAATGATTGAGTAACAAACGTCCATCCAAACTTTCCTTAATAATATTTATGGGATATAAAAAAAACAATTAATGGGGTTTGTAAAATCAAATGTATTTGTTACATTTATTAAAAACTATTATTATATAATACTATTAACTATATTTAAATTTATAAATAATATGTTTAAATGTACCTACCCAACGTAAATACCTATGTGACACTAGCAGAGCCCGCGGCTTCGGCCGCGATTAAATTACGGCAAAAATAAACTTTTTCACTCTATTTACTTATTATTTGCAAAAATAAGTTTCTGTAAGATTTCGTGTTATTAAAGATAGATAGATTTTCTTAAAGATAGAAAGATATAATCGTAATAGATTTCGTGTTCTTAGAGATAATAAAAACAAATTTAATTTTAATGATAGTCACTCAAAATATGTAGTATCTTAAAAGATGTTAAACATATATTACATATTCTGTAAATAAATTTTCATTTTAGGTATTTCTTAAACTCCACTACGTGTATTTTTTATTCATTTTTCTACTCCATCTTACCAAAGTTAGAGGAACAGAGTACAATGATACAATCGCATACAACGTTTACGACTTTAGGATCATGTATAACGGCTAATATGGTTTTTTAACTAACATACTAATAGGCTAACATCTACGTTATTTTTAAAGACCCAATGCTATTTACACCTGAAGCTTACAGTCTAACTTCTATTTATTTTTTAAGTTACATATATAAATTGCCATTCTTATTTTTATTTGGCTACGTTTGTGTGAACTGAAAAATTGCTTTTAATTTCCATTGAATTTATATGTTGTCATATCGAATTTTTAATATTATGTCTAGAGTAAAACTCTAGATTTACTTAACTTAGTCTAAACTAAAAAGACCCACCACAAATATACCACACTGATGGATGTTCGGTCTGGTTTTGGGTTCTGCTAAATGTCCCTGTGAGGAGCTATCCTCTCTTAAGTGTAAGCCTGCTACATTTAACAACTGGCCCTAAGATATAATAATGGTCATTGCAAAGCAAACTTTAAAGTTTGTCTGTCTGTCTGTCTGTCTGTCTGTCTGTCTGTCTGTTTGTCTATCTGTCTGTCTGTCTGTCTGTAGTGTTTGTTGTGAGGTCCTCCTTAAGGAGGAATTACAATAGATTTAATTTAAAGTCGTGGTCAGAAATTATCAGTGGTGTTCGAGGTATGAATTCTGATCCCCCTAGAGCACATCCAGCAAACACAATGGCCACTATGATGTTTAATGAATTACTTACAGTCTAACCCCGTTACAAAGCTTAGGTGACTTTTTCATTACGGTTGTGCCAACCTTCAGAAGGAGGATATACTTAAACATCAGGATACTCTCTCGCTCTCTAGATCTATTGTAGTTGTCACTGCTGTGGCCAGCCCAGAAGTTATAGATAATTTTCTTTTGGGCTTAGTATAATCTCCGTTCTCTACTTTATATCCACACAGTAAATATGCACTTATGGAGAACTTGACTTATGTTAGTCTGTTTAAATATATTCTACAACTCCAACTTCATCGCCCAGTTTTACCCCCTTAGGGGATGAATTAAAAAAAAAACTACAATACATGTTTTTTAATTGTATTGAACAGTATTTGCAATACCAAGTTTCAAGTAATTTTGATCGTAAACAATGTTTTCCTCATATAAACAGCACACCCCTCTTTTACCCTTTTAAGAAATGAATTTCGAAAAGATATGATATTTTCATAAAGACAGAATTTCATACAAACTTTCATAAGTACATAATTCTGATCATAAATAATTGTTTGCCCATATAAACTTTATCACCCCCTTTTACCATTTTAAGGGATGAATTTCGAAAAAAATCTAATACATACATTTCTTACTTTTCATCGTAAAGCTAAATACCAATTTCCGTGCATTTCGCGTTAAAAATAACAGAGTTTCATACAATCTATTTTCCCCTATTTTACCCCCTTAGGGGATGAATTTCGAAAAATCCTTTCTTAGCGGATGCCTACATTGTTTAAAGAATATGACCTCCAAATTTCACGTTTGTACGATCAGCGGTTTAGGCTGTACGTTTATAGATCAGTCAGTCAGGACAAAACATTATAAGTAGATATAGATTTTTAAATACTCGTGGTTATATTTTTATTATGATTTTTTGTTCCCGATGTTTCGAATCCTTTACAGAAACATGGTCACGGGAAAGACTAAGCTATTTGATATCTCAGAAATCATACTAATTACAAAGGCATCTACTAACAAAATTATAAAATAATTAGCATTGCACGCGGATCCAGTCGCGTTCACGCGACAGAAAATCAAATTCGTAGGTTCAGATCAATACATACCAGTTTCATTGCACATCGCAAGATTGAGAAAAAAGGCAGCCTATAATGTGACGTAATAATAATAACCAGGTTATTTGTGTAAGTCGTTATATACATATATGTACATATAAGTGATAAGGAATCTATGTTGTAATAATACTCGTGTGCAGGCATTCCTATGATAAGCTTCAACATCTACAATGTGCATACAACATAGTATGTTGCTTGATGTATTACTCTATGTATATCGTACAGTAACTTGTGATAATTTTTATGACCTAAGTTACGAGCCAAGGGCAGACAACAAAAGGAACTTGGTTCCGTCCGGGTGTCGATTTTTTATACAATATATTTAGTATCTGAAGTCGATAAAAATACAGGCTGTCGCATTTAACCTCATGCTACCATATTCGTTTGATTGATGAACGTTTTTGAAGGAGGGCATTTAGAAGAAATAACAAGTAAATACAAAGATACATGATAAATTAAAACGTAATTGTTGTTAAACGGATTACAAGCTCGTGACTGGTCGACCTCGGAAGCTGGTGCGAAACTCATGATTGTTTTAACGATCAATATTTAAGTTTGATATTAGATATTGATTTTACATCTTGAATCAGAATTGACAAAGTCTAGTGTACTTAAACACATTTGACGCATTTAAATACTAATACTTATCGCTAGATCTCGTATTTGGACTAATACAGCTCTGAACGTAATCAATAAGTGTACATTGTTATATTTTTTCGGTAAATACTAAAGAAATGCTTGATGATACCGTTTATTTAGATTTATTTAAATATATGTAATGATATTTCGGAATAAAGTACTGTAATTAAAATATAATTGTAGTACATATTTTATAACAAATCCTTTAAACGTAGACTTCTTAAATAATTAATTTAAGATTTGTTCCTATATGTATACAAAAAAAATGATAGTTTTTTAACTATTTATAAAAAGTGTAAAAGAATATATTTTCGGTTTCAAAGTAAAGTGTAGAAATAAATTGAAATAGTTAAAAATTATACTAAAATTCTTAGTTTATTTTGAATTGCAAGTGATCCACTCTTATAAAGTCTTTAAGCTCAGATGGTTATCATAACACGCAAATCCTACTAATATTATAAACGCGAAAGTTTGTAAGAATGCATGTATGGATGTATGTTCGTTACTCTTTCACGCCAGAACGGCTGAACGGATCTGGATGAAATTTGGCACAGAGATAGATACTACTTTTATCCTGGAAAAATATACGGTTCCCGAGAAATAGATTTGTTTTTGTTTTTCTAGAGGCGAATCCCAGCGAAGCGAGGGTGAGCCGCTAGTCTTTCAATAAATATTCTCATGTATCTGATCTACTCCATATAAAAGCTTTCTATTTATAATGTTTTAAGTACATATAAAATGGCAGATAGAAAAACGTTAATTGAAAAACTTGATCTTTTTATATCAATTCATCATAATATCTTTATTTTACATTTTTATTTCACTAGCAAACATTATTTTAAGACAATTCGACTCATACGTAGGTATATACATAAATATAGGTGTACACTGCACGTATGTCATTGATCTAGTGGCTAGTAGGTACATCTAAACATCCGTAGGTCCTGAATGCATTACAATCTCATCTGTCGAATCGAATTGTCTTTGTCAATTTGAGAAAGAATGAAAGTTATATAGAGTGTATTTGCATCATCTTTGCATATATTTTTTTGCATCGTCAAAAAGTGAATTGCACTAACATCCCAAACTAATTGCAATTATCTATTCATATAATAAAATTGTAACTCAGTCGAATCTGTACATTAAATATTTTTTTGAAAATCTAATTGAAATAGGCATTATTATCGATACAGAGTCCGAATCTATAGTTTTTAGAATTTTTGTCTGTCTGTCTGTCTGTCTGTCTGTCTGTTACCGCATCACGAGAAAACCACTGGACAGATTTTGATAAAATTTGATATGATGATAGCTGGTTATCCTGGTTAACATATAGGATACTTTTTACCACGGGAAAATATCTCATTTCTGAGAAAAAATACAAAAAATGCATTGTAAAAGTATACTAATATGTAAAACCTAAGAATTTGGATTTTGGTCATCTGAACGCGGGCGTAGCCGCGGGCAATGCCAGTTTTACTATAATTAATCACCATCAAGTATATTAAAAATAATACTCGCTAATGAAGCTAAAAAAACTAAGGCTACTTTTAGAAACGGAGGCGTTATAGGCATATAACGATTCCGTTTCTAAAATTAGCGTTGTGCCATTAACTTATCATTCACTAAAGCTTTGCAAGCTTTAGTGAATGATAAGTTAATGGCCCAAGAGAAATGGGAAATGTATTTGGGCAGTATATTTATAGAAAACTAGCATTGCCCGCGGCTCCGCCCGCGTTCAGATTACCAAAATCCAAATTCTTAGGTTTTACATATTAGAATAGATACTCTTTTAATGCAGTTTTTGTATTTTTTCTCAGAAATGAAATATTTTCCCGCGGTAAAAAGTATCCTATATGTTGACCCGGATAACCAGCTATCACCATCCAAATTTCATCAAAATTCCTTCAGTGGTTTTTCCGTGATGCGGTAACAAACAGATAGACAGACAGAAAGACAGACAGACAAAAATTCTAAAAACTATACATTCGGCCTCTATATCGATAATAATGTCTATTTCAATAAGATTTTCCAAAAAATATTTAATGTACAGATTCGGCTTAATTACAATTTTATTTAATGTATAGATAGATGAATTTAGTGAATGAAAAAATATTTATTGCTGCGTAATCCTACAATTGGCAGTAAGTACTTAATTCTATCGGAACTTTGATCGTGAAACCTGATGCGACAGAACAAGTATAAAAATACTTAGTACATATATATATTGGGTCAGTTTATTCTATAGAATTCGCAATCAAGAGATATGTTAAATGGTAGTTTTGAACCAAAACGTGATTATATAAATGAAGAAAAACCTGTTTAGCTTCAGTAAAGCAATTTGAAGCTTTATTCATGAAATATTACATTTTTCTTTATTCAATATTCAAGAAATTTTGGTTTATTTTTATGTAAATAGATATTTCAATACTGTTATATAAAAACATTGCGGTTGAATTTTTACTTAAGGATTTTCTAAGTTTTATCGGCAACGAATGACTATAAGTTTTTAAAGTTTTTTCCTAACAAACAAAGCCATTCTTGAAGAACCCTTAAAAGAAACCATCCAAGTATTAAAAAAAAGAATAGAACTACTAGTTTCAAGTTACGGTGCTGATGCAAAATGTTGTTGAGAGCTGCATTTAAATGATAATAAACATTTTCGGTGTTTTTTTACATTAAATTTAGTAAAAAAAATACTATACCTTGTTAATCGCCGTGTTTTAAAAAGGCTTTCAATTTTTTTTTTCCTAAAAGCAAAATGTAATGTCTATACTTAGTAGTTTAGGCGGTGTTTTTTCTGCCAGTGATTAAATTAAAAAAATAATTAAGTAGATTATAACTTAACCGCTCGAATTCTTGTCTTTCATGTAAAATAAATATTTTATAGCAACTAGTGACCCTGATATGTAAGATAAAATAAAAATCAGTTCCACTTAAACTTTGGCATATATATAGCTAGTTTTAAACAACGCTAAAGTTCAGATATAAAATAAGATTTTAACCTTATTTAATATTTACATTCAATTACGGACATTTATAACACGGAAACACTTCTGGTTACGGAAGTCGAACTACACGTTTAAAAACCTATGAGGTATCATTCTATTACAATGATATAATAAAATTGTATATGTACAATAATATATATTAAAATCTTTTTAATATTTAAAGCAATGCAGATTAATATTAATATTGTTTTCCTAAACTGTGACCCATTTACGGTTTTATCTTATCTGCGACGTTAACCACTTGATGTGCCTGAATAAAAGTAGCCCATGTAACTCTCCGACCTATAAACTGTGCCAAAAAATTACATCAATGTACTGCTGCTTGCGGTTACTGTAAACCAAGTAAAACTTGCGATTGCAATATATTACAGAAATTCTCGATGCTATATTACTTATGAAAGTGATCGAGACTAATATAAGGGTGATTATTTATGATTTATTAGATTGTCCACAATTTTTTTTATACCGCTATCTTATGGTAGGTGCAATTCTCTAATTTCTTCTCTAATTTTATAGAATAGAGTGCTATAACGTTTCGGTAGCTTAATTACATTAAAATATAAAATAGTGATTAAAATAGGTATTACGTACATATACCTTATTAAAAAAATATTAGGTACCTATAAATTTTTACTCAAAAGTTACATAGACTTCAAAGTAAACCTAATATATTATTCAACCTTTAATATAGAAATTTTATCTTAAACTTTAAATGGTACCACCCTGGAGGTATAAATGAGGTCTAATTATATATCTACTAGCGACTCACCCTCGCTTCGCTTGGGTTCGCCCCTAGGTACATACATTTTGCATTTAGTATAAAGTAGAGATGGACCGATTATGACTTTTGCCGACTAGCCGACTAATCAGTTGAAAAAAGGCCGACTAATCGGTCGACTAGTCGGCCTAGCCGCATTTTCCATCCCTTACACGCGTCGCGCTTGCGGACATGTACGAACAGGTTTTGTGTTTACTTTGCATTTTGTTATACGTGGATTTTTTTGAATAAAACAGTCAGTGAATTGCATAGCTAAGACAGTTTGTATGATACCTACTATACTATAGTACCTAGATAATTAAAATTAAGTCATGTTATTACTTTCTTAGATTTACGCGAATATTTTATATCTATAATACAGAAAACTACGATTTTAGACGTCTCAAAGGTATAGTTGTTGCAGACAGTGCCTACCCAGTACCTACAAGAAACGTAGGGAACCAAAAATCAAAATAAATCCGCGAAAAAATCCGAAAAGATAGTTTTATTTAAAATAACCAAAAAATGTTTACAAGTTTTTACAAAATTATTTAACCAAAAAATAATATCCCCATTAAGTGGATGAAGCATCTGTAGCTGAACTGGGAAACCTGTATTTTAGCTAGCAGCGCTAAGTCCCTTGACATGCAAAAGCAATATTTAAAACAAAATAAAATACCTACTAAAACAAAAGAGATAAAAACGAAAAGATCTACATAAACATTGGTAAGTGATCCTCTCCAAGATTAGTGTATGTACGTGTGTGTGTGTGTGTGAATGTATTCGTATGAGTACCTACTCATATCTCATGTAGGTATTATTTAAGTCAAAGCATAATTAACAGCATAATGATACTTAAATTCTATTTCACCTCTTAGTTACATTAATGCATTGTGAACATAAAAAAATTATTTTTCATAAATTGTAACTTTTTCGTGTATTCACCATTATTTTAGTGCATATATCTATGGACGGACGGACGGACGGGCATGATTGA
The DNA here is from genome assembly GCA_951806755.1 of Brenthis hecate. Lineage (NCBI taxonomy): Eukaryota > Metazoa > Arthropoda > Insecta > Lepidoptera > Nymphalidae > Brenthis > Brenthis hecate. The sequence continues at coordinate 1,237,523 of OX638267.1, forward strand.
CATGAAATATGAGTTCCTTTAATAATAAAAAAATTACTACAAATTTACACAGACTCCTAATACTCGTAACAAAATTTATTCCATCAACAACCTTGAAGCCTATTCTTTAAAATCAAAATGTATCAGGCAGCCGAATTGAGAACATCATATTTTCTTTAAAATCGGTAAGAAATACAACGATCATCACATACGAAGTTATCATAATATAAAAAATATACTTTTGTGGATCACAAATCTTTCTTTGTGAAAATAACTAAAAAAAGAAGTTTCTATGATATTATATCATTAATCTTATCCACCTTGCTAGAGTTTGAAGAAACATTTTGTGAAAGAGAACATGGAATTGACACCAAATAAATAAGGTAAATCGCTAAAGTTTTAACACATTATCTTTATAATAGAGTCATATATGATTAATATACTAGGATGAAGAATACCTATTAAAATATAACATGTATAAAAGCTCTAGGTGTTAGTCAACTATGCCCTAATACTTTTTAAATGACGATGGCCTGATGTATATCTATGGAAATTCAAAGTTTTTCAAACATTGCTTAGTTTAACTAAGCAGGCGTTACAAGACCGATATTTCTTTAAAAACAATAATGAGGTAGTAAGATCGTGAACTTCATGGAACTCTATTTGCTGGAAAATAAATAGTAACTAAGACTGGAAGAATCTCCACATAAACAACCAGCGGTCATAATTAGTTGACCAACAACTAGACTAACAACTTAAGTTAGAATTGTTTTTGTCCGTGGTTTCGCAATAGAGGGTTAAATTTAAATAATAAATAAATATAATATGTTGGGATTTTAACTCACATCACCATCCAGTTTCATGGTAAGCTACGAGGCTTGTGTTATGGATACCAGATAGTTGACACACATATATAACTTTAAATAAATACATATTATAAATATAAACACCCATGACTGGAGTACAAACATTAGTGCTCATCACACAAATGAATGCCCCCAGCGGGACTCGAACCCGCGATCGCTGGCACAGCAAGTAGGGTCACTACAAACTGAGCCAAACGTGTCGTCGTCAAAATATAAAATTTATTACATTTAATAAATTTTATATTGCTGAAAACTTTTTCTTCACGTTGAAGAAAAGGCTTGATAATAATTCGCTACGCTTCTAGGTTTCGGACAAAGTCATTAAGTCGAAACAAAAAGATGATTTGCATAATTAAGTAAAGCGTGAAGATCTTTATTCTGTTTTTTCACACATTTCAAAAAAAAAAAGAAAGGGCACATAATTCGATTGCTTGATTTTATTTTTTCGTATGTAACTTGAAAATAAATTATAATATTTTTTAATAAGAATTTTATTGAGTATTTATAAATAAAGGTGTAGGTGGAAAATATTTAAAAAGATAAAGCTAAAATTTTTTTTTAAATGGTTCGGTGTTTTATGAAATTAAAAAAAATATTTACATAAATAAAAAATAAATTATAATATTTTTTAATAAGAATTTTATTGAGTATTTATAAATAAAGGTGTAGGTGGAAAATATTTAAAAAGATAAAGCTAAAATTTTTTTTTAAATGGTTCGGTGTTTTATGAAATTAAAAAAAAATATTTACAAAAATATAAGATCCGACGGCGTAAAAAGTGAATTAAAAAGAATAGAACAAGTTGACGAAGGTATATAGTATTATACAGTCGGAGACATACACAGACACACACATAGCTATTCTAAAACATGTACATTTTATAAAATTTTTTAATATTTTTTTATTTACCTACAGCTGTTTAGTTTTGGTCAGTAAGACATTTTTATTTTATTTAACAATTTTATATCCTACACTACTTTAAAACATACATCTACATAAGTTGTATATATTACTTATGTAATCGCCTCTTAAAAACCTGCATTTTGACTCGATTGATTCAGATGTTTTTTTTTTTTCAAAATCATAATAACACCTTTTTAATACATTAATATTAAATTATATGCGGTACTTCGAAGAAAAACATGATTTTTAAAATTATTGTCTATCTGTTTGTTCCGGCTAATCTCCAAAATCGCTGGATGGATTTTAACGAGACTCACAGATAGCTAAGATTATAAGGGGGATTATAAGGGGATATATAGGGACGCACAATAGAAGTACATAATGTACTGTGTGAAAAATTCTCTAACTATTACGGTTCATAAGATACAGCCTTCTGACAGACGGATGGCCGGACGGACGGACGGACAGAGAAGGCTTAGTAATAGGGTTCCGTTGGCACCCTTCGGGTAAGGAACCCTAAAAAACTAAGTCGGTTGACAAACATAGGAAGAAATTACTGAACTTTTTTGTTTTTCCTATATATGCCCTTAGTACACATATTTCTTTACTTCTTTAATTCTTGAGATTTTCAATATAAGATTAAATTATTTTAATAAACGTATGAAACATTTTATTAATAATATTATTTTTGTTCAAATTATTTTATTAGCATCAAATAAGATTTACACTTACATAAAACAATAGTGTAATTGGGAATTTATTATTGCCTTATCAGATAATTAAGTGCAATAGAGTGTGCTTCATTGACGACTAATTTATTTGTTTATTAGAATTATTCTATTGTTTCCAGATAGATACTTGATCTCCTGTAGAATTAAATACTCATTGATCGGCATATATGATTTAGGACGAGAAAAATAATTTTAAATGCAAGTAAATCATTACTTTATGCATTTAATTATCCTTTTTTAAAATCTACTCTTGATTTGAAAATTATTGTAATTATGAGCATGTGAGGAGCCTATGTATACAATAACTTTTATAAAAATATTATCCTATACATTTTGTACCTTAAAATGAACAGAAAGACAAATATTTTATTTGTTTTACAATAACTTAAATTTTTTCGATATTTCTTAGAGTGCTGATTATGAAAATTACATCTATTTTTAAATTAGGCCCTTATACTTTCTGCCTTGCTTTGATGCTGTTACGTACAATTAATTGCTTAACTAAATATCCATAAGAATGTATTTAAATATATATTTAAAGAGAAAGAATATTCTTTATCATTACAAATAATAATAAAAATATACTAATAAGCATATTATATTGTTTCACTTTTAACTATGTTTGCCTAAACTGTCTAGACGTTGTCAGCATTTCCGTCAAGTTCAAAGGCGATTTGTCACCTACTGTTTGTGTTTCTACATCGTTCAACCTATCGCCATGAAAATTGGTACACATAAGTATTTGTGTAGGTACAGAGATTATTTCTTTGTTGTTCATTTGCATAGGGGAAACCGTGGGCAAATTTTAATTGTCATATTATCCATAGTTTCCCCCATATTTATACTATATCCATATGTAATATTATAAATGCGAAAGTAACTCAGTCTGTCTGCTACTTTTTTACGTCCAAATCGCTGAACCAATTTTGATGGATTTTGGTATAGAGATAGATGGGACTTTGGATAAGGACATAAACTCGCAAAAATAAAACTTTAAAATAGTGAAATAAAAGTATGAATATCCTATGTTTTTGATATATTAAATTTGTAGAAAATAAAGAGGATATTTTGTAATAAAGATAGAGCAAAGCAAGTGTGGGAAAATTATAAATGCAAAAGGTATCCCTAGGGGCGTACCCGAGAGAATTGAGGACAAGCCACTAGTTAACAATAAATCAATAAATATGGAATACCATCAAAAATATTTAATTGAAATTTTTATGGTTTTATTTTAATTACACACACACACACACACACATATATATATATATATATATATATATATATATATATATATATATATATATTATATATATATACAGTACGCTTATAAAATCATTGAATTAACTAGGAGATGAATAAAAATGTAAATAAATATTTATAATAGGATCCATCAGAAGCTTACAATCTACCCATATTGGTGAATACAACTGCGTCAAATCAAAATTGGGTAAATCTTTTAATGCTTTACTGTTCTCTATTAATCTGCCTGTCAGCGACGGTGCAGTAAATATTTTTAAATACTCACAATTGCAAGCAAAATATCCAGAGAATAGGATTAGGTTACACGTTCTAGTGATTGTTAATCGATAAAGATATTTCAGCTTCATCATCATAAAGGGATGATAGAAACAAAGAAATATTAGTTCAAATAGATCTTAACAGATGGCATTTTACAAAAAAAAAATATACTTAAAAACTTATTCTAAGCAAAATCTTCAAATTTTATATATAAGAAACATATTATAGTTAACACATATTTATGAAATAACATATGTAGTTCGACAAATTGCAGATCGACGACATATATTGTCTGTTGAAGCAGACAATAATAGCCCCAATAAAAACTTAAAAAAAAACCGACTTCCAGGCACTAAAATGTAAAGAAATAACTAAACGGGAGTTTTCTTTTAGAATAGATATCTAATCTGGACCACCTGGGAAGCCCTTTGAAACAAAAAAAAATTTGCAAGTCGGTTCAGGCGTTTTCGAGTAATCGGTGAACATACATAAAAAAAAGATTCCGACGAATTGAGAACCTTCTCCTTTTTGGAAGTCGGTTAATAAGAGCTGACCACTTTCTCTGGGCATCTGTACTAATATAATATTAAGTCATTTGTAACCATAAAAATAAAATATGAGCTCAATACATAGCAAAGCAATTATACATAGCAGTTATTGTATTTTGCACACCCCTCATAAACGCAAGGTGTAAGAAATCGTATGTAATTGTCTTATACAGGACTACTGACAATGATCTATAAAATTGATTGATTGAAAATTGGAGAATGAATATTTTATTAAATTTTATCAATTAAAGTATCTTACTCAGAGTCAGATTAAGGTTTATCTAAAATTTACATCATTGTCTTCAAAAACTATAGTAATAAGTGCATCAATTGATAAACCTCAATAAATATATATTCTACTAATAATCATGATTCGGGTCTGCGTTCGTTATTATCAATAAGATGAGCGTACCTATCATTGGAGGCATTCATGTGTAATTTCACTGGGAATGGGCATCGAAATACGTTATATACTGGGAATTGTAGCAATTTATTAAACCCATTTGTCTAGAGTGAGGTCTCACAGCAAGCGCACTTGTGTACTTTTTAAGAATATATTTTCTTCTTCTTTTGTTGTTACTGTTAATATAGGTATTTAAAACTTTTTATTATTTCCCGATTGAGCTAGATATAGTTTTTCGCATATACAGATCGAACAAAACTTTATGGCGTTTCTGAATCGTACCTTTCGATGCACAGAACGCCATTTAAACAATGTCAAACAGACAAATCTGCGCACTTGCTAATATCCGAGATGCCATAAAATTTGGTTCGAACTGTATCTGTATGTGTTTGTGAATTCGTTACATTCCAACGGCGGGAAGGAATTTAATCAACTAGGTGTCTGTCATTCTATTTAAGCCGTACTATGATAGTTAAAGTTTTGTTAATATAAACCATAATTGGCTTAAACATTATATTTAAAAAAATGTAAAATAATGGTCTAGAAAAAAGAATGATTAAGTTACTTTTATGCGAATGATATATGACGTTTTATGTACTGAATGTTGATCATCATTCTGAATACATCTATGAAAATCAAGATAATGTTTATTAGAATATTTTATAACAACAGAATCATATTTAATTTGTTACGATTCTGCACTGATTGTAGGTGACATCCGAGTATACCTACAATCCCCTGATGATCTGCGCAATTAATTATCATATTGGATTGAATAATTTTAATAGATCCTACAACCAGTTGCGTAACTAGCCTTTTGGGCCCCAATGCAAAAAAAAGAGCAGGGGGCTTCCCTTTGTCAACCGACTTCAAAAAGGAGGAGGGTTTCAATTCGACTGTATGTTTTTTTTTTGTTACCTCAGAACTTCGTCATTTATTAACCGATTTGGACAATTTTTGTTTTGTTTGAAAGGGTATACTTCCAGATTGGTCCCATTTAAATTTCAAAAAAAAATACCACCCCTAAGGGTGGAAAAACAACTAATGATGAATTTAACCTACTTCTAATTGTCATATTGACTTGAAACTGCAAGTATTTCTATTTCCGTTGATAGTACAGTGGTTCGGTGTTGTTGACCTGATCTGATGGCAAGGCCAGAAGGTGGATAGGTGGAACTCTTCAACGGCTAATAGTAGATACTTTGAGTTTGGGCTTATTTTGTTTGATTTGACAAGCTTAACACGTTAGAATCCTTGCTTTGCTTTGTATGGGCTGAGACCGATTTCAAAAATATTTGATTAGGTATGTATTTAATAGGTAGGCTTTAATTACTTAGCCAAAGCACACCGACTTCGAAAATATTTGATTAGGTATGTATAGTAAATGAAAACGACCAATCAGTTATTTTTCACTTTTTAGTGCTTTAGTTTGAAGTCGGTTTTAATTTTTTTTATTATGAAAACGAATGTGGACTGCCGAGCTTTGAACGAGAAGTCGTTTGTGGCCCGCTGGGGCCCCCTTAAATCACGGATCCCATGCGACGGTATTGGTTGCCAGTGCAACCATAGCTATGCTACTTCTCTCCAACTCTTTAGTTTCCTTTTTGGGCGGTCCTGATTTTTAATATTATTATCGTAACCACTATCACCTTTTATAAGTATGTATGTAAGAGACTTTTGTATGATATGTATTGATTAAACATTAGTGGTAATTTGATAAATATGCGTACATGCTTAATTATATTTTGTCCAACCTAGTTATAAAAGGACAAAAAGTAGATAATAGAGTCATTACTTCTTCTGACAAATAAAATTAAACGCAGAATTGAAAATTGAATAAAACGTTGACAACGTGCAAATGTCTTAATATTACCCTAAAGAAGCTACCACGCATTTACATAAGTCACGTCGCTCAGTAAAGCAACGAATTGAATCTATTCCACTTACCTATTATAATAATGCTTGTCACGAATAGCTTTTTAATTACAAATAGGTTCTTAAAAGCACATTGACCATGTAAAATTTAAACTTGTAAGATAACTAACAATTGTTCAGTGATATATGATATTCTCTATAAACTTTTATGTAACTCGATAACTGAATCCACGAACATATGAGTTCTTCAAGTGTATTGTGTGAAATATTTTCACGGATTCAACGGTCGTTGTACATACTCGTAAAAGTTCATACACAGTAATAATACAGGTGTGCTCAAATATACGACTGTAATATTATTTTAATAATCCAACAATAATATTTCCATTAAATAAATCGCCATAAAAGGTAATGTTTAAACGTTTACACAACAAAATAAACAAATAATTCAGTAACTTATTTTATGTTATTTAAAACTATTTCTTTGGCCGTGCTCATATTAATTTCATACATCAAAGAAATTATAGAGTACAAATTTTAATTTTTATATATTTATTAATTCATTATTTATTATTTATTAAATCATTATTTACTAATTCATTATTTATTATTTATTAATTTTTATATTATTATTTATTAATTCATTTCATAAGTCAAAGAAATTATAGAGTACAAATTGTGGAATACTGTTGGACTGCATCCAAATATTTATAAACGTCGAGTTACTCGTATAACGACCAAGTTATTCAAATAATATTGGAGTCCTCTCCTAGTTTAGTCCAATTAAAAAGCTATTGTTACCGACTCAATTTAAAATTGAACTACTAATGAAAATCATTTAGTAAAAATCAAACGTAATATATTCTTAAAATACTTAATGTTTGGACCATTTGTGTATCTGCTTAAACAGGTCAGACAATATAAATGATAAATACTGTTGTTGCACTAGTGCGCGTTTAATTTTATGCCATTTTATTTGTACATATAATATTTTTAAAAATATCCCATATTTAGAATTACCACGAGCGACAAAATGCTAAGCCACCACGATCGTCTCAATAAAAAATACGAAACCTCACGATATATAACGCGGAGCAAACTTAGCACTGCTGTTGTGTATTTTCAAAGCTATTTGTATGCGTGACACGTACCGTGGGCGCGGTGCAACGTTCAACATACAGTTTTTATTTCCTGCGCTATTCAGCTTAGAAACAAATTCCACTCTCTTGTGCGAGGAGTGTATGGAAAATCTAAATATATTCATGTGTTTATATACAATAAAATGTATGGTTTTCGTTTATTTTAGATATGTGTTTTTAATCTCCTGAGAATAACATTGTTATTTAAAATATCGCTTGCGGGATAAATAGATGGGACCGATTGCCAAGTATCATGATCACATATCTCCTTTCCTTTTTCCTTAGCGTTTTAATTTTTAGATTATTTTATTTCAAATATACAAATAATTCTAAAATAAAACTTATGTTTTAATATTCACACATAATATAATTATTTTAATAAACTACAGATACTAAACAATCATTGAAATAAGATAAAATTAGCTGCCCTACAACAAATGTGACTTAAATACATGAATATTTTAATTAACCCATGTAAGGTACAAAGATACGAAGCTTTTGTGTAGCTTGTAGTTGTTTCTAGAGCTATTGTGCAGCAAACGTCACATCCACTTCCGGCATCCGGTACTGCGCTTCAAACTGTTACAGTAGTGGCCACTATCTACGACGTCAACCTTTCTTTTAAATGTACGATTTCTACACAATATCATCGAGAAAATATGCTACTGGTAATGTTTTGATAGTGTACATATATTTTTTTCTTTCAAATAAATCACTTATCTATATAAATCTATGAAAAACACAAAGTTTTAGTAGATATATCAGTTTTGTAAATAAATATTATTTTTTAAAGAGCAAATGCAAAACGATGGTGGCTTCCTTACGATCCTACAATACTAACTTTTAGGGTGATTTATTTAAACGTAAATGTTTTTGTTTTTATCAAAGCTTAAAATACTTAGGTACTATTGCTTATAAAATTTTCATTTGGAGCTAGCTATCCGACTAAAGTCAATGCCCTAATACTATATTCAAAGACAATTCCTAACAACTGAATATATTTATATCAAAGTGCCGGAAATATATAGATCGATAAGTAATCCTAATGCCCGATTTCACCAACAACCCATAAGCTACCACCTACGTATGGGATCCCTAGCTTAAAAGTCCCCTAAACTAGCCCTTAAATTAATTTTCGTTTTACGTTTAGATCCATATTTCGAGCACCTAAATTTAGGGGGCCTTTTAATATTTAGGTGACCCCTAACTGTCGGTGAAACAGAAACTGTCCCCTAACAGCCCCCTAACCATGCTTAGGGGATCCCTTAAATTTAGGTGACGTTGGTGAAATCGGGCATAAGAGTCCTGTTCGGGTGACATAGCAAGAAGTACCAAACAAATTATGTTACATTATTTTAATTTTTTTTTACTTTTATTTACATTTTTAACATAAAACCGTGTACATAAAACATAAATTATTAAATCACGTAATCCATGTACATTGTACACTATATCAATTTTCCATTAAACATTTATACTGATTAGTTAATTTTATTATGCATAAATCTGTGTATGTACATACATGTTGCATGCTTCGTTATATTGTATTTATTTGTATCAATAATGAACTAATTTATGATGTACTTGAAATTAATAAAGCGACAGCACGACGATAGGTAACGACAGATTTTACGTGTATTTATATTTTATAATGTGTGGTTTTAGCCACTAAATATTGGTTTGCATTCAAGTAGTGATTTATTTTTATGTTTCAGTCAAAAGGTTAACTGTTAGATAATTTGAAAAAAAACTGACTTCCAGACGCTAAAAATAAATAAAAAATACTGCCGAATTGAGAACCTCCTCATTTTTGAGAATTCAGTTAAAAATAACTGAACGGGGGTCTTCATTTACTATAGGTAGATGCCTAATCAGATATTTTCGAAGTCGGTGCCAGCCGACGATGCTATATGATATAAATATTTAATAGGTAAATATGACAAGGAATGAACTCTAAGATCGCTTACGCACTTTACTACGACGCCCCGACGGCAGGTTTGCCGAAGCAGACCACTATAACCATGGGGTTGCTCCAAAAGTGTACTCTGCTATCAGAGAAGTACCAGGAATAACCCGCGTGGTACACCACCACCCGAGTGGGTCACCTCCCAATGCGTTTCTTGGCTTCTCCTACCGCAAGGAACGTTGTTTCAAAAAATATTATTAGGTAGATAGTTAACTTTTATGATCACATAATTATGATCAAATAAGTTATTATTAATTTATTATTAGCAATAATAAATTTCAATGTACAAACATAGGTTTTATAGTGCACGGGCGAAGTATTACAATTTCCATTCCTAGATCGAAGTTCTAGCACGTTTTTAGTCTTGCTGATGTTCATGTTTAATATTCATCTAGCGAAGTGAGAGCTTTACACTTTTACCAAAAATCGAATATTCATTGTTACGAAGAAATTTAAGCAGAAGCAAGGAACATTTTCTTAGTTAAATTAAACACGGTGAATAAATTCTGTTAAATTTTTAACATTTCTTCTAATTCAATTCTTAGTTGATTACTTTTAGGAATGCCAGTTTGGCGATTCTCTTTTTAAATGTCACGTAGAATGAAAAAGTCACGATGGCGATTGATGAATAAAATATTACATTTTTTATATTATAAACTGGCGACTCACCCTCGTTTCGCTCGGGTTCGTCCCTAGGGTATGTATACAACTTCCCTGTTTGAATCGGATATTATTAAATTTTTCATTGGTTTTAATTTTTTTAACCGTGGGACCCTATTTATTTTTCTAAATTAAAAGTAGCCTAAGTTACTCCTTATTACATCAGCTATCTGCTAGTGAAAGTCCCGTCAAAATCGGTCCAGCCATTTCAGACATTAGCCGACACAGACATACAGACAAAAATTGTAAAATATGATGTTTTGGTATATTTATCTTATATACATCCATATGAATTTAGTAAATAGCTGTTCTTTTGACATTACAAGCAGACACTTCAATTTTATTTATCTGTATAGATATCTGTATATCTATATAAATATATTACTTAAAATGTAACGATTAAAGCTGTATATTAAAATTTATGTTTTATAAAGGGGTACGCAAGTTTTTTGGCATTATTTTTGTTTACTTTCGGCAGTAATTAAACTTATATCATAACTAGAACACTATGTAAGAAAGAAAGAAGTTTATTTAAAAAAAAAACCCCACTCACTAAAAAATATAGTCTGTTATTTTAACATTACAAACAGACACTTCAATTCCATGCATGAAATATGTTTTATTTTTCATAATATTTTTAAAAATATCTGTCAGTGAAAGTCCCGTCAAAATCGGTGCAGCCGTTTCGGAGATAAGCCGGAACAAACGGACAGATAGACGGACGGACGGACAAAGATTTTAAACAATTTCATAAATATATATGCATTTAAAAAAAATAGTCTATTATTTTAACATTACAAAAAGACACTTGAATTTCCTGCATAAAATATGTTTTTTTTTTTCATAATATTTTTAACTATAACGAAATGATTTGTTATAGTTTACCGAGTTTGTTTCTTCTTTAATAGACTTCTTACATTTATAATTATGATCTAAGTTTCATTACTGGTGGAAAAAAATGACACCACTTGTTCATACAAAAGGTTGCATAGTCCTTTATGTTGAGAGTATATTTGAGAATGCATTTAGAATTTTAAAATATTTTTCTTTAGAGATATTTGTAAGTATAAAATATTTTATAAGTCATATAAATTCCTAATTAGGTAGTTAGAAAGAGTTAGTAACTATTAAAAAGATCAAGCTGTATTCTGTTGAATAAATTCTCACCCAAAAATATTTATTAATATATGTAATAGACAGTAGTGATCATCACTTTAATAATAATAATCGATCATATTTTATAACTTCTCATATAGAAGCTCATATTAGGTACATATTTTCGTAATACATTACACCTTGATGTTACAAAAATTGCGTCATTTTGTCATCAACTCGTTCAAAAAGATTGATCACTGCTAATTATAAGGTCCCTAGCTCCCTTACTATTCGGTTTTGCGCAAACTCACCAAATGCTCATCAATTATATAGAACCTTTGTTATCTGTTATTTGTGACAGTGGTATCCATCAATGCACTCAATATACGTACATATATCTTTATCCAAAACATTGTCTAAAAAGAGAAAATGATTGGCCACAAATACTTTTTTGGGTAATCTTTTTGAAGTATGTATGTCGTAGAATACTTTACATACTAAGGTTTTTTAGAACCCAGAAAGGGTTAAAAAGTACTAACGACAAGGCTAAGCGTTAAGAGGTACGCTTTGCTTTAATTCCGCCTTAGGCTTCTCATTTACTAAAGTTTATGTGGGAGTCACCAAGCCAGAATTTAACATACTGCAATGTCGAACGTAAATGGCTTATTTTACAACATATAATTTATTTTTAAATTATGTTTACATATTTCGACAAAATGATTTAAGTTCAGAAGCATCATGAGTTTGCCTTCGGCATTTTAAAAACCAGCGAAAATAGAATTTGACAATATTATGTCATACCTACTTAAAATCTACTTGTAAGCGCACCGGTGCGGCTGTATTTATTTATAACAATTTTTTTTTATTTTTTATTTTTACATTGTTCAACATCTTGTATAACTCGTCTTCTTATCAAGTGTAACATCCATATTACTTTTTATTTTTATATATATTTTGTAGCAATAGTGTTTTAAACAAACGTATGGAATAATGTAATTTTTGTTCAAGTTTCCAATGATTTTTGATATAAATATCTATTTAATATTTTGTTTTCAATTATGTACTACAATAATTTCCTACAGTAAATGTGTGCGCTTCAGACGACCCCATTCATGCTCTTCGTAATACAAGCTCTTTTCTTTTAGTCGTCACTTTATTTAATGAAATATTATAATTTAATAACTCATTTAATACGTAGTTTCCATGTTTCCATCTAAATAGATTTACGAAATAGTTTTAGCCTTTTTGGATTTGTTTTATTTCCTGATTAAAAACCTATGTAATATAAAACATCTTAGCTTTATTTATTTATTTATTTGGAAGACAAACAGTATTATGTTACATATTAAAAACAAAAGAAATAAAAAAAATTACATACACCAATTAAGTCTTCACTGTTTACACATTCTTAAGGTAGGTATATGTTAGCTTATTAAAATTAAAAATTAAAGTATATAACAAAAAAGAACGGGGAAATCACGAACAAACACTTCTGGTTAAAATTTTGAACTATATTTAGAAAATTAGATACCTAATGTTTGCTTTAAAATCCTAATTTTCAATCTGCTTTATCTTTTCTAATATTTTATTTGGATTAAATATTCATAAATAACTTTCTTTCTTTCTATCAGAAAAAAATCACATCTCGGATCATCCCTAGTACAAATATTTTAAGTCTCATTTTAGTATTGGGACTATTTTAGAATAATAGTAATAACATAACGAAATAATGTCTTTCTGTTCCATAGAATACAATTAATTTAATCCAAACACTCAAAACAAACAGATAATAGATTGTTATAAAAAATCTAATAGTATTGTTGTTATTGAAGAATGCGGTAAAAGCCAAGTAACTTTTACATTTATAATATTATTATTTAGTATAGATTGGTTCAGAAATCGGCGATATATTAGGTTTATATAATATGTTAACAAATTATGCCTTAAACTTAAACAAATGCACAAAGAAATGGTCATTTCAAGTTTTGTAATAATAGCTAGTTTATCTAAATGGGACGAAAGTTTGTGCAAGCGAGGTGAAGATAAATCGTTAGTATATATTGGGCTTTTAATTTTAACATCAATAATATATATGTACACTATATTTATTTACTGACTTTAATTATTAAAAAAAAATAATCGATAATTAATTAATGTGCTGAAACTCGATCTACAATTATTAATTATTATATATATTAAATATTGCCTATCACAAATTATTATCGCTCAGATTATATTAAATTGAAACAGGGTTTAATTATAACTCTTGTGTAAACCGGATTTTCTAATTATGTATGTCTTATCTATACATATAATAAAATTCTAACTAAGTCAAATCTGTACGTTAAATATTTTTTGTAAAATCTTATTGAAATAGACATTATTATCGATACAGAGGCCGAGTCTATCGTTTTTAGAATTTTTGTCTGTCTGTCTGTCTGTTACCGCATCACGGAAAAACCACTGGAGGGATTTTGATGAAATTTGGTATTATGATAGCTGGTTATCCGGGTCAACATATAGGATACTTTTTATCGCGGGAAAATATATCATTTTTGAGAAAAAATACAAAAACTGCATTATAAGAATATACTAATATGTAAAACCTAAAAATTTGGTTTCGGCCAAACCAAACCTGAACGCGGGCAAAGCCGCGGGCAATGCTAGTATACAATATAATGAATTATTATCGAGCGAAATTAAAATATTGTCACATTATTCACATTCGAATTCCTGCGATTTTTTAATACTTCGTTCTCAAACTGAAAAGATCTTCGTTTGTTTATTTATTTATGTACCTATTTATACTCTTCACGTCTTATCTGAAATTTTGCCACAGCGTCAGCTGGCGTTTGAATTCAGATTATCAAAAATATTATTGTAGTATTTCTATTCAAATTTTGATGGCTGATAAAAAATATATAGAAAGTAAAATACAGTATGAGGATATGAATAGCAACTTCCAATGTATTTTTAACCAACTTCATTTTTTTTTGTAAAGCTTTTACTTACACGAAAACAAATTTACATTAATACTATCGACGTCCCTCCGCTTCGCTCGGGTGCGTTCCTGAGTTTTAAATAGATTAAAATAGTTATTGTGAGCGTTCCATTGGAGAAAGATACGTAGTATCGCAGACTTTTCTGTAGGTCTCTTTAAGACCTATAATTTTCTAGCACATTGTTTTGATATATCTCTTAAGGTTTAACCATTAGTCAAGTAAGAGTACGAAAACAGTTTTTATGATAGCATGTGTAGGCACAAATATATACATACACAAACATATACACACGTCCATTTTTCTTTTTCTATTAAGACTTTTTATTAACTTTTTTTTAAATTACGTTTGTGACAGATTTTGCGAAAAGAAAAATAGTGACATTAAAAGGCGTTCAATGGAATGCACATGATCTTTTTTCATATTTTCAATAAATCGATTTAAATAATCAAATAACGCCGCAACGGCCATAGCATGTGTCTATCTCCCACACTTACAGTAACTCACGCGAACAAAGCGACAGCAAGTCACTAGTATTCTATGAAACAATAAAAATTATAAAATTACTTGCTGCGTAAATTTAGGAACCTTTATTAGGAATAAAATTAATAAATATAATGTAGAACATTTTTACTATGTAAAATGGGCAGCAGGACATGCAGTTTTTATTTTTGTGCCCATTCAAGCTGCAAACTTCACTCTCTCCAACGAAGTGTATAGTTAACAAAAAAAGTTTGTTACGTTAAAGCGCTTAGTAGATTTAAGTTGAATTCATAAAGTTAGTTAAGCGAAAGTTAGTTCTCATTAAGTTGTTAACTTTGATTAGAGTTTGAGTAGGTAACTTTAAAAATGGTGCTGCAGTAAGATGGGAATGTTACTGACTTAAATTAGTAATTACATAGCGAACAACGGAACTTCCTCAACTTTGTCTATATCTTTTTAATTTAGTATTTCTAAAAATAAGTACATATAATATTAATGTTAGAGGAACACACTGTTAAATATTATTTTTTATTAACCTATCAGTGTGTATATACATTTAGAATTTATTGTAAGGTGCTTTGGGGTAATTTGGACATATTTTATGATTAGTTAGCATGATGCATATATTTAGTCTGGTTTTTAAAGAATTTTCGAATTTAATACGAACTTCTGATCACTTTTGTTAATAACAATGTATACTCGTACTACTAAAGGAAACTATTTGTTGAAATATCATTGAGTTTCCTAAATACAGTTATTTAAATTGTAGCGATTTTTTTCTATGGTTTAGTGTAATTCCGAAATATCGCGGGGTAATTACGTACCAAATTCAAAAGTTATCTTTTTAAACATTTGAATTAAGGTTTAAATTTACTTTTCGTTTTACTTTTCCCCTCTTTAAAAAAAAACTTGATATTCCTTACGTCTTAGCCAAAATATATAATTGTTCACTTTAATTTTCGAAATTACCCCATATACATTCCACTGATTCTCAACATGTAATCATAATAGTAGTTGTGTAGACCGTCCACAATCAAATATTTTTAGAATATTTAAAGAAACATTAAAATATGTAATAAAATTAATATTTACTTTTATTTACGCGTGAAATAAAAATAGAGCTCTTGTAGCAATCAAGAAATGTATGAATGTAAGTATATCTTTAAATTATAATTCGTTATACTTTTAAGTTTTGCACTAGATTAAAAATATTCAATAAATAAAACAAATTAGATATTTCTATTCACTTTATTTCTAATAAGTAATACTATAAGTACTAGTAGTAACATAATATAAACTATATAATTAATCAGTCAAAGTTTTAAAAAATCGAAAAATGCACTTAAGATATTAATTAAGTAAAAATTGTAACAATCAGTCTACAAATAAAAATAACAAAATCCGACTGCATAAGCAACGAACTAAAAGATTACGAAGTTTACGAAGGAACATAGTATTATGCAGTTGGAGACATACACACACGCAGCTAGTATAGAACATGTACGAGTACATATGTATATTGAACTTACATATGCATATCTCCGATGCATAATACTATGTTCCTCCGTCAACTTGATTTCATCTTTTTAGTCCGTTTTTTACACAGTCGACTTTTTTATTTTTGTAAATTATTTTTTGTCTATTATTTTATTATATTCTCATTTTAAATATGAAATTAAAAATAAACATTATCTTTCATATCTTTTAAGACAAACTCATCGGGATTTTCTCTTATTTGTATTAATTCTATTTCTTTTACGATTAAATCATCGGGTATACAATCTGTGTCAGCTTTTTTTGGTTTCATAAATATCAAAATATTATTTCTCCATTTACTTTTATAAAAAGATGTTCCATACCTTTTGTCGAGCTGGTTATCATTTGTTTCGGTTATCACACCGACATAATACTTCCACTTTTTTTTAATATAATATTTAACGATTATAGTCTTGCCCAACTCAAATGTTTCTGTTACTTTATTTTTTTGTACTACAAAGTTTACTATATTATTATTTTCCTCATAAAAACATTCTTCTTCTTTAGTATTCATCATCTTTTTTGCAATTTTAGATTCGCTCGCAGTTTTATGTAGTTGTACAGTCTTATCGATCTCCTCTAATCGTCTAATATTTTCGAATATAATGGCTTCTTTCATATCAACTTTATTTTTTATTATCTGTTCATCTTCTTCGCCGTCATCTATGCTCAATATTTCATCTATATCACTGTCGCTATGAACGCTCATAATATTATCTTCTGAAGTGGTCGAGCTATTTTCCCACTTTTTCTGTTTCTTAAGTTTTCTGGTTCTTTGTTTACATGTGTCTTTTTTTATATAAGTAAGTGCTTCTCGTTGAGTAGTTATATTATTTGCATTTGTTCCCTTATTCTTTTTTGGTTCATCGTAGTCATTGCTAGCTGCCACTAATTCATATCGAATACATCCTGTTTTTTCGTCTAAAATCGTAATGGGTTTTTCATATTCTTCACGTCTTGAGCAAAAAGTTTTCTTAATGTATTGGTCTTTTTCTATTTCTAGATGTGCTTGGCTTAAATTATATTTGGATATATTTTCTTTGTTCAATTCATTATCCATATGAATAGCATCTGAATCAGCCCATGCCACTATATCAAAATCGGAAATATTTTCATTAGTGTTTAAAATATCATCAGTCATTAAGCCGCTGATTGAATAAACACTCGGTCGCCTTTTAATTGTTTTGAAAGATGTGTTGAGGGATTTCGAAGAACTGGGCATACTTTCTAACTTTGTTTTAGGCTTTTTTAGTTTTTTGTCGTGTTTCTCTAACTGCTCTTTTTCTTTATTATTTTTTAAAATGTTGAGTGTAATTACTTCAGCTCCTTTAGCAACTCTTTTTCTTTTTAACGGAATATTATGTTTACCCTGTTGTATTTTTTCTAATACAAGTTCTTCGAAACTCACTACAGAACTCTCTTTCTCCTCTTGCAAGCATTGTGGTAAACTTGCCGTTTGACTTGCCGTAAATGGTAGTAATTGACTGTCTTTCCTATCAGAAAGATCACTTAACATTGTGACATTTTCAGTGTTAAGCTGTGTATTTGTCAATATATGAAAAGTTTCTTCTTTGAGTGGATCACTGATGTCAATAGTACTACTTGTGATACTACTTTTACTATTTAGTACTTCAATACATAAAGACCTAAGTGATTTTGGAGTTCTACATACCTGTGTTTTATATCTTTTAAGTGCAGCAGGTTCATATTTGTCATTTGGAATTATATTCCGATTAAATGGATAAATCCCGGATTTTTTGAATCCATTTTGAATAACTTCAGTGTTAATTTTTTGCCAGGTCTCAGCAAATGTTTGCGCAAAAACATTTTTTGGCATTTTTTTACCTACATTATGCCGCTGCCACTCAACTAATTTCTTATCCCACATGCTTTTAAAAGATTTAAACACAGCCACATCAAGTGGCTGTAGTAAATGCGAAGTATGAGGGGGAAGCTTTAAAATTGTGATATTATTTTTGACTGCCAGTTCTACAACGTTAGCGTCTACGTGGGTAGAATGGCCATCAAAAATTAATAGAACTGGGCGTTCTTTACCGAGTGCAGGAATCAAAATTTTTTCAAGATAATTATAAAATATGTTCGTCTCCATCCACCCTCTTGAACTTGCTGCATATGATATTTCAAAATCAAAACCTTCTAATTTTGCCATCCACTGATCCCACATCTGTTTTCCTTTATATACGATCAAAGGAGTAATTTTTTTTCCAGTTGCACTCACGGCCGCTAAGACGGTAATATTTTCCGGTCCCACATGTTGTCCTCGAACAAGGCTTATTAATTTTACCAACTACTTTGGTCTTCGTCGGGTCTAGGCACAGAGAGGTTTCGTCTAAGTTCCATATTAGATCTGGTTTCTTAAATAAGTTCAAATCAGTCAAAGTATTTTCTAGTAATGTGAAAAAGTCAGATATTATAAAAGGATCTGTCATTTTTTTTCTCATGTATTCTATTGGTTGGGGCTTTTTTATAGAGAGTCCATGCCTTTTCTTAAAATTTATGAACCAATCAGGCCCCGGCTTACTATCGTTAAAGGGAGTGCTTAAATTATTTTTCTTAACATAATCAGCAACAATTGCTAATACCTCCTGTCTCGTTAGACCAAACCCCCACTTTTCCATAGTTGCTATAGCATCCGCCAATCGTTGTTCGCATGATATTGGTATAGCTAATGGTCTGCCAACTTTTGGAGCTCTAGAATTTTTTTTTATTCTACCAAATAGAGTTGTTGTTGGGATTCTAAATATTTTGGCAGCAGCATACATACTCATCTCGCCTTTAACTACTGCTTGAATCGCTTTGGCCATGTCCTCCTGCGTGTACGGCGCAATTTTTTTTTTAATATATGTACGAGGCATTTTCTTCTGTAACAAATTTTACAAATTAATATTAATTTTCAATTCAGATTTTGAACAATAAGCAATTATTTTAAATAAAACTATCTTTTCGGATTTTGTCGCGGATTTATTTGCATTTTTGTTTCCCGACGTTTCGAATGCTTTACAGCATTCATAGTCACGGGTGAGACTGAGGTGTTACATGTCTCGAAGGTATAGTTGTTACAGGCAGCCTACCATACCATACTATTTTAATACATAACAGACAGGCAGATGTAGTAAGTTCTTACTGTGTGGATCAAAATGACAGCATATCAGATTGATAAATATTTTTCATTTGTATAGTAATAGTGTTGCTTAGTAATTTGTCTTTTAAATAATAGCAAACTAAATTAAAATTATTATCCTTAATTAATTTTAACTTTTTAAATTACACATAGAACAATTATATGGCTTAAATAATTAATACTATATATTTTATATTTTTCTTTATGGTTATAAATATAATAATGGCAACACTAAATATAGATTACTAATTAATATTTTAAAATTGTAATAATTATAATAATAACAGCAAAATTAAATACTTAAATAATATTCCACATTCAATTATAAAACTAATTAAAATTATAAAAATGTTTAAAGTTTAAAAATATTGTAAGGTAATTAGTGAAATTTTCATTTTGTTAATTGTGGGTAGGCTGTCTGTAGCAACTATACCTTCGAGACATATAACACCTCAGTCTCTCCCGTGACTATGAATACTGTAAAGCATTCGAAACGTCGGGAAACAAAAATGCAAATAAATTCGCGACAAAATCCGAAAAGATAGTTTTATTTAAAATGTCAAATATTCGCGTAAATCTAAGAAAGTATTATAATAATCAATTATGTTGAGAACCATTGGAAATTCCTATAGAAAAGCAGTTTGGGGTAATTTCGATGATACGTCTGTGATAGTTTCATTTGGATATACCCCGTTGGGGTATTTCCATATTGAACATAAGTTAGAGAGTTAACCTATCCTGGCCCACAAAAAGAAGTAGTAAAAATGATTATGTATTATTAAAAAAAACAATGAATAAGATTACTCACCAAACATCTGAGATATATTACACGGGGTAATTATGAAAATCCACAAAACGATGAATATACCCGTTGTACACGAAAAAATGATTTTACTCACGTTCATTCGTTACGAGCTACTCGCCGTGACTGATGTGAAGTAAGAAATAAGATGGCGTCTTTATTAAAGTTACCAGTGCAAAAAACATTGCTCGGTTTGGTAGTAATTTGTAATTTTCGCAATATCCCCATTTTCATAATAACCCCAAAGCACCTTACTAAATATTTGTTTTTTTGTATCTACGTGTTTTTTTCTGCAGACGAAAAATGTTGAGTCAGAACTAAAACTTACTACTTTATTAAAAAAAAGATTCTATAAAAACTTAACGGTATATAAAAGTCACATCCACATTGTATATAGTATACTGCGACAAAGCGTCATGATAATAGGAAAAAATAAAATAAATCTGTATTACGAGTAAAATAAAAATAAATAAATGTTCAAAACCTTGCCATTCAAAAATATAAATGGTGGCCTAACTCAACCAAACCTATTTCGTAATTAAAAATAATTAACAAGCCTTAAAACTATACTCGTGACACGATTTTGAAATATTTTAGGAGCTGCTTAATTGAGATATTATAACTAACCGCTACGGGGTCGATGTGAACTTTGAGCAGTTAACCCAATTAATGTTGTAAAAGGGGTTCTACTCGTGTGATAAGACTATCAAAATGGATTTTATGTATTTATCCTCTATATTATATATATATATATATATATATATATATATATATATATATATATATATATATATATATATATATATATATATATATATATATATATATATATATTACGTTATATAGGTATATACAGTTTTCTTGTATTTTCTGATGATAAAAACCTTTTTAGGCTGAGTTAATTTTATTATTACCACTCGTTGATTAATTTTTGCATGTTACTTAGTCTAATATTACCATCATCTTGTTGCTTGTATTATTGTTATATTTTGTTGAAATGATCAACTACTCTTTCTGTTTTTTCTAAACGTTTTTTTTTTTAAATTATCCTTTTATGACGTAGAGCATCTAACTTTTTACTATACAAGTAAATAAATAGCGGAATGTACAATTTCTGGCTAAATACACATATATTCGGTACTAGCATTGCCTGCGGCTTCGTCCGCGTTCAGATGACATAAAACTAAATTCTTAGGTTTTACATATTAGTATCCTCTTACATTGCAGTTTTTGTATTTTTTCTCAGAAATGAGATATTTTCCCACGGTAAAAAATATCCTATATGTTGACAAGGATAACCAGCTATCATCATACCAAATTTTATCAAAATCCCTCCAGTGGTTTCTCTGTGATGCGGTAACAGACAGACAGACAGACAGACAAACAGACAGACAAAAAATTGTAAAAACTATAGATTCGGCCTCTGTATCGATAATAATGTTTATTTCAATAAGATTTTCCAAAAAATATTTAATATACAGATTCGGCTTATATTCATTGTCTGTGTATATTCATTGTCTGCCTCGCAAGAGGAAATTGATGGAAAAATAAAAACTCTTATACTGTTTACTATGCGACTTGAACTTACATTTTCATACAGTTACGTATATCTTACGACTAAACGACCAGTTAGACTAATATTATTAGAAAAATAAGACATAATCCTAAGTGAAAAGGAAAATGAAATATGAATGAATTATAACTTTATAGATACACGTTTGGGGACTCAGTCGTTAAGGGTAAAAGGGTTTATAGCGTGTCGCCATCTGCATAATAATGGACATATTTAAAGTTGCTTCTCATGTCGAATATTAAACTTAATAAAATAAATAAACACGTCTCTATTTTAATTCCATTAACAAAAATGCATCAGTTTTGTGCTATAGTAATATTTATTATATATACATTTTTTTTGGATGCGTAGAGCTGAAGATCGAGCTCAGTGGCGTGCCATTGGAGAGGCCTATGTCCAGCAGCGGACGAAAGCAGGCTAAATATGATGATTATGATGATGATGATATTTCTTTTTATAAAAAAAATATGAGAATTATATTATGATGATGACGATGAAGTCATAATTATAAAATTTATCATTTCAATCCTTTTTTTTTATTTCCATTCTTTAATGATTGTAGAAAAACATCTTATCCACGTCATCTTTACTGCGTTCAATAATCATTTTCTTTATAAAAGTATCACATACAAATTTTATGTACTTGCCAGTAATTTAATGTTCAGTTAAATAATACGTTCATAAAGAAGGCATATTAGATATTTGGATTTTAAAGTACTGTATTGAATGTTTAAATATCAGACTAAAAAATAATATGGACAGTGTCATAGAACTAAACATGAAGCCAAACAATAATTATTCAAAACAATGTATAATATTATAAAACAAAATACAAATAATAATAGAATATTAATTGCTATGTAAATAAATATTAATAAATAAAAATATCTTACAGATTTTATTATATTAACAATAAGATATAAGTTAATATTCTTCTTATCTATTAAATATCTTTCTTTCAAGGGAAAGAGAAGGAATGCTAAAAAATAATATAATTTTATTAGTACTACTCATATTTTCTTCTCAAAGATTGTAAATTAACGACTAATACGTAGACATAAAATTTTCTATATTATTTGAAGAAAGTAAACGATATATAATCAAAATCGATGATAGTGGCATAAACAGCAAAACAATAGAACACGCTACTATTTTTGACTTTCACTTTTCTTTTGGCGGGCTCTGTCTTTCCATATAATTCTTTAGTTTGAGGACTGAAAATTTTACGAATGATTTATATTTACTACTAGCGACTCAACCTCGCTTTGCTTGGATTCTTCGCTAGGTGCGTTTTAGCGGTTAGTGATTCCCATTCAAAATAAACATCTCTAAACTTTTCGAATTTCCAGCAGTTTTTTGGACTTTCCCTATTTTTTTCAATTTTACACCACCCCTGACATACCCCCAACAAAACAATATATATATATATATATATATATAAACAATAAAATCTAATACTACTTAATTTCTTATTAAAAGCAACAATTACATGTCACAATCACTACTAAGAAATAATTAGTTCGTTCAAATGAAGTCAATCCCTTGTTCAATATTAAATTAATCAATCACAATTTGCATAGCTTCATCATATTGTTACATGAAGCAGTTATGCTTCTCCAAGTAAATAGTTGAATGCATTATATATATTGCGTCACTTCATACCAATAACGTATCGTAACGTCAGAGGACTGATTTATCGGTGTATGGTTACACGGTACACGTTAAAATGAAATATAGGTGAAACTTTATAATAAAAGTGATGGTATGGATACCCCTCACGTATTTATTATACCTACACGTCAATTGTTAACTTTATTGAATAATAAAATGTGTATTTTTTTTAGGTAAAGTATTTTTAAATTATTAGGTCATGTGGGACTCGTCGACTAGAATAGCCGGTACTACCTACTAAAACCATACGAAACCTCCCCCGGTCTTAATGGGCCGTCGCAGGATCACATACGCACTCAACCAAGATGCCCCGACAGCAGGTAAGTCTGCCGAAGCAGACCACGACAGCCATGGGGTTGCTCCAATGATCCACTCTTCTATCAGAGAAATACCAGGAGCAGCCCGCATGGTACAACACTCACCGAAGAGGGTCACCTCCCTGTACGTTTATTGGTTTCGCGCCCTGCTGAACTGCCGGATGCTAATGAGCCCCCGCACCACGACAAGATGAACGCACGTTGGGAGGCTCCTATAACCATCTAGCTAAACTGCTAGCTAGTAAAAACAATCATGAAAAGACATTATAAATAATAATATTCTCCTGACATTCAGTCAGCCAAGTCAAAGTCCGATAGAACCACTATTAAACACGACTGGTAAGAAATCAAACATTGGGCGTGCCAATTTTTCAACTCCGGCCTGCTACTGAGAATTTTATAATAGAAAAATGCAATAACTATAGTACTTCCGACTTGTAAATGAACCTAGTACTTACTGATCTGCAACCATACATGACAGCCACTAAACCAACGAGGCATCATTCAGAACTTATTACTTTAATTGAAAATATTTTATTTTCTACAAACTTCAGAATAAAACTTTTGCTCATCTTCTACTATACACAGGTATTGTTTTGTGTTATAAAACTAGTATATTTACGGAATACTCGTAATTATTTTCTTTATTATTATTTTAGGAACATGTACGTCCATCTTCCTTAGAACTTCATTTTCGTAAAATGTTCATACATTTATTATTTATATTTAATCCGGTATTGTATCTATATACCGTCTCTATATAAATGCTCAACTGACACTTCTAAAAATTATAAGCAAAATAATTGAGCCGAAAGTCTTGTTGACGTAGTTTAATATCGCTATTTGCAAGAATATATGAAGGTATTTCATACAACCTTTCAACCCTCATTTTACCTTCTTAAGGGCTGAATATGAGAAAATGTTCTCTTAGCGGCATAAACATGAACCTAATAGTCTTTATAATAACTAATAAGTATCTAGATTAGATTTTACTATAATTAAATCTAAATTGTGTTTATCTGAAGATAAATAATATTTTGGCCCATCCATAGGTCAATCTGTTAATTACAAAATATTACTAACTGTATTTATCTAAGCCTTTGTAACAGAACTAATAGAAGTGCATTGAGATTCAAATATCCGAATGCGTGTATCTGATAATTTATCGAACTGGCTTTTCATTTCCCGAGGCTCGACACATGGAAATTGGTCGTCCATTCTGACGTATGGAGTGAGAACTGACATTTGCTTGGCATAAAAAATAAACAATATGTCCATAGAAAAATGTAACAAAAATATTTTCATAGGCCTCATGACCGTGTTGTCAAAACTGAACTAGATTAACTCCATTAAAACACTGACATGTTAAAAGAAAACAAAAATATTTTTTTCACGTTAATTATTCAGACTAAAAATAGCACAATGTTTTTGTTCATTGCAATATTTAGTTAATTGTTTAAATATAAATAAATAAAAGAGAGGAATCCAACGACACGTAAATTGCTTAAGACAAGCAAGGCATCCATCATCATACTCCAAAAGTACTCGTAAATTTCTATTTTTATATGGTATGCTTTGAGTTTGAGGAAGATAAATAAATAACCATAAAATATCGTACTGCCTTACTACAATAGCTTATATAATACTTTAATATTAAAAATAACTTTAACATCAATAGTTTATTTATTGGAATAGTAGTTAATTTATTGGAATAAAGGACAAATTTTATCCGCTTACAATCTATCCTAGTGACAAATACATATGTTATAAGTGTATGAAAATTATTATAAATTCAAGAGAAAATTCAAAAATAAACATATTTTTATCTCTGCGTAAAGTTCAGTTTTAGTTTTACCGCACGCTTTTCTGATACGATTTCTCGAATAAGTATGTGAAATAGGGGCTGGGAGAAATTTGCCCATCTAATTCGTGCGTATTTGTAAATGTCCTGGTCAATTTCCAGAACAACAATAGTAAATAAGTTTCAGAATGCCAGGTTTTAGGCCAGGTATTCCGTATTCGATACTGCCTTTGGCATTAAACTTCAACAGAGTTCGATTAGTATTGCAGATCGCCTCAAAATGTTTTAAAACGGGAAAGGACAGAACGGTTATAAGTATAGGAGGGGAATAAAGAGTCCCATTTAGTATTTTCCTTATCTCGTTCTTATACTGAAGATTCTAAAAACAATTGACATTTGATTTTTAAAATAATCATTTTGTCTCATTTATATCAAGCAATTTATTAATTCTGATCTAAATGACAGTTTTCAAGTTTAAAATGTAGATTCTATAGAACTTTTTAAAACCATGAGAACTTTTAATGTATGTACTTATAATACAAACAAATATAATTTCAATTATTATTATTACATCTTGAAGAATAGATTATGTTCCTCCTTTGATTAATACTATTCCTTCAGAAAGATTAATTGGTAAGTTTTTCGCCAACTCGCTTAATTCTCATCAATTTATGAATGTTGCCCGAGCACTTTTTGTAAGTGGTATTTATATACAAGTTACTAATTACTGACGCTAAGAATGCTGATATTTTACTCTAATTTTATATACACTAAGATTTGTGGGTGAATATGTTTCTTACTATTTCATGGTGTGACGACTTAAAGGATTTCAACATTTGAAAGAGTAGCTTATATCTTGCACAACACATATTCTTTTAATAACATTGACGTACCTACCCCACCAGATATACCTTTAATTTATGAGCTACTAGCGACTTACCCTGGCTTCGCTCGACATATCTATCCCAGGGGAACCGCACATTTTTCCGGGATAAAAAGTTAACTATGCGCTATGCCAGACTATAATCTATCTCTGTGCCAAATTTCATCCAAATCCGTTCAGCCTATCTGCAGCATTTATAATATTAATAAAATGGCATTTGGTTAATATTTATAGTGTTGTATCGTCTTCTTTATTTTTTACAAGATTATTTGTATTTATCAGATACTTACTCATACATCTGTGGGTTAATAATGGAACTATTTTTTTTGAACAGATAATAAAGTTATATGAGTACATGCCAATGAAAAACAAGAGGAGTTTCAGAGCTCCGTAAATTTAAACTTAGGCAATTTAACTTTTTATGGTTCCTCGATGACTTCTCTCACTCAAGTTGAAGTGAAGCTTTTAATAAGTTTACGGTGATAATTTATTTTTTGACATGACG
This sequence comes from Brenthis hecate, assembly GCA_951806755.1. NCBI lineage: Eukaryota > Metazoa > Arthropoda > Insecta > Lepidoptera > Nymphalidae > Brenthis > Brenthis hecate. The sequence goes on from OX638267.1 coordinate 1,264,921, forward strand.
ATGGAGTATCAAACTTAGATAAAAAAAATCTTTTGATTCAACACTTCAATAACCTCAGCATCAGCGTAATTCTGTATGAAAGTTTTAGTCGTTTCTAATCTATAATATAAATTATAGTTAGAATGCAAAATTTTAAATAATTATGATACCACTCATTACTCTAATTTTTATGTAAATATGCGGTAGACGATCTAATAATAGCATCAAAAATATATTTTCAAATTAATTTATACGCATGTTAATTCAACTGAATAAACCAAGGAAATAATATTTCAAATAAAAATTACAAAGCATGGAGCAATCAAATCAAAAAAAATCAAAAGGTTTATATTTTTTGTAACACATAGGTTGTTAATATATGCAGTATACACATGTTAAGTCGTAACGCCATAATTTACCACAGTAGTAAGCTAAAATTTTTATCATACTCATTTTTTACTCATTTAGTTGGAGATATTTTTAAATATATAATTACCTATTTTAAAAATAAAAATTATTATGACGACATTTATCAAATGTACGTTGCATTAAAATAACAGCTCCTTACAATTAAAGCAGTGGTAACTGAATATATTTATTATACGTAATTAATTTGTATTCAAAATCAAAATACAAATTATTCTTTGAGATGTGAAAATCTTGTTTTCATATTTACAAAATCTTATTCAAGACTTTGAATATCTCAAGAAAACTAAACCCCACAATCTACTCAATCAGAGAAAACGTAGACACTAACATGTAAAATACAAGGAGGATCCATTTAAACAGTTTTACTAAGGAAAATAACTAGATCGTTAAGTGTAGAGGCTAGCGTTTTTATAACACAGAGAATAAGAAAATAATCGTTTGCACCTCTAATCGTTTTAAGATTGTTTCTAGTTAAGTACATAGGAACATACCTTAGTAGTAAATACAATAACAATTTTGAGACGGAATTTCACTTGAAAATTGTTTCAATTTTCTATGTTTTCTATATTAATTAGAAACTTAATAGTTCTTATTTATTATTTATATCTATCTATTAGTTATTATTTATATCTGTCTATCTATTATGTATTCAACTCATTTTAACGTCCCATGATGGCCGCGGGCCGTCCTTCAATGTAATGTAATGTAAGGCAGTATGGATCAGGCTGTAGTCTGAATACGTTGGCCAAGCGCTGGTTGGCGGACTTCATGTTATGTCTTTCGAAAACTTGCTAGGTTCTCTCAAACATGCAAGTTTCCTCACGATATTTTCTTTCTCCGTAATTTTAGTGGTTATCTGAAAATGATACACACATGAAAATATCAGAGGTGCGAGTTTGATATTTGATCCCGCTTCGCTCGGTTTCACAAGCGAGCGTGTTACCACTGGGCTACCACTGCCTATCTTGGATTTTAGTAGAGAGTGGCTTGACAAAATTTTCAGATTTATTTAATTTAAATTACACACACACACACACACACAGTTGATAATTATTATTTATATATTTAATATCATTTATTTATAATTATAAATGTAAATATAAATAATATGTTATAAATTTTATATTATATCTAACAGTCTACAGTAAATTGAAGATGCGGACCGAGCCGCAAGGATTAGCTAGCATTGAATAAAACCTTTCGCCGATACCAGACTAAAATTACGCTACATTTGGCAGTGATTGCATCGATATATCTACATATAGTACCGCTATAAGAATATCTATCATATCTCATGGATACTACATGCAATATGCATACATATAATTACTTACATTCCATATTGTACATATTGTACATTCTGTAATTTATAAAGTTGTGATACTTGAAAATTAAAATGAATAAACTTCGAAAGCCTAATCTGGTAAAGTGGTTATACTCATGCATGTCACAAATTCAACACGTCCTAGGTTATAAATAGATTTGGTGTATTTCCTATATAAAAATCTATGTCAACTAGATCCTGAACTGACTCTGCTACGTCCCTAGGATATGCCGTTTGCATTGATAGGTAATATTACGGATTTTAACAGAAGAGACGATTTTTTCCGACTTAATTCAAAAATATAATTTTACCGGTGTTTTATTTTCACAAAATGTACTTAAATTATTGCCTTCTATCTACTTCTATTCCTCTATCTAATTTCTTTTACGAAAATCGTATGAAAATTTTCTGATATTTGTTAGATTTCCCCAAATAAATAAACTCAGTTTATTGTAAATGAATTTAAAATTCATAATAGGAACTCATACTTTAATTTCACTTTTTATCTACAATAGGTGCCTATAGTCTATATAACATACATACATCATAAAGGCCAAACATATCTAAACTTCTAAGTTTACTTTCAGAGGTAAGTAAACTCGCGTCCATCAGTGACGGCAGCAAAGCCTGGGCGGGGCAGAACTCAAAGTGAATAATGACCGCGAATTGTGTTTCAGTGTAATGAAAATGAAATGTTCACCCCATTATCCTTTATTTAACCTCCAGTAGAGATAAAAAAATCTTTAAAGAGCGCATTTATTTTCTTTTTTAAAACATTTGCTATATTTTTTCACTTTAAATTATAGTAATATTTTTTTTTTTTTAAAAGAGAGATTTTATTTGACACTTAGTGTAAATTGATTAATTAAAAAAATAAAAATAAGCATATCACCCTTCATCTTTATATATAGAATTGTGGTATACGTGTGTTTATAAAATGTTTTTTTTTTCGTGTACTTATGGATTCACCTGGATGGCTCTTAATTACGGTAGATATGGCTGTTGTCAAGATCCGTTTTTTTTTTAATTTTCCGACCAAACAAGATCTGTCGCAAAATAACGTCTGCTTAGTCCACCTGTTAGATAGATTACAAATGCTAGTGTGTTCTTGAATTTATCTTTTTTTCATGGAGCATTGATTCAATACATCGAAGGGATTTTGTGCGTAGAGATAGTTTAATGGCCTCAGAGTGACATTTACTTATCTGATTTTTAAAATTCTAAGAAGCTACAGATACTCTACTGTACTGTACAAATCGTATTTTTTTTTAAATTAATATTATAATATTTAACTAGACACATGGGTGGACGATTAGGCCAGAAAAAGCAAAGACGAGAATATCTGGTTTAACATGTAATAACTTTTAGCAATCTAAAATCATAAAAGGATATGTAATGATAATAGCCATAAGATATGGAAACGTAATGTAAGGCAAGCGTTAAAGGCACTCAAGCATCATATCACCGAGAAAATTGCCATCGAAATACGTTACACATTGGAAATAGCGACAATTTGTTAACTTTATACGTCCTAAGGGAGCTCTCAACCAACTCACATTTTTAACAATTTATAGCAGGATGGTGTTTTTTGCAACATACAATTGATATCGCCTTATTTATAAATGGATGCATCACATGTTTTTCGTTGGTAATGACAGAATCGTTTACTGTTTTATCTATTATTATATAGTATTTTCGATGAAGAAATCTAGATACTTTCTTTATCCTATTTTCAAAAAATCTTTTTATCAATCCTTAGTTATTTCCAGCATTTATGCTCTCCGCAGTAAAATAATTATAATGTTTTTTAACAACATACTCGTATCACATCATAATAGCAAATGAAATAAAAAATAGAAGAATAAAAGTATTAATTTTTGGACAAAGAGTAAAACATATATATATATATATATATATATATATATATATATATATATATATATGTGTGTGTGTGTGTGTGTATATATATATATTAAAACAGCTCAGAAGGGTTTTCCAGGAAGACAAATATTTGGCAATTAACAATTATATTTCTCGCTTTTTCTGTATACTCATTTTACATTTATATTTTATATTCCTAATTCATATAATCCGAATCACCGACTGTAACTGAATTTACAGTATAATATATATATATATATATATATATATATATATATATATATATATATATATATATATATATATATATATATATATATATATATATATATATATATATAGTAATTTAATAATAGGTACACCTATTATTTCGAATAATAGAAATTTAAAAAGAAATACAAAAGACTATTCATTTGTTTATTTATACGTCTAGAATTGTCTGAGTTGAAAAATTCTTTTTATATTTTACAGTATATTTATTGAGGAAAGTTATTCGCTATCCGTTTATGACCTTTAATATCGGCGCGATAAGTCAAAAATAATCTACTGGGTCGAAGCCGCAGATAATGCTAGTTTACTAAAAGGACTGTTGTACTGTTTTGTATAGATTTTACGAACTATTTTTAGGAAATGAACTGAACCTATAGAGTTTTACATAAGGTAAATTTAATATATGGTAGAAACTGTATATTTTTAACATTATTTGGATGTGAAACGCGTCACGTAAGCGTGTTTTAACGGACAGTTTTTATTCTCTGACATATTCGAACACTATATGACAGCAAAAAGTCCGTTATGATTAAGGCGTTCCATGAACATTTTACTATTATTCATGCACTAAGCAATTAATTTATAATAGTTAATTTATTACTAAGTATTTAATTTATAGTCTGTCAAAAAAGTCATGAAAAGAATGTTTTGGGAACTACTGCTTTTCTTAAAACTGGCAACACTGAATAATTGACAAACTAAGTACCTTAACTGTCACATCGTAGCTTTGTGGTTGATGTTTTATAATATTTTTGTAATAATTCGAGTTTTTTGAATCGTGTGACTCTTTAGAGACAAAAAAAGAATGGGAATGTTTATAAGAGCAGTGCGAGACAAATTATATTTAAAGTTTTTCAGGAGTGTATGGCCGAAGCAGGGACGAACGAAGACAATGTTTACGGTCGAACAGCGAAGTTAACCGGTACGTAAATATGTTTTAATGTTAAACACGTTAAAAGAAATATAATCTCTTGGTACTCATCTGTTTTATAAGTTTAATTTATCTATTTTTATCTTTGTTTATATTTCGTTGAGGTTATGTTTTTTACCTACGATTTATTAGACTACCACTCAACGGTTTTGATACTTTTGTGTTATTTATTTAGATATGATTAAGGTATTTGTTATTTAACATGTCTTTATTGATTCCGAAAGCACAATTCGGCGCATAGTAGACGAAGGTTTTAAGAATGGAGGTAAATTTTCAACACCTGGAAAACACGTCGTCACGTCGTTCGTCAGAAAGTTCAGTTTTTCTACACAGTGCAGAAAGAAGTACCAACATTAAGAAAATTATTAGCAGTGGTGAAGGAAGATTTAAATTTTGATGGCAGCTATGAACTCCTTCGAAAAATTTAAGAAATGCCAATCAAATAGACTAGCCCTCATAGAAAAACCAGCAATTGCTTCAAAACGTGACTATTATTTAAGGCACATCCTTGAAAACAGAAGACTGCCTGAAGAGCTCCCAAAAAACATAATTTATTTGGATGAGAGCTACATACACGAGTCCTACAAAGTAACTAAATGTTAGCAGTCTACTAATATTGCCTGTGTCCACCAAAATCTGTCTAAAGGGAAAAGGTGGATAATTGTACACGCTGGAAGTGAGAAAGGTTTTGTGCCTAATGCACTTTTAATATTTACTGGTAAAAATAAGCAAGAAGATTACCATTCTGAAATGAATGCTCAAAATTTTATAAAGTGGGTAACTGAAAAGTTATTACCCAATATAAGTGAACCATCAATAATTGTGATGGATAACGCGCCGTATCACTCCATTACGACAAACAAGGTATTCCTCCTCTTTTAATTAATTTATCCTTTTTTTATTTGAAATTAAAATTCAACAACTAAATTAAGTTTTTTCCCCAGGTTCCTACATCTGCATCAAGAGTTGATGAAATCAAATTGTAGCTACTTGAAAATAATATTCCATTTGATGATACATTGCGGAAACCATCCTTATTGATGCTTGTAAAAAAACGTAAACCTGAACCGATCTACTACATTGATGAACTTTTGTCTGAACATGGACATACAGTGGTAAGACTGCCTCCTTACCATTGTGATTTAAGCCCAATCGAATCAGTTTGGGCAATAGTAAAAAGGCGAATTGCACAAAAGAATATTCGTGGTCAAAATGTTGCGAAGTTGGCTGAGAAAGCATTTCAGGCAGTAACTCCACAAGAATGGAAAAATTGTGTTGAGCATGTCATCAAAATTGAAAATGAATATTTTGCCCGTGAAGGATCTCTCTATAATGATATAGACCGATTTGTCATCTCAGTTAACGATGATAGTTCAAGTGAATCTGAAGAGTCAGAAGACGACCAATTTAATTATGCAGGAGTTTCGGCAACATTTCGGGAGTCGAATATTTCGACTCTGATTATTTGGATTCTGATTAATAAAGAAATATCTAATAAACTAAGCATTTACATTTCTCATTACACACACATTACATTATATTCTAATTTACAAATTTATATAAATCAGGTAATAAACATCGCAAATAAACTACAATACATAATTATTAGGCACCAGTTAAAATCTAATGTCTTTGGAATAGAAATTAGTTGGAAGGCTAATGTTGTTCTCCACTACCGATGAAAGTCATAACTCTTTTTTTGTACCCTGAGTGTCAGAGAGTGAGATAGATATCTGTCAGATAATCCACATGACAGTAAAGGTAACGACAGTAAAGTAAATAATTCTAAGCCATTACGAAAAAAAATATCAGTAAATACTATTTTATAAAAAAAAGTATCAAAACCTTTTAGTCGAAATTTATAAGGATACCATGTAAATGTAAATGTTGGTGGTGCCCTCCTTTTTTTCATGACTTCCTTGACAGATTGTATGTTCTCTTATTACTCAATAAAAACTTTTGGAAAACTTAACGCCATAGGAAGTTTTTATTTGTTAAAAATAAAACATTAGGGTGTAATGTCAGAATTAAATGCACAATTAAGTATGTATTTTAACAAATTTTATTAACAGATATTGATAAAATTTAATAAGAAATTATATTAATTAGTTTTATAAACATTTATAACTAATTTTCAACCGCGACTCTACTCGCTTGTTGCGATGATAATACATAATAGTCTGTGTATGTTACTCTATAAGGTATATAGCTAAATCCTCCAACCGCTTGTAAAAGTCCTGGAAAATCGATTAAGAAGTTTTTTTTATATCCAATATCTCACGGAATTCCCTTTTGTTTGTCGTCATCAAAAATAACCTATAGCATGTCATATTCACCATTGAGCCTTGTTAAATCGTTGCGGGAATCAACTGGTAGGAACAGACAATTTTTAATGATTATGTATAGGTATAATTTACAAATAACCATATGAATTCATTATGGGTTATTTTTGTGTCACTGCCTGACTCTTCAATTTTATTTATCTATTATTTATAGAATAACTGTTGGTCAGTTTATTTACCCAGAGATGTAGTAGACTCATGACGTTCAGTAAAAAAATGTAATAATTTAATGTTGAATAAAATATTTTGAATTTTGAGAGATCGTAAGCACACGCTTATGTTTCGCAATATATTTTACTGATATTCATAACATATTATTAATAAAAAAAACAACAAAAACATACAACATTTGTTAACAAAATTAATGTTTCATTGGGTGTAAGATAAAATTAAAAACTTTTTAAAAATACAATGAACTGATTAATATTTTTATTATGGCCACCACGGCTTTCAAAGCCTGCACATAGAGCACAAATGACTAAAATTAGCATTCTTACGATAAACATAAGTAAGATATACAATGTCTGTACATACGATTATATAGATGCCCTAATTATAACAAAGATTCACGATGCTTTTAAAAGTTTAAAGTTAAAAAAACCTGAACTTCTGGCCTGACCTTATTCACATTAAAATTTAGTTTTTATTAATAATCAGATAAAAATTTTTATTAAACTTTTGGGCCGCTTTGTGTGGCTTACGAATAAACTGGTTAATTTATTTTTGTATTGTGTGTTATATGTTTTTATACATATTTTATTTAGAACTAGCATTGCCCGCGGCTCCGTCCGCGTTCAGATGGACAAAAACCAAATTTTTAAGTTTTACATATTATTGTACTCTTTAAAAGCAGTTTTTGTATTTTTTCTCAGAAATGAGATATTTTCCTGCGGTAAAAAGTATCCTATATGTTGACCCGAATAACCAGCTATCATCATACCAAATTTTATCAAAATCTGTCCAGTGGTTTTCTTGTGATGCGGTAACAGACAGACAGACAGACAGACAGACAGACAGACAAAAATTCTAAAAACTATACATTCGGACTCAGTATCGATAATAATGGCTATTTCAATTAGATTTTCCAAAAAATATTTAATGTACAGATTCGGCTTAGTTACAATTTTATTATATGTATAGATTTAAGTATATATTAATAAAATTTACCCAGTTTAGAAAAAAATGGAGTAGCAATATTAAGAGATGTTAGTAGCTTCCTAAAAGCCATGCATTCTCAGGATTTCCTTTTATATAGGAAGTCACAACAGAGTCGAGTGCAAACAATTGGATTTGACAGCCGTTCTTTACAAAAGATGCGCAAACGGGAGTTTGCTATAATAAATAATAAAACCAAATGCTACATATGTATGGAAAGATATCATTTACATTTAGTTTTTATGTAGATTAAGTAGAATTGACATTAATGTGTTAACAAAAATATTTTACCTTACTTATATTTAATATTTATTTATTTCACGTGGTGATAATACTTTTTGAAAACTTTTACAATAAAGCCAAAAACTTTCTATTACATTGTATGGCAAATAATATCTTGACATATTTTATTTAAAAATTAAAATGAGAAAGCTAAATATACTTTTAAGTAACGAAAAGGGAGGTATAAGCCAAAATTATGAAAGAACTTTCATCATTAAGGGACTAAAGGGAGCTAAAATAGAGTAACACTCTGGAATTGTACCCGCCTGGGCGGGTCCTAATGAATCGTAATGGCGTCGAGTGCTCTCTCCTAAAATCATGCTACAGTGTTGCCTTGTCACATGTTAGTCTGTATTCTGTAAAGTGTTGGAAAGTGCATAATTTACATATTTTTAAAGGTAGACGGTATACCATAAGAAATCAAAGAGTTTTTATACTTCTCATTATGCAGTTATATTTTTTAATTTCTTTGTCTATACTAATATTATGAAGGGGTAAAGTTTGTGGGTTTGTGAGTTTCGTGACGTTGTAGGGGATAATCTTTGGAACTGCTGCACCGATTTAGATGAAATTTGGTAAGAAGATAATTCGAGACCCTGGAAAGGACATAGGATACTATATTTTTATCCCGGAAATCATTCCTTAAGGGGGTGAAAATGGGGATAAAAGTTTATATTGGGAAGCAAGCTAGGGACGAACCCGAGCGAAGCAAGGATGAGTCGCTAGTGTATTATACATTTAGTTATAAATAAAATTAGACATAAACCAATCAGGGTTGCAGTTCAGAAAGACATATACGGGGCACAACATGTCATTATTATATTATATACTCAGCATGCCGTATAAAAGCATACATGACTAATATAAATATTTATCCCTACCCGAAACGTATGACGTAGTACGAATACAAATATACATTTCACTACGCCAGGTGGTTGTCAAAAATAGTCATCGCAACACACCGCATTTTGCATTTGCAGAAACAACGCGGCTGTAGGGCGATAGGGTTCAACGCCTCGGTACAACGATGCAGGCCTGTACCAGCGTCCAATGTACATAGGTATATCTGTACAGTTATATACTAACTAGTTAATACTATTTACTGAGGAGTGCGGTTAGCATAAAAATGTATGTTATGTAATTCACCTACAAGTCTCTTGTTACCCAACTGCGGCGAAGCCCATAGGAGGGTTATATGTTTGACCTGTGACTGACCAGAACTAAAAAACTGTAAATAAAAAAAAATATAAAAATAAAAAACTGGCTGCGTTTTTTTTTATATAAAAAATGCCTTTATTACTATTAAATTAAATAATTATAAATTTTTTCTAATTAATACTGCTTTATAAATTCACATTTCATTGTTTAAAAAACCCTAAAAATGCAATAGTAGACGCTTTTTCAATAAAACCGTGATAGCACATTAGAAACGCTTGTTTGAAAAGCCAAATAAACCAAATAAATTCAAATCCCCGGTCTTACACGTCATTTTCGTGTGCAAATCATTTACAACATGTTTACCACTGGTTAATTCAAATTTTTTTCATTAGTTGAATTAAGTAAAAATTAAGGGCCGATAGACAGGTTGATTTTCTACACTCCACTAAATTGCTAATAGAAAACTGATCGATATCATTTCCACGTTACATATATGTATTTGTTCCAGACTTTATGTTCTGTAAGCGATCGCTTCATTTCTATCGGTTAGTTAGATTCATAGACAATTTTCACTTCTCTCCACTAAGTAAAACTAATATGTGACTGAGTGGAAATAGTACAAGACAATTGCTAATACCTAACTCTGTATATATATCTCAATGTCGTTGCTTGCAGTTGGATTATAAGTCATTTCGAATGTAATATATTTAATTTGATGTAATAACTTAGCTTCAGATTTCTAAAGGATCTTATATTCGTGAATCAAAGGCAAGTAAAGTCGCGTTCATCAGTGCCGTCGGCAAGCAGAGGCGGAGAACGAGTCAAAATGAATAATGACTGCTAATTGTGCTCCGCTGTAATGAAAACAAAATGTCCATAGTATTATTTTTTATTTCACTTCAAGTACCTAACTTTTACTTTTTAGTGTTGTTATCAACGCGCATAAAAAACAACGAAGAACCCATTTTATTGATTAAACCAATATTTTCGGTTATCGGCCGAGATAGAAAAACCGGTTCATTAAATGGGCCATAAATCGTAAACGGTAAGTTTTACAAAAAAAATATTTCAGAAAACTAAAGATGCAAAATTTTATTTTCTAGAAAAATAGTTTTAATATCTTTTGCCCTAAAGTGCATAGTTTCCGAGATATCGTCCAAAACGTTTCTTCAAGATGGCGCCTGACGCCCCACCGGAATTTGCCAGCATTTTATGATTTTATACTCATTAAGTGATCCTAAGCCTTATAAAAATATTTGCATCGGAAATTTAGTGCAAAGTTGACAAAAAATATTACTGGCCTATAGGTATAAATATTATTACTAATATACACATAAGAAGAATAAGGATAGCTTCAATTTCAGAAATATGAAATTTGGCCAAGTATGAAGAGTCCTCTAAATCTAAATCTATAAGGGTCATTGTAATAGCTTACTTGAGAAGAAAGTTAGTTCGCTAATTTGAGATTCCTCTAAGGAGCTATCGATCACATCAAAATAGACATTTAGATCCACGCACCAACAGTACCTGCTTAATTTTTTACACCAGTATTTGTAGAAATAGGTTCTGAGATTTTCGGCGAGGTAAACATTATTGAGTCTAAAGACAACAAATATTGAGTTTTAAAGCAATGATAAATATATTGAAATGAAAATCTATGAAAAAATATGAAAATTAAAAACAAAATCATGTTTATACTTATTTTATAGTTAATCTAACTTGTGCAAAAATGAGTAAATATTTAATTTTATGCGTAAAGATTGTGTGATGGTACGTTCTATTGGCATCACAGCGTAAAGTGCGCCAAATCAAGACTAGACAGACGGAAACTAAAATATGATAATTCTAGGTGCATTTGATAAAAATGTTTTTAATGACTTTCAAGTATAAAAATCTGGTTAGAGACTCATGAAATTCCTAAAGCAGGTACTATGTAGTAATGTTGTTAGTTATTGAATTAGTTGTTTGAATATTGGATGTCCCTCTTAATACAGACCATTATGTTTTACAATATTATAATATTTGGATTTTTTGGACTAATTTTGTTTGTTAACGTTTTTAAAAGGTACATATTATGTATAGTATTAGTATTATGAAATATAATATGTAGTACCTAGTTCAAGAAAATCTTGGTAAAGAAAGGAGATGCCTCCACTGAGAGCTAATATTCCTTGTTATCACGTAGCGATGTTATTATATCAAGCTCTGGGCTGCAAGTTTACGAGCAATAAAACGTCATTCTTCACTAAATGAAATAAGCTTAAGCTGAAGCGCGAATCCAGTCTCAAAATTTGAGGTATGAAGGGTAGAATATATGAACAATTTATTTTGTGTTATAAACGAAAGGTTATGAAGTATAATACTTGCTTAAAAAATAAAATCAGCTAATATCTACATATTAGAATATAAATATAGTAAAAATATTAGATGAATTTAAAGTATACACGAATTTTAAAAATGTGTCTGTTTTTGTTATAACGATCTTTTTAAAACTTTTATCTTTTTAATAATATTAAGATTCAAACATTTCAACAATACGTTGTAGAAGCTGCCATAATATAATACACCAGTGGTTATAAATATTGTCTATGAGTGCGTGTGTGTATGTATGCGTGTCAATATTATTATATGAGTATTATATGTTTTTTTATCATTCTGTGTCTAATATACCTACATAGATATGCAATTGGGTCAATTATAACGAATTCTCTTAATCAATGTCTTTGTAATAAGTAGCAGAAATAAAGAAACTAAAAATAAAAGAAATAAATTTTTTGTTTTTATTTTTCCATTTTTAGTGTACAATAGTAGAAGCAAAATAAGAAAGTATTATAAAAATTCTGAAGGTGAAAAATCAATTATCCCCTATTTTTTACACTTATGTTCTAACGTTCGAGGAAATTCAGTAATTGAAATGTATTAACTTTAAAATTTATCAAACAAAGACAGTTTTAAAGAATAAAGTCAATTACTCGCGTTCGCTTACAAAACGGGTTCCATTATCACAATTTATTTTCAGCTCACGTACTTTTTACTATTTTCTATTACATTTCTGGAAACTCAATTACATGGAAACCTATTGCCGCCTTATTTATAATTAAGAATTCTTCTTTGCTTAAAAATATCAAATATTATCTTGCTTTTTGAAGTTATACTTCTTTTGGCGCGTTAGGGAAAAAATTATGAGAATGTTTTTTTTACGATGCGACAGATTTACACTACAGTACGAAGTAAGGTCTATATTCAAGATATCTATTCCGGTATCTCTATATACACTACACGTATTTTATATCGATAAAAATGACAATTATAACAAATTTTATGTATTTTCATCTGTCCCGGAGTCTGTATGAAATCAATTCTTTAAAGTTAAATTTGACTCGCTTCTCAGTGTCCTATTGAGCTGAAATTTTGCACACATGTTTGGTTCTCGTGACTGCACAATTACCTAAATGCCGCCGTTTTTAATCCAATATGGCGGACGTCACAAAATGGCGTTTTATCATTTCTATAGTGACCCTTATGATATTGGGCATCAAATGAAAGAATCGAAACACAATAATCAAAGTGATGTCATTGTAAATCCAATATGACAGATTATATTTTTTATGCACCCTCATGATACGAATATCAATTGAAAGGGTTTTGCTGAGAAAAATATGAATAAAATAAAAACTAAAAAGAAAGAAAAAAAGAAAAAATAATTAATAGATATTTACAAAATAAAAAAGCTTTTATTTAAATGTTCTAAAAAAAAGAAGTATAACTTCTTACGTTCTACATTTCAGTTCTTACAAGTTAGACGCTTTTTTCCATATTATCATTAAGTTAATTATTTTTCATAGAATAGTTTAACAAGTAAAATTAAAAACAAAAATTTTGGTTACAGGTTACCATAATAAAACATATTATTATATATTATAGCAGTTTTTTTTTTTCATTTTAAGTATAGACCACTCACTTTCCTTATGAAAGAAATGAAAATAACAATAACTATGTTTAAACTACAATTTATTTTATTAGTTTTTATATTAGTAGAAAAAATGTTTCAAAAGTATATTTTTTTAATATAATTTTACTTAATTTCTTGGTTATATATAATATAAGTTATATCAGAAGCTTGTTTAATAAGTATAACTTAAACTATTCCATTCAATTAACACATTTTGTTTTTGTTGGTTTTAACCGAATGACACTTCTATCTGACGCATAAATAATATTACCATCGCTTTCTACAGCTACTCCGTAAATGTTTTCTATTGAAGCAAGGTTTTCTATTTTTTTACTATCACTATCTATAGAATATATACCACTAGGTGTCGAGAAAAATAAGTTGCCATTTATGTCTGACGTAATAGCATTCAAATTATAATCACCTAAGTAAAAACTATAACCTTTAACTTTTTTGTAAATAAAAAGCCCTGTAGAATTTGAGAAATATATGTTATCATCGTTGTCAAGAGCAACCAACATTCCTCTTGTATCGACCAATTGAGAAACTCGCTGCGAATGGTTGTCTTTGTACACGTAAACATGTTCTTCTGGATAGGTTGAGTAATAGAGTTCATTTTTAAAGAACATTTGCCAAATGTTATGGGACGTTCCATCAATATGTGTAGCCATTTTGGTACTATAATCAAACTTGTAAATCCCATCGTTGCCTCCCAAATAAACTACATTAGCTTTATTGTCTACTGCATTAGCAAATCCGCCATTTATACCTTCGATAATTTGAAACTCATTTGTCTTGAGATTAATATACGCTGATTCGAATAATGTTTTTATTTTGCCGGTGGAATAGCTGAAAAATAAATTATTAGTATCATAGTCGATTGCCAATTGATATGGACTTATAACATCGTCTTTTAATATTTCTTGCTGATGGTTTATATTATGGACGACCACTCCATTACAATTTTCATTGACAACTCGTGCCTCAATACAAGCGAAGAAAGAAAGCAATACTATTATCTTCATCTGAAAAAAAAGAAAGAGCAACTGAAACAATAATTTAATTATTTAAGTTATGAAATAAAATTTAGTATTAAATAATACATCATTTCGTACACGAATTCTTAGATAACTGAAATAAAAAAGTTGTTAAAGGAAACTCCCGAAATGAAAATATAATATTTGAATTTTACGTCTGCTGTAATGTTATGAATGTTCAAATCTGTAAGCAGATAATTAACTGCACTAACATACGCTATTGTCGCAATATCACTCCAGTCTATAGTGAGCATTAGTTAAAATTATATTTAAACCAATGTATGTAAGTTTATAAATATTAATTATTTTCATTTATCTTTCCATTGAATATTTTATCGATACATTATGCAATTAGTGTAGTCGTTAGTTAACATTGTATATTATCATTTTAAAATTAATTTTCTATATGCCTAAATATATAAATATACATATTTAAATATAAAATTGCGTTAATAATTATTTTACTCACTATTTATTCCCGTAAAAAACCGCTCAATGCAACAGCTTGTAACGTAGCTGGCTTGTTGTCGTTTGTACATATGTATATCTTGTTTGCCTTTAGAAAGGTTATAAATGTTATCATACTCACATATAACAATTAATTATTATTTACTGTGTTTATTATAAAAAAAACATAATAAAATTATGTTTGTTTATTTGTTTTTTTCGTTAAATTAAAATTATTAAGTACATTATATTTGCTGGTGTTAAAAAAAAAATAATACATTTTCTTATACGTCATAATTATTATATATTTTAAATAAAAATAATCACAAATAGTTTATTATTTAATTTATATTTTGTGATACTTAAAATAAAAGTCTTACTAATCTATCAAGGTTTAAGAAAAAAAGTTTATAATGTTAAGTTTAAAAAAAAGTAAGTAAAAATACAATGTAATTGATAGAAAATGTAAATTACATTATTAATTCAATTAAAGTAAGGTTATTTAAAAATAATAATATAATAAAAAAAATTAATAAGTAAATAGAGCAATAACTAAACTATTAGACATTACACTATTTTGACACAGCAATGAAAAAATGAAATAATTTTTCTATATACATAGTTACATAAATATAATGAAAATGTTAAAGTAAAGGGCAGTAGGTACTAATTATGAATATTGCAGTTAGTTTCGAGTTTGATACAAAGAAGGTACGATAACCAGTCTATGATACACATAAATAATGAAGTGACCAAGAACGGACGGTATAGAATTGACTTTGTCCGATAATAATATAGTAATTTATAGGGTCATATTTCTCGCAGCGCGCCCAAATGGGACCTTTGTGATCATAAAGAGGTGGCCCTTCCACAGCTTAAAAGAATCAGCAAAACTAAAGTGCCAAATTATTTTATATAAGATTTTATTTTTAAATGCAAAAATAGGTTTTAATTTAGGAGTATGAAATAACTGATTTTAATAAAACAAATTGTTCAGCAGGATTTTTAGAGCCTTGATTACTGTTTTAGACTTTGCCTTGAGAAAGCAAAAAAATTTTTGAAGAGACAATGTCAATTTTATGTACTACATTCATTTTAAGGGGGCTTAGACGAGATGTTAATCTACAATCGTTGAACAGTAGAAATTATAAAATTGTATTTATGTCAATTCCATATTTTTTTTTTATTTTTATCCTTCAAACAGTGTAGAAGTATATCTTGTCTAAGCTCAATCAACTCCCTCTAATATCAACTCATAATAATTCAATTACACTGTGTAATTATGGCTTTTGATTAACTATTATTAATTCAACTATTATTATTATTATTATTAATTCAATACGAGATATACATATATAATATGCTATAGCACGGTTATGTGCCTAACATTACCGTGCCTATAGTATTGCATAATATTGAAATTGATTAATTGATAATAACTCCAGAGAGTGTGATCAAAATAATATAATGAATTATTAGTATGTTACAAAATAAACAAAAAGTTGAATATATAATAAAGAAACGATTATAACCACTGCTCTATAATTTCTTGGATGTTAAATTACAGATATGACGGTAATTACCTTTGAATATATAAAACAAGACATAGATATTTCATATATTAGTAGTAAAAAATAAAAATAGTTCATTTTTAAATAATGTATGTATTCAGCCCTTTTAACGTCCCACTGCTGGGCACGGGCCTCCCTTCATACGAGGGGGATCAGGCCATAGTCCACCACGCTGGCCAAGTGCGGGTTGGCGGACTTCACATGTCTTTCGAAAACTTGCAAGGTTTTCTCAGACATGCAGGTTTCCTCACGATGTTTTCCTTCACCGTAAGGCAAGTGGTAATCATGTTAGAAATGATTCGCACATGAAAATATCAGAGGTGCGAGACCCGGGATTTGAACCCGCTTCACTCGGTTTCCCAAGCGAGCGCGTTACCACTGGGCTACCACTGCCTTTTTATTAAATAATAATAATTAATATTTAAATAATGTATTAATTCTTAATTCAAGATTATTGTTTTACAATCATTAAATGAAATATATAGTAATTATAACAATTCATTTAAGATTTAAACCTAAAATATACTGTTTGAATTAATTTTATGTAACATATATAAGTCTTCTAGGCTTTAACCTGACAATGCCATTTTCAGATCCATAAACAATGTTCCCATCACTCTCCACAGCGATCCCATAAATGTCAACCATTGTAAAGAACTTTTTAATATTTTTATTTTCACTATCAATAGAGAATACTTCATTTGGTGTCGAAAAAAATAGATTACCATTGATGTCAGAGGTAATTCCGTTTAAAATATAATCTCCCAAAAACTGAATAACGACTGTATTTTTTTCGTAAACGTAAAGATGAATTCGAAAAATATATACATATTATCAGCTTTGTCAATAGCGACCAACATCCCTTTTGTTTCAAGTAGCTGAGAAACGCACTGTGACTGTCCATCTTTATACACATATACATATTCTTCTGGATAAGTTGTGTAGTAAAGATTATTTTTAAAGAACATTTGCCAAATTGACTGAGTAGTAACATTAATATGCTTAGCAGTTTATGTTTTATAATCGAACCGGTAAATACCATCGGCACCACCTAAGTAAACAGTCTTAGTTTGTCGATCAACAGTTTGAGCAAATCCACCTTTTATTCATTTAATTATTTCAAACTCTTTTGTTTTAAGGTTAATGCATCCTGAATGAAATTTCGTATAATTTTCACTATAGGAAAAACTAAAAAATAGTATGTTTGTGTCATAGTCAATTGCTAGCTGATACGGACTTTCCACGTTGTCTTTTAATATTTCTTTGTAATTATTATCATTATAAAGGTTTACTTTATTAAATTCAGCACATAACTTGTTTTTAGGAAAGATACAGTGAAAAGGAACGTACGTAAGTAATTTTCGATGTTTTATATGACAAATGGACTTTACCCGCCACTACTAGTAGTTACTCTTAGTAGATTTTGCCAAAATCCAGTCAATTTATCATAAAATATATTACAGTACATGTCAATATTAATATTACAAAATAAAATAACATATTTACCTTTTCCAAAATATTTCTGTAGAACATATGAAATAAAATTACTTAATATATATCTAAAGAATTTTCAACCAATAAAATACATTTAATTTCTAGTGGTAAGTAAGAAATAAATAACTGCACATGTTTTAAGCTCGTTAATAAATATATACCTATAGGAAAACCACGATATTATACATACGTGACTCAACGCTTAAATGAAACAAAATATATTTGGCTTTTGTCAGCGACTTCGCGCTCATATATTTCCACTCATTAGTTCGACTTATGTCTTCACCATCACAAATGTCGTTTTAACATAAAAACTTCAATACTAAGTTAAACCAACCAGCTCTACTTCTTAAATATTCTCTACATTTTTATATAAATATATAATTTTTTTTTTATTCAACTTAAATATGATGATGATGATGATGTTCTCCTAGCCGATTCCGGCCACGGCGGCCAATCTCAATGAGATTAGCCAACTGCACAGGAGATATTATAGTGCTCAAGTGTACGCGCAGACACAAGTGCACTCTCTATTCCTATCACTCTTATACTCCGGTAGGATGACTGCTCGATACGACCGGTGAGAGTTAAGGCGCAGGACCGACGGCTTTACGTGCTCTCCGAGGCACGGGGGTGAAACACCGCCAACTTCCCAACTCCGGGCTGTTACTGAGACTTACTATACAGGAAGACTCAATAACTAAACTTGGCCCGACCCGGGACTCGAACCCTGGACCTCCGGGTGTGCAACCGTACATGCTAGCCACTACACCACCGAGGCAGTTGATATAATGATATACCTGTCATAGTATTTTACACGTAATTTTCATTTATCTAAACATAAAATTGAAAAAAATGTCATAAAATTGCCTAAGTATACAAAAAATTCAAGGAATGCTATAGACAATATCTTGTTATTGCAATTATAACTACTAAGTATTATTCAGATAGCAGAAACGGGTATTAACCGCCAGTTGACGGTCATTACACGTAACGTCATTCATTTGTATTAAATTTTAAAAGTTAAATATTTTTTGACGGCACGTTTGGCTCAGTTTTTAGTGACCCTACTAGCTGTGCCAGCGGTCGCGGGTTCGAATCCCGCTGGGGGCATTCATTTGTGTGATGAGTACTAATGTTTGTACTCCAATCATGGATGTTTATATTTATAATATGTATGTATTTAAAGTTATATATGTATGCATCAACTATCTAGTATCCATAACACAAGTCTCGTGGCTTACCATGGAACTAGACGGTGCTGTGTGTTAATGTCCCAACATATTTATTTGTTATTTTTATTGTTTTTCACTATCTCAATAAACAATACTAATAATGAGATCTTTTATAAACGACAAAGTAATAATATTATTTTAATTTTATCGACTAGGCTACTGAAGAAATCAATATTTACTGTAAATACAAATAAAAAATGGTTAAAATTAAATATGTATTCTAGATAATTAACCCATTTCATACGTTTTGAATACTAAATTAAAACCTAACCAAAATTCAGTACATTTCATACTATCACATCGAAATCACGTCGCTTTACTGGCCATAAATTTGAAATAGCTCTCTACCTGTAAAACCGGATTGATTCATCACCAACCATTTCAAAGGAAATCAATTCATTTTATTTTTCCGTACCTATTACAATTGTTTTCATTCTTTTGACAACACGAGTTTTTGTTTGTTCGATACGTGTACTCACTGAAATGATACTACATATCTATAATATGTATTTGATCTAATTAGTTTTATAGTATGTCAAATTCAAATGAATGATGTTATATGACATATTGTATGTACCCATAAATATTATTTTATGTTTTATATTATAATTTTCCTTTAACAAAAGATGGGCATGGCATAAATATTTGTCAGGATTAGGTAATATTAATATATTCGTCTGTCATTATTATAATACGAGTATTGTAACTAATACTTCATTAATAGTGATATTTATCTCAGGTGTGTATTATTCTATATTATATCTTGTATATCTTGTCTTGTAGTAGGCTTGTAGCTCGATCCTGCAACGCCCCATTGCACTGCGGCGACGGGTTCCGCAGTGGGTTTTAGTGAGTAGGAGTCTCACAGTGCCTTGTCCGTTATGACGGCGAGCAGGATCCCCATGATGGGTTTCCCCAGCGTCAACAAAAAAAAGGCTTGTAACTAACTATTTAATATTGGAACTAATATAGTAATATAATCTGTGATATTGGTAATAAGTTTTATTTGTTATCCATGGCAACAAACGAATGTGAATGTACAATAAAGTCGTAGTAGCAAGTATTTAGATCATTTTTCTTGATGTTCGCTTGACGAATCCGAGAATCCTAACTTACAATGAATCCGAACGGTATTATCCGACTTATTTGGAATGGTTATTACAGAGATTATGTGAATATGAAATATTAGCATATCAGAATTTGTCAGATTACATTAGTATTTGTGAATTATCACAGATCCTTCAATATATAAAAAATTTAAATCTCTTAGCGCATACTAATATATCAGTCACACCACTACCTTTAACGGTAATTTAAAAGGATTGGCCAAAGTATCGACAGCTTTCCAGTCTAAATTTTTACTAACAGCGTTTTGCACTATGCGCCCTACATAGTACACGCACTCCTGTCATAAAATATAGTGACTCAATTTTGCGTAAAATTATATCCATCATAACCATTAAAGTGTCCTTTTTGATATGTGTATATTCCTTTTTCACTTTTTAAGATCATGCATTTATATTTATTCTGCAGTTTTCAGAATCAATACGAGGAACGAAATTCTATGGATGAAAAACAAAAGAGCATTATCTTTTTTTTCTGTGTAAGTCACTCGAAATGTATTGAGTTTTGAAATAATGGAAACCAGAACAAAGGCAACAAAATGTGAAAGGTTTTTCTATTCTATTTAATAAATGTGGAATACAAGTAGGAACTTCATAAGATTAAAGTAGCGTAGCGCGATTGTAAAATTTGTAATTATTCGTATTTATCTGAAATAATTCAATGCGGTGTAATAGTGAGTCTGAGACAATTAGAGCTTATCTCTTCGCTAAAGGTCATCGCGGCTTAAGTAAAAATACTTACTGAAATACAAGACAAAATATGACTTAAGTGTGTTTTAGAAGCACTATAATACATTTGTATATAATGTTCTGATCAATTTCAGCCACGGCGGCAAACTTCACTAGAACTAGCCATAACCGTATGTATAGGAGATATCATAGTACCAAAATAAGTATATGAACAAATATATGTACCTATATATATATATATATATATATATATATATATATATATATGTACCTATATATATATATATATATATATATATATATATATATATGTGTACCCTCTATTCCTTTCACTCTAAAATTACGCAGGACCAACGGGTTTAAGTATTTTTGAGGCACGGGGGTGAAGTCCGGGCTGATACTGAAAATATCTAAATAGAAAAACTCAATAACTATAATTGGCTGGAACTGGTACTCGACCCCACGACCTTCAGACATGCAAACGTACGTGCTAGCCACTAGACCACTGATGTAGTAAATTTTATTATAATTAAAATATGTACTGTGAATAAATAATATGTATAATAAATACACAGAATTGGGAACTTAGGTAAATTAACTTTATAATGGCCTTCGCTTTCTCTAAGAAGAAAACCTTAAAAATAACAAATTATATATATTTCTTTCTATTATATATATAAAATGTTACTATGTTGTATGTTTATTATAAATGTTTATACAAAAGTAAAAAATATGTTTAATTGCTTTAATTCCAATCGAATTTAATTATTGCAGCTACGTTACATTGAGATTACGTTGATTCTTCGTAGGCGGATAAAGTACTGATTGGTACACCATCAACTCTATTCACACCGCAGAATTTTGGGCTTTACCATTCCATTAACGCACTCAATTATTGGGGCCTACATTCGAATGAATGTGAATGAATGAATGTTTGTAGAGCGGGAATGACTTCTGGAAAGAAAATTTGAAGAATATTAAATTTATTTTTCTTAATTCGGTAGATACACATTTTTTACCCGCGATGGCCACGGAGACTGTATATGTGTTTGGGGTGAGAGGTGTTTGTGTGTCTATTACCATTTTTCTCGAAAACGGCTAGACCGATTTTGAATTTTTTTTCCTTTGTATAAGTCTCATTCCTGAGCATGTTCTGAGCTAAGTTTTATAATATTACCGCTAGGGGGCGCTACAGTACGCATGTTTTTCCAAAACGGTTATTTTATTTAAATAAATAAAATGTATTGTATTTACTATAAAAATTTAAAATTTAAAAAAGCCAAAAATGAAACATATGTAAATAAAAATTATAATAATTTTAAAAATATAATTTGTGTTGTTTAAAGTGTTGACATTAACAAAAGTTACATCTCTAGCTTATGTTCATTTGTTACTTCTGACTTACCCTCGTTTCGCTCAGGGGCGTCTCTACTCTCTATATGTCTACGAGTAATAGTAACATAATATATGTTGTGTAATGTTTGTAGTAAATTTCATCCAAATTAGTTTAGCTAATTCAGCGCGACGAAGTAACAAACATACACACACATATAAACTTTCGTATTTATAATACTATTTCTTTATATATGTTAAAATTTGTATTTTCTACGCCGTTTTTGCTTTAAGCATAAATTTCAAACTTTTCTCGTAAACAAAGGAGGGAACATCAAAAATATGAATTTAAGAAGAGAAAATGATTTTATATTATTAAATATATTATGTTCAAATAAAAGATAAGCAGCATTAATTTGAAATAAACCGAAAGACAATTCATTGGATGTAAATGGCTTCGAGATTAGCTAACAATTCAGTGACGAATGGCTACAACGCTTCGTTTCTGCATCCCGAAATGAAGTACTTGATTTATTACTGATCCCCTTCAATAAAGACAGACAGGGCTGTCTGTAGAAAAAAGCAGTCCTCAATACATTAAGCCTCCAAAATAGGGTTTCTTAAAAGATTGCTTAAATAAATTACAACTAGGCGTTCATTCGTGTATTGTACATTACCAGTGATTCTCTATCCAGTATTCGTTTTTATAAATTACTAGCATTGCCCGCGGCTCCACCTGCGTTCAGATGACCAAAAACCAAGTTCTTAGGTTTTACATATTAGTATACTCTTACATTGCAGTTTTTGTATTTTTTCTCAGAAATGAGACATTTTCCGACGATAAAAAGTATTCTATATGTTCACCCGGATAATCAGCTATCACCATACCAAATTTCATCAAATTTCCTCCAGTGGTTTTTTCTGTGATGCGGTAACAGACAGACAGACAGACAGACAGACAGACAGACAGACAGACAGACAGACAAAAATTCTAAAAACTATAGATTCGGACTCTATATCGATAATAATGTCTATTTCAATTAGATTTTCCAAAAAATATTTAATTTACCTACAGATTTGGCTTAGTTACAATTTTATTATATGTATAGATTAGATTATTATTTTATTATTTTATTATAAATTAAATTAAATAGTCAATGTTCTAGAAGTGAAATGTAGACTTTTGAAGTTCATCTTAGTAAGATTAAAGCAGGTATAGCATCTATTAAATAAAATACAAAATTTAATTCAAAGGTACAAAAATCCTTACGAAAAAAAGATCTATCCTACCATATTCCGAGTCAGGTTTGATAGACCAAGCCTGAATTTAACATAATGCACGTAATGAAAATAATGTTATTGCAATTAAATGGATCGTTGTAAAGGTGTTTTACATATCATGTTTATTTTATATTTAATTTATTCGTATGGAAAGATATTCCAAATATATATATATATATATATATATATATATATATATATATATATATATATATATATATATATATATATATATATATATATATATATATATATATATATATTAAATTTTGTATATTTGTTTGGAATTCGTAATAGACTGTCATATGTGAATATTTTGCAGTTCCAATAATATTACGTACATACGTGTTGAATTGATAACCTTCTTTTTTTAAGTCGGTTTATAAGAAATAAAGATTCATTTGCCTTCTCATAAATTTGATACTTTCTACTATAATATAATACTACTTAAAAGTTTAACTATTCTATCTTATAAGTTCCTATTACAGTAAGCATTGGCGTTTTCAAATTTACTAAGTAGAAAGTTTGTAGGTGCCTTGACTTCTATTTAAAATATGAAATCTAAGCGAGCGCAAGCATATCTCAGAAATAACCCACGCGATAGACGAAAAGCTTTTAGAGCTGAGATGTATACGGCTCTTGTAAGAATTGTTTCATATGAGTTTTTACCATACTCATACAATTCTATTGAAATATGGGGAGTACGAGAGAATTTTTTAAGTGTATCGTTGCCAGTATTTACAATTGTTATTTCGTTTTTATTTACTTTTGTTAATATTTCGAGTGATTCAGTTATTGTAGTAAATCATTGAAAATATTTTGTTTCATTTACAGAATGTAATGTCTTGATTTATACAAAATCTATGCGACACATGTGTAGATAAAATAATATTATTTTGCCAATGTTTTTAGCAATGAATGTTACCATATTTCTCTTGTATTATGTTTTACTGACATATTTTAAGGTTTGATAACCATCCACAATTTAGCTTTTGCTGTGTATCGCGTTATTTCATGAATTAATACATTATCATTTGAATATAGATACTGAAAAGATGGATTATATGTATATTAATTGAACGCATTTAATTTTTTTTTCTCTAATGTTCCTTTAGAAATCGATCGAATCGGCCATCAGTGTATTTGGAAATATAAAAATTAATTATTTTTTTAAATATTTCTTAAATATTAATTAATAATGAATGGTTTTTACTTTGTGAGGTAAATTATAAAATATATTAGGTACGTCCCTAGATACTCTTCGTATTTACTTATTAATGATGGAAGCTCTCAGAAGGGTCGATTTTTCATATAGCTTATAATTTTCCAAATTTAAGATGTATGTGATGTGTGTTAGCTGTTTTATCAAAATATTTTTTATGGCCAACTCAGTGGACGGCTGGTTTAAGGTTTGAGTAAACATCGAAATTTTATTTGTCGCTCGGATTTAATGTTTGCTCCCAATCGACTAGCTGCACATACATAACATGAATGTTTGTTTATTCCTTTAATATATGAACAACGGTACCATTTACCACAGTACTTTTAACCATCATTTATTTTACTCAATTATGTGAATACTCAAACTTGTCCATCCTTGTATAACATAATCGTAATAAAATATATGAAATGCTTATTACAAATAATTTGTCGATCATAAGACCAACCCATTGTGCCTAACAGGCGAAAATTTTGGCAGCTTTATCTATAAGAAGATAAGAAATAGCAAAATTTAAGAAATAATACTTTTCTACTGTCAAATCAAACAGCTGGACGAAGCCAGGGCCGGCTGTCAATAGTGCATAAGAGTGCGCGGAATTTCGGCTTGTACTGTTATCCAATAGAACAATAATCAATAAACAGATTGTTACTAAAAAAACTGTAATAAGCTTCTGACTCGAGACTCGAACCCAAGATGACTTAGTGTAGTCATATATTCTAGCCACTAAACCGAAGAGTCAGCTATAGAAATATATACAGCCTACTGCATGAAAATAGTCGCCAATGGCACATTATACATAAATATCCGACAGAGATAATAAAAAATAAATGTGTAACAAGAGTAATACGCGCATTTTTATACGGCCCCTCCTGTATACTGTAGACATAGCTGCATCGCAATAAATTCTATAGCAGGCACAGAAATCCAATATCAAGATTTTATACGACGGATATTTACATTCTCTGGCTCCATACTTAGCATCGTATAGGTACTGTTAAGTTATTGTGCGTAAACATTCTGTAGATTCTTGAATGGTAAAAATAACATTATTTTTCTATCTACAAATAATGTATTAGAATTGCTTATATTATGTACTTGTAGAGACTCAATAATTTTATTGAGGATACTCTCATTTGGCACAAACTTCTCCCAGGAATACACAGAAAGTACTTCATCTTGTAAAAGCTGTAAAATTGATAGTAATGTTAGTAGTAGTATTGTTAGTGAACAATTATACAGTACAATATAAACTTTGAATGAAATGTCTTCGTAGTATAATCTATACATAAAATAAAATTGTAACTAAGCCGAATCTGTTTATTAAATATTTTTTGGGAAATCTTATTGAAATAAACATTACTATCGATACAGAGGCGGAATCTATAGTTTTTAGAATTTTTGTCTGTCTGTCTGTTACCGCATCACAGAAAAAGTACTGGAGGGATTTTGATGAAATTTGGTATGGTGATATTTGGTTATCCGGGTCAACATATAGGATACTTTTACCGCGGAAAAATATCCCATTTCTGAGAAAAAATACAAAAACTGCAATGTAAGAGTATTCTAATATGTAAAACCTAAGAATTTGGTTTTTGGTCATTTGAATGCAATGCAATGCTAGTTATTTATATAACTGCATTAAGACATTTAAAAATATTTATGAAATATGACCCTTGTGCTATTCTTAATATTGGTGAAACGTACGATCACGTTTTGTGCCTACAAATGTTTGGCTTATCCTTTTAGATATATAACATCCTCAATATATCCTGTTTCATATTAACATCATGCGGAAATGTCCAATAACATTTGCATAGATAAAGAAAATTGCATTTCCCAGCAATAGTTTTTCAAAAATATTTCATTCAAAGAAGTAAATAGGGAGAAGAAATAAATCTAGTTCAGACGCAATCAAATCGTCCTCTGTCGGAAAGGGATCTCCCTTGCGTGCACTTTCGACTGAGTTATTGCTTTATTTTGAAGTTAATTGGACTTACTTCAATCTACTTGATTCATGAATACAGGTAAATTATAATGATTTGTCTAAGGTTGACCTGGAAAAATAACTTTGGATTATTTATATTATTGAACAAACTATCACTTTTACGCAAAAAGTTATCTGTAATATAAAATTTTATTAATTAGCGTAATATTAAATGTTGGGACAATAACACACAGCGCCATCTAGTCCCATGCTAGCGGAGGATTGTGTTATGGAAATCAGATAGTTGATACACTACACATATATAACTTTAAATACATACGTATTATAAATATAAACACCCATGACTGGAGTAAAAAAATTCGTTCTCATCGCACAAATGAATGCCAGCGGGACTCGAACCCGCGACCGCTGGCACTAAAAATATACTACGTTCTCTATATTTTGTATGTGTTGCATTCTAGATTATTTTGTTATAATTATAATAAGCAATTACTTATAACATAAAAAGGCTATTGTGTATTACATATTCATTTTGTAAAGAATCTTATGTTTTATTCATAAGTACGGGAGCTAAAGCGTTCTTTCCGCAATAAAGTTGAGAACATTCGCTGCAATTCATTAAAAATATTTTTTTCAGTTCTAATTGCTACTCTTTATGAAGACGTTATTCAGTTAATGGGTCATCACATTGCAGATAAATACTCAAAGTATTGTAAAATACTAATGTACTTTATGAAATGGTTTTCAATTCAATACCGTGTCGCCGAAAAAATAAGCCTTGAAAATCGGTCAATATGAATCAAAAACTGAGAGAATCACTCATATCCTTAATGTTAGATAGTAGATACATACCTACTATGACTTGTGATACATTGAAAATTTATTTTTTTAAATTTCATAAGTGTTTCTAATCCTACAAAAATTAAAAAGCCAGATATAAAAACTTAACGAGATAATAAACGCAATCTGCAAATTAGGTTGGAATATCATCAAGACTTTCGATATCTAAGTGCTTGCCTGCTGCTTGAAAATGTAATTTAAAATGAAATGAGATTGTACAACTAGATTTTTATATTTTAATATGCCTGAATTTCATAGTAACAAGCTTTTTCCTCTGAATTCGTGTTCAGAATATTTTGTACAAAGCTCTCCCATATTAACTTTCCACCGAGCCTGTCACAATCTTACGTTTAAAATGAAAACCTATAATATCGACCTAAATGTTCATTCACAACTTTATTTACATTTTTATTATTTTGGGCAAAGGTTTTTAAGCAACTTCTGTGTTAACTACTGTGCAGCTGAATCCACGAACATAATACATATTAGTTGTACATTATTATGATAACGAATACAGCTGTAGAGTTCAATCATTTTAATCAGTTCAAACTTCTTGTAGAATAAATTTATTTAGTTCAACTTTAAAATTCATAACATACAAATACATAATATCTGCAGTAATATTAACGATAAAGGATGTTTGATTTACATTTTGACAAGGTGTATAATTCATATTAGTTAAATAATAAATATTACGGCTTATAGGAATTATTTTCGTGCTAACCGATTACGATATAATTTTGCCAAGTACTTATTTTGTACTGTGCATCCATCAAAAAAGTACTAGATACACAATCCCATACAAAAGTTTTCTTAAAACTGTCGCCAGTTGTGTTTAAGTTATTATTCTAGTTGAAATAAATATACAACAATGTAAATTGAGCCTTAAATGCAATGATTAAAGTTGTTTTTACAGAAAAAAAAAACAATTAAAAGCGCGCTCAAATATTCAAATGAGCGCTCATTCGCTGAGGACATTTTTTATCGTTGATCGTGTACCTAGAACTTTTTTGATCGATTGACAATTTATTTTTCATATTAAGCTGACCAAATTTTGTACTTATTCTCTTATAATAACTAATAATTATTTTATTTGCTAACTGCTTATTGCACTTAATAATGACAAAATTATCGAACAGCTTATGTAATGGATGTATAAGTGTTTTCTGACTTACCCACAATTTAAATGAGGAACTATCTTATTTCCTTTATTGCATATTAATCAAAAAAAAAATTAGATATTTTGAACTTTTTATTATATATTTTATTTTAACAGCAAAACTGCTACTATGTTATTAAGCTTACATTGCATTCCAAAAAAACTTTAACAACTTTTTAAACTTTTTAACAAATTTTTAAAAATTAAACAATTGATAAAAAGGTCCATGACACCTACATTTACATATTAATTACTCATTCAAAAGAGTCGGTTCTGTTTTCAAAGTCATTTTTATTTGACCTATAATTAAATCCAATATTGTTGTCACTCTAAAGTTAGCTCTGAATTTTTCACAATTATTTAAAAATACCGGGTACAAATATTCTAAGACAGCATGATCCAAAGTAGGAAATAGATGGTGCAAAGCGTGATGGCCAAAGTTAGTCAACACTCTAAAATAATTCGTGTTGATTTCTCGTCGATCCATTACAGCTTCCAGCTCATGTATACCCCAATCAGGGTTAGGGTCACTGAAACCGAAAAATATTTAAATTTATTAGTTATTTAAATATTTTTCTTTTTGTTTGTAGGTTAGAGAAAAATAATATATTTTTACTTTTAAGGTTACGCTAGCACTTTTCTTAAAGATCAAACCGTAAAACAACAATTCCAACAAAAAAAAGTTTTTACAAATTAAGTAACTGTTTTCGGTTGTAGGATGGATGTTATTTAAAAAGTTTCTTGCCTACAGGTATAAATTTATCATATTATCTTTAACGAACTCATAATAAAAAATCTCAAAGTCGTATTTTTTGACGGTTGTTTGAAGAGAAATGACAAGATGTTTTGAAAAACCACTTTTCTCAAGGGAAATTTTACAAAATGTGTTACTATACTATGTATTATACTTAATATGTTTGTATGTATGTATGTTATATTATGTTATACTATAGTACCTATTACTTGATGTCATCTTCGCCCAAACGATGTTTTCAAGCTAAAGTCCCGTTAAAAGCGGTTCCGTTTAAAGTTATTTTTTTTAATTTTATTGATTTGCTTATAATGGTTGGTGTGGTTTGGTATTTATATTTTTTTTCTTTCTTACCTAACTTGATCACCATCTTTAAAAATTTTAGGGTGGTGATGTGCAGCATTTGATCCGATCATAAAGAAAATAAAGCTTGCAGTACTTATAATCCAGAGCCAGGTAATGAAAACGTCGTAAAAACTGGCACCAGTAACGAGATACATCCACAGAGGTAACAAAAATCCCACGGCATCGTGCCACCGATAATGTTTTTTAAAGAAGTCTTTACGTAAAAAGACCGACGTTGATCTAAGGAAAAATATTTATGTAAATGTAAATCAATTTTATTTTTTCAAGCAACTCAACTGTAAGTAGCAATTTTTGACTACAAAAATTATTTTTAAAAAACAATATATAATGCAGCACATCATCCAACAGTTATATATTATTCTTATTTATTTATCCATTTACCTTTTGAAAAAGTTTAGAAAATATATAAAAGGAAATGTAATAACTTCAATTAAAACTGAAAAATTAGCATAAAATGGTCGATCTCTCCTTGGCAACCAAGATATCATTGGGTCAAAAGCACTTATTTCTAAATCCATTAAAGTATTTGGATACAGATGATGAGAAAGAGCGTGAGATACTCTGAAATCTCTGAAAAAAGTAACAAAATACATAAAAAATATATTCACAATGAATTAAAAATAAATAACAGTAACAATTAGTGTAGATCATAAGTTGAAAATGATGAAAATTTTAATGAGATTTTAAATGATCGAAATGAAAGTTTGAAAAATTTTTAATACGTAAAATATTTAAATTTTTAAACTTGCATGATGTGATATGTTAAGTGTAATATATAAGAAGGGCTCCGACAAGCGAAAAATTTATAGACTAATAATATTTCAACATTTCTTGTTGTCTTTAAGACAATGAAGGTCCCACAAAATTTTGTAAATTAACAATCGCCTGACTTCTCGAAAAATTAACTTAAAAACTTTTTTCCAGCTGGACTCAATTCTTTGAAGTATTTGTAATACAATATAATTTATTCAAATTTTTAAATTAATATTTATTTTGTACGAAAAATATTTTACATGACTTACTCGCTTTAGAGCCGGCGCGCGCACAGCTCATCGGCCGCTTGGATCTCTATTTTCAGCGTTAAATTAAAATTATAAATAATGAAGGTAGATACCGAAGTTTACATTTTTTTTAAATTGGAAATTACCTACATTATAAGTATCTTTTTTGTAAGTTTCTTAATAATAATAGTATCGGAATTATTAGCGAAAAACTAAATACCTTCTTTTTCATCTTTAATTGTTTATAACTTTTGCAATTTCTTACTTGCTGAAAAATGGTTTAAATACTTTTTTCTAGACGTCAATACGGATCCAATAAGCTATCGCAAATATATTTAGAAGCTTTATCACTAATTTTCACCATTTTCAATTTGTGATCTAGAGTAAATAATTTAATACATACCTATAAGACCATAAGCTCAAGTTAAAAAGATACATTCTCCAATTATCTTTTCTATGAATGTAGTTATGTGACGCTATAACCACATAAGCCAATGACAGAGATGCTACAGAATAGGACGCCATTACAGCCCAGTAATTATTAGACCAACATGTTGTCGCCGATGTTACGAGTAAAGTTATCAGTAGACCATCTGTGATCATATCACTAAATTTTTCTGCATCTTTTGGTACTTTCTTTAGTTCTTCTCTTACTTCTCTTTTTAATGTGCGAAAAAAACCATCTTCCTTAAATGTAAATGGTGAATTTCTTGGAGATTTGGCATCTCTTACATAGAACTTTTCTAACATTGATTCCGCAATAGTGTCGATATGGTGGCATTCAAAGGCTTCTGTTACATCCGTGCCCTAAAAAAGAAACTTTGCTGAATTTTACGTAATACAAGTTAACTACTTATGCGTATGTTATGAATAAAATTAAAAAAATAACCTATTAAATGTAAGTATTATTTCATATTATAGGACACTCGGTTTGATTAAATTAGAGTTTGCTTTTTCAGCTGAAATCTTTGTAGCTATATAGACTTAAGACATAATATGCATAGACAAAACGGAAGACCAAAGTTTCTATACAAATTTTCATTTTCTAATCCATTTTTTTTAAATTGTTTTAAATTAGTTTACTAATTCATTTTCGCTCAAAAAAGTTCATAAAATTTCTTGTCTCTCATACTTAGCGATTTTCCTGCTTTGCCGGGAGTGAAAAGAATTCTAAGTGCGAACGCATCGCATTTTAAGTTATATTTTATTTTACACAATATTGTTAATAAATAATATTAAAACTAGCTTATTTTTGCTATCGATAAAATAAATATTGTGATTTAAAAAGTAACGGCAAATATATTTTACTTTACTCACAATAAGTTACGTAAATTAAAACATAACACAAACTTAATGTGTGGTGGTATGCAACCCATGGTGCTTAAATCAGACTCGAACTTGTCCGATTTAAAGCTTATTCTTGATCATAATCTAACGTTCTATAAATTAATTGTATTATAAAAAATAAAGTGATAACAAAAGTAGTTTTTATTTGATAAATTCCGCCGCTAGAATATCAACAAAAAGATGATTTATTTATCAAATCTTATTATTTAAATTAGTAAAAACACATTAAATAGACATACAAACATTAAATATGTTAAACATTTTTAAATGACAATAAATAACACGACTGTACTATCCAACAACAGAACACCATGTTATCATGATAACAAGGGTTAAAGGATCGAGTTATAAAGATAAGTCGTAACATCGCGAGGAAGAAAAAAATAAATAAATATCAAAAGAGTATTTTATATAAATTTATTATTATTATAAATTACTCTACTTATAAAATTACTAAAACAAAAAAAAAATTAATAAAAATGTATGGTGTTCTTTAAAAAAAACCATAGCAAACGAAACTTTAATTAACCATTAAGAATTACTTGTGATATTAGTTCTTGCCTAAATAAAGTTACATCGAAAGGGGAGACACACGATATCTGCTTAAATGGCACAAATTCATAATATCCTTGTAGATATCTGAAACTTAGAGTGATAAAGAGTGGTAGTAAAACTAAGTACTAAAACAAAGTGGCAGCCCTATTTCATCATGTTTATCCTATTAATTACAATATAAATAATCATAAATTGATCTTGTTAATTATATTATTATTTTGCATATTGCACACTAACAATCACATATAATGGAACAAAACTCAAGGATCAAACGAAATTCGAAAATATTTTTAATTAAATGTTTAATAATGAAACTAAACGCAACCTTTAGCTACATAATAAAAGTTAGTTTTAAAATATATCCTGACTAGCTGAAATTTAATATATAACAAGCAACCGAAGCAAACACAAATGAACATAGAGGTGGCAACTTGAAACTAGTTTTCAGAAGCGAATTTGTAAAATGCAGCCAACTTAGAGTACCAATTTATTTTTCAAATTGAAATACTACGTTTTGTTAGGTTACCAAAGTTTGTCTTCTAGATTTTATCAGTTAACTTTAAAGCAGTAAAATAAATATATATATATATATACAGCTTACTTATAGTTATATATATATATATATATATATATATATATATATATATATATATATATATATATATATATATAACTATAAGTAAGCTGTGATTGAAGAACTTTTATATATTTTTATTTAAGTATACACTTAAATAAAAATATATAAAACTTCTTCAATCAAATCTTACTATCATTACAAATAAATAGATTTTTACAATATTAACTTTTAAGTGCTTTTATAGCCATGCTTTTTGTTAAATTAATTAAACACACATTACAATCATATTGTTTTGAATTCAACTGTAAAAAAAAATATTACTAGGTACGTTGTGAAATGGTTGTTTTCACAGATGATTACTATTTCATCTTTAACACTTCCAAGTAAATTTCTAAGAAATTAGTTAAATTTCTAAGAAATCTATTGTTAACTGTAACGCCGGCGTGTCCGCGGTCGTGGAGGGATTAACTATTTTCGAATGTTACCAGCTTCAATTAAAGTTATAATGTTTGACACTGAACACAGTATAGAAAGAGTATTATTATGTACTTTAAATAATCAGCTAAATACTTAATTAATACATGAATGGATGTTTTCTGTTTTTAACGTATGCTTTTCAATCACGCAAAATGATGTTGGTGATGTTTTTTACCGTTGATATTTCAGAAAGAGTACCATCAATTACATGATAGGTTGCAAGTGCTCTTCGATGGTTTGAGGTTAATTAATCTGAACATAACAGGTTACCAATTAAGTAGTTAGATACAAAATACGTATTATTTACAATATGTTACACCTGAGCTGATCCAGAGTGTATCACTAGTATAGAATAAAAATAAATAAATGTATATTATGTATAATAACTTTTTTAAATATGCATGAAACTAAATACGACAAATTGACAGAACTTTTACCAACAATTCTTTTTTTTTGTCCTCTTTGAAGCCCTTGAAATGTTTGAAATATTTGTTTAGTATTGTTTAGGTTTGTCTAGTATCCCGTAACAATGGAAGTATTTTTCTCTTTCAATGAAACTTCAGTATGTCATGTTTTTTTTAATAATTTCCCCTTTAGCTAGGTATAAATTAAATGTCATTTTTTATTTTTTGTAAGTAATGAAATGAAATCTATACTAATATTATAAGGAGGTAAAGTTTGTGAGTTTGTGATATTGTGAGTTTGTGACGTTGTAGGGGGTAATCTCTGGATCTACTGAACCGATTTAGATGAAACTTGGTAAGAAGATCAGTTCTACTCGCGCGTTATGTCTATAAAATGTCTATAACATTATTTGGAGATCGTGTAGTTTAGAATATGTATTGACTGGTCTCAGTAAGATTACTCGCCGTAACCAAGATCAGAAGGGAATTATCAGTCAAACATTTTTTAAACGATTGTGTAATTATAGATATTATTCCCTAGTAAAAATGCTTTTTTCTTTTTGAGAAAAGAAACAAAACACATATATTGGTCAGAGATTGTTTTCAGTAGAACGGTCATAAAAAAATATAATATAATATGCAATTTTATGAAAACTAATATATAATTTATCGTCTAAGATTTTGTTATGAATATAGTAAAAGTACCTTTGTCAGTTCCAGCCACTCCGATCCACCCGGATGTCTTTGAATAAAATGTTCGAGGTCGTATAATCTATCATGCACTCGCCATAAGCCTTCTGCCCCATCGTCTAAAGCTTTCCCCTGAAGCCATTGTACGGGATCTCTGAATCCTCCGTCCCTTAGAGATGGATATTTCAACTGGGGGAAACTGACATGAGTTTTCTTTTCTATAGCTCGTTGGTGAGCTAATTCTAAATAATCTGTTTCTTTTGGTGCCATGTTCACCGAACAGAACGTACAGTGGAGAATCGAAACGTCTACAAATTATTAAGTTATGATTGCTTCTTATATAAACTCAAAATATCGTTATCGATACACCGTTATGAACTTAGTAGTCAACGTCATATCATATAAAAATATAAATATAACAATCGCAATTATAAAACTGCCACCTTTGAACTAATAATTGTTATCCTTGTGCTATTTTTCTTTATATTTTTAGTTTTAGATTGTTTTTTTTTTCAATTATATATGAAATTTAAGTATTTACTACAATTTTAAAGCGTCATTATCTTATTATATTTATTTTATTACAAAAAAATATTAGTATATATGTTTTTTTTATTTTCAATGTATGTTTATGCACTACAATGTTTACTTATCAACGCTATTTTTAAATTTATAACGATACTAGCATTGCCCGCAGCCGCGTTCAAATGACCAAAAAGCAAATTCTTAGGTTTTACATATTAGTATACTCTTACAATGCAGTTTTTGTATTTTTTCTCAGAAATGAAATATTTTCCCGCGGTAAAAAGTGTCCTATATGGATACCCAGCTATCATCATACCAAATTTCACCAAAATCTGTCCAGTGGTTTTCTGTGATGCGGTAACAGACAGACAGACAAATATTCTAAAAACTATAGATTCGGACTCTGTATCGATAATAATGTCTAACTCAATTAGAATTTACAAAAAATATTTAATGTACAGATTCGACTAAGTTACAATTTTATTATATGTATAGATTATATTTCGAATTTGATATAAACAAAAAACAATATTGATTATCACAATGTTTGTACGTTAGTCTGCTTTAAGATTTTCATCCAGAAAATGTAACGAGTATCCGAGTAGACGAATCTCTGAGAAAGGAGAAAATAAATGAATTAGCATTCTTCAATTTTCATGACAATCACTTAGTAATGAAGTTATTATTATTAATTCCGGTCTTCTTTTTTCTTAGAGATTGAGAGAGTTTTACCACGAAAAAAATAGGTTTAAGTTTTTTATTCAATGAAAGCAATTACATCGATTATATATAAATTATAGATAGCTAGTTTATTACTCAATACTTCCTTAAGTTTACATACGAATACAAATACAAAAATTAGATATTATAAATAGAACTATCTTTTCGAATTTTGTTTCGGTTTTATTTTATGAACCAGTCCTGTCCTGTCCTGGATGAAATTCTTTCAAAGTCATGTTATTATTTTAATTTCACTGATTACTTAATCTTAAGTGACCATTAAATAATCATTAAACTTACAACACGCAATATCTAAAAACATCACATCACAACTGTAAGAACACAAGCACACCCAGAACGCCCCAAATTCTCTTAAACAAGCCAGAATATTATACAATACAATAGTTATAACATACGACTAGTCAATGTATATGAATGTGTGTGTGTGTGTGCGTGTGCGTGTGCGTGTGCGTGTGCGCGTGCGTGTGCGTGTGCGTGTGCGTGTGCGCGTGCGCGTGCGCGTGCGCGTGCGCGTGCGCGTGCGCGTGCGAGTGCGCGTGTGCGTGCGCGTGCGCGTGCGCGTGTGCGTGTGCGTGTGCGTGTGCGTGTGCGTGTGCGTGTGCGTGTGCGTGTGCGTGTGCGTGTGCGTGTGCGTGTGCGTTTGTGTGTGTTTGTGTGTTTGTGTGTTTGTGTGTGGGTGTGGGTGTGGGTGTGGGTGGGGGTGGGGTGGAGGTGGGGGTGGGGATGGGGGTGGGGGTGGGTGTGGGTGTGGGTGCGTGTGCGTGTGCGTGTGCGTGTGCGTGTGTGTGTGCGTGTGCGTGTGCGTGTGCGTGTGCGTGTGCGTGTGTGTGTGTGTGTGTGTGTGTGTGTGTGTGTGTGTGTGTGTCATTACGGAACAACGACTGTCAGATCAAATACGAGTCATACACGGAAATAATAGAATACCTGCAAGAGCAAGAGAAAAAATAAAGAAAACCATTGAAGAAATAATCAATAGGGAAAATAACGAACACAGTGAAAACACAACGCAAAATACATTATTTACAAATATACAAGACAATAATACAACAGAAGAAGACACAAATACCGATACACAGACAGCAATGGCTCACTTATACACACAGTATACACAAAACAGTAATGATACAGAGACTCTTATAACAGAACATCAAATTACACCATCACAACAGATGAATATAGAAAATGAAAACCACACACAACTTGAGTATGAAAAAATGTATACAACATTTACAGAACTGTTAATAAAATTTAAAGGAACGGACCCAACACTCAGACCACATATCCCAAAATTACAAACATGTCGAAAAACTATTAAAACGGTAAATACTATCTACCAAATCATTAAAGCATACCTACAAAATAATGACGATACGACAATCGAAAATTTACATGATATAATATACTGTGCAGCTAAAACAGTCACAACACTACACATAGAAAAAAACAACCTAAATAAGAAAAATATTAAAAGAACCGAAACTACTGAAAACAAACCAGCATGGCAAAAACGTATAGAAACAAAAATTGCAAAACTACGTAAGGAAATAGGACAATTAACACAACATCTCAACGGAAAATTATCACAAAAGAAACAAGAAAAAATAAAAGCTAATGGGAAAGATAGGAACGAAGTAGTTGAAGAATTAGACAAAAATAAACAGAAACTTGCAGCTCAATCAAAACGACTGCGCCGATATAAATTAAGTAATCTACGTAAATTACAAAACAGAAATTTTGATTATAATGAAAAATTATTCTACCGTAACCTACACAATACACACACAATAACTCAGCCACCTGATATGACACTAGTACAAAAATTCTGGGAAGATAGATGGGAAAACTGTGTATACCATAATCAGAACGCGAAATGGATATAATTAGAGGAAAATAGAGTTAAAAACATAGAAAACATGACACAATTTAAAATAGAGAAAAGCGATATAGAAACAGCTATACGAAAAACACTGAACTGGAAGGCACCGGGCCCAGACAAAATACAAAACTACTGGATTAAATATTTTACATCTACACATGCATATTTGGCCAAGGCTCTCAACACACTCATACAAGAACCACAAAATATACCAACATTTCTATTACAAGGAATTACATATCTAAAACCGAAAGACGCAGACACAACCAATCCCGCCAAATATAGACCCATAACATGTTTACCCACGATATACAAACTTCTTACATCTATCATCGCTCACAAACTCAATATACATATCACGCAAAACAAAATAATCCCCGAAGAACAAAAAGGCTGCTGCAAAGGCTCGAAAGGATGCAAAGAACAGCTTGTAATAGATACAGAAATACACAACCAAGTAAAACAAAAACACAGAAACCTTTTTTATGCCTATATAGATTATGAGAAAGCCTTTGACAGTGTACCACACTCCTGGTTAATACATATCTTAAAATTATACAAAGTAGACGATATTTTAATACATTCCTTAGAAAACATGATGAAAAAATGGACGACCACATTGACACTACGCACTGAAAAAGACAATCTTACAACAACACCAATTAAAATTGTTTGCGGTATATTCCAGGGAGATTCCCTAAGCCCCTTATGGTTCTGCCTTGCAATAAATCCTTTGTCAAGCATGTTAAATAGTACCGAATACGGATACACAATAGATAGAGAAGCTAAAGTAAAATCACACATCTGTTATATATGGACGATATAAAACTATATGCATCAAACAGGATCCAACTTAACCATTTATTAAAACAAACAGAACAATTTAGCAATGATATAAAAATGAATTTTGGAACTGACAAATGTAAAATCAACAGCATATCAAAAGGACAGCACAAGAAAACAGAAACATACAATCTAACACTACAGGAAGGCGCTATAAGCACTATGGATTCAAAAGAAATATACAAATATTTAGGATACCAGCAAAGCACCTGCTTAAATCATACAGACATAAAACAAGCCCTTTAAACAAAATACAGTCAAAGACTCAATACAATACTCAAAACCCATCTATCCGCCCGAAACAAAACCAAGACCATCAACACATACGCAGTCCCCATACTTATGTACTCTTTCGGAATTATTAAGTGGACCGACACAGACCTAAATGCCCTAAACACAATGACACGTTCTCAAGCAAACAAACATAACATTCATCACATTCACACATCAACTGAAAGATTCACACTACAAAGAAAACATGGTGGTCGCGGGTTTATCGACATTAAAAATTTACATTATACCCAAATAGAAAACTTGCGTTCATATTTTCTCAGTAAAGCCAATAACAGCAAACTACACAAAGCTATTACCACACTGACCACAGCTGGTACCCCCCTCCAGTTCAATGACAGAGACTATGAACCTGAAACAAAGATAATAACAGAGCAAAAAAAAGTAGAAGATTGGAAGAAAAAAGCACTACACGGTAAATACCCCCACCAACTCGAACAGACTCACATAGACAAGGAAGCTTCAAATACATGGTTTACAAAAGGTAACATATTTGCCGAAACAG
The DNA here is from genome assembly GCA_951806755.1 of Brenthis hecate. Lineage (NCBI taxonomy): Eukaryota > Metazoa > Arthropoda > Insecta > Lepidoptera > Nymphalidae > Brenthis > Brenthis hecate. Next base: position 1,304,950 of record OX638267.1, read on the forward strand.
AAGGTTTCTTTATAGCTATCCAAGACCAAATTATTAAAACCAGAAACTACTCTAAGTACATAATTAAAGAATCAATAGAGACAGATTTATGTAGGTTGTGCCATCAAAACAAGGAAACAATAGATCACATAACAGGAGGCTGCAAGATATTAGCTACAAAAGAATATATCAAAAGACATGACAACGTTGCGAAACAGATACACCAAAGCTTAGCATTGAATTATAAACTAATCAGTACATACACGCCTTACTACAAATATATACCCACCAATGTCCTTGAAAATGAAACAGTTAAACTATATTGGAATGTAGATATAATAACAGACAAAACAATAGCGTGCAACAGACCTGATATCACACTTATATTAAAATCCTCAAAGACCACTTACCTCATCGACATATCCATACCTAACACCGAAAATCTGAAAACCAAGCATCAAGAAAAGATCCAAAAATATATTCCACTTGCAGACAAAATTAAAGATATGTGGCACCAAAGCTCAATAAAGATAGTACCTATAATTCTTTCATCCACAGGTGTAGTACCCAAAACTCTACATAAATCTATAGAATTGTTAGAATTACACAAGTCAACATATATTAAGTTACAAAAGTCAATAGTTCTAGACACATGCTCGATAGTACGTCGATTTCTAAACCCCTCATCATTATCCCCATAGGGCCCCCGAAAGACTTGGCAGATGCCCGTCTTCGGAAGCCAAATACCTACAAAAGTTGAGACAATATACATATAACAATAATAATAATAATAATATACACACAAGAAAATAAATAAAGAAGTGAAATACATAACAATAAAAAGATGCATAGCAGGCGGCCTTATCGCTAGAAGCGATCTCTTCCAGGCAACCTTAGGGTAGAAGAATCAGTATATAAAAATGGCAGGCGGTGTACTTGTATAAATACATACATACATACATACATACATACATACATACATACATACATACATACATACATACATACATACATACATACATACATACATACATACATACATACATACATACATACATACATACATACATACATACATACATACATACATACATACATACATACATACATACATACATACATACATACATACATACATACATACATACATACATACATACATACATACATACATACATACATACATACATACATACATACATACATACATACATACATACATACATACATACATACATACATACATACATACATACATACATACATACATACATACATACATACATACATACATACATACATACATACATACATACATACATACATACATACATACATACATACATACATACATACATACATACAAACAAACATATATGCATACAAGCAGTGTAATAGAAAAATATAATCAGTATGTTTATTTAAGTTACGTATTTCAAATAATTATTATTCCATTACTTTACGTTCCATGCACCAAGATAACCTTACTTAATATTATAAATGCAAAACATACCTAGAGAGACGACGATAAAAAAATTAACATGAAATGTTGACAAGAAATCTTCAATATTATTTAAGTTTATTCTGTATTATATAAAAAAACACTAAGAGAAATAACTAAATTCAGTCTGTCCATAAATATACATACATATATACAAAACAAATGATTTATCCTATTGATTGTACAAGTCATGTCTCGGTTTATTCTTCCTCTAAATCGCAATGCAATCGGCTTTGGGCGAATAACGCTTCTAACTTCTCTTCACGCTCTTTTTATTGGTAGAGGCGATACGACGATATATACTTAATTTCTTTTAAGAAGTTTTAGCACTTCAACTACGAGAAGTTTTTACTGTAAAGAGTGTAAAAGAAATGACTGTGACCAAAGGAAGTGTATAACTAGATTCACCTTTCTGTTGAGGCCCCCATATTAAATACCATTTCTCTGATAAAGACAAGCCAATATATCGAACCACTAATGTACATATCGTATATCAAGAACCAACCAGTAAGAACTGAGTCAAGCCATCAATTCTCGTGCGAACATCCCGACACACTCCTGTTAGCTTAATAATAATGTTAATGTGTAATGTAATGGACGCATATGAGATGCCTCAGATCCTTTTTAATAATGTCGTTAAAGTGAGCCGTGATGCAATGTATAGCTAAATTTCTTTTACGTCCATAGTAGGAAATTTTGTTTTCCATAGACATTTCCACAATGCGAAGACCGCGCGTCTTTGCATCGTGGACTGTATCGCTTGTCTCAGGCTAGTAGCGTAGGATGATACGGAAACCATCACTATTAAGGATTGGAGGATGTGCGAAAAAATTCAAGAAACTTTGATTAAGTCTCATTTATCAAAGATACTCGATCTAAAGAGCTAAATACATTCTTAACATTACAGGTATAAGCAGAACTTCCTCCTCACCCTTTGCAAAAGTTATGAGTGGCATATACTTCTGCTGAGCAACCTCATTTTCGTAACTATAGACATTCAAGTAATTTATTTATCACGCTTAAATAAATTCGTAAAATTGAAGCGTTTTTTTATTTTGTTTTTTTTTTTTTACTAAACACAATATTTTAATATTGCGTTTAATGTATTTAATAAAGAATGGCCCTAATGCTGTAAAAAGTTATTTTATAATAGCTACGCAAACAAAGAAAATCACTCCAAAGGCATAAAAAAGTCAGATGAATCAAAAGCAATGGGAAATGAAAAAATTAACAATTAATTATAATGATAATTGTGCCTTTTAAATTTATAAGAAAAAGAACAGTCGAAAAAACAACGACCCCTTATCAGTGTTAATTTAGAATGCGGACGCCAGGAAGGTAAGCCCTTATAATTTCATTATTTCCGTCAATGATTTTATATTGTACTAGCGGCTCACCCTCGCTTCGCTCGGGTTCGTCGCTAGGTACGTTTTAAATAGAGATAAATAGTTATTAGCCAGCGCTAGCCATATAATTTTTTTTCGTTAATTTTTCTGATGTTTTAATACTTATAATCCTATTCCGGACTAAGTGAAATCCAAAAATTCAAATATCATAAAAATTGGTCCAGCCGTTCTTGAGTTTTATGTCACGTCACACGGGAACGCAATCGAACGGGATAAAAAGTATCCCATGTCCGTCTCCTGGTTCTAAGCTACTTCCCCACTAATTTTCAGCCAAATCGGTTCAGCCGTTGTTGAGTTATAAATAGTGTAACTAACACGACTTTCTTTTATATATATAGATATATCTATGACTTTTAATGCACGAGGTGGAAAATTATTAAAATAATGTGGTAAAAATAATTCCAAAAGCTTTTTGAACTTGTATTTAAGAACAAAGAAGTTATTGTTGAGAATTATTTTAGATGTGGGAAACTTGCGGTTGCAACTTTTGTTATAGTTTGCGATCGAAAAATTAACTTTGTTAAGAAAATACTATTAAATTAATACTCATTAAGGTTACCGATAAATGAATTTTGTATATCTATATATACATATATTATTTTACTGTTAAAATGCAAGTCAGACTAGAATTTATTCAATGTGGAATTACTACTGTATTTGTACGTCATGTTTTAGCGTGCCTACACCGTGCTAAAAGCTCTGTAAAATATAGATATAATCCACACTGAAAGGCCTTACAAATATCGTTATAAACGAAGCTTAAAAAGTAGAGATTTTATTTTAAAATAATATTTATTTTCAGCTACTAATATATTGAACAAATATATTGGAAATTTGCAAATGTTTAAATAATAATGTTTTTATCTATATATTAAGATGTCTATATTAAATTTTATTTTATTTTTTCCAGAAAATATTTACATTATGTATCTAAAATATTTTACTAGAATAAGACAAGCATTAATTTAAATTCTTATTTGCTACGAGTTTTGTTGTATTCAACCCTTTTTTATCAACCCACTGCTGGGCACGGGCCTCCTCTCAGTGAAGGTTGAGGGTTGGCAGACTCAACATATCTACCGAGAACTAGATGGGTTTTCTCAGTTATACAGGTTTCTTTACGATGTAATCCTTCACTTAAGGCAAGTGGTAACCATGTTGAAAATGATTCTCACTTGACAATATCAAAGGTGCAAGACCCGGGATTTAAACCCGCTTCACTTACATTCCCAAGGAAGTACTTTGCTACCACTTCCTTTTTCTACGAGTTTTGTGAAAGACATATTTATTTATCCTGCTAGTATAATAAAATTTATTTCATCACGGTTGTTTGATATTTACAAAATGTTTTTCATATTGATGCGACAAACGCCCAAAGCTTTGAGGAATGTCTTTGGTGTCAACAATGTGCCCGCACATTTATCGTGAATGCGGGAGTTTGGATATATTACTCCAGTTTAAAACATCTTTTCGATCCGTATATTTGCTGTTATTTTATCGTCATACTCTTAAAAACAAAAACTAGTATAAAATATAACAATAAATAAGATAAGTTAATATTCATATTGTATATTATATACCTAATATGTATGCGGATTTTCTCGTTCTTCGTTTCTATATTTAGTTCGCAACCACTAACTCGACATTAAAAAGGGAAGTCAAACTTTGGATTTACTTGAAACCGTTAAAAAACTTATATATACGTATTACATTACCGACTTCAAGACAGTAAAAAGTACCTAAGAATAATTTATAAACGGAGTTTTTTTTTTTTTTTATATTTCTTTTAATTAAAATAAATGTCAACACCTAACGTTTATAATATATAAATGAATTCTTCATTTTTATACGCCTTGTGCGCCAAAATAAGTCCAAATTCTCCATAGGCAGAATAGCACAATGGTACCAATCAAACACTACATACAAGTGTACGTTACAAGTGTAACGTTTCAAGTTTTTTTTATAAACTGAATTTGTTTGTATGCTATTTTTCTGAGTTATTTGAAAACGGTAGCTTTTTTGATGTAATAGAATTTAAACTAGCTTAATTCGTCAAGCTTTTCAAAAAAAATTGATAAAATTTTAAAAAATAATACCTATGTGTCAAACGTAGTACCTACCTACCACTTCCTTTTTTTAATTTAGTCAAACGTACACTCACTCGGTCATGAGCATATGTACACTCATCAAACGACGAGTAAACGACGAGTACAGACGAGCACACAATTCTAGAAATTCTTCTTTATTTACTGGCGCTATTACATTCCAAACATCTCTTTATAAGCTTGAAGAATAATTACAAAGTAAATATTATAAAATTTACTATACGTAATTATACTCAATAATTTACTTTTTTTTACCAGCACGATATTTTACTTGTTAGATAGACTGAGATCATTATAATTCCCCAAAAGATATAAATATCAAAATTTTAATATAAAATGAAAATAATAAAAACTACACGATACATAATTGGTAATTATTTTGCCCTTTGTTGAAGATAATTGAACGTTAATAGGTTTTATCTTTATATTGCCAAAAAGTATTTTAACGATTTTAATAAAATAGGTAAAAGTGCTTACGTAAATAAATAAGCATTTACCTAATGTATAGTACATAATAATGTTACTTGAAGGTCTTTTGTATAAGATCTCTTACTACCTACAAACTGAAATATATGTTAATCTATAAAAAATAATATAATTTCTTTTACGAATCTAGGAGAGGATATATGATGATACCTACATACTCGTACATATATACCTATATGTATTTTTAGAAATCCTGCAATTAAATTTTGCAATTATAAAATTATAATATATTTAGCGTATTCCATAGTAAATATTTGTTACATTATAAAGTTAACAAAATAATAAATATTTTAAATAAAACTATCTTTTCGGATTTTTTCGCGGATTTATTTGGATTTTTGGTTCCCGACGTTTCGAATGCTTTACAGCATTCATGGTCACGGGAGAGACTGAGGTGTTACATGTCTTGAATGTATAGTTGTTACAGACAGCCTACCCACAATTAACAAAATGAAAATTGCAATTACAATTGTCAAATATTCGCGTAAATCTAAGAAAGTATTAAAATAATAAGTAATTAATTTATTAATTATTAGAATAATAATTCAAAAAAATATTTATTACTCTACAGTTTCTATTTTATCAATTTATTATTTAAATGAATTATTTATTTAATATTTCTTAACATTTTTTAAAACGAACAAAATCTATGTATAGGTATTAATCCTTGTAAAATTTTTCCACATTTATCTAATTATTTTACTATGTTAAGATAACACTTATTATAGTATTACGCCTCACAGCTATTTACAAATTATAAAAGACCTATTTGCACTGTGTTAAAGGTCATGTATACATATCTAGTGTTCATTTTGTTAGAACTAACTGATGAATACACATTATTATATCGGTTATAATATAGAGATAATTGAGAATTGTACGTAGACCTCAATGAAGTTGGCTTAGTATAATGGCTCCAAAAGAATCAGACTGGGTTCAAGAGGCTCAAGAGCGAGTTACCCATAAAATTACTCATGCTAGTTTTCCGCAATTAAAATATCCTTCTTTAAGAGATGAAGGTTTCAGAGATCCCATACAATGGCTCACTGGTAAAGCCATTGATGATGGCGCAGAAGGATTATGGCGTATACATGACAAGTTATACGATTTCACAAGTTTTATAAAAAACCATCCAGGTGGCGAAGAATGGTTAGAGTTAACTAAGGTATGTAGATTTAACTAGCATTTCCCTACGACTTCCCTCACGTTCATTTTCCCACCGAGCCAATAACAGCTAATTATTATTTTGAGATTATAAGACGGTACCTGTAGTCTTATAAACAACTAGTTAATATAATACTCTATTTATATAGGAACTCATATAGCGGAATAAACTATTTAAAAGAGTACCACATGTAAGATTAAAATTTAAATAGAAATATCAAATACTTACAATTTTTGAATTATGCACAAATATGTCACTTCACGACCCGGCGTTACAGTTAACAATAGATTTCTTAGAAATTTAATTTATTTCTTAGAAATTTACCAGGAGGTGTTTAGATTTGATTTGTGCACTCCAAACATCTTTCAATCACAAAATTTAAAATTGTAATTGGGTGATATTTCATTTTGCGTGATATTATTTTGAGAAACATGTTTTTAAATGTTGTTAAATGTATAGTTTTATAAAGCTAATGATTTATGTATATTCTTAAGAAAGTATGATATTGAGCCTTCAAAATTACATTTTTGATGTTCTTATTTTATATTATTATAGGGAACTGATATAACAGAAGCGTTTGAGTCCCACCATATAAACCCATCTACGGAGAAAATCCTAAGTAAATTTTACATCAGGGATGCGAAAACTCCACGAAATTCTCCGTTTACATTCCATTCAAACGGTTTTTATAAAACATTGAAAAGGGCAGTTTACGAAGAGCTAAAGAAAATTCCAAAAGACGCGTCTATCACTGCTGACAGAATAACAGATGGACTATTGGCGACAGTTTTATGTAGTTGCTCCTTAGCTTGTTGGTTTGAAAATTATTGGATATCAGCACTTTGGTACTTTATTGCTTCTATATCTCTGGCATTTCTAACTGTAACATGCCACAACTTTATACATAGAAAAACAAACTGGAGAATGTATCTTTTCAATATGTCCATGTGGTCCTATAGGTAATAAAATAATCTTATTATAATGCATAGCTCAATCATTAATAATACACTGCCTCGGTGGTGTAGTGGCTAGCATGTACGGCTACACACTCGGAGGTCCTGGGTTCAAGTCCCGGGTCAGGCCAAGTTTAGTTATTGAGTCTTTCTATATAGTAAGTCTCTGTAACAGCCCGGAGTTGCGACGTTGGCGGTGTTTCACCCCCGTGCCTCGGAGAGCACGTAAAGCCGTCGGTTCTGCGTCTTAACTCTCACTGGTCGTTTCGAGCAGTCGTCCCACCGGAGTATAAGAGTGACAGGAATAGAGAGTGCACTTGTGTCTGCGATATACTTGTGCACTATAATATCTCCTGCGCAGTTGGCTAGTCTCAATGAGATTGGCTGCCGTGACCGGAATAGGCCAGGAGAACATCATCATCATCAATCATAAATAAGTTAAAATACTTAATTAGTCATACGGTGAAGGAAACCCATGTGAAGAAACATAACTACGAGTAGTTATGAAAGATATGTGAAGTCTGCCAACTTGCATTTGTCCAGTGTGATGGGCTATGGCCTAACTATCCTCTTATTAAGGAAGAGCCAACGCTTAGAAGTAAGCCTTAAATTGATAGAATGATCATTATTAAAAAATATTTCTTTAGATTACTTTGTTATACATATAATATGTATGTAAGATCAATAAATTATGTATCTTACATTTACGATAGAAGTTTATATCATTTAAAATATTACTATTATTATAATGTTTTTATAGAGATTTCAGAGTTTCTCATGTACTTTCACATCATCTATATACAAATACTCTAATGGACCTGGAACTTAGCTCCTTAGAACCAATCCTAGTCTTTAACCCGAGGAGAGACAAGCCATTGCACGCAAGATTGGGATTTATTACTGAGATGTTTTACTTTCCCTTCACGTTTTTATTTACTTTTATTAAAAGGTAATTAAATATTTTACTATATATTACCCTATGAATAAATATATATATATATATATTTAGATTTTAATAGAAAAATGATAGTCGGTCACATAAATTGCAATAACACGATTCCTTTTACGTTACCTACCACTATTATACTATTACTTGTTTCTGCTGCTGAAAATTAATATACAAAAAAATATTTATTTAAGGTACTCTTTAGAAAAATATGTAAAATAATGCATAAAATAATATACCTAATTAAAAAAAAATGTAAACTCAAGCAAATCGCATCTCGGTAGATTTCTATATTTTGAAAAGCGGTTTGTGTAATTGTATTGATATTTTCTATCATTTTTTTATCATGAAGTCCTCAATTCGTTGATAGAATATAATAAATGTTCATATTGATGTAGCGATGCGTCCTCGCTCCAAACCTACATAAACCATATCTGTACTAAAAACCTATGTCCTTTAAACCTGAATTCTCTATCATCCAGTGAGTCTTATTAAAATTGGTTTAGCTGTTTCAGTGATAAACAAACAAATAAGCAGGCATTTTTAACAGCTATTTGGGCATAAAACCATTCAAATAGCAATATGAAGTATAGCTATTTTGAGATCACTAAAAACATATTGGTAATGTGATTATCTAATACTACAAACTCATATTATCAACTTTATTTATAAATACGTTATATAGATATATTTTCTCTTAATTGGCAATTAGATAGTACATACATCTAAATAAAACATTAACCTTAGAGACTAATGTGGCTACTGTACGTGTTTATCTTATTCTTGGTTATGTAACGGAGAGTAAAATATATCTATCTATCTATACCTACATATAATAAAATTTTGAATCGAATCTGTACATTAAATATTTTTTGGAAAATCTTATTGAAATAGTCATTATTATTGATACAGAGGCCGAATCTAGTTTTTAATATTTTTGTCTGTCTGTCTGGGAAAACATCACGAGAAAACTACTGGACAGATTTTAATCAAATTTAGTATGATGATAGTCAGTTATGCGGGTCAACATATAGGATACTTTTTACTACAGGAAAATATATCATCTCTGAGAAATCTATACTAATCGTTAAAACGTACCACGGGACGAACCCGAGCGGAGCGAGGGTGAGTCGCTAGTAAATATTAATCTAGTAAAATATTAATCGTAGTAAATACGAGTATTAATCAATTTTAAACACAAATAAATTTTAAAGAATATTTTCGGCATGCCAGTATAAACTAAAATAAAATTCACTATTTCAGATTTCTAAGCATATTTATCCGCAAAGGGTTTTTCAAGGCGCATTACCGTTGGCACGACGCCATTGGCTTTCTGCTACCGATTTGTATGTGGTTGACAAGTGGCAGCTCTTTCGTCCATGTTCTTTACACATGGTTCCGAATCAATTGTACTGCTAGCCTAATATTTTTCCTCATCGCAGTGAATGCTGCTCATCACCATCCAGATGCTTTTAAAGATGGTGATCAACCAAGGTGATTTTTTATTTTAATTTTTTATTTTAGCTTTACCAGAGGGTGTATTTTTATATATAAACGCCTATCTCTGACTATTATAAAGAGAAAGTTTGTTGTTTGTTTTTTTGTTAGTTTGTTTGAGCGCGCTGATCTCAGGAACTAATAATATGATTTGATTTTTTTTTGCATTACATAGCTCGTTTATTGAGGAAAAGTATAGGTTATATATCATATAATATATAGTCTACCTATTCCATACTAACCGTTTCAACGTACCTAGGGACGAACCCGAGCGAAGCGCTGGTTTAAATATAAAAATGATTACAATTAAATAACGGTGGTCCATGGCATTGTAACTAGTAAGCGACCAATGGCAATGAATTAGCAATTAAAGAAATATACTATATACATAGTTACCGGTATATTTAACTTATTTAATAAACTAAGCCCTTAAAAGATCAATTTTTTAAGTTAAAATGTTTGTGGTAAATGAATTACTTTGTAAAATAAAATCGAAGTGGTTTATAAAAAAAAATGTAAATTTTTACAGGAATTTAACTCCGGACTGGGGAGAACATCAAGTTGAAGCCTTACTCGACCGAAAGGATGTGAATGGCAACACATTTGCTGTTATGACTTTATTCGGCGACCATGCATTACATCATATGTTCCCGACACTGGATCACTCTATCCTAAAATATCTTCATCCAATTTTCATACAGTTATGTGAAAAATATCAGGCAAACTACAGAGTATCAACGCAATTCGGATTAGTTCTCGGTCAAATAAGAGAAAATTTACGAACCGAATTTAAAACAATAAATTAATGTCCATAATAGATATTTTTTAAGAAAAAAATCCATTTCTCCTACGTTCCTATTTAATGTTCGACATTAAATATATTTGTACGTTCAGGTTAAGCAAAATGAAAGGTATTCGGTTGAGACAATAAAAGTGAAACCTAATGGATGAGCGGATCGTTTTTCTTCTCCCTTCATTTATATAACCAGAGAAAGGATTCGTGGCTAAATCTGAGCTAACAGAGAAGGCTTTTAATTTTATTAATGCCCTTTCCGATAAACCCTAATTACATTTAATGAGAAATATATTACGTGTAAATAATTATGTAACAAAATATGGTATTATCTACATTCTTGTACAACCATTTACAACTCCAGCCTGGTGATGTGACAGTATGATTTTTAACTTTAGCATATACTTTAAAATCTCTGTGTAAAGAAAATGTTTATATATACCATGGTTCACTATGTACTCTTCTTATAATTATTATGTATATAAAAACCACTTAAAATATATTATGTAAGTATATAAAATAAAACTCTGCTTTTGCTGGTAAAATGTGATTACGTTCTCGTATTTCTGTTATCTACTAAATTAAAAGTAAAATTTCCAATAAATATATATATACTAGCGGACCCGACAGACGTTATGTATATATATAGATTCGTCGCTAATTTTCATTATCGTGCCATAAATGCTTTTGAAGGTTCCGCGAAATAGGCATTACCCCCAGTTATCTTTAGATCGTAGCAATTTGTTTTCCGCAAATTGCCTATTCATCCTCACATAAACATGAGTTATGGAACTCCTTAAATAAACATCACCACCAATAACATGATATTAAACTCGTGACATAAATACAATTTAGATTGATTTTTTTTGTTATTGAAAGATATTTAATTGTGTACCATAATTTACTAATATTATAAATAAAACTAAGACAGTACTTTGTATAAAGAATTACTTATCTTTACAAAAAAATCTTTTAGACACTTTAAACTCTGAGATATAAAACTTAAAAAAAAACGACCTTCAGGTACTAAAATGTAAAAATTAACCAAACGGGGGTTTTAATTTAGAATAGATACATAAATAGATATTTTCGAAGTCGGTGCCAGCCGATGCAAAGTAAATCTAATACATTTCGATACGTAAAATACCTACATCACAAATTGATGTATAATATTTTAACTATAATTAGAGTTCATACCTAATCATATTTACCTATTAGATATTCATATCTTAAAATACTGTCGGCTTTTGGAAGTCGGTTAAAAATAAAAATAAAGTACGGTGGCACTACTTCTACTTTACCACGTTACTTCAATAACAGAAATAACACTACACATCAATTAATACTTTTTTAACAAAAAAAATCAATGTATCTATACATACAATAAAATTGTAACTGAGTCGAATCTGTACATTATTTTTTTTAAATCTTATTGAAATAGTCATTATTATCGATACGGAGGCCGAATCTATAATTTTTAGAATTTTTGTCAGTCTGTCTGCCTAGGAACGCATCATAAGAAAACTACTGGACAGACTTTGATGAAATTTGGTATGATGGTAGCTGGTTATCCTGGTCAACACATAAAATACTTTTTACTGCGAAAAAATATTTAATCTCTGAGAAATCTATTCCAACCCTTAAAACATACGTAGCGTAGGAACGAACCCGAGTGGATCGAAGCTGAGTCACTAGTCTTAAATAAAAATCGAGTTCGTCCCTAGTGAGAAACAAGAACAAAAATATCCCACGACAACCTTATTTTTTCCAAGATAAAAAATACTCGTAGGTACTATATACATATATAGAGAGTATAATCTATCTCTGTGCCAAATTATACCCAGATCCGTTCAGCCGTTCTGGCGTCATAGAGTAACAAACTCCATCCAGACTTTCACATTTATAATATTTACTATATATGGGATGGAAAAATATTTATTACACTTTCTTTGACTAGTAAAATTATTATCTATAAAAGCTCGGGAATTACCACCTACACATTTCATAAACTCGTAAATACAACTATCAGTGATTTTCTAAATATATTTGAAAAACTTATTATATTAATAATTTTTATCCAACGGATTTTATTTATAAGATATCATTTTTTTTTCATTGACAAAGTCTTCCTAATTATTATTTTCTGGCTTATTGTGTAGTAAAAGTAAGTCAAAAGAATGTTTGACGCGATATAATAATATATCAACTATCAACATATTATGTTGATACTTGATATATATATATATATATATATATATATATATATATATATATATATATATATATATATATATATATATATATATATATATATATATAAGCTCATCCCAATCAAAATTTAAATGCCTAATTATATTGTAATTGTCGAACTCTCGTTGTTGTGCCAAACATAATGACATATCATCTCTTACAACGTACGTGTAGGTATATAGTCAATTTTGTGAAGAGGTGAAATTTCTATAATGCCACGACAAGTTCGGGCGGGTGCTTACTTTGAATGGGAGTAATTCTCAAACTCGTGCGTAGGCAAATTGTTTAGAATTAATACGTTCCGCGAAGTTTCTACTAGAAACGTTGGAAATTTGAAAATTTTCTCATTTTAATAAAGCCAACCTTACAATTAAGAGACTTTAGTGATCACCTTTGCCGTTTCACAACTCGTTACTTAGAAGATTAGATTTCTATCATCTTATAGATCATAGATTTATAAATACTCATGCATAACTAGCGACTTATGGTCACTTCGATCAAGTGCGTTCTTTTTTGCGAGAAGTTCTTTTTCTAAAACTAAAAATAGCCTAAATTACTCATAACATCAACTACCTGCAAGTGAAAGATGAGTCCCTTCAAAATCGGTCCCGCCGCTTCGGAGATTAGCCAGAACAAACAGACAGATAAAATTTTAAAAAATTGATTTTTCCTTATCAGTACCGCATATACGTTCATATGTATTTAGTAAAACGCTGTTATTTTGACATTACAAACAGACACTTAAATTTTATTTATCTGTATAGATAAAAAATATTATCGGACTACTGAAATTATAATAAATGTGAAACTTTGTATACGTGTTTGTGTGTATATTGACTCTGAAACGGCTAGACAGATTTGGATGAAATTTATAATACAAATAGGCTATGACCTGGAGAAATACATAAGATACTGTTAGGCACCTAGAAGAGCACTCAAAACTACCTTAAAATTGCTAGTGTTTAATAAATATACACAAATGACAAAACACTTACTTCAAACACTTTTGGCATAAATAAAATACATAATCCTTTTATCTATATTCTATTCTAAATAAAAAAAACCTAAATAAAAGATTGTACTTTGCACAGCTAATGGAACGGAATAAAAAATCACTTAAACTTGTTCAGTATCAGTCGAAGTCCATTAGAGACATTCGATAGCCATAACCTAATATTCCATTGGCGTTCTGCTTTGATACTTGAGTAATCTGGTTAGCTGGGTAAAGATTAAATTTGATAAGGAAAAACCAATAAATCCAAGCGACTCACCCTCGCTTCGCTCGGGTTCGTCTCTGTATATAATATATAATGTTATATATATATTATATATATATAGTTTTACAAAATGTATAGATCTGCCATAAATCTGCCAGATTTGCTGACATTTATGGTTACTGCTCTGCTCCCGTGGGTAGTAGCATGGTGTTATATACTAGCTAATAATAGCCTTGCTCTATAAACGATATATATAATGCAAAAATAATCTTTCAATTCGGCTTAATAGTTCCTGAGACTAACGCGTTCAAACAAACAAATAAATAAACAAGCAAGCAAGCAAACTAACAAACAAAAAAACTGTCTCTTTATAATATTAGTCTATACTAATACTAGCGACTCACCGGTTCGTCCCTTGATTCCCCATACATACTTTCATCCCCATTTTCACCCCCTTAAGAAATGATTTCCGGGATAAAAAGTATCCTATATCCTTCCCAGGGTATCAAACTATCTTCGTACCAAATTTCACCTAAGCCAGTTCAGTAGATCCAGAGATTACCCTTACAACGTCACAAACTCACAAACTTTACCTCTTTATAATATTAAAATATCTATACTAATATTATAAAGAGGTAAAGTTTGAGGGTTGTGGGCTAGGGACGATTAGTCGTTAGTATAGATATATACTTTTGGTACCTATATTTTTCTACTAACAGTAGCCTAGGTTTTATTCCAGGTTTTAGTCTATATGTGTACCTACTAAATGTTATGCAATACGTTCAGTCATTTAAGAGTGAAGGAGTAACAATCTTTCTAACACATAATACAAACGTTTAATTTTTTAATACTAATTTCAATGTCCACACAAACCTTTATGATCTAAGAGAAATTGAGCTAGAAGTAAATATTATTTTGTATATAATATCCTGAGCATATTACATTTTAACATAAATCCTAATATATGTTAATAAAAGAATCGTAACCTTACATTTATAGAAACCATTGCATGCTACATTAAAGTAAACCACAGTGTATAGGGGTACGTTCGAGTCACGTTGGTTTTATAGGATTACGGTTTTATTTCGATTCTCCCTTGTATGTCTTTTACTGAGTACACAAAAGCGAAGGCGAGAAAGCTATTCCTAATACATAAGAGCCCTTTGTGATCTGACACGTACCATGTTTCACGCCTATTAAGGAGTTGTATTGAATTTGGATCTTTAAATTTGGCTTTCGGAACTACTTACCCTTCGCTCCTAACTAATATAATATATCTGAGTAAAGTTAATACTAACAAAATAAAATTTCTTTTGAGATTAAAATATTTACATACATTAAGTCTTTTTATAAGTAAATACATATAATAAAATTGTAACTAAGTCGAATCTGTACATTAAATATTTTTTGGAAAATCTAATTGAAATAGACTTTATTATCGATACAGAGTCCGAATCTATAGTTTTTAGAATTTTTGTCTGTCTGTCTGTTTGTCTGCCTGTTACCGCATCACGAGAAAGCCACTGGAAAATTTTTGATGAAATTTGGTAGGATGATCGCTGGTTATCCGTGTCAATATATAGGATACTTTTTACCGCGGGAAAATATCTTATTTCTGAGAAAAAATACAAAAACTGCATTGTAAGAGTATACTAATATGTAAAACGTAAGAATTTGGTTTTTGGTCATCTGAACGCGGGCGGAGCCGCGGGCAATGCTAGTTATAAATAAAATCAAATGTAGAGCGAAAACACTCTCTTCAGAAACAAAACCTAGTTGCTTCTACTGAGAATTTTAATACAAAAAATTTAACATTTTTTGTTTCAATCGAATCTCAAAACCAGGAACTCAAGGATTTGTAGCTGTATAGTAAGGCTGGTCTGTGAGTACGCATCCGATAAGAGTACGCAATGCCAATAGCTGTGATGTTGTTTACAGTACATGGCTAACTTCAGCGTTATTTTGAAGTCTAAGCTCATGAGAAGTGCTGTGTGAAAAAATACAAAAAGACAGAAATTTCGTAAGTGTAAACATTTTTATCTATTTCCTTAATAATTTTAGCATTTTGGAAGAGCATTTTCGATAAAACTGCAAATATTTTGATAAATATGATTATGCGGCTTAATCAGCAAGAAATTCACTTAGGGCCAGCGAGAGCGATTGCGGTCGATGTTAGTAAATAGCGTTGCGCTTTGCTCGATTTGAAAATCGCTACAAGAGTAGGCGTGTACTCTTACTCACATTATTTTTTCTTTATATATTTTACATGCAAATAATGCATTAGACAAATTGAAATATTGAGCAAATCATAGAATAAGTATATGTCACTTAAAGAGAGTCAAAATATTTAGAAAGAAAAAGCACATAGGACACCACTAGCTTCGATTAAAATTAAAGGGATTCAATCTCCTCACGTTACAGATGTAGCCCCACTACCAAGAGCTGATATAATCTCAATATCGAACCGCAAAAGGGCAAAGTCAGACATTTTAAGCGTCAGTAAAAGTTGGCTCTTGAGGAGAACTGACCTCAAAATAGGTCCAAAGAAGACACCAAAAAAATATGTGGAAATGCCCACTATGTAATGAAGTATGAGTGGCCCTCTAATAAAGACTGGATAGGATGTTGACATGTTTTTGTGACATGAAGCCTGTACGAGCTATGAAGTTGAAAATGTCTTTATATTTATCTACTACAAGTAGTGTGGACACGAATTATGAGATATTTTTTCCTGCGTACTCTTATCAACTCACATACGTACTCTTATCCAATAGCTCTTATAAAAGTACGCAATTATCACTTCTGTTATTTTTTTATTTTTCCAAAGATATGGCATATTTTTTTAACATTTCATGTTGTTTTATGAATGATGTGGTTATTAAGTACAAAATAAAAGTTAAGCTGATTATTTAGAGTTATTTAATTTAATTTTTGAACCGTTTGAAGACAAAGTGCGTACTCATAGACCAGTCTGCCCCTACATGATCGCTGTGAAGCAGATCAACGAGGCAGTTACATAGGTTAATGATATCGTAAGTGCTGGTAGTAAAGTGATAAAATGTGTTGTTAGGGTTATATTATTGCGGATTTTGTTCATTTTTTCTTTAAATATGATCGAAGCTCACATTCTGTATATATTTTTTTGCACTTTTAGGCAGTACTTTTACAGGCAAGGGTGGGAAAATGACCAATTCTTGTTTTTAACCGTGCAACAAGTTTAAATTCCTAATACTAAAACGTTTCTTTTTTAAATTTTAATACTTCGTTTGGAAACATTTGATTTACTTTACTGTTTTTAAAAAAATAGAAAATAAACAAGTAATTTCAACTATGTAAAATTTAAGGCTGTCACCAACTTTAAAAATATTTAATCACAATAATAGTCTATATACCTATCTATCGTAAATGAAAAGTATTGTTCAATTATTTTTTACTGTCATGTGGAAGTCAGATTACATTTTTTGTAATATATTTATTAATGTTCTTATGCGATCCCTAAAATTGGAATCCTTCTATTTAAGGAGTCATTTGTATTCAGCCCTTTTTAACGTTCCGCTACTGGGCATGGGCGTCCCTTCAATACGAAGGTATGAGGCCATAGTCCACCACGCTGGCTGAGTGCGGGTTGGCGGACTTCACATGCCTTTCGAAAACTTGCTAGGTTCTTTTAGAGATGCAAGTTTCCTCATGGGGATTTTCTTCACATAAAATAAAATAATACGGAGTCATTTAAGTCTACATAAATATACCAGCACTTTTAGTATTGTAATGATGTGAAAAAATAGACGTAACAAATGACAGACAGACAGACACACGATCATCACATAATTTTCGGGAACCCTTAAAATTTTATTCTCTAACATTAAATATAACAAATTCAAAAAAGGTATTGTTTTGCTATAGGTATAGATTATACATATGTGTATATCTTTATTTTATATTTTGTTATAAGTTGTAAAATAAACGAGTTTGCGTAATTAATCTTTTTGTAAATATACTCACGACGCAGAAGATATGTTAGACGTAATCCTGTCTTTAGAAGTACC
This sequence comes from Brenthis hecate, assembly GCA_951806755.1. NCBI lineage: Eukaryota > Metazoa > Arthropoda > Insecta > Lepidoptera > Nymphalidae > Brenthis > Brenthis hecate. The sequence goes on from OX638267.1 coordinate 1,323,294, forward strand.
AAATTGTGAACGCGAACGTGGCTGTTTAAGCAGAAATTCGTCTACTTTGAAATTCAAATACCTTAATACTTGATGATATCGAATAAAATTTCATAAGTACAAAATACGTACAAACTCAGTATCACATTCCTTTTGTAACTAATTAATTATAGTTAGTCTGTAGATTGTTTCAATAGGGTTTTGAATTCGTTTGCTTTGTTATCTTGCTTGTGAAATCGCAAGTTAGTTCTTACATAGGGAAATACTTCGTGTAAGTATTATAAACTTGATTTTGTAGAAGACAATTGACAGCCGTGTACAATCGTGGACAGCGGACAGGTACGAGTATAATTATCTTACTTCGTCTATTTGGAAGTCTTCTGTGTATTATCAAGCCATATTATTTGTATATCAAAATCTGTGTAAAAAATAAAAGAAAATTATAAAAACTTCTAAGATCTCGTTGCTTTATATATACTAAGATTTTAGTTTAAATATTGACTTCATTGCTATCGTGTAATATGAAAGTCAAGTAGTTTCATCATAATTTATGCTAATGTTTGCAAATATTATAATTATATTAAGCAGATTTCCAAATTATAGCTCATGAGTAGGCAAATGTTGAAGATAAAGTAATATTCATGTCAATTGGCACCGAAAACTTTAATACTAATTTTAAAAATCAACTTATGTTACCCATTCATTTTTATATAGAGACATAATAAATACAACATTTATTTATTCAATTCAATTTTTTTTTTGTTTAATGGCTTCTAGAAATGCCGTATTGGTAACATTCATTATTATTTCTTATATAAATTACCTCTTTATTTTTCATTACAAAAGAGTATGAGTAACAAAGTTTAAAAAATAAAATTTTTGTACGAAATTTTTTTTATAAATTAAGGATCAAAGATAAGTAATTTTTAATCAATAAAAGATTAGAATTATATGTAAGTAGAGTTATAGACGTGTTCTCCTTGCATGGAGGAACCCTTTTATAAAATAAATTATAAAATATCTAACCAAGTATCATTCCAATTTGTACTTATCAAAATAATGTAGAAGTTCGTCCGTGTAGGAGAAAAAAAAACTATTTTCGCCTATCCCTGTTTATAATATATTACATAGTTCCTGGGAACCTCTATACTTTAGTAAAAATCTTTAGTGATAAATTACCAACTTATAAAAAAATATTTACGATAGTTTAGGTATCACTGCTCAGTGATAGAATTAGGTGGGTATAGTATTAAAAATTATTTCACAATATCTCCTGAAAATTCTTGCTGTTTTTTTTTTAATAAAAAAACGTTTGTGTGTATGTCTGCCTTGCTGGAAAATGACAGTATAATGTGATGGTGATGATGAATACTAGGGAAACAGAAAAAATATATTCATGGTTATTCTTGAATGCTATGGAAACATAGTAAGTAGATTAACTGGCATACCATTTTGATACTGTATGTATAATTATTTAGTACTAGCAGAACCCGCGGCTTCTATCGCACTAAAACTACAAAAAAATCTCTAAAATGGTAGTTTCATACAAAATTTCATCCCCTATTTTACCCCCTTATAGAATGAATTTCGAAAAATGCTAAATCACGTATTTATTTAATTTTATTGAAGAACAATAATACAAAGTTTCAAGTAATTCGGATCATAAATATTTTTTTCGATTGTATTATAACGTGTATTCCCGTGGGAATTAGATAATCTCCCGCGTGAAAAAATAGTCTATGTCACTCTCCAACCCTCCAACTCCACACAAAAAATCACGCCAATCCGTCGCTCCGTTTTGACGTGAAAGAAGGACAAACAAACACACTTTCACATTTATAATATTAGTATGGATTTTATTATTAGTTAGTATAACCTTGGGTAGTATATTTGAATTTAAATATAAGATAGATTAAATAGATAAATATAAAAGAACTTTTTTAATTCGGCTTACATATTATGTATATGGTTTAAAACAGCAAACGCATTATTCATTATGCACACAAACCTGTCCAAGGTGAAGGTCCAAGGCGAATAAAATCGAGCAAACGAGAAACACCACTCACTCATTCACTAATTAATCACGAAATCTGGAAAACTACTTCATCTGTAAAGCTGGGCAGATAGGTGGGTACTTTATATGAACAAACCATCGGCTAAGAAGGACTTTTGCAAGAGAACCGAATTAAGAAAGGCTTTCTCCGGTTAAATTGGAAGTCCTATGTTTTCGCTGAATGAGAGACATACCTAAATGTGAGATAATCTGTTTACAAATAAATCAGGTAGCGGGCGAAGCCGCAGGCAATGGTAGTTTTATATATTATGTAAATTGATAAATAAATAATAACCAAAAAAAAATATGAATCCCTGGATATAGTCTTTGAATTTAGTAGAATTTATAATGTTCCAGAATTTGCACAGACTTGGCAAAGGATCTCAAATATCGCATATGGAACGGGCTTTGGTGTGTTATAATGAAAACTGAAAATACACTGCTATTGAATATCGTAATAGCAAATGCAAATATTAAAATAATTCATTTATTCACGAGTTCAGTTGAATGTAATAGATGAAGCATATATGTGTGTAATGTACGTAAATTTGAATGTTCACATTGTAAGGTTAAACCTTAAATTTTTGTTTCATATTTTAATTTAGTTGCAATAATAATAAAATGACAAATACCTTTACTAAAGCCTTAAAATTTGTAAAAGAAATACTAATGCAATTAATTTTCAATCATCATACATTCATTTGTGTAATGAGCACAAATGTTTGTACTCCAGTCATGGGTGTTCATATTTATAATATGTGTGTATTTAAAAGTTATATACGAGTATATGTAGTGTATCAACTATCTAGTATCCATAACACAAGCCTCGTAGCTTACCATGGAACAGATGGTGCTGAGTGTTAATGTCCCAACATATTATTAAAATTAAAAAAAAATCAAAATTAGGCGTCAAAGTAGCACACTGTTTTCTAAATAAACAACTACTTAAAATACTTTAGAAAACCTTGCATACAGATTTACTGCCTTACTAAAGTGAAATACACGATGGATGACATATGAGGACATTACTGAATGTTCTAGAATATTTTCGAGTTTACTAGAATCTTATGGATCTTTATAAATATACATACATACATATGTTAGGTTATATATTTATAAGGATTCATAAGATTTATCATAAACTTCAAAATATTCTAACGACCATTCTAAAATATAATAATACAAGTTACCGCATTTTCTAAAGTAATTCTAAACTTGGAGTAATATTATGTAGTTTCTGTAATATTATTATTGTGTATTACTATAGTAAAAAAGAGATTTTTATTCTATTAAAACTTGAGGCATTTAATTTGTTATTAAAAGTGAAACTTACACAAAACTACATAAAAAACAATTTGTAAAATTAAATGTAGTTACTAAAATCAATAAACCATTATCATCACTTATTTTTGTTCGATTCTTCACTGAAATATTCATTACATTAGCGTAATAGTATTAAATATCGATTTTATTTATGTTACAACACCAAATGGCCATAAACATTTAAATACATGGATGTTTTCCATCAGTACGTATGTTTGAAAGATTTATTTGCTAAAGGGTAATTTATCAAAATGGTTTGATGTTTTCAAATCACTACGCAGACAAGCTTTTACCATCAATGTCACGCATTGCCTTATAATATATTCATTTTATAAATTCGATATAAATGTAATATATATTACGACGACGAATGAACAGAACGTGCCGGAGGATAAGAAGATATTACCTAAATATTTTATTCGTATAGGCGAAATTTATAAAATAAGGATTTATATCATCTGCGAAAATATAAAATACATATTTCGCAATTTATAAAGGACCAGCATTGCCCGCGTCTCCGCCCGCGTTCAGATGACCAAAAACCAAATTCTTAGGTTTTACATATTAGTTTACTCTTACATTGCAGTTTTTGTATTTTTTCTCAGAAATGAGATATTTTTCCGCGATAAAAAGTATCCTATATGTTGACCCGGACAACCAGCTATCACCATACCAAATTTCATCAAAATCCCTCCTGCGGTTTTTATATGATGCGGTAACAGACAGACAGACAAAAATTCTAAAAACTATAGATTCGGTCTCTGTATCGATAATAACTTTTATTTCAATAAGATTTTCCAAAAAATATTCAATGTACAGATTCGGCTAAGTTACAATTTTATTATATGTATAGATTATTATTTGTTTTGCTGGAAAGAATAAAACGTTAAAATAATCAATTAAAACGTTTACTTTTTATCACAGCGAAACACCGTGAGTGTTTTTGGATTGAAAGTACATCACTAGATACATACCCATAGAGAATGATGAAATAATATAATCTATTCACGTTACGTCCATAGAATTAATTAACGATAACATCAGTAGGGAACAAAAAATAGAACACTTAGTATGCATTTCTCTTTTTAATGCCCCATTTTCATAATATATTTCCTCATATATTCTACTTACCTGCTCAAATTGCTCGGTATTTAAGTAGGCACGATTCTATCGTAAAAGCTAATTGTTAGCAACAAAGTCTTCAAAAAATCGTCAACTTTTGTTTCTACCTTATCCATACCAAATCTATACATATAATAAAATTGTAACTAAGTCGAATTATTTTACATTAAATATTTTTTGTAAAATCTAATTGAAATAGATATTATCGATACAGAGTCCGAATCTATAGATTTTAGAATTTTTGTCTGTCTGTCTGTTACCGCATCACGGAGAAACCACTGGAGGGATTTTGATGAAATTTAGTATGATGGTAGCTGGTTATCCGAGTCAACATATAGGATACTTTTTACCGCGGAAAAATATATTGTTTCTGAGAAAAAATACAAAAACGGTATTGTAAGAGTATACTAATATGTAAAACCTAAGCTAACCTAATTTGATTTTTGGTCATCTGAAAGCGGGCAATGCTAGTTATGAATATTTTAAAAATTTGCCAAGAATTTCATATATTTTCATATATGTTCTTTATTGGTTATCTGATAAATATAAATTAGATTGTTTAGTATGCTATAATAATTCAATCGCTAATATTGCCAACTCATCAAACATCCACATAGCAATAAAATATTGGCAGCAAATATACATATTCCTTTGATGTTCACCACTTTAAACGGCATCTCACTTCTGAACAAGTAATTATAACTTTTATTAAAAACTCAAATAAGATAAACAAACTTTTTCACCATTTTCACACATGTTGAGTTCACAAAAGCTGGCAACTTTCACTGCGTAACTTTATAGTCGTTAAATAAGAAATTAAGACTGGTAGTCGTTTAGTAATTATTACTCTGAAGTAAGCCGTAAGCAGATTAAGCCCTTAAAAATATAAAACAATGAAAAAGGCTAGATTTAAACTTTCCATGAATCCTCTTTCCGACAAAGAAAAGACATTATAAGTCTGCTCTATTACTATAATTAAGATTGTGAAAAAAAAAATCTCTTTTAAATGTATCGATTACAGAGATTACTGATAATCTTATACTCTATTTATTGTACAAATTATTATTTACTTATCTAAGTTCTATTAAATTTTATATATACGTATTTTGAAGGTATAATATCATATATAATCCTGTTCTTAATTAAATTATACGAGAGTGGCATTTAATGCAATAGCTAGACCGGGGGACTTAATTGTCTGTGTCTAATGCACTTTTAGTGTGAACTAAATTACTTGCACCTTACTGATTATGTGAAAAGTTCTAAGAACGTGTTTATATGACAATGTCTTTTAATTAAGATTGACAATATTAGGACTTGGTACCACTTTTGCAAAAATTACATGATATACATTTTTATCTAAACTTAATAAAATATACTAAAGTATTACCAATATTGAAATGAATATATACACGGGAGAGACCTTGTCTGTCTCTCACATGGCTATCATTGTTGTAAAGCATACGAAACATTGGGAACCAAAAACCAAAATAAATCCGCGAAAAATTCGAAAAGATAGTTTTATTTATAATGTCAAATATTCGAGTATATATAAGAAAGTATCTTGAAATATATACCTAATAAAAGATAAACTTTGTTTTTTTAGTTATTAAAGGAGTAAGGTCAACATGGTCGTTAGTTATTATTTTAGTAATATCAATGATTTAAGCAAAGAACGAAAAATAATGATTTTTTTATGTAGAATGGCTAACGAATAGTTATATTTTCACTTTTTTTTATATAGGTATTTCTAAAAAAATTAAGCTCAAGAATCTTAAAAACTTAAGAATAGTATTTTAGGTGAACAAGTTATACGAGTATTACCTCGGTCTTATTTTTTTTACATATAAACTTCCGAGTGTTTCGCCACAAGCACATATAAAAAAATAGGAATGTCCTAAACAATTTTTGCCATGATAACAATTCAACACGACCCTTAAGATATCAGGCAAAGGACCGACAGCTTCACGAACGCTCTAAGATACAGGAGTGAAACGTCGCCATCTTCCTAACTCCGGGCTGCAACTGAGTGTTTTATATTGACAGGAAAACCTAATAACCATACTTGGCCTAACCCGAGACTCGAAACCAGGACCTCCGAATCTGCAGCTATGCATGATAACTACTAGAGCACTGCGACAAAAACAAAACGCCGTAATGTTAAATGAAAATTAATCTCCAACCCAAATAATAGAATGAAATTCTCGACCTTTCACTATAATATCTGCTCGTTCTTAAAGTCACGATTATTGACATTTACTCAATAAATATGAAAGGCAAACTCCGTATTTTCTGTATTAATCTACAATGCGGTCAATAATAAACCATTTCTATATCCAATAAAAGTTCAATTAACGTCTTTGAAGCGTGTAATGAAATATAAAAATGGAACCATCGGTGGTCACCGTAAAATCCTCTACTATAAATACTTTACGATACTGTACATTAGATCCTGGCTTTATGACGCGAGAGACTAATTTCTTCGACGCCATAATATAAATCAAATGAGATCAAGCGCTTATTCATATTAATTATATGATTAAAAAGGTGGATATTTATGTATGTATGTATATCTAATACAAAGTAATGAATGTTTATTAAAACTATTTATTGAAATTATGCTTATAACCATTTTTTGTCAATTTGTTTGTACAGTAGGTGGTAATAAAGTTAAGAATATTAATTTATTTATCGATTTACAAGCAAGAATACTCATTTTTCTCAGTAAAGTAATTGTCGGTTTAAAAGGTTCTGTAACCAAAAGATGAAACGAAATGCTTATGATTTCGTGTGTCCGTATGCCCCTGTGTCACAGCCATTTTACTCGAAGACCATTGGAACTATAATGCCGAAATTTGGTCGGAGTCATATTATGAACCACTAGACATTTTTTTTAATCAAAATATAAATTTAACTAAAAAATGGTTGCGGCACTTTAAATATATATCTGAGTGGTGAAAAAAAGAACTTTAGTTCACATGAGCGTTTGAACGGAACCCTCATTGTGCGAATAAGACGGACGTTTTATATGATTTTTAAGCACCACAACTAGCAAGTCTGACTATTTAGGGGTATTGCCTAACATATAACAGCAGGCGCAATTAAATTTTATATTTTAAAAGAAAATTATGTGGTAAAAATAATAAAAATTAAGTTGTTAATAATACGATCTGATCATTATTTACAAGTCAAATAATTTGCTAATAAATAAAGTATAAACCCATTAAGGCTACATAGCCGTTTAGCTGTGTTAAGCTTAGAAACGTGATTAAGCAGCGAGAAGAGGATATAATAAATCTGATGCTATCATCATAAAACTATAATAGTACAGATAAAATGACAATAACGTGGAAATGAATTGTACTTTATTCACTATTAAAAAAGATCGCACCTTTTTGATTTGATGTAATACACGAACATTTTTGTTCATAAATTTTTTACGAGGGGCATAAAATTATTATTTTTCTAATCGACTTCAAAAAAGAGAAATAGCTTTTAGGTTTAAGGACTTATTTTTTATTAATTGTTTATACTTTCAGGGAATAAAAAGGGTCAGTATAAATAGTAATAATTTGAAATAGAAAATTGCCGCGTCATAATTTGCTTTTAAAATGATTTTTCCTAATGGCTATTTATAAAATTAACATACTTGTAAATAATATGAGCACTATACATCATTGTGGATAGAGAAATAGCGAAAACAATGAGGTAATCAAATAAAATTCATTTAATAAAAATTTCTCAGAAAAACATCTAACTAAAATAAATTAAAATTAAAGAATATTATTACTTACATCAAGTAAGTCAAGTGTTATGAAAATGTGAGAGTCGCCGTTTTTAAAATGTAACAAAATGGGCTACCTCCTTAGTAAACTGAAAGTTACTGAGGTAATCTTTGGGATGAATTAATATTCTGTAACGTAAGAAATATGGAAATTTTTTACTGGTTCGCCGAGGTTTACGATCTACTGAGATTTTACTGTGGCTTATGTGAAGTAAAAAATATTTTAGGGCTTTTAATATGCTACACAGAATAGAGACGACAGGCGGCTAAAAATGGATAAAAATATTCAATAGTCTATGTTACTATCATAAAAACACCTATTTTAAAATTTACTTAAATATCTTTTCTTAATTAAAAGTAACTAAACGCAATGGCCATTAAGTGAATTATTATCAACTAGCGACTCACCCTCGCTTCGCTCGGGTTCGTCCCTAGCTTGCTTCCCCATACAAACTTTCATCTCCATTTTCATTCCCTTAAGGGGTGATTTTTAGGATAAAAGTATCCTCGATAAAAGTATCCTCGAAAGTCCATGTCCTTCCCAGGGTCTCAAACTATCTTCTCATCAAATTTCATCTAAATGGGTTCTGTAGATCCAGAGATTACCCCCTACAACCTCACAAACTCACAAACTTTACCTCTTTATAATATTAGTATAGATTAGTATAGATATAACTAAAAAATCTATTATTTGTTTTCAAATATTTAATCTTTAGCGAGTAATAGGTAATTAATAATCAATAAAAATGATGTTACGTTATAAAATATTAAAATCCAATTATAAACCTGTCGTGATTAAAATTAAATTATCTATATTACAGATAAATAAAATTTAAGTGCCAGTTTGTAATGTCAAAATAACAACGTTTTACTAAATGCATATGAAAATTTCATACGGTACTTATAAGAAAAACTCAATTTTTTAAATTTTTGTCTGTCTGTTTATTTAGGGTAATCTCTGAAACGGCTGGACTGATTTTGACGTGACCTTCACTGGAATATAGCCGATGTTATAGGGAGTAACATAGACTACTTTTATTTTAGAAAAAGGATTAGAGTTTCACTCAAAAAAATTAAAATGTACCGTACGTTTTATAATATGACGTATCGCCCTTTTATTTTTCTTATTTATTATCTATTTTCTTAAAATATTGAGAGTCAATATTAACTAAGATAAAAGCTAAATAAGCCCACAATACTTTTAATTTTAATAACACAAAAGATTTTGATAAACATTATTGAACATACTATATTAATATAAAACATTTTAATACATTAAATCTCATAATTTTCAGCAGGTACTAAGTTAATGATTTTCATAAGCACCAAGTAAGAAACTTGATTATAAACGTTGCTCAGCTCAAACAGCAGGCGCAATCTTATTTAAAAATGTACAAAAAATTTGCTCACTTCTATTACTGTATTTTTCACTATCGCAGGACGAGGTAAAGAGAACAACAAAAGTGCACTTAATTTTTACTAACTTCAAGCGGATTTACGACGCGGCTTCTTCAGCGAAAATTACTTTCTTTTATGACATTTTCAGACCTCTCCTTTCATAGCTGCTTTAAAAATATAATATTCTTTCAATATGTTACCGTAAAAATAATATACGGCATAACCACGCTTTAAGTCCACTGAATGCATCACGTATGAAATATCACGACGTATAAAAAATAATTGGACGCTCTAGTCGCTATATTGACTTTGTTTTAACAATTTTCGTAAACAGAATCTCGAGCTGAAAGCTAAAAAATATTTTATTTCATAACATTTAATTTATTTACAAAATTGTAACTTCTATATATTTTTTTAATAATAAAACCTCGTTTCATTATTTTTTTGCAATAAACATCAAGTGAATTTTTATAGAACCAATATATATCTACACATATAATAAAATTGTAACTAAGCCGAAACTACTTTTTTACTATTGCAAAAGCTCTCTTGTTATGGAGTAACGGGTTCAATGTTGAAATGGTTCACATCGTATCTACAAAATAGGTATTTCCGCGTAACAATTAACGGATATCAGTCACAAAAATATCTCATTACGTCAGGTGTACCACAAGGTTCTCACTTAGGACCCATACTCTTTATTATATTTATTAACGATATTATATCATGTTTTAAATACTCGACACCTTATCTTTTTGCTGACGACCTCAAATTTATATGCACTATTAAATCAGTAGAAGAATCCTTACTGTTGCAAGGTGACCTGACACGATTGTCCGAATGGTGTCAAATAAATGGCATGCGCTTAAACATCGACAAATGCAAACACATCAAATTTACCAGAAATCTTAAAATTATTGCATCTACTTATGTTATTGATAGTAATAGATTGGAAGAAGTGGATACAATCAAGGATCTAGGCATAATTCTAGACGTAAAACTTACGTTCCTGCCACACATAAACGCGGTTATAAAAAAGGCGGCCAAAGTTTTGGGTTTTATTGTCCGCGTTACTAAAAGAGTTTTTAAGCCCAGTACAAAAATTATATTATATAATAGCCTGGTAAGGAGTATTTTAGAATATGGTAGTATTGTATGGCGACCACACTATTCGACACACTCTCTTAGAATTGAACGACTGCAAAAGCGTTTTACGAGGCACCTTGCGTACTCCACAGGCGTAGGAAGAACGCTAGATACATATGACAGTAGGTTAAAATACTTTAAAATGATATCTCTGACCACCAGAAGAGATATCCTCGATATGGTATTTCTATATAAAATTCTGCGTGATCAAATTGACTGTCCGCAACTTTTGCAGTTATTTAATTTTTACGTGCCTCCTCGTTTGCCTCGTGGTGTGATCAAGCCTTTGTCTGTGCCATCTCGTAGAACAGTATTGGGGGCGTATTCAGCTATACCTAGGATTATAAAGATTTTCAACAGGTGCAGTATTTCAATCGATGTATTTAACACTTCACTCAATGTCTTTAGAAAAAACATCAAAACTGTCTTTACTAATACTATTAATCTCACACACTAATTGTTTATTTCTCTGTTACATTTAATTGTTTTTTTTGAGCATGTTGTGTTTACCTTTAAATAGATTTACGATTACTAACCTATATTTCACTTGTATATGTAAGCCATAAATGTATATAATTGTAAAACTGCTGGTAGACCTTAATAAATTAAAAAAAAAAAACTGTACATTAAATATTTTTTTTGGAAAATCTTATTGAAATAGACATTATTATCGATACAGAGTTAGAATCTATAGTTTTTAGAATTTTTGTCTGTCTGTCTGTCTGTTACCGCATCACAGAAAAACCACTGGAGGAATTTTGATGAAATTTTGTATGTTGATAGCTGGTTATCCGGGTCAACATATAAAATACTTTTTACCGCAGGAAAATATCTCATTTCTGAGAAAAAATGCAAAAACTGCAAGGTTAGAGTATAATAATCTGTAAAACCTAAGAATTTGGTTTTTATTGATCTGAACGCGGGCGGAGCCGCGGGCAATGCTAGTAAATAATAAAGAAAAAATTCAATATAGCGGACCAGTGTAAATCTCAATTTTAGTATTAGTCTCATCAGGATAACGGATTCGGCAAATTGACCTAAATAAAGTGAGGGATCGAGTATGAATCGTTTCATTTACTGAATGCATCCCTTTGTGTTGAGGATTATACCTATTCGACCTGGCGAGATAGGTATGGATGTTAAAGACAAATTCAATTTAATTTTGGTTACCAACACGAACTATCACAACCGATTCTTAACCGACTTCCAAAAAGGAGGAGATTATCAATTCATCGGAATCTTTTTTTTAATGTATGTTCACCGATTACTCAAAGACGCCTAAATTGATTTGGAAATATATATTTTTTTTGTTTCAAAGGGTAAACAATATTTTAAGATATGAATATCTAATAGGTAAATATGTATTTTACGTATCGAAATATATTAGATTTGCTTTGCATCGGCGGCAACGACTTCGAAAATATCTGATTATGTATCTATTCTAAATGAAACCCCCCGTTTGGTTATTTTTTACATTTTAGTGCCTGGAAGTCATTTTTTTTTAAGTTTTTATGATAACTACTGATTACTGACTCCATTTTGCAAATTACTCATCCTTCATAAATACTCAATATTGTAACTCGGACTAAGAAATAATACCTATAGACAGAGTATCATAGAGTTAAACATGAAGCCAATTTTAAACTTTTATATTAGTACAAACATTAATAGTGTTGTGATAAGTACATAAATGTTAATAAATAAAAATAGCTAAAGGATTTTATTAAAATAAGGATAAAAACTAAATATTATGCCATCTCTCTTTTAAGGGGAAGAGAACTAATGCTTAAATTAAAAATACAAAATAATATAGTATAAATTTTATTATTCATATTGTCTTCTTATTCCTTACATAAAGTAAGCGATCTGTATGCCAAAATCGAGCATAATAGTAGCATGAACTGCAAATTCACGCTATTATTTTTGACTTCGACCTTTTTTTGGCGAGCTCCGTCTATAGGTATAATTCTTTAGTTTGAGTAATAATTACATAATACTTTTATAGAAAAACTTGCTAAATATCAGGATCACTATATTATCACTATATAATATACTTTACATTACATTATATTTATTCATTAAATCCCCAAACAAATCTCGGTCCTCGTATTTTCGAATATATTAACACCACCTTACAAGTAAATGATTTAAATTGTCGATATACTATCAATTTCATCTATATTATAAATATTATTAATTTTATTACTTATCGGTTTTTAATCATTTAGACAGAGTAATGGTTTTTGAAGGACCTTATTTCATTAAAGATAACGCACAATTGTTTTTTAAGAAGATTATTTCGGTTGGATGTAGCTATATATGACCTTGGTCTTAAAGTCACTTGAAGTTGTGACTTTAGTAACAAAAAATTGTCATTACAGCGATTTTTTGTCCTATAAATAATGATACCTAGTTTGACTTTTATGTACGAGTATTATCATTTTTATAGTAGGTAGAAGAAAATAGTTACAACAGGGTACCTCTTGAAAGCCCTAGTATTCCTCAAAGGTAGGGTAGAAAAAATATAATAGGTCGAATGGGCATAATGCTGAGGGTGCGTCCAAACTTTTTGAGTTTTATTTACTTGATCGACACTGAATGTGATGATACCTGAAACAGAATGTATAAGAACATCTACTTGGTCGGTGCCTACCAATATTATAATTTTATATAATATAATTTTTTTATTATGAAGGTAACCATAATATTTCTTATTTCTCCTCCTTAAACTGATTGAGTTTTAACACCAGTAAAGTTTTTAAAATTATCCTGTTATTTTCAAGGTTATTAGTATTATACTGAATTTTTGATATTTATAATATTTTAAGTAGCCTATGTATCTGTACGCATTCTGTAGGTAAAGGTATACGAATTATTATTTTTACTATAGTGTTAAACTGAAATCAATATACATATTTTCTTTTGAAAATTTTAAATAATTTTTTTTACTTGGATTTTATAAAAGTATTCTTTTTTTTAAAATTTAAGGGCATCGATAAACTTTAATTTAAAAAGTTATTTACAATCTTGCCCTTTTAGAAGGTTGTTGTATTTTGATATAATGTAAATATACATATAAACAATATTTTAAATAAAAAAGTATTTACTGTAAAATTATATTTATTATCTATCTAAAAATACCAATATAATAAAATTGAATACTCCTTGCCCCCTCTTCTTGCAGCTTTTCATTTCAGCCTGTACTTACTGAAATTATAGCGCATCGATAAGTTTGCAAATAATCGAACCTTGGATCTACTACACTGTTATTCTATTAAAAATAATATTTAATATGAAAATTATATAAAATAATTAAAAATTGAAAACTCTATAAATTATTAAACTGAATAGAAACTTTCACGCGGTTTCGCTCGCGTCGTTTAATTTTGTAGAATTACTCCGTTCTTATAGGTTGTAGTGTAATCTAAGATAGCTTATAACTTTCCTCAATAAATACCTAGGTCATAAAACGATATAACAAGATATTGTTTCAAACTGGACTAATAGATCCAAAGCGCGTTCAAACACACAAAAAAACTCATGTTTACAGAAATAATATATGTACATATACTAGTATAGACCAGCAGAAATTACGAATTAAATTAAAAAGGTAAAATAAATTACTAATAGAGGTCATGTAATAAATACTTTAAAGTTTAGTTCGCAGTTGTCTTTCCATACTAAGGATTTTTTTTATATAAACCACCATACTGGATCCAGCGAGAATTCTTTAACCCTTATACCTTAGGTTACTTTGGAGCCTGCATTCTCTTTGTTCCAAACCATTTGTATATATAATCATTATACATATACCTATATAATAAACCAACCGTTTATGGTTTTTAGGCCGTAGTCCACCATCCTAACCAAAGGGATGGCGAACTGATTTCGGAAACCAGCAAGATTCCCTTAAAGATACACGATTCCTCACGATATTTTTTTTTTAATTATATTAATAAATGATAACTACGAGTATATTAAAATAATTTACTATTTGTATACCTTGTTGTATATTTATGTATATTATTTGTGTACCTACTATCGAAACGAGCAAAGACTTCTCAAATATTTTTTGGCATATATATATATATATATATATATATATATATATATATATATATATATATATATATATATATATAATTGTACATAAATATTCAAGTATAGGAAGTGATTATATAATTATAAATGGTATAGAAAATAACGGAAGCCCAAAAATCGCAAGCGCATGCTTTTAACGCTCCAGTCACGGTCAAACGCTGCAGCGAGTCGGTCTGCTATATACGCTGTGTTATCAATTGTACGAGACAACTTGTTTTACAACAGTGCTCTATTTAACAAAGGATTCACTATATATTTTTAATAAATTGATAAATCGGTACGTATATTCATACATTCATTTAAATACACAATGTTTGTGTAATTGTTTGCATTTTTGGGTTTTTGTTTTCTGTAATAAATGCAGCTGGTTAATTATTTCCTTATAAATTGACCTACAAAAAGTGTTATTTTAATGCACATAAGGTAAGTTTTGAAGGATGTTTAAAATCATAAAGTGGTTAATTATAGTAAGAGTTGCATTTTGATAATTTTTGGCTTACATATTTGCACGCGGTACTGTATATTACATACATATATACAAATACTTATATACATTTTACTATTTAGAACTTTAGATATAGACAACTAAAAACATGGCAGATATAACTTCTACTGAATTACTTGGTACATTCAAAGATCGAGCTCATCACACTATCCGATTGTACTAATAAATTAAATACTTGGTACATTCAAAGATCAAGACCACTCGTCATACTATCCGATTGTACTAATAAAGCGAGTGCAATATTCATTGATTGCGTTCTAAATAAATATTATGTACATATTTAACTATGTAAGTTAATAAATCCATATTGACTGAAATCAAATGTTAAAATTAAATAATTAAGTGCTATAGTTATTATTCTTTAAATATTATTTTAGCTATTCTTTAAACATCAAAATACGGTTAAAGTAAATATTTCCACATCGATATTGATAGTAAAAATATACAAATCCGCCCGCGTTCAGATGACCAAAAACCAAATTGTTAGGTTTTACATATTAGTATACTCTTACAATGCAGTTTTTGTATTTTTTTCTCAGAAATGAGATATTTTCCCGGGGTAAAAAGTATCCTATATGTTGACCCGGATAACCAGCTATCACCATACCAAATTTCATCAAAATCTGTCCAGTGGTTTTCTCGTGATGCGGTAACAGACAGACAGACAGACAGACAGACAGACAGACAGACAGACAGACAGACAGACAGACAGACAGACAGACAGACATACAGACAGACGGACAAAAATTCTAAAAACTATAGATTCGGCCTCTGTATCGATAAAAATGTCTATTTCAATAAGATTTTCCAAAAAAATATTTAATATACAGATTCGGCTTAGTTACAATTTTATTATATGTATAGATTTACATACTACCATTCTTATGTTATACGGTTTTCATCAGTGTGGTGGAATAAAACAATACATACTTTATTCTTACATACCAATTGTAAAAAACTACACATTAACATTTTTCAAGGAAAAGTCACGCCAAATTTACTAATTAAAGATGGCGTTGTTTGAACTTTGAGTACAAAAAGTGCAAAATAAGAAATCCGTATAAATAATTGTAACAAAGCCGAATCTGAACATTAAATATTTTTTGGAAAATCTTATTGAAGTAAACATTATTATCGATCCAGAGGCCGAATCTATAGTTTTTAGAATTTTTGTCTGTCTGTCCGTCTGTTACCGCATCACACAAAAGCCACTGGAGTGATTTTAATTAAATTTGATATGGTGATAGTTGGTTATCCGGGTCAACATAAAGGATACTCTTTAATGCGAAAAATATCTCATTTCTGAAAAAAAATACAAATACTGAAACGCAGGCGAAGCCGCAGGCAATGCTAGTAAATAATATAATTCTATAAATCTAATAATTTTTCAAAGTTCTATTTAGTGTATACTTTTTAAATTAAAACAAAAAGGTATACAGAAAGCATAATGCTGTTTCTGATTTTTATCATTTATGAAGTTTCACTTCATCTCTATGCCATCTAACAGTCTAAAGTCTAAACATATAAATAGCCCGTCACCGTAGTGACGCCCCAATTACCTTGATACCTTTTTTCTATCGCTTATGTCTTGATGAAGTCAACGATACAGATGATGCTTTATTGCCGATATGCAAGAGAACAGGTTCCATGATTCTTTTTGAAGAACATACAAAAAGTCACCATTCTCAAGCAATTTAATGCCTTTGTGTTTCAAATTATTATTTTCTGTATTTTTACCAATCCAATGTCGACTATATGTATTTAAGTAGTATATGCCAATATAAAAATTTTTTATGTGATATTATGTTAAAACAAAGTTTATAATTGAAATTGGATTTCAAGAGTTTCTTGTTGATGGAAATGTGAGGAATTAATATATATTGACTCATGTGGGCTATCTGTAATATTATGTTTATCAATGTAACTTCGATATTTAAAAGAGCAACTGTTGAATTTGTCGCTGGCCCTTCTCATCAAAACTGCTTCCCGAGCCGGTGGTAGCTTCCTCACGGACTGAATACTCTGACGCTCTAAATTGACGATTCAAAAGTGTTTTTAACAAGTCTATTTGAATAAACTTTAAGTTAATTTCATTTTAGAATATAAAAGTCAAGACCTTTATGTTATTTGTAGAATTTTTACAAAAAAATATTCATCGCAGAACTGACAATTATCTCCTCATATTCATTTACATTATTTTTATGTATTTAAGTATTATATGGCTGTACTTAAATTAAGATGGTGATACTTATTGTTAACTCAATAACCAGTATATTCTAAACCATACACCTTTAGTCTTTATATTGTTTAGCAGATTTTTGTTTTACTCTAGTATTTCTGACAAAATAATAATGTCGCAAGTACCTATTTACTAATGTATTTTAATAAATTTATTTTTAACCGACTTCCAAAAAGGAGGAGGTTCTCAATTCGTCGAAATCTTTTTTTTGTTTTATGTATGTTCACCGATTACTAGAAGATGCCTGAACCGATTTGGATTTTTTTATTGTTTCAAAGGAATAATAGCTGATAATATTTTAAGATATGAATATCTAATAGGTAAATATGTATTTTATGTTTCGAAATATATTAGATTTGCTTTGCATCGGCTGGCACCGACTACGAAAATATCTGATTAGTTATCTATTATAAATGAAAACCCCGTTTAGTTATTTTTTACATTTTAGTGCCTGGAAGTCGGTTTTTTTTTAGTTTTTATAGTGTACAATGTTCATATATCTTGCGCTACAGAATAAAACTAAATAAGTAAGAAATTTGTTAGTGTTTATAGTATTTTTCAGGCATTGAAAAATACCTTTATGTTTAAGGGCTCGACACGACTTTTTAACGCACTCTCTGGATAACAGTAAAACCATATACACATACTATATAAAGTCATCAATCCATTGCGTTACTTCAGTCAAGTGTTTCTTCAACTAAGCGGACAACTGACATAAAAAAAATTGCGATTTTATACTATTTAATAAAAGTTAGATCTTTTTAGCCATTTAACTATAATTCGTAATGAATCTTTTTTAGGATTCCATATCGAAAGAGACCATCTCGTGGGTCCGTCCCACCGTATTTCCTCGTGGGACCCTAATTTATACTATGATTTTTAACCGTTGTTGAACAACAAATGTATTGTGTGCTGATATGGACATAAATTAAATATTTTGTTTATATAGTAAATATTATCTATACATATAATAAAATTGTAACTAAGCCGAATCTGTACATTTATATAATACATACATTTATAAAATATTTTTTGACAAATCTTATTGAAATAAACATTATCGATACAGAGGCCGAATCTATAGTTTTTAGAATTTTTGTCTATCTGTCTGTCTGTCTGTCTGTCTGTTACCGCATCACGGAGAAACCACTGGAGGGATTTTGATGAAATTTGGTATGATGGTAGCTGGTTATCCGGGTCAACATATAGGATACTTTTTATCGCGGGAAAATATCTCATTTCTGAGAAAAAATACAAAAACTGCATTGTAAGAGTATACTAATACCTAAGAATGAAAGAAATAAAACCTAAGAATTTGGTTTTTGGTCATCTGAACGCGGGCGGAGCCGCGGGCAATGCTAGTTATAAATAATTTCATGATGTTGTATAGAAAATGAATGTTTTAACATGCAAAGAATTTTGACGCGGTAAGCAAATTGGTACGAGAATTAAATAACCACATATTACTGAAACTAACAATTATTACGTAATTAATTTTTGTGTACTAATTAATATTTTATTGTTCATCGCTCTTGCAATCAAACTGTAATACCTAATGGATATTTAAACCCATTGTTCATTTGTGATGTATTACTAATTCAAAATTAAATTATCTATACATATAATAAAATTGTAACTAAGCCGAATCTGTACATTAAATATTTTTTGGAAAATCTTATTGAAATAGACATTTTTATCGATACAGAGGCCGAATCTATAGTTTTTAGAATTTTTGTCTGTCTGTCTGTCTGTTACCGCATCACACAAAAACCGCTAGAGGGATTTTGATGAAATTTGGTATGGTGATAGCTGGTTATCCGGGTCAACATATAGGACATTTTACTGCGGGAAAATATCTCATTTCTGAGAAAAAACACAAAAACTGCAATGTAAGAGTATACTATGTAAAACCTAAGAATTTGGTTTTTGGTCACCTGAACGCGGGCGGAGCCGTGGGCGATGCTGTTAAATAAAGCTATAATTAAATATTTTAAATCTGCTGGTCTTAGCAAGAATGTTGTGGAAAATTTTATTTAATGACACTCCGTATGTGTATTAAAGGTTGCTTGATTGAAGTAGTCATTGAAAATTATTGTAGGTATAAATAAAAAAGTAATTCGTCGTAACAGGTAAACAACTCTAGCTGCCCTTTGTATATATAGTACGAGTAGTTTTATTCTCATGAGATTATATGAGAGAGATAAAAATACTTATCGCGCTGATGTAAGGAAGTGATAGCTTTAACATTTTTTGTCCTTGTTAACATATTCACTTATAATTCACATTTCCCTTTACTATGTGGCAGACAGCTCGTTCTACCTTTAAATAGGAATTAATATGAATTGTTTATTAGAAGTAATCATAGTGTAATTTCTATATTTTAGTGAAGAAAAATTTCTTACCTTTTTTAAATAAAGAAATTATTTAAATTATTATTTATTCTTAAACTATATATCTATACTATATATCTAGTAGTCCATTAAAATGATTTCAATCACTAAACTGTACTATAGAATAAAACATTGGTTTGACCTTTATCTAATTATTTGGGAGTGTTTATTTTTTCTTAATTTAGTAACATAGTTTAGTTAGTAACTTATTAAGTGGTTAAGTAACTGGTTTATAATATTTTACTAGTAAATGTTATTTTATCCACTTTTGAAGCGAAAAACTATAATTTTGTCAGGTCCTTTGTTCATTTACTTGTAAAGCTATATATTTTATAGTATCTTTAAGTAATAATATGGAATAAAAATTATTTCTTTCCATTAAAATTATTGTAGTTCAAAAATAATGTGTAAATATTCTAATTTTACTGTTTGCCTAACAAAACAAATTTTGTTCAAACAAAAAATTGCGGTATTTCAAATGCACTCGTCAAATTCAGACCGGTCACAGACCTCATTGACGTGTGCCAGATTTAACCATCTTCGCCACATCTGCGATACTAAATTAAGTAATAAATGTTATGTAGAAGGAAACAATTAAGCTATACCATTCACAGATGAGCACGATGATGAGCAGGAACGAATGGAAATACAAAAGCTTTATAAAATCCATATCCATACTTAATATTATAAATGCGAAAGTAGTTCTGCCTGTCTGTCACGCTTTCACGCCTAAACCAATAAACTTTTGATATACAGATGGATGAGAGCGTGTAGAAGGACATAGGATATTTTTCGTCGCAAAAACGAATCTTGAAGGGGTGAAATAGGAGCTGAAAGTGTGTATTGGAAACAAATCATTTCTCAATTTAAGGACAAAAATTCGTGATATTATTATCCTGTAATTTTGGTAAGAAATAAAGACATTTTCGGCGTTTTTGTCAAATTAAGGTCATCAAATCAAATCAATAAGGGATGATTTTTAAGTTTTTATAAAAGGTATTTTTCAATTTAATCGAACATTGATGTGGTTGGCCTATCGACATCGTACCCATAAATTAATATTGAAAGGAGTGTTTAAAAAGTATTGTAAATCACCACCAATTGGCCCTGACATCCCAATTTTCCAAAAGTTCTAAAATCTTTGGGATTCAGTTGATAAAAAGTCATATACGATTATGCTAGATGAAGAGAACATTGAGTTCTAGAAGAACAACGAGCGACAGTGGTTAACTACATCAAAAATTATACTACAGCTTTTCAGCACTTACC
Organism: Brenthis hecate; assembly: GCA_951806755.1. Classification (NCBI taxonomy): domain Eukaryota; kingdom Metazoa; phylum Arthropoda; class Insecta; order Lepidoptera; family Nymphalidae; genus Brenthis; species Brenthis hecate. Next base: position 1,344,603 of record OX638267.1, read on the forward strand.
CCGATGCCGACGACAAAAAAAGTGTTCTCACAGTTGCTAAGAGATGTACCTATAGTATTTGTCAGAAACAAAAGTAGGATTGACATTTTTAGATGAACGTATTACATACTTAAGATATCAAAGAAAATATGTTGAAACATTTTTAGACTTACTACTCACTGATTTTTACTTAAAGATTTGAAACAATTAGAGAGCAAAAATCTAGCTTTTGAAGGAAAATACCTGAAAATAATTTGAATTGAAAATATCGTCATTTTGTTTAATTTTTAAATGTGATCAATACGTACAACCTCTAAATGTAATCCAGTCTTCTTGAAATTTGCCATAGGTAACTTTTATATCACTTAAACACGGCTAGCAAAGTCTGCAAAAAAATTACATTTTATTTTTTGCCTAACAAAATGAAATACCCTAATGTACGTATAGTATAGTCAATAATTTTTTTAACCGTTAAGTACGTTTTAACTAGGGACGCACCCTAGCGAAGCGAGGGTAAATCGCTAGAAATATTATAAATGTAAAAGAAGCTGCCTGTTAGTTTTTAAAGTAATAGATAAAGTGATTTTTTTCTCTATTCAACAACAGTCAGTAGTGAACAGGGGTTTACCAATTTGTTTCAAATGAAGTATATAAATAATTTATGTAAGTAAAAGTCAGGATAGAATTTATTAAATAAATAAATAATAAATAAATAAATATGTTGGCACATGAACACAGCACCATCTAGTTCCATGGTAAGCTACGAGGATTGTGGTATGGATACCAGATGGTTGATAACACTACACATATAACTTTAAAATTTAAATACATACATACTATAAATATAAACACCCATGACTGGAAGTACGAACATTCATGCTCATCACACAAATTAATGCCCCCAGCGGGACTCGAACCTGTGACCGTTGGCCCAACAAATAGAGTCACTACAAACTAAGCCAAACGTGTCTTCAAATGTATTAAATTTGTCTGAACTGGTGAAACTGGCAGCGAGATAGTGGGAGACATGCTAATTGTGCTGCTTACCTATTTAAAAAGCTATTGATTCAACGTTTACAACATTCAATGAACACACCAGAATTCATTAGTTGAATGCGAGTACAGTTTCATTTGTGTTTTTTTAATAACGTACAAGAAATAACAGATCCGGTAGACATGTATGTAACACTAGCATTGCCCGCGGCTCCGTCCGCGTTCAGATGATCAAAAACCAAATTCTTAGGTTTTACATATTAGTATACTCTTACATTGCAGTTTTTGCATTTTTTTAGAAATGAGATATTTTCCCGCGGTAAAAATGTATCCTATATGTTGACCCGGATAACCAGCTATCACCATAACAGATTTCATCAAAATCCCTCCAATAGTTTTTCTGTGATGCGGTAACTTACAAACAGACAGACAAACATTCTAAAAACTAAAAACTTTAGGTTCGGTCTCTGTATCGATAATAATGTTTATTTCAATAAGATTTTCCAAAAAATATTTAAGGTACAAATTCGGCTTAGCTACAATTTTATTATATGTATAGATAACGCCAGTGATCAAGAAAACGCGCTTATTAAAAATAGCTATTTAGAGTACCTAGACACTTTATCGTCTACCAACATAACTAAAAAATAATATTTTTGTATTTGTTACCACAAACACATAGGTACATACATATTGTATGTGTAATGTACACATACAAAAATAAAGTAAATGATAAACTAGATACGCGTTATAAAATATATTTTTATTTTATATATTAACCTTATGATAATATAATGATGTATCATGATAAAGATAATAATAAATTACTAAATCTTATAATATTAAATAAGCAATTCTTGTGTATTTACATATAAAATTTCGTGTATCTTGAAAATGGATCTGTGTTTAGTTAAGGTTTAGCTTTTGAAGTTTATATATAAAATTGCTTATCTATAAAGGTGTATTTAAAAAAACTCACTTTTTACATCTTGTCCGAAAAAACAATATGTAACAAAATTTTATGACGAATCATTCTTTTCTTTTATTTATCTTTCATTCCATTATATTCTTACAATTATACCATTCGTCTCCTTTTATTCTTAAAATATCATTTTACTCATTCTTATCTCGCAAATCTTACATATGTATATTTCTGCATCACTGCCCGTCTCTTAACCGTCTCGTAGAGTGGCACTAGTTAAACTATAAGACTTGGTCCACACGGTAATACATCGCATGTAATATGTATATAGGTATTTTACAGCATTCAATTATTATAAACATACAAATAACGAGGTGTTCACACGACGTATCGTATTCGACGAACAGTCGTAGTTTTTTTTAAAGCAATCACCTTGAGTAGAGATTAAAGTTTTTCGGTCTGCTTGCTTGACCCGATGAGATACTAAGATATTATCAACGTATATTATTATTGACATAGCATATTATTGATTTGAACAAGTTGCTCAATGGATTAATCAAAACAACAAATAAACCACTAATTAAATACATATGAATTTAAAATTTGAAATTGTAACATAAATATACAAATGATACAGACTAATATTATTTTTTTTATTTTGTCAATATATATTTTTGATGAAATATTTTCGTAAATTTTACTCCATAAATTATAGTAGTAATAAGCGATAGGTACTTTTTGTGGAAGCAATGATTATTATTTACTCTTATAATTAAAAGAAATATCTACATCAGTATACTCATAATATAATATGTTAACGTCATAAATGTGAATACAAAATTGTAATGGAATTATACGACTACATTTAATTAACCGGTCGAGTCAATTAAGTTAGTATTTGTATGTATATATATATATATATATATATATATATATATATATATATATATATTTATTTACTTGTGCGTATATACTGTATTTACGCCTTGAGCTTCCAGTTCGTGAGATGAGAGAAGCTAAGCAATACATATAAATTCTTCTTCAAAATTCTTCTTCATTCTTTGCCTAAGTTGATTAAAACTTTCTCTTTCCAGATAAAATGGAGCAAAATCCTGTCAATAAACGTCAAGTGAGTTTTCCAAAACTCTTATATCCCATGTTTAGAGATGTGGACCCAAGGAGTCCCCAACAGTGGATATCAGCAAAACGAATACAAGACGGTGCTGAAGGACTCTGGCGGATTCATGATGATATTTACGATTTGACCGATTTCATTTCCTCCCATCCTGGCGGCACACAGTGGCTTATATTTACCAAGGTAAAATTTTTACAAATAGTTTTACATAGATTTGATTACTGAAAACTGGGGGATCTTTATTAAGGTTGAAGTTTTATATTTATTTTATTTTTAAACATATTTTCATATTATAAAGTATCGATATATTATATGTACATTACTCATATATCCTATGGATAAAAGTACTCAATCATATATGTATATTGTATATTGCAAATGGCATTTGTTTACTGATCATAGCCACAAACTAAACAAGCAATCTAAAAATGTTTTAGTACACTTGTTCGTACACAAAAATAACATTCATATTATTTGAGACTATTTATGTACATTTATTATTTACTTTACCATTATAAAAAATAGTACATTGACAAGATATGTTATTGATACAAAAAAAAAAAAACATACACTGTATATTTTTATATAATATAATATAATATATGCATACTTATTCAAGCTTCGTAAATATATAAAATATAAGAAATATAAATACAGATCATATTATAATGAGATTCGAAGTGCTAAGGTCACGTTAAAGCATTATTGAGGTTAAAATTGTTGTTTGCGGACTTAGTAAAACAACTCGTATACATTTTTATAGCTGCTATAATAAATAAATGTTTATCAGTTTGCGTGCGTTTTTTTATTAATTTTGATCAAGTGTATTTCGATTCAAAAATATCACCAGGTAGATATGTTTACTCCCTACTTGCTATTAGTTTAAGACTTTATTATATCTAAATTTGACCTATTCTTTCATTATGCATACTCATTACGTCGTTTATAGGTTATTGCCTCTATAGAGCGTGCCTCTAAAACAAACAAACAAACAAACAAACAAACAAACAAACAAACAAACATAACATAACATAACATTATAATATTATATTGACTACACTTAACGCTATCTCACCTTTGGAGTTAATATTTTTATGCTTACATTTTATACATGCCATTTTCATTTTTAGAAGAAAATTCAATGATTGTCTATTTGTCCGTAACCGGTACTCTCTGGAACGACTGAACCAGTTTAAGAATGTGTAAAAGTGTAAATTGTAGTGAAAGTTTTCGCGAGCGAAGCCCCGAAAAGAACCCTTACATAGTATAAAATAAAGTCGCTTCCGCTGTCTGTTTGCTTAGATCTTTTAAACTACTCAACGGATTTTAATGCAGTTTTGAGCAATAGATAGACTGATTCAAGAGTAAGGTTTATATGTATAATACATGTATATTATAGTACAGAAAAGCCGAGAAATTCAAAAAAATATAATTTAATCACATTGCCTACCTAGAGATGTACCCGACCGAAGTGAGGGTGAGTCGCTAGTTTAGAGTAAAAGTTGTTTATTTACATAATATACCTATTCATAAAATATATAATGAGAAAAATAACATCAACATAGTTTACTATTTACGTTTCATTTATAATTCACACACAAATAAAAAAAACTTTGTATATTCTTCAAAGTTCAATGAGACCCTTTCTGAAAGTTAATACTGAATAGTCAATAAAAATAACCAATTCATTTCACGTACAAATATTTACTTTTTCTTTTTCTGTTTTTATTAGCTATACTTCTAATTGTCCTGTTGATTTGAAACAATATGAATGAGTACACATACTCGTATGAAATTCAGGTAATACAATAGAGCCGATCTAATGTAGCCAGGAAGTGGATATTGAAACTCTTTAACGATAAGTACCTGGGCGACCGAGCTTTGCTCGGAGTTTTTGGCCAAAAAAAAACATTAAAAAAAACAAACTAAGAATTTGAATAAATACAAAAAAAATAAAACAAAATTAAAAACTTTGTGCCCGACCGGGATACGAACCCAGATACCTGTGGTTGTCAAACTTGCGCATTGGCTGCTTGACCATGATGCTTATATCTGAGCGTACGAAATTATCGAACATAATATTTTGCGTGGAATTATTAATTTATTAAAATAATGCAAAAGAAATCATAATAATAATAAAGCTCTATTTATTTATTCATTTATTTATTATAAAGGCTTACTAACTAAATTTACATAAAAACATTTATTTAACATTATAATTTTACCTATCTGTATATAAATTTAATTTAAAAGTATGCACAGCTTTTTATAAAAGTATTCCATTAAAATTTTATTTGGTTAAGAGTATATAAGAAGCCATTTTAGTTGTACAATAAAAAAAATGCCTATATCACATTGCTGAAATATAAAATTATATAATTTAGTGACTATTTATTAACTTATAATTTTTTAACTAATAATTTTGTAATCTGGAATTAAATTATTTTAAAAATCTTCATATTATTTGAAATGATATTGTATATATATAAATTATCATTAACAAATAAATAAATAAACAATCACAATAAATTAAATAATTCAATTGAGTAAATACTAAACATTTCACAATAATAAATATAAATAAATTTCTTTCCATACATTAATTCTGACAATAGTTATAAATTAGGTATTTAATTTCATAATTAAATGTATTTATTTAGTAAATGTCTTTTTCATGTATAGACCCCTCTCGGTTAAAAGCCTCCTCCAAAGTAGTCCTGCATAGAGCTCTCCGTTGGAGATTATGTTTGTATGATTGCAAAGGGTTTCTTTTCAAATTTTGTTTTCAATATATAATTTGCTTCTGATATGCCTATAAAGTTTATAATTTTATCTTTGTGTTCTTTTGATTTGTTGTAGGAAATGCTGCTTTTAATTCTAGAAGTTTTTCTGGTGAAGATATGTATACCTTTGTTCATTGTATGTCTGTTTTTCTTTGGAGGGTTACGGTCGATCTCCCCCATAGTGACCGGCCGTACTGGTGGATAAAGATGAGGAGGTTCCTACGGTGTTTAATATACTGTATATTGCTGTGTTGTTTTTAGTTGTTCCTGGTTATCATTTGTGTGGTTGAAAGTTAATTTTGGTTTTTGTAATATAAAGTCTTTAATATTACCAGGTATGGTTTTCTTTGTATGTTGTTTATTTGTTAGTTTTTGTTTATAATTGAGGTAAGGCGTTTCTGGAGATACAGGTAGACTTCTTTTTTATTTCCGTTTGTTTAAGACTTTATTTTTTCCTCTAGTTCATGATAGGATTTTTCACCTTCTACTCTGAACATAACCAAGTTCTTGCGCCTAATGTCTTTCTAAATTATTTATTGAGGTACTTTGTTCCTGGATTTTTTTTTATTTTTATTTTTTATTTTTAACTGTTTAAATTTCTCATTTAAGTATATTATTGTTGATTGTATTTTTAATGTCTTCTTTCATTTCTAACATTTCTGTTTCCTGCTGTCTTATTTCTTGTTGCATGTTTATTAGCAACTTTTTTATGTCCTCCATCTTAAGTGTGAAGTTGGAAGTAGAAAAGCTGATTGAAAAAGAGCACCAATTATATCTAGTTGAATTGCAATTTTATACCGAGTACCTATTAGTTTTTGAGGTTATAAACTTATGTTTTAATATTTGACGCTTTCACTTCACAAATTATTTTGTTTTATTGTCATCACACACAGAAAAGATGGTTTTGCACTGATAGTATCTTTAAGTTATGTTTGTCACTTTTGTATTTGTTTGGTAGGTGAATTTTTAAAAGCTCATTTGTTCTTCAACACATCAAGACTTGGTGATGTTTACATATTGCCCATAGGTTTTATTCAAAAATTTACTATTTTTCTTTAGATTATTTTCACTTAAATATATTTAAACTTGATGTAAATACGGACACGATGTTGACAGTTGCACAGTGGCGCCGCCTACTCACCAGAAGTGACAATGCAAAAATTGTGAAAATGCAAAAGAAAATCGCATGAAAATTTGAAAATTCGCGTTTTTCCAGATATAAGACTAATCTAGATCGATTTATCCTCCCCGAAACCCCCTGCATGCTAAATTTCATGAAAATCGTTGGAGCCGTTTCCGAGATTCAAATTATATATTGATATATATATATATATATATATATATATATAATATATATATATATATATATATATATATATATACAAGAATAGCTCGTTTAAATATATAAGATATAAATAAATAAATATGTTAAGACATTAACACACAGCACCATCTAGTTCCATGGTAAGCTACGAGGCATGTGTTATGGATACCAGATAGTTGATACGCTACACATATATAACTTTAAATACATACATATTGTAAATATAAACACCCATGACTGGAGTACAAACATTTGTGCTCATCACACAAATGAACGCCCCCAGTGGGACTCGAACTAGCAACCTCTGGCTTAGCAAGTAGGGTCACTACAAACTGAGCCAAACGTGTCGTCAAAACATCATACCATAAAATTTAACAAGACCATTGATTTCCATGAATGAATTTTTGAGAGATCAATCAAGTTCATTTGTAAATTACTTGGTACGTCCTCAAATTCCTTTTTTTTGCAGAAATAAAAAGTTTAGGTTTTATATGTAATACAATGTGAAAGTGTGTCCACAAGAAACTTGTAGGTGATTAAGGGTTAAATGATGATGTTCTCCTAGCCGATTCCAGCCACGGCGGCTAATCTCATTGAGACTAGCCAACTGCGCAGGAGATATTATAGTGCACAAGTGTACGCGCAGACACAACGTGCACTCTCTATTCCTATCACTCTCATACTCCGGTGGGACGACTGCTCGACACGACCAGTGAGAGTTAAGGCGCAGGACCGACGGCTTTACGTGCTCTCCGAGGCACGGGGGTGAAACACCGCCAACTTCCCAACTCCGGGCTGTTACTGAGACTTACTATATAGAAAGACTCAATAACTAAACTTGGCCCGACCCGGGACTCGAACCCAGGACCTCTGAGTGTGCAGCCGTACATGCTAGCCACTACACCACCGAGGCAGTTAAGGGTTAAATAAAGATAAAATAAAAATAAAATGTAAATAATTTAATTCAAAATTAAAAAAATAACATTTTTTCATGCAAAAACATGCGCTTCATAGGTTTTGCACACAAGTGCTACCGAGGGTCGGCGTGACCCTATTAAATACCTGCTCGCTTGAATTCAGCGTGTGCATTAGGTACTGTTTTACAAATTTTGGTACATTTAGATTTTTATTTACAAAACAGCCATGGGCCGCAAATAAAAGGGCCGTGGGTTGCCGACAGCTGACTTAAAAGATTTTTTTTAAAACTCCATCTCTAACGAGATCAAAATGGTGACATTATCTATCTGTTGGTCTAACGTCAAGGCAAATTAAAACCTACCAAGCCAGATAACTATATAAAGACAAAGTAAAACTCTACGATAGTAAAATAAGACGTAAAAATAAGAAGTTAACTATGTCATTAATAAACTGTTACAGAGTTGCATACTTGCACTCGAATTGCGAGCATAATGAAAAACCATTTATAGACCCAAGGCTATATTTATGTGCGACTCTACTTTATAATCATTATAAAATTCATACTAAGAGCACTTCTTTATTGACATGTAATTTGTTTATAATTTATGATAATTGTCATTGATGACCTTAAGAAACAAGTAGTGCTAAAAATTACCACTTGTTTAGATTAAACACTAGCAGTATCTACCACATGAATTACCATCAGCAGATTATATAGAAAGAAAAAGGAGTATTGTGATATTTTTGTCATATTGAAATAAGTTTACGTGGCTTAAAACTAGGAGTGTGATAAAAAAAATATTTCCTACCTAACTGCAACCTCTTGGGTTTTATATTTTATACAATTTAGCCAATTGTATTATAAGTTAAAATGTAATATTATAACGAAATATTATGATTAATGAATCCATAGTTTTATTATAATTTGCTCAGCTGGATTTTTAAAAATTAATACATAATTTTATTAATTGATTTAATAAAAAAGCTAAATGTCACTATGACTAAAGTTTTATAATAAGGAGAATTTAATAATAATAATAATAAATACTCTTTATTGTACACCCACAAGAGAAAAAAAAGAAAAATTTACAAGAAATATATAAAAAAGAGTTATGTACAAGAGGCGGCCTTATCGCTAAAACAGCGATCTCTTCCAGGCAACCTTAAGGTGTTGGAATTGACAAACTGTAAGAGGGAAGGGGTGTGAACTATATGGTAGTAATAATAATAATAAAAAAAACCATAATAATAATAATACAATAATAACAATAATTCATTTTTAATACTATGAATAAACTTACATATCAAAAATACATACATATGTACATAATAATAATATTATACTTACATAAATATGATAAGATTAATACAAGACAAAATACTTATAATAATAATAATATTTAATATATTATGGGTACATAAATATATAAATAATATTATATCATATTAAATAGATAATAATAGAACTTATAAGTAAAATGGCATTAAAAAAAGACAAACAAAGATGGTAAAAAGAATATGGTTTAAAAAGAGTGAAAATGCAGTTTTAAACGGTTTTTAAAAGTATTATACGAATTTACATTTTGAATTGAATAAGAAGTTTCTCGTGATGCGACCACAAATGCACGAATAAATCGGCAGCCTGTCAAAAATTTCAGAAATTGTTCTCTTACAAAGTTTTTGAGTCTTCGTTTATAATTTTTTTAATGTACAAATGAAAAACTTATAATTTTATACTAGTAACAATTTTTATTATTTCTTCTCTTGCCATAAATTATGTACCAAATATTTCTAGCATCCGGGGAAGGTAATCCTAAAGTTAGCAAAACCGCAC